>JANFAF010000004.1:0-1200000 GCA_024663475.1 Pisolithus thermaeus
AGAAGAGGGCTTGTAGCTGCCTGCAATCTTGATTGCCAAAGTCCACCATATGACCATGATCTGGCTCCTCCCCCTGGCTTATGTCACCCTCTGGGAGATAAAACATTGAACTTAGCCTTTCCATGTACAATCATATCGTGAATTCTCACCTGTAATTGTGGAGGGCTATGTCTGACCATCTGCAACCTCAATGCTTGTGGATTGATGGGGGCAGTCTACATTGCCTCCTTGGAGATATCAAATAAAATTAGCCTATGATTGTACATAAATTCCATGAATGCTCACCTGTAAGTGAAGGAGGCTGCAGCTGCTCATCTGTCATTTCTATCCTCACTGATGGCACTTGAGGAATCATGGCATTGTGCATTCACTCCAACTGATCCATGTTGGGGGCTTGGGACTGCACAGGGTAAGGAGATCAGATTTTGTGGAGCCCAACATATACCAATACTGACCTGTGGCAGCAGAGGGTGGAATTGGAATTACTGCTATTCTCATTCTCTCCAAATTATTGAGCAGTGGTGGTGGTATGGGTATGGCTGCACTTTGCATGGCCACCATTCTGTCACTCTGCAGGGAAGGCATGCAAGCAGGTGGGGTGGGGATGGTTGCATTGCACATGGCTACCATTCGATCCATGCAAGGCTCAGGTGCACTAGCTGGTGGTGTGAGGGTGGTTGCACTGTGCATTGCCTCCATTCTGTCCATGCAAGGTGCAGTCACAGCACCAGGGGGTGTGGGGATCATCACATTGCACATGGCCACCATTAGATCAATGCTGCCTCTGCCAGGGGGTATGTGTATGTTCACTGGCTGCAATGTCTGAGATTGATCCATACTGGTACTAGCCTCCATACTGGGGCAGTGGGTCACCTCCAATCTGTTCTCTGAACTTGAAGTGCCCTCATCTGTGGGTGAAACCAGGTAAGGCCTTGATTGTTTTTGAGGGGAGATGGGTACAATATTGACTATCCACAGTTAGGATGGGTCAAGGAAGGAATATTTATCTCCCACCTTGATGGTAGAAACAAACTCTCTGCTGCTGTTCTTCAGACATGTTGGATGGTTGTTAGAAAACTGGTGTATTACTATACAATGTGCCTCTTGGCAAAGACATTGAAACATTGATGGGTCATCCATGAGAATATACTCAGCATGGCAATTGGTAATGAATGCCTTGAGGCAATGTATTTTTATGGATGTGCAGAATGTATGGCTACACTTATTCAGGCTGGGGCATAAACCAATGTGGAGGGTACATGCTTGTATATGTATAGAATGTGGATGTGTGGAAGACTTTGTCAATGCAGTATTCATTGTAACCATCAAGGTCTGCTAGCTAATCATGAGCACATTGGTATCTGCCACACAATCATGGGCCCATCAATATTTAAAGGTTAATCATGGTTGCACAGTATGTACAACCTTTGTGTGCACAAACTGCAATTTATGATATCTGTATGGGTGCTACTATGTAACCTTGCCACCATTGAGAATCAATGGAAAGCACTTGAATGTTGCTCACTGATTACAAACACATTAGTATCTGATAAGTAATCACAGACCCATCAGTACATGATAGCTAATCATGGTCCCTCCAGTATGTACAACCAAATCACAGTGTCACCATCAAGAACAGATGGAAAGTTGTCAAACATTGCTCGCTGATCATGAACACATTAGTATCTGCTAAATAATGATGGATCCATCAGCACCTGATAGGTAATCATGGTTGCCCCAGTATGTACAACCTAATCATGGTGCAACCATCAAGATCTAATGGAAACCCTGATAGGTAATCATGGTCCCCCCAGTATGTACAACTTAATCATGGCACAACCATCCATATCTAATAGAAAGCACTCAAATGTTGCTATGCCTCATCTTTGATGTATCTCCACTCTTCAAAGGTTTGTGCTTGCACATTTTCTTTTGTGGTGAAGAGGGTGTGTTGGCATTGGCCGGCAAAGGAGCCTGGTGGACTTGGGGAGATTTCCATGGTGGCACTTCATTGGGGATTGTTTAAACCAATTAGTATATTTGGCAGATAAATCAAGATTCATCATACCTTCTGTAGAAGGGCCCTGGGAACTGGGATGATCATTTGCAGCTCAACACCTTTTAGTTGCTTTGGCTGTTGACTGCTGAGGATTTCTCCTTGTTTTGAGGTTGGGTTGAGTGTTCATGTCTTTCTGTTCACACCTTGAATGGCCCTTCAGTGCAGATTTCAATTTTCTGCCCTTTTGATGTTGGCCAGATGGCACACTGTGAGTAGTGTGGACATCTGTGAATGGCACACTGTCAAACTCGTCATCATCCATATAGCCACTGGCATCTGGCAGCTCAGCAGTCACCTGAGACCCTATCAATCATGAATTGTCAGCACTGATGACTGAAAATTGGCTGAGGATAACCTTTGTGTTGAATCATGGATTGCCTGGATGTGGAAGGCTACTTCACTACTGGCAATGCTTCATTTCCCACCACTTCATCTTCAGTAGATATGACCTCATGCTGTTCTTCATCATCTGTAGCCAGATGGGTGGGTCACCTGACAGGCATTGGAGTCTTCTTGTGGAGGTGATGGGTATCATGAGACTTTCCCCTGGAAGACACTGGGACAACGTTGATGGTGCTGGTAGCCTCATCTTCAGTATCTGTATTGTCATTTTGGTTGTCAGTGCTCTCATCTGCTGAGATCAGGGCTTTCTGTGATTGGGTAGTCCATTTCTTTGCAATCTGCAGTGGGAGTGTGCTTCCATCACTTGGAAACTGTAAATTTCCAACTTGATCTAACCATTTCTGAAATGCAAATATATCATTTGGATGGGATTCCTGGCATTCTTTCCAGAAGTTGAGCAACTCCATTGCATCTGAGAGGTGCATGTGACTGGGGTCTACAGTAAAGGTGAAGTTTGGAGGTAAATGGCAGGGTGAAATCATATCGGCCTGGTACTGCCCCAATTTCTTGAACAGTACTTTGGCAAGCTATTTGCAACAAGCCTTTCCTAATGAATGAAGGTAAGCAGTGCAGATAGTCCAACTATCTACATACTCACTGTAGTGCACTGTCAGATATCTGCGAACCATTTGAAGTACAGAATTGCAGTTCCACCCATTGAGATCACCAATCCAAATATTCCCCTCATCATTGGTTACAACCTTGACTGGATCACCCATTTTGGCCCTTGGATGATTGGCCACCATATTAGGCACCTCTCCCCCAGCAGCAACATCAGGATTCTCATATGCAGTGCCCAGATACTCCCTCCAGGAGGTACAGTGAGTGAAAAAACATGTGCAATGTTTGGCTGTTTTGTACTAAGTCCAGTGTAGCGCCATGGGGCGTGGGAATCATGCTTAGCCTTGGTGAGGTGGGTGGTAGTACTCGCTCTTGGCTACAAAATGGTCCCAGGGTCATGTGATTTGGTGCAGTAGTCCTTGAGATATGTCCATTATAAAACAGCTACACCATTGCACACGTTTATTCACTTTTGGGCTGGAAGTAAAATCTGAGTCAAATGAAGAGATAATTGTGGTTGTTTGGTCCTAAAAACAAAGATACACATATAAACATTGTGTCTGAGTTTGAACAAGTTCACACGCTTCTTTATTTCCAACCTTTACCACCATGAGATCCATCTCCTCCACCCAAAGGAATACTATCCTCACTATGCTTGATTCTGGTCATTCTCCTTCCTCTATTGCCTCCAGTACTGGCCTACATCGCTCTACCATCTCTAGACTTCGTTCCAAGGAGCATTCCAGCCTGCAGAAGTCCACTGGAGGTTGTCCATCCAAGCTTTCCCCTGCTAATGTCCGCCATGCCATCCACCTCATCTCAACTCAGAAGGCAGACAATGCTGTGCAGGTGACCAAAACTCTCACCAATGTCATCAACCAGCCCCTCCACCCAAATACTGTTCACCAGCACCTGAAGAAGACTGGTATGAAGGCTGTGGTAAAGTGAAAATGACCTATCCTCTCTGCCAAGCATCGCAAGGCAAGGTTGGACTTTGCCTATGCCCATAAAGATTGGACTTTGGAGGACTGGAAGAGGGTGGTATGGTCTGATGAGACTAAAATTAATCACCTGGGGTCAGATGGGCACAAATGGGCATGGAAAAAGCCAGGGGAGAAGCTGAATGATAGGCTAGTAGAGGGGACACTGAAGTTTGGAGGAGGGTCTCTCATGATGTGGGGCTGTATGACCTGGGAGGGTGTTGGGTATGGCACCAAGATTGATGGTAGGATGGACAGAGACCTCTACCTCCAAATTTTGAAGGATGAACTACAAGATTCCCTTGAGTATTATGGTCTCCATCCTCCTGACATCATCTTCCAGCAGGACAATGACCCCAAGCACACCCGCAAACAGGTCAAGGAGTGGCTAGAGGAGCAGGATTTTAGGACTATGGTATGGCCTGCACAGTCCCCTGACCTCAACCCCATAGAACATGCCTGGGGTTACCTCAAGAGGAGGCTTGCAGAGTATGAGCATCCTCCCAAGGGAATACTGGAGTTGTGGGAGAGGACTCAGGTGGAGTGGAACAATATACCAGCTGAAGAGTGTCAGAAGTTGATTGAAAGCATGCCTAGGAGGGTGGAGGCAGTGATTAAAGCAAAAGGAGGCTATACCAAGTACTGATATTCCCCAAATACCCCTCACTTTTCAAAAGTGAATAAACGTGTGCAATGGTGTAGCTGTTTTATAATGGACATATCTCAATGACTACTGCACCAAATCACGTGACCCTGGGACCATTTTGTAGCCAAGAGCGAGTACTACCACCCACCCCACCAAGGCTAAGCAGGATTCCCACGCCTCATGGCGCTACACTGGACTTAGTACAAAACAGCCAAACATTGCACACGTTTTTTCACTCACTGTATTGATGGTGTGGATGTCATCGAAGTTACTACCACCACCTATGTCATTGTTGAAATCCATGCTGTTGATGAATGACATTATCATGGCATTGTGATTGGACAGTTTAGACCTACCAGCATGCCTGAATGATCCCTTCTTCATTCTTCCAACCTGTCAAAGAAATGATTCTCATCCCACAATACTGCCACACCTCCTCTGCAAAATTCTGCATGTACTTCAGACTGTACTTCACTGCAAGCATTTCACAATTATTGTTCAGAAAACATGCTGAAAAAATTGAAGAAAGTGATACTCTTTTTTGACAGCTGTTTTCAAAGAGAAAAGGCAAAAATAATACTTTCTTTTCTTTGCATGACTTTCCACAAAACATTGATTGATGGTAATACCCATTAGCATAGAAGCTAATCAGCACTACCATCAATTCATTTTTTTGCACAGAAAAGACAAAGAAAACAAAATATTATATTTGCATTTTTTATGTGAACACAGCCCAAATAAAAGAGTATCTCTTCTTTCCATTTTTTCAACATATTTTGGCAAGAAAAATTGTGAAATGCTTGCAGTGCTTCTTTGCATTCCTGTTGAAAAATGTTAGTGAAAATCTCATGTTGGGGTCCAGACTTCCTGACTGTGCTTGGACCTCTGGGGTTGGTCCCTCTGCTCCATTCCATTTGCCCATGATATCCTGGGCTGCCTGCCACTGCTCATCAGTGAGGTCTTCCTGTATGAAGGCACTTAATGCCTGCTGGTACAAGTTGATGCATTTGGTCACCTGAGCCCCACCTTCACTCTTCATATGTGCATGTTTTAGTTGGATTTGGTCGTGGTATTGTTCCCACACCACAGACTGCATAGAGTACTTGTATGCAGAGCAGATGGTTATACATGGCTTCCTCAACCTGATTGGCTTTTTGAGCCATGCAGTGATTTGCTAGGAGGATTTTTTCTATGTTAAAATTAAATGTTGAGCAATGGAGGCCCATACCTCCACCTTTTCTTGCCATTCAACTAGCCTCAAATCATGGTGCTTCTCCATTTTCCCAAACTCATGGCATATTTCCTGCATGATGATGGGCTTCTCTTTTTTCCCCACTTGAGTCCATTCCCTCCTCCTCTGAGCCAGTACTTCCAATTCTAAAACATTGAAGTTTCCATCTGGCCCTTCCACTAACTCCTCCCCTGCATCATCCATAGGTGGTCTGGCATCTGTGTCAGTTGGATATCCATGGCTGTCTTTGAGTTGGGAATCCATGGGCAATTGGAGAGGAAAACAATGTGTTTGCAGGAATGGAAGAGCTGAATGTGTTAGTCCAAGCCAATTTCTATTCATTGTCCATGCCACATGTTGTGAAAATAATCCCTGATTGCATCTTCCTGGCATTGATGCAGCTTTCAGAAGCTTTGCCCTCCAGATATGGTTCCCAATCTGACCTTCTGGCCCAGAATTGGGGTTCAGCCATCTGTCAACTCCTATTCTGGGTTTTTTTGTTGGCCTCATTTGGTTAGGATTGACTGATTGACAGTTGAGCCACACAATCATACAACTGATGGGCCCCTGGAAATGCAACCTGCCCACTAAGTGATAATGGATGGGTCAAGCAACATCATCAGTTACTGCATCCCAGATGGCCAAAGGATGTGCCAGAATGGGGATGATGATGATCAGTTCCACCCCTGGTCATTGGGTTAAGCAGCTGGAAGTAAGGATGTGGCAAGCCAATGGGCAGACAAGATTGCAACTGGCAGAAGTTGCAATTAAGGAACCAGTCATGAAAACCCTGGTGAATCCCTCTCTGTCATCTTCCCCAACCAAGCAGTCAAGATCACCATCTAAACACCAGTTTCTGTCCAAAGATGGAGTAGGCAATGTATTTGATATGAACTATCCTCCTGTTGAGCCCATGAGATTACCATGTAAAAAGGTATGTTGGTACTCAAAGATTGGACATACAGCATCATATTGGAAGTTCAGACCCAAATGATTATATCCATGAATGGCTACCTAAGAAGGAGGACTTTTTACAAATCCTACTGGACCTGGAAGCCCCCCCATTGCCACATATATGCAAGATCTGTGGAAAGGATGGGGTGTACAGATGCCCAGATTGTATGCATCAGCCCCTTCTGTGCACAGATTGCTGCCACTTGATGCATGCTGCCCATCCTTTCCATAGGATTCAGCAGTGGACTGGGGACTTCTTCAAGGATTCAGCCCTCCATATGGTAAGTGCAGTTGTCATGAACCATAACCAGATCAACATGATTGCCACAGACCAGCCTGCTACTACACCTTGGCCATGATGGAGCACCCTGTCCATCTGCATCTGTGAATGCACAGGCCACAACCAGTGAACATACACAGCCAGTGGGAATGGATGAAGGGGAATGGGAAGACATTGACTACATTCCCCTCCACCTTCATCCCCAAGTGGGTTCAAAGTATCTGACAGTCATCAATGTCACAGGGGTGCATTTCGTGCTAGCACAGGCCTGCCAATGTGTGAATGCAGAGAGCTATCACATGCAGCTCTTCCACACAAAGTTATATCCATCAACCTTTGAAAGGCCAAGCATGGCATTCACATTTTTGGTCTTGGATGATTTCTTGAGAGACAATGTAGAATGTGGGACATCAGGCATGAATTACTACAGCAAGCTTTGTCAGGTGACCTCCAGTGTGTTTCCACACCTTGTTGCAGTAAGCCTTTGATCCCATCAACTGATCTAATATCTGATTAAGAAGATTTATGTACTCAGGACCAATATTGGGAACTACTGCAGGTAGCACAGCAATGGTGCCTCCTGAAACTGCTTAAATGGAGTGGGTTTCAAGATAATAAGAATGGTTCAACAAAGAGGGATCTTGCACTTTTTTGTGTGGCATGTCCTCAACCCAGAATAAATCTGAGTCCACAGGCTAATCTGCATCAGTAAGTATCAGCATAACTGGAATTCTGCATGTCTAATTTTCAATAGCTGGAGGTACACCAGGACAGTGGTCATGGGTGGAAATTTCAAGGCAGAACACATGCATGAGTGGCAACCTGATGATCAGGTTTGGTTGATGGATGGGTGCAGCTTTATGGTTGGCAATCCACAATATCAGGAATACATAGAAGCCACTCCACATATCACAGAGGTAAGTATCATGATGGGTGCAGGTCATGGCTTGACATGGGCCACAGAAATCAGCTTGCAACAATCATAAGGTGATCAGTCAGGCCAGTGCAAGCCACAGAAAGCTCAACTCTACAGGAGTGGGTGCTACTGCTTGTGCATGGCATGGTTGTTTTTACCCACATTCTGTTGTGGACTTTCAAAAAGGAGAAGGGTGAGATTGACTATTGCAAGTTACACCCACTCACATATGTTTAGGCAGCTAAACATGGACTATTCCCTTTGCAATGCATTGAATTACAACATGAATGGCATACAAAATGTCATTTGTTTCTATGACATTAACTGCACATATATGAAGAATCTACAGAGGTGGGTGGACAAGACCATGTTTTTGGAGATTTCACCCTTGTTGAGGATTGTGGCAGGAATTGGGATGTGGCATGTTCACAGACACAAAAAGGAATGCTATGCAAGATATTCTCCCTTGTTTATCAAAGGTTCAGGTTGGGTCAACAGTGAAATTATTGAGACCTTGTGGTCAACTCTGAACATAGTGTCCACATCAACTCGTGGCATGACATCGCTGCATCATCAAGAACTATTGGACTTCCAAATGAATGACTCAAATTTCATGAAGATGATTCAGATGAGTACATTCGGGATGGTTTGCAGTCACAGATTGGCTAATGCATATACAGCATCTAGCTTATCACAGAAGGTAAAGGCAGCTTGGGCAGTGGTGTCATTGGCTTGAGAATCATTTGAAAGGTTGAATCAAGCAGTACCATCCTCCCAACAGAAGAACTGGCAGAGGGAAGAGGAGGCCACTCTAAATGAGCATATCTGCAACCCATCTGTGATGGACATTTTTGAAATCCAATTGACAAAGGGTAAGATCATTTCAAACTGCTCATAATCTATAGTAACTAACCATGGTTCAGCTCCAACAGTACATGGGGTAGAACTTCATTTACTACAGACCTCTACCTCCAATGGTATGCACCATGGAGCTGCTAGTTGGCTGACTCATGGCCTGGTGATTGAAGAGGCAGAAATTGCATTGGCCATCAATCAGAAGGCAATTGGACCAAATCCCTCTGACCTCAAGCAACTTGCAATAGCTTGCTGCACAGACAGAGTGGCAGCAGAGCAGACAACATTTATTACAGATGGAAGAATTTATTTGCAGATGGACACCACCTTGGATGGCAGTGAAGAATTTGATGGAAGCAATGAGGTGGCCTCTGAAAATGTATGGGTGGATGATGATGCATCCTCCAATGGCAGTAACAGCAATTGCAGTGGAGATGATATGCTAGACACTGACACATTTGCAGAACAGATCCCATCATCCTTGCCACTACCATCCAATCTGGGGGCTGATAAATGCTGTGACATTGGCATGCATCAACTAGCAGAAATGGAGCTGGAGCTGCAAATTGCACAAGCAAATGATGCACTGCATGGCCTGTGTCTTGCACTGGCAGACAAAGCAGTAATATTCAGGAGTGTTGTGAGGTCTGCAACCAATTATTCAATGTGGACACAGGCTTGGCAAATGGTTCATTCCATTGACAGTTCAGTCAAACAATATTCCATGATTTACCAACATTGCAGGACCACCATGATTGCACTACAAGTGAGCCCAGAGGTCCTCAACCAGTACCTGGAGCTTCAAAAATCACACCTGACAACAAGTACAGCAGCCTTCACCCAAGGAGCCCATGACCACTGCACTTCCCAACTGCCATGGTTTTGGACAATTGATATCCCTAGGGATACAAGTTCAAAGAGTTGGCTCACAGAATGTCCATCAGCAAAACAGTATTTGGCTGTGCATCACTGTACAGCCACTACAGTGTGCCACAGGTCACAGGTAGGTCCCCCACTGTACAGTGCCTCTCAACTTTTTAATTACTGTGTGTGAGACCATAAATATAGTCTTGTATAAATGTATATATCATAAACATATGGTCTCTGACATGAAGAGTGCAATATATGTGGTATTTAGAGCAATCTAAGGCAAAGAAAATTGCACTGTGACACTGTAGCCACCTGTAGTAACTGTGAAATTGTCCCAAAGTGACTGTTTTGCTGATGTCAGTAGTGCAATGGTTCATTTATTCTTTAATTTCAACTGCATGTCTTCTAAAGTTTACAGAATCCACTGGCTCCATGCTAAAGCTGGCAAGGATTGTTGGCAAGAGGAAGAAGAATTGTTAACATCAGAATTTCAATGGGTTATCAACTATTTCAGGCATTGTTCAAAGTGTTGGCATGAGAAATATAGTGACCATGCCACTGCAAACACACATGGGGCTGCCTGTTATGTGGCTAGGCAGCAGGCCATTTATGATCAGCTGGCTGAGCAAGGTGAATTGAAATGGCAGCAGATAAACATGTAGAATTACCCAATCTGCTGAGGAGGAGACCTACATCAAAACAGCTACATATATGTCCTTGGAATCAGGAACACCATATCAGGTCCTAACCACAGGACATGCCACCATTGCAGAATGTACCTTACATGCAATCACAGCTCAAACAACCCATTTTGTAAAGTCAATCTTCAATTGTGGGATCAGATGTGATGTGATCATCAATCACAGTTAAGACAAATTCACCAATCATGGCAACAGCCATGACATACTCATCACAGGGAGCTTTGCACCTTTTCTAGATATGTTTGTAGGGAAATACATCAATACATTAGTGGTGATTAAGAAAAATGCAGGAGAGCTAAATTATATGTTCTAATGCTCTTCTGCAGATTTACCATCTGCAGCATCCACCTGCCCTTCTGCAATCATGCAACTCACTTCCCCCACTTGCTCTGCACTTACCACAATTGCAGTATGACCCTCACCCTCAACTGCACACTCTTTGGAATTTCCCCCCATCATTTGATGGTGCTCACCACTGATTCCACTTTGTGCCATGATTATTGGCTCAGCCTCTTCTGCAATTGTGGTCACCTCCCCAATGTTGGGTGGATTGCCTCAATGATCCTGCCCTCCACTGCCACTTGACTCTGTGCTCAACATCCCCACACTCTGCTCAACAACAGGTGGCTCCCCATGAGTTGGTGTGACCTCTCTTGACTCTGCCTCCAAATGGGGACTTCAGACAGTTTTGTGCTGCATCTCAACCACATTTGAACTGGTTGCTGTTGTGTCCATATCCACCTGGTGAGCCTGTGTGGAATTGTCCTGGACCTGTGGAACACATTGAAGATTGACCCAAAAGGCTTCCAGCTCATGTGTCAGAGTTCTGACCATGTACCTGCATTCAGCTAACTTGTTCTCAAACATTCACATGTGGTCTTCAATCAACCCAGGAGTTGGGACTGAGATTTGGCTCATGAAACAAGCCACCTGCCTCTCCCCCTCATCAATGCACCTGAGCATTTGATCCTGTCAGTGGATGACTGCATCTAGTCATTGATGGACAGCGAGGAGCAAGTTATTGATGGGTGGAGGTTGTGGAGGGGTTATTGCAACTGGTGGTGAGGCTGTGCTG
This sequence comes from Pisolithus thermaeus, assembly GCA_024663475.1. Lineage (NCBI taxonomy): Eukaryota > Fungi > Basidiomycota > Agaricomycetes > Boletales > Pisolithaceae > Pisolithus > Pisolithus thermaeus. The sequence goes on from JANFAF010000004.1 coordinate 11,531, forward strand.
GTTGGTGGAATGGGCAGCACTGTGAGTGGCATATAGGCTGAAGTGTCAGGGCAAAGTGGGGGGGGTATGGTGTAATTGGACAGGGTGGCTGTGGGTAGACACAAGACCAGAGCTATCTTGTGAGATCAGATGCTTGCAAACATATTGTGTAGAATACTTACTAACTTGTCATGGCTGTACTGATGACAACAAAGGATCAGTTTGGCCAGCCTTTGATAGGCATGGCTTTTTTCTGGGTGGGGGTGCTGGGCTATCTTCCACATCTGTTGGGGTGATTTGGTGTGAAGGCTTGCATGGATGAGAGGTATTTTGGTGGCAAGGTGTGGTGGGGTTGCTGGGGGTGGCCTTGGGGGTACAAGCAGTTGAAGGGTGATGGGACATAACTTGTGTGCAACCTATCTTGTGCTTTCTGCATGGGTCACAGACCCCACTATCTGAACTGCAAGTGCAAAAAATGTTTTGCTTGATGCATGTCTGACATGATTGAGGATTGGGAGGTGGGGTCATATGATCTGCAAGTTGTGCATGGCCATACTTTGATGAGGTTGCAGTGGGAGGATTTGCAGGGAGAGACTTACCTTCCCCCTCACTTTCCAAGCCCTTCCTGCCCATTCACATTGTTCACAATCAAGACCGAGGCATTCTCAATGATTGACACAACTTGGATGTGGACCTTCCTCATTTTTGGGATCATCCACATGCAGGCTCAACAATGGCTTCATCCATTTTGATATCCTCCTCAACAACTTTGCTTTTGTCACCCTTGTCATCCTCCTGAGTTATCAATTTCTCCTCTGATATGGCCACCAATTCTTCTGGTGTGGCTTGGGCTTTACCTCTAGCTGACAGAGTGCTGCATGTTGGTATATGCCCCTTTGACCCTGTGGTAGTCATGCAAGGCACAGTAGACAACCTCAAAGCCACTTGATTCCTTGTAGATGTGGAGGACAATGTCAAAGCTGCCAGCTCAGTTGTGGCTGCTGGCATTTGCAGTTGCAGTCCTGCATTGTACTGCTGCTTGACAGTCAGTAGCCATGGGTGGCTGGTGATGGACTTGATGGGGGGGAAGAGGGCCTGATGCCAGTTGGGGAAGGGAATTCCAGGTGTACCAATGTTTTCCATCCAATGGATGTACTTGTCCATGCCTATCAGCATGTGTAGGACATTGTTGGTCCTGTTGGCAATGGATCTGACAGCTTCCTGTAATAGCAGAACATGAATGAACAACATGAGGTTTTGTGATTGCAATATGATGCACCAATTCCCCCCTGATATCTCTCACTGCATCTCTCCATTGTTGAAGCTTTGCCACCTCCTCCAGCCTGCCTGAGTTGACAATCAACCTTTTGAAGATGATGAGGATGCAGTCAACATCATCCTGGAGTGCCAATGAGTTCTTGACAAACATGGTGACAGATGGCTCATAAGAGGGGTGGTAGATGGATAACAGGTGTGATGTGCTAGTGGAAATGTGAAAGATGATGTGCTGTGTATGACAGGGATGGTGCAATGCAACTTAACATACATTTCCCATGGATTGATGCCATTGTGATTTCTGCTTCTCAAAGTTAGCATTTATGGAACACCTCAAAGGCTCATTATTCAAAATAGAGTATTCTGCTGTCTAGATGTAGGTTGATTTATGCCCCCAAGGCTTCTGGCTATATGGCTGAAGTACAGTAGGTTTGTATGTACTATAGCCATAGAGATGGGTATCATTAGTTCACCATCAAAATTTTTGTATGTGTGGATACACTACTGATGCACGATCAGATAATTTACTAAGGACATTTTGGCAATAAAGGTCAGAGTCCCTTAAAGTACTGGAAATTATTAAATGACCAGATCCTATGATGCAATTCCTGATCAGTAATTGATATCTCAGGGTGATTGCTGCTGGACCCATCAAGGCTGCCCATTCTGTTCAATGTTAGGCTGGATCACCAATACTGCATATTGGCTGGTGTTTCAGGGTATCAACATCAAGGAAACCCATGAATTTCAATGGGGTCCATGATGACTGCCTCTCTCTATACTGTGAACAGCAGCTAATGGCCTCAGCTGTGATAGCAGGCCTTTCCATGTTTAGAGCAGTTTTGACATTCCCACATTACCTCATATCACAGAGTCACTGAGTTTTGCATATGGCAGATGGGATTTGTTAGACATCCCATGATTTGCACAGTCTGACCTCATATTGCAGACAGGGTACCCTGTGAACTGTAATGGCCCACTGTAGTGTCTGCCTACCTCATCTGTTGGGCAGGCCCAAACATTTGTTGCAGGGAATGACTTCATATCATGGACAGGCCAGCTCATGAGTTTTGCTGGCATGACTCATTTGGTTGGCTGGCATGCCCATGAGTTACACAGTGTCACATGAGTTGTGCCCACCTGCCTCATTCATCCCACTGGCCCATCCATGAGTTGTGCCATCCCATTCCATATCACAGATGGGCAAGCCCATAAGTTGTGCCAGCTGACCTCATCTGTTTGGCCAGCCCATCCATGAGTTATACTCTCTCATTTCTTATTATGGACAGGCCAGCAGGTTGGATGGGCCTGCACAGTTGTTTATACATTATAGGAGGTTGCCAGGCCTGTTCATATGTTATACATATTCAGTTCACTTCTTATCAATGGGCCCACTCATATGTTACTGTCACTCCTGGAACTCAGGCCTACTTATGAGTCATGTCATAATTATCATGACAGGCCCACCACAGGCTGTCCATGAGTGTTGGCATTGTGGCATGTGGGGTATCCATAAGTTGTGACTAATGTGACTACATGGGGTCACCTCACATCACTCGTGCAGCCTACCAATGATGCTGGAGTCATTCACTGTTTCAAGGCACATTATTGACAAGCTTTCTGCAGACAAGCAATTGATCTTGATCAAGCTGATGAATGAGACATCTACAAGATAACACTGCAGGAAGCTATGATGATGGCAAAAGAGGCCTGGGATGCAGTTACATCAGTAATTATTTGACACTGCTGGGATCACTGTGGAATCCAGGGAGAAATGGCACCTACCTCTCATCCAACCCATGTGAGCCCAGAAGCTTGGAGTATTATGTGCCAGTTTGCCCAGGATCCAGACATGACACTTCCAACAGCTGAAACAAAACTTCAGGAGCTGCTCAAGGATCAGTTTGTGTATGAACACTGGCAGGGAGCACTTGATGCAGTCATGGGTGCCAAGGGGGATGTCACACAAGTTATAGAGGCAGGTGAGAGACTTGCAACTGCTACTCTGTGCTGTACAGGACTTACCATCAAACTTCCCACAAGCAGCCACCCACCACAACTCACATTTCTTGAAAAGGCACTCATGGAGTCCATCCAGATCTTGAAATTGCAAAAGAGGATCCTCAGACCACTGCCAACACTGGATGAAATCTTTGACCCCAAGGAGGAGCAGGAAATTGGAGAGTTGCAGTATCAGTTTGAGGGCAGAGATGTGGAGATTGTTGCTGTGGTGCAGCATGAGCTTGCTGTCAAGCAGGGAGAGGTTGTTGAAATACTGTCTGATGATGAAGATGAGGAAATACTTGCAACACTGAGCACCACTGACCTCATTCAGATGTGCAAAACACTGGAGGTGGCCTGTATGGCAGCAAGTGATGTGGATTCTACACCAGACTTGGCAAGGTCACTCCATAAGTTCCATGGTATGCTATGATGAGAGGTGATGAAGAACATGACACAAACATCACTGGATCAGTACCTAATTAGCAAGTAACACATCACACGTCACATGTCACATTTGTCACTTATTTCTTATCATATGAATCTCATACTGTATAGAAATATGGCTATGCAACTGCTATACATTATGAGAAAGTTGACTGTACCTCATATAATAGGTGCCATGTTCTCACACATTCTGAGACTGCTTCTTGAGCTAAAATCCATATTCAGGTCTCCAGAGAACCTGGGCACAGTCTATGATGCAGTAGCATTTCTGAAATATCAGTGCATACAGTATGGAGGCAGTACTCAAGTGGATGTCAAACTCTGCTGGTGACTGTGTTGAAATTGAATGATCAGCAACTTGCATTCCATCACTCACCAACCTGACAAGCAAGCATCAAAAGTCCTACAGAATGCCAACATGACAGAGTCTTATAACCCAGTGGACCCCACTAGATCCTGTCCCAACCAGTGCCTCACCTGTCTCACATTCAACTGCTGGTCCCATTTTACAGCAGTTTGCGAAAGCATTGAGAAAAGCAAAATATTTCAAGAGAGCACATGAGTTGTTCCAGAAAAGGAAATGTAGGGAAATGTATTAGTACAGTACACTACTTGCAGTCAGGCTGGCACTGCTGTTTGACCCCCACCTCATTCTTCTGGTGCTGCACACCTCCATTCCCTATCGTCATATTAGCTGTGGCTTCAAGGAGTCCCCTCACAATCCATTTCTGGGATTCTGGCTGTGGACTTGAGGGTAATATGCATTGCTCTTTGTATTTTATCCATCAGCTGCTATCACTGGCAAATGGATACTAGAGGAATATTTTTTTATCAATTGGCAACTCTCTCCACTGACAAGGTGTGCACAAGGGGTAGTTTGACTCTGATCAAGGAAATGTTTTCTAAGAATTCTGACCTCAACCTTATACATCAGCAAATCTCGTGTTTACTTAACAGTGCTTAACTACTTAGCAGAAGCTGTCAAGCACATAAGTAACATAAGCATGTCAAGCAAACACATTGCTTAATATACACACAGCATCCAAGTTGTGCATGCCCACATTGGGCAGTGCACAGCCTCATCACATGACCTATCATTTAAAGCTGCTGCACAGCTACTGCTCAATCACTTCACATTTTTCTATGAGGACCTTGATGCAACTATGTTCAAGTTCATGCTCTTGACTCCTCTCCTCTCTGGCAAAGCATGGCATGTTGTTGGTGCCCTTGGACCTTGGTCTCTGCAGTGCCATGGACTACAGTATTGTCTAACAGTCATTGTCATAACTGTGGGTTTTTTTTTGTCTAGCTCCTACACACTTTGAGCCTCACTAAATGCATCTACAGATCAGAATTGGGGAACCCCAGCAAGAAAGCTATGAGTGCCACCCAGGGAAGGCTTATTGTTGAACTTGAAGGTATCAGGTTGTTGATGGACTGTTTATATTTTCAATCCTCCCCCATCCCCTCCCCCCTCATTTCTGCTGCTACCTGCACAATCTAATTACCTACTATTTACTGTGTGTTTAGTACAAATTAATCAATGCTTTGCTGCTTATCATTTGCTTGACCAATGTGAGCTGAATGTACAAGTAATAAATAAGGAAACTAAAGTACATGTTAAGTAAAAAATAAGCAGTGCTAAGTAATTGTTAAGCAGAAGGATCTACTTATCCACTGCTTGGCAACTTGGACAGATAAGTAGGTAAGCAACTGCCAAGTGGCCGACAAGTGACATTAAGTAAACACATGATTTACTGATGTACTCCATCAGTAAATTTACATGAGTCTTACATAAGCTTATTTGAGCTCACTCGAGCTTATCTGGCTAACTCAACTTACACCACATCACAAATATTAGCATGAGGGTTGCTACTATACCCATTCTGATAGAAACATAAAGGTAATGCATTCTCAAGTAATCTTTTTACTGTTTCTGCTGTAGGTGGCAAATTGTGGTTGGACTTTAGTTGGCAAAGACAAATAAGCCACAATAAGCTCAGAAAAGACGCTTGTAAATTTACTGATGTCAGTTTGTGGTTCAACATGCTTATCTCGTCAACACCTCGTCAATCTCTCGGACACTCAAGAGCGTTCGTCTGTCTCGTAACATGATAACGGAAACTTGCTTCGAAACGAAATGAGGTGCAGAGTTCTGCAACTATTTACGATACAATATCATCGGTAAATCTGCAAATCTTCGTGACTCGTTACGGGCTCATGATCTCGTGCTGTTTTCCGAGCATTCCAACCATTCAAAAGTAATTCAAAAACTGTAGGAGGCGCATGCTTTTATTGGGCCGTCTTGTAAATGTACGTGCCCGGCTCGGTAGTGCTAGTAGCGTACTGCACTATTACATTTCCCTACATTTCCTTTTCCGGCACAACTCACGCGCTCTCTCGAAATATTTTGCTTTTGTGAACGCTATCGCAAACTGCTGTAAAGACTCCGGCATCACTGACTTCTGAGGACTTCCGTCGATGAGGCTTGTGCCCCCCCCCCCCCCCCCCCGACGTGACAGCAGGTGGTCACGTTGCAAGCCCTTACAAATATGAATGATACTCATTTTTGATCGTAACCCTCGACCCGTGACTGAACTACAGCTATCCACTAGCGTTAACGTATTCAGGGTATCTGAATTTTAAACCAAACTCTATGAGAGCGGACCAAGACCCTGGGTTCCGTGAGACCGCGCGCGGGGAGTTACGTACGTGGTAAGTATGGAGAACACCAACAGGGCTGATGGTAAGTTTAGGGTACGCATGCATATAACTCGGGTCTCCATGACCGTGTTCTGGATAGTCAAAGACCTCGCACTCATGCGAGCTTGATTATCAACCAGACTCGCCACCACTGGTAGCTGTGGGACCCTAAGGTACGGGTGTCTTTGGCCCCTGGATCCTTTAAACTGAGTAACACACCGCCGTACGGTGATGTTAAGACACGGGATGTGCCGAGTCATTGTGTCAACTTGATTGGCTTGTATCCAACCATCTCTCCTTGTTTCCCACTCAAAACTCGTCTTTGACATTCTTTATGTCTTCGTTCGACCGCACCCCGAATCGCGGAAATGAAGGAGGGCTGATATGAACTAATCTGTCGATGTGGAACGTTAGGTTGTAACTCTTGTACGGAACAACGCTCTACAAGCCTTCGTTGGGACGACGGGAAAACGCGGACCGGGTATGAATAGCACAGGTGTTAGAGCTACCTTCTCACTACATTTGAATATAATCATCCACCGTCTTTGGTACAGTTCGAGTTCTCCCGTGCCTATGTATGGTCACCATGGTAAGAGAATAGTCCTCTTTAAAGACGAGAGCGCCTCGCGCTCTTCTGGTGGAGCTGGAGTTCCCTTCATCTCGTAGGTATGCCCTCCCCCGCAAGAAATTCCAACGGTCAGGTAGGCCGTTCCCAGAGTGACCCGAGGGCTTTCAGGGGTTGAGCGGCGGCGACCCTGGGCGTTGTTGATATCAAACTGTCTACCAGACTGAGACGTCGTCGTCGAGACGGTACTTGGCTTTTTTTTTCTACGGGCACGAAGGTATGTCTGCACAGAACCTATCCGACCCATGGATCTTTGGCGTCTTCACGGGTCAGGAACAGAAGGTATGCCTTCTCCATATGGTCCTACAAAAATACATCAAGCGCATGGCCGATATGAATGTCCCAACCTGTCCAACCTTCGTCTCATCACTTCCAATTACCGGCCAACACTTTGGTCGCGTGCTGGTACTAGCTGTGCATTTTTCAGTTCAGAAACAGAGCGACCATTCTGGCAGAGACAAGAAAGTGGGCTTCCTCGAACAACACTGACATGAGGGGTGCAGTGGCGAAAATGGAACTTGGTCGCGCCGCTTGCATTTTAGGCACAGACGTCCGAAAAGCGATAGGCTCACAATCTTACGATGGAAATGGAACCCATGCGAGTCCTGTGGTGTTCCCCCCCTCCTCAACCGATTTGGTCGTTCAAAACAGAGATCCAAAAGTTAACGTCGGCTTCGGACTTGCTTCCAATCAAACAGGACTCCGAAGTGGCTACGTAGAATCGTTTCAGATCGTATTTCCCACAACCGGATAAACACCTGCAGTAAGTCGTATGACTGGACAGCCACTGCTATACTGCCAACTCATGTGTCGTTCCGATAACGTACTGAGCGTGTTACAGTGACTGACTGGGTGACGCATGTGCATGACTGATCGAAACCTCCGCAGTCTCTATACTTACCTGGATGCCAGTCCTCAGGCGGCGGAGGCACACGGTGATTGGGTACATGTAATTTTGTAATTATCGGTCGTGTCAACGTTGCGAGTACCGTAGCGGTCGACAAGCTACAGCGTAATGAGCGTGTCAGCCAGAGCGCGAGTTGCACACCCGACAAGAAGATTTTCAGAGGGATCCCGGCCCTATTCACGACCCCGTCTAGGAGATGGGCTGGACCGTGGAGAATAGCGAAGTAAGCGGGTAGTCCCGAAGGTAAGGGCTTTGGATCCAGCCACCCCCCTAGATCACACGTGGGAATAAATGTGACATATGTTGTGAGTACCCTCGCAGTCATGATAGGGTGGTGACCTGGCCCCTGCGAAAACCCAGCGACCCAGCGACCCAGTGAACATTCTTTCTTATGGCACGTATATAAGATCTTGCGGGCATTCCCACCCCACGCCGCCAGCCCTTCTCCGTCCCAATGTCATCCAGCGATATCAACTGTAGTTCAGGTGGAGGAGCAGACACCTATACTGGGCTCCGTATAGCCTCTGTCTTCATCATCCTCGTCGGATCTGGCTTTGGCGCCCTCTTCCCTGTCCTTGCCAGGAGATCCTCATGGCTTCATGTCCCTGAACCCGTCTATGAGTGGGTTCCGCTCTTCGCCGTATTCTTCCCTCCCTTCTGATCCGTTAAACAGATTTGCCAAATACTTTGGTTCCGGTGTCATTGTACGTGATATCGCCTTCTTTCAAACGCAATCATCGTTCGTCTGACGGAGGATCAGATAGCCACTGCGTTCATTCACTTGTTAAGCTCAGGAATCTCTGAGCTCTCGTCCCCTTGTCTATCGCCTGCGTGGCAGATATACGTGCGTACGCTTTCTTTTAACCAGTGTCGTCCAGTGGATCAACGTCGACGTTTTTTTCGTTGTCTAGCCGTATGCACTCGCATTTTCTATGCTTTCTTTGTTCTGCATCTTCGTCGTCGAGCTAGTGGCCTTCAGGTGGGGAACAGCAAAACTCGCCGCTCTCGGCATAGTGCATGGTAGGTTCTTCGGCTTCTTACTAGTCTTATCTGACACCATATCCCTTTAGACGCCCATGGTCACGGTGTCGGCTCGCACGCTGCCCACGGGCCCGAAGCGATTGACGATAAAAACTCCTCGCCAAGAGACCTGACAGACGGAAGCGACCTCGAGGTCGGTAATGGAGGCACAACTACTGAGGACAACATGCTAGCTCAGATCATTGGCGTATTTATCCTGGAATTTGGTGTATTACTCCACAGGTGAGTACATATACTTCCTTGGGGCCAACTTCCGGACTGAGTGTGTCCGCAGTCTATTCATTGGCCTTACACTTGCCGTTGACGCGGATTTTATAACCCTATTTGTGGTCATTATATTCCATCGTGAGTATTGGGTACTTTCGCTTGGCCTGAATCTTGACACGTGAAACAGAATTGTTCGAGGGCCTTGGTGTGGGTTCTCGTTTATCAGTTTTAAACCTCTCGCCGCGATACAGCTACATTCCCGTGGTTGGTGGGATTCTCTATGCCATCACTACCCCGATCGGTATCGCCACCGGTCTTGGTGTCCGGAGTACATATAACCCGAACAGTACCACGGCTTCCATCGTTAGTGGCATTATGGACTCGCTCAGTTCTGGCATTCTCCTTTACACCGGTCTGGTAGAGGTAAATATCATTATCCGAGCTGGGAAGAACGATCACTGACAATCATGCCACGTTTTCCACCCTCTTTCTTCCTTCGTCTTTCCTCCAGTTGCTCGCGCACGAATTTTTGTTTAACAATAAAATGACCAACGCATCCACCGGCAAGGTTACCTACGCTGTAGTGTGCATGCTGTTTGGAACGGGCATCATGGCCCTCCTTGGCCGATGGGCGTGAGAAACTTGATGGGTGTGTGCGTTGACAGTGTGCCTACACTAGTACTACATAAGTATATGTATCAGTGTGTACCGTGTGCTCCGCCCATTCGTACTGTAAAACGGATGGGTCTAATTTAAGGCAGATCACATTGTCAGTTGTCGGGGGATATTGGTGCCGGTCAGGGTTATTTGCTTGTATACCACTGACAAATGTGGGTACCGCTGGTCCGGAGAGGACAGATTAAACTAGCAGCTCACGAGCAGGGATTGGTACTTATCGAGGTCCGACCGCCGCAAGGAAAAAGGGTCGAGGATAACAAGCACTGCCCGTATATCAGCTACCGGATGAAGACATACCATGTCCCACAACGAGGCATCATCGATGGGAAAGAAGGCCCCTCACTCGACCAGGCACCTGTCACAATAACCAATCTTAGAGTCTTTGCTAACCCTCGCTAAGCCGAGATAGGCGATACTCACTTCTTTTGTGAACGCGACAGAAATAAGGGAGACTAACATATGACATCGCACGATAAGGGCGGTAGAAACTGGGGTTGACATGGCTGATCTATTAGCACAAACTTAACAGGACAGAGGCGAAGCCTGGTACTACTGCCTTATTGATCCCCACCGAAGCGCCGCAATACCCTCGCCCTCCCGCCCAATGGTGCGGGGTCCGAATATCGAGGAATCGGCAACTGCTTCTAGGCGCTGCGTTTCTCGCCGAATATATGTCACGAGGGCAGACATCAACTCTGGATAAGATATGTACCTATGCCATCGGCAATTTCATATAGGTGGAGTCATGGGAACGAATGGAACTAAAACAAAAACTCACCGATCACTTTCCTGTGGGGGAAAATCATGCACGCCGCTTTGATCATCCGTCATCTCTTCTGCATCGATATCCAACTTGTCCACGCGGTCTATTGCACCGCCGACAAGATTAACTGATCGTCTAAATGCAGGACGGGTTTCATCGGCTTTAATTCCCTTTTCGTTTGGGAGGCCGATCCCTGCGGCACCTCGAGCACCAAGAAGGTTCCGCCATACTGCTGCCGCGAGCTCTGTATCACCACGTACAAGGCCAAGGTCCATGCTCATGCCAAGGCCAGCCCACTGTTCTTTAAGGATTTTCATTTGTCGTACGATGACGCGCTCAGGAACGCGTCCGCGTTTCTGGCCTTTTGCGTATGCGGCAGGGGACGGAAACGTGTCTGGTGGAGGGACTGATGATGGAGGGGTGTAGAATTGGCTTGGTAAATACGGCGAGATGTACGATGCATTGTCGGCACGAACTTGGGGTAACGGAGTGGAATTTTCGGGGGAATTTGGCGAAGACTGCGAAGGCGAACGGGGAGGCAAAACACCGGGTTGGAGGACGTACCGAAGGCGTTCTTCGACGTCCTGGAAGAAGTGGTCGATCAAACCTTGGATATGTTGCGTTCCGTGCGGAGAAGGGAGCGAACGAAGGCGGACAGTGAGAAGCCAGACGTGAAAGTTGGTGATCGTAAACCAAGACTGAAACGTTGGCGGAAGTGCACACTCTACAAGGCCAATATTGTGAAGTACGAAACACGGGACCGAGAAAGGAATGTGGACATGCCATTTTTCCAAAAGTCAGGTTCTTCATCTACGCGTTGTGCACAGAGGTGATTGTACAGGTGAAGAGCACGCCAGTTGGCCAGCTGCTGGGGAGACCCGTATCCGAGTGCCCGTGCGAGACCGAGAAAGATGGTATAAAGGACCGGATTTGACTTTACATTCTGGGTAAGCCAGGACTGCTGACGAGCTGGTGTCTGTCCGCTTGCATCTTTTGGTACGTCTTTTGAGGGCAACGTCGAAAGGAATCGTATGTGAACTGGCTGGCGGTATCGTCGAACGTGACGGACTGCAGAAGACGCACGGAGTAGCGGACGGGACGCCATTCCAGCCAGTGTTTTTGACTGCCAGCGGCGAGTTTGAAGCGACACAACGAATGGATTATGTAATTATGGAAAGCCGGACGGTCGCGCTTCATTTGCCGAACGGCAACATCGATTTGGCAATTGACATTTGAGAGATTCCGGAAACTGCAAAGCCAGATGTTAATTAATTGATTGTCAAACAGCCAAAAGTGGACATACCAAATCAAAAAGTAAATTTGCGATCATCCAACACAGAAATACACTCCAGAAAAAAAGAGGATTGCACTGGTGTATAGTACCAGAGGATACATTAGGGTTGTTCAGACCTGATTTCGACAGTGGATTTCCCATCCATTTGGATGTCAATTTGGATGTGTATTTCCACTTGGTGATCCAAATCCACCCAATGGATTTCACTAGTGGATTTTGCCAGCAGATTTGGAAATTCAGTCAGAGCTTAAATATTTTACTAGCATTGTAGCTACCTCAATTCCCTTGTATTATGGGTGATTCTAGTGCTTATACTATGGCAAAATCTTAGGCAACCAACCCTGGCAAGTCTTCTAAGCCTTCCACTCAGCTTCTGAGTGTGAAAAAGTCCAAGAAGAGTGCAGTTGTGTACTCTGTGGACTCAGAGAAAGAGAATAACCTGGAGCCTAAGAAGAGAATCTTGATCCAGTGAGTGCCCTTCTACTGCAAACTAGAGGTGCTAATTACTTCATAGCTGGTCAAAGCTAGAGAACTTCCACATTACAGATGCACTTCTAACCCTGATTGAAGACTCTGTGACATGGAAGGGAGTCTTTGGCTTTGATAAGGAAACTGACCCAGACCCAACCCCAACTGGCAAAGGCAAGAGTCTTCCTCAGCACTGTGCTGACATTGCCACAGCTTTTTTCCTCACTGAGGACTCAGAGTGGTCTAAGGATGACCTTGGGGCATTGAGGGGTGTTGTTAAGAACTGGGTTGCATGCTGAGTATCATCCTTCATCATGGCATACTGCTGGGGCATGGCCACCCCCAGAGAGTGGGGTAGGCTGACATGGCCAGTGGATGACCCACCTCCCTGAAAGGGGGATCAGCCAACCTAGCTGGGGGATGGCCCACCCCCCTGAAAGTGGGATAGGCTGACAGGGCTAGTGGATGACCCACCCCCCTGAAAGTGGGATAGGCTGACATAGCTAGTGGATGACCCACAAAGTGGGGTAGGCCAACATGACTGGTGGATCACACACCTCCCTGAAAGTGGGATAGGCTGACCTAGCTGGGGGATGGCCCAGCCCCTGAAAGTGGGGTAGGCTGACATGGCTGGTGGATGATGCACCTCCCTGAAAGTGGGATAGGCCAACCTAGCTGGGGGATGGCCCACCCCCTGAAAGTGGGGTAGGCTGATGTGGCTGGTGGATGACCCACCTCCCTGAAAGGGGGATCAGCTGACCTAGCTGGGGGATGGCCCACCCCCCTGAAAGTGGGATAGGTCGACATAACTAGTGGATGACCCACAAAGTGGGGTAGGCTGACATGGCTAGTGGATGACCCACCCCCCTGAAAGTGGGATAGGCCAACCTAGCTGGGGGATGGCCCCTCCAAAAAAGTGGGATAGGCCAGCATGGCTGGCAGATGACCCAGAGAGATTTGTCAAGATGCTGATGGATTTCTGTGCTAGGTGACTCTGAAAGTCAGGTAACCTCCCTGAAAGTGGGATAGGCTGACATGGCTGGTGGATGACCCAGAGAGATTTGTCAAGATGCTAGTGGATTGCTGTGGGCAACTAGGTGGCCTGACTCTCCAATGGCCAACCCTCCTGAAAGGGGGATTGGCTGAGCTAGCTGGGGGATGGCCCACCCCCCTCCCCCAAAAAAAAAGGGATCGGCTGATATGGCTGGTGGTTGACCCACCTCCCTGAAGGGATTGGCTGACCTAGCTGGGAGATGCCTGAAAGTGGGATAGGCTGCCATGGCTGGGGGATGGCCCACCCCCCAAAATTGGGATAAGCCAACATGGCTGGTGGATGACCCAGAGAGGTTTGTCAAGATGCTAGTGGATTGCTGTGGGCAACTAGGTGACTCTGAAAGTCAGGTCAGGCAACCCAGCAGGGGGACCACCCCCTCTCCCCAATTGACTGTCAAATTTTATTAATGCAATTTATTTTTCCAAACAAACCACATTTTATATGTATATGGAGGAAATGTATGCAATATATCTATATCTGTAGGTATCTACAGTGTCATGCCCGTGCCTCTGTCCTGTACCACCGGCCCCTCTCTGCTCTGCTCCACACCTGTCCGTCCACTCTAGCACCCATACAGCGCGTTCCCACCCCATTCTCTGTCAGACCCTGTCAGTCTCTGTCAGTGGTACCACGTGACCAGTACCTTGTGGTCAGGTGACGCTCCCCCTTTGGTTTAGGGGTCACCTTCCTTTTGGGTTGACGGGCCAGTCCAGGTACAGTGCAGGGTCGCTTCCTGTTTAGGCTTTCAGCCTATTGTCTGATTGGTTATCAGTGGGCGCTCTGAAGACACTCTGTTCTGCACTATTCCTTTTAGATACTTTTTCTTTGTCCCATCCCTCGCCTCCATCTTCTGTGCTCATACCCCAACTGAAGTTTTCTGACATTTCTGTCCCTTGAAATTTTACTGTACCCCATATGTTAGTTCTGTCATTCTGATACTGTACCACCTCAATGGCACGACCACTGTATATAAGCCCGCCACACTCAGTGGTGTCTTGGCAGTACGAATATCAACTTAGTTCCCTCCTCTGTGGTCTTTGACTGGCCTCCCCCTCCATTGTCAGCTTATTACTGGCTCTTTTCTATCTCTGAAATCCGAGGGCTGGGCTCGTACAAGGGGGCAGCACATGAGTTGAACCCGACACCCTCTCCCAAACTTCTGTCATGACTGTTGGCTGCCCTTTGGCCATCATTGCTCTTCATCAGTACATGTTGGCCAGTTGTCAGCCAATGTCGGCCAACCTCCGGACACATCCCCCAGCCTCTGTGAGCGTTGGAGATTGTTGGAGTAGGACCGAACTTGACATACAGAGTAATTTGAAGCCAGGAAGATGTGCCTCTCTTTCCTTGTGGAAGCTGAGTGGCATTTTCAGGAATGGAGAAGGTATATATTTTGGGTGGGAGGGACATCCCTCCAGCCCCCATGTCTTTTCCACACTCAGAATATTGGCACTCATAAGTCATGGTTTTCTCTGCTGAACCCCCTACCCACTTTTGAATGGTCCCACATTGGGGACATTGCACTGGTAAGTGGTGACCCCAGGGTTTGATATACTTGTCAGTCCACAGAAACTTTTCCACCACCAAACCTTCCTTCTGGCACATGACCAAAATGATGTTTGAATGCCTACCCAGCATACCACAGTTATTGAGAGCAACCTTTGCTGCACTGGAAATAGGAAAGCCCTGGATGATGGTGTTGTCCAGGACACTTTGGAGGCAGGGGACAGTGAAAGCCAACTGCAGATTTTGAGCATCAAACAGCAGCATGGACCTGGGGGTGAATCTGGAAACTGTGAGGGATGAGTCCCCAGTAGATGATAAAACTTACTGTTGGGCTACTTCTTTCACCCCATCAAAACTCTGGGGATTAGTGACCACAGAGCCACAGACATAAAATACTATGTCTGCCCCATCTGCCACTTTACTCAAGGGACTGAGAAGGAGTTGGAGAACCTGCAGAAGGTCAGCTGGGAATTAGGGAGAAGGGTGGGTCAACTCACCTGAAATGGCTTAGAGGCCACTGGTTTCTTGTGTAAATAACCAGTGAAGAGATCTCCCCTGTCTTCATCACTGTGGGTAGTGAGGAAAAGGACCACCCTTGAATAAGCACAGAGGGTGTTGGCCAGGTGAGATGCCTCTTTCTCATATGCCTCCATGGACTCTGGTGTGGCAAGATTGAAAGGCAGCTGGGAGAAGTTA
Source organism: Pisolithus thermaeus (assembly GCA_024663475.1). Lineage (NCBI taxonomy): Eukaryota > Fungi > Basidiomycota > Agaricomycetes > Boletales > Pisolithaceae > Pisolithus > Pisolithus thermaeus. The sequence continues at coordinate 27,175 of JANFAF010000004.1, forward strand.
CATATACTCCCCTTTAGGAAGGTAAGCCTGGAGGAAAGAATGGAGCATGGCCACCTGGGGATGACCAATATCCTGGTGGAGACCTTCTAGGTGGAGGTGGACAAGGGCAGTGGGGAGGGGAGCCACTTGAGAAGTCATGGCATGTTGGAAGCCTCCAGGAATTATAGGGGGAGTGGAGAGGACAGGCTCTCCCTTGGAATAAAAACCCTGAATGGAGTTGAACAAAGTATAATAGCAGGTGTGGATCATGGACTTACAAAGTAAGGCTTGGGGTCATTCTTGTTTTTTTGCCAATGATGAGTTACATACACAGATGAACTTGACATCAGCCTTTTTGACCTTGTACATGTATTCCTCAGACACTATCAAGCATTTATGGCACACAACTCTGTTGCATCCCTTCTTATCACACACCCACATGTCCCCACCATCCCTACACATGACACAGAACTGCAGAGCATGTCAGTGGATGTATTGTACATGGGCATAACTTACTGAGTTGACATTGGCAGGTATTTTGAGGGAAGGTTTGTTGGATGCAGCCTTGGCCTTGGCCTTCTTCTTCTGGAGGACTTGCAGATTTACTCTTGGAGCACTGCCACCTGTGGCCTTCCTGGCAGTTTGCTTGGTTCTGGCCATACTAGTGATATTGGTATTAATCTTTTGAAACACAACAGGGGGGACAGTAGAGGTTTACCTTGGAGGCTAACTATACACTGCAGAGGGTGGTGTGACACAACAAACAGAAGGGGTTTGTAGTACACAGTAAGCACAACAGCAGGGACAAATGTTTACCTGGCAGGGTGGTGGGGGGATTAGTATGTAGTGCACAAGACACAGTAAACATGACAGGGGGGACAGAGGTTTACTTTGGAGGCTAACTACACACCATGAGGGGTGGTGTGATGCAACATGTGAAAGAGGTATTTAGTACACAGTAAGCACAGTGGGGGGGGGCAAATGTTTACCTTGAAGAGTGATGGGGGTATTAGTAAGTGGTACACACATCTGTGACAAGAAAGGCTTACCTTTAGCAACAATACACTGTGGGGATGGGTTAGACATGACATGAGGTGATTGCATGACAAAGGGCCAGTCAGTTATGTTGAACATGGGGTAGGGGGGAAGATGGCTCACCCTGAGAGACAGTTGCATGGCAAAGGGTTGGTCAGTCATGCTGAACACAGGTAGGGGGAGCACAGCTCACCCCAAGTGCAGCAGTGCAGGGATTGCCACAGGTAGTGGGGGTAGGGTGGGGGATGGCACATGAGTGTGTGTAGTTGGTACACATGTCTGTGACAAGGCTTACCTTGAGGGATAGTGCACTGTGGGGATGGGTTAGACACGAAGCGAGGTCATTGCATGACAAAGGGTCAGTCAGTTATGGTGAACACAGGTGGGGGGAGCATGGCTCACCTGAGTACAGCAGTGCAGGGGCTGCCACAGGTGGTGGGGGTAGGGTGCAGGGATGGTGCATGAGTGTGTGAATTAGTATGTGGTACACAGGTCTGTGACAAGAAAGGCTTACCTTGAGGGATAATACACTGTGGGGATGGGTTAGACACAAAGCAAGGTCATTGCATGACAAAGGGTTGGTCAGTTATGGTGAACACAGGTAGGGGGAGCATGGCTCACACTGAGGGCAGCAGTGCAAGGGCTGCCACAGGGAGTGGGGGAAGGGTGGGGAATGGCATGTGAGAGTGTTAGTTTTTTTAGACTCTCTGATGAGTAGAGTGAGTCAACTTACCTTCAATGCTGATACAGACTGGCAGAGGAGATGCAAAGCAAGGTCATTGCACAACAAAGGGTTGGTCAGTTATGGTGAACATCATCAGCAAAGCCCTGGGTTTGGTACAGAGGCACAGACCCACAGATGGTACAGATTTTCCACAGACCAAGTACAGACCCCTATGGACCCTACAGACCCTACAGACTCTACAGACTCCACAGACCCACAGACACCACAGATGTAAACTTTGATTTGCCCATATCTCATCCAAAAATAGACATATTGATGAGATAATTATAGTGACATGATCATGACATCATACACTACAACTTTCATTATGACATCATAACTGTACAGCCACTTTTTTATTTTTGCAAACTGGGACTCCATGAGAACTTTGCAAATATCTCATCCAAAAAAGGAGATATTGCTAAGGTAAAAATATTCCCATGGTCCTGTGATCATAGGCTACAACTTTCTTTTTGGCGGAGTTTGAATCTGAGTTTGAAATTTATAGAGGTGTGCCACACAACCCACACAGCTGGCTTCAAAAGTTGCTGAGGTAAGCAGAAATGGATATTTAAACCCAGCTCACTCCCACACCACATTCTTTCCACTACCACCACCATCCCTCTTCCTCACCATCATCTTCATCATTGTCCCTCCCTCACCACCCTTATGGTGGGTACCCTCTCCCTACTGATAGTAATACAGTGAGTGAAAAAACCCTTGCAATGTTTGGCCATTTTGTACTAAGTCCAGTGCAGTATCATAAGGCATGGGAATCCTGCTTAGCCTTGGTGGGATGGGTAGTAGCATGGACTCTTGACTACCAAATGATCCCAGGATCATGTGATTTGGTCCTGTGGTCATAGAGATATGACAATTATAAAACAGGTACATCATTGCAAGGGTTTATTCACTTTTGGCCTGGCAGTAGAATCTCAGTCAAATGAAGGGATAATTGTGGCTGTTTGGGCCTACAAACAAATATAAACATATAAACATTATGTCTGAGTTTGAATAAGTTCACACACTTTTTTATTCCCAACCTCTACCACCATGAGATCTATCTCCCCCACCCAAAGGTATACTGTCCTGACTATGCTTGATTCTGGTCATTCTGCTTCCTCTATTGCCTCCAGTACTGGCCTGTGTCTCTCTACCATCTCTAGGCTTTGTTCCAAGGAGTGTTCCAACCTTCAAAAATCCACTGCAGGTCAGCCTTCCAAGCTTTCCCCTGCTAATGTCCACCATGCCATTCACCTTATCTCAACTCAGAAGGCAGAAAATGCTCTCCAGGTGACCAAAACTCTCTCCAACATTATCAACCAACCCCTCCACCCAAATACTGTCTGCCAGTGCCTGAAAAAGACTGCTATGAAGGCAGTGGTAAAGCAAAAATGACCTATCCTCTCTGCCAAGCATTGCAAGGCAAGGTTAGACTTTGCCTATGCTCACAAAGATTGGACTTTGGAGGACTGGAAGAGGGTGGTATGGTCTGATGAGACTAGAATAAATTGCCTGGGGTCAGATGGGCACAAGTGGGTATGGAAAAAGTCAGGGGAGAAGCTTAGTGATAGGCTAGTAGAGGGGACACTGAAGTTTGGAGGAGGTTCTCTCATGATGTGGGGGTGCATGACTTGGGAGGGTGTTGGATATGCCACCAAGATTAATGGTAGGATGGATGGGGACCTATACCTTCAAATTTGAAGGATGAACTTCAAGATTCCCTTGAGTATTATGGTCTCCATCCTCCTGACACCATCTTCCAGCAGGACAATGACCCCAAGCACACCCACAAGGAGGTCAAGGAATGGCTAGAGGAGCAGGATTTCAGGACTATGGTATGGCCTGCACAGTCCCCAGACCCTAACCCCATAGAACACACCTGGGGTTACCTCAAGAGGAGGCTTGCAGAGTATGAACACCCTGCAAGGGAATACTGGAGTTGTGGGAGAGGACTCAGGTGGAGTGGAACAATATACCAGCTGAGGAGTGTCAGAAGTTGATTGAAAGCATGCCTAGGAGGGTTGAGGCAGTGCTTAAAGCAAAAGGAGGCTATACCAAGTACTGATATCCCCCAAATACCCCTCACTTTTCAAAAGTGAATAAACCCTTGCAATGATGTACCTGTTTTATAATTGTCATATCCCAACAACTGCTGCACTGAATCACATGACCTTGCAACCCTTTTGTAGCCAAGAGTCCATGCTACCACCCATCTCACCAAGGCTAAGCAGGATTCCCACACCACATGGCACTACACTGGACATAGTACAAAACAGCCAAACATTGCAAGGGTTTTTTCACTCACTGTAAGTGACCACTTAGTATAGATAGATATGTGTATCCTTGTACCTTGACATGTAATTTAGGTAGTGTATGATATTATCATTCAATTATTGGTCAACTACAACATATGTGAGTTGTGAGAATCTGTAGTACTGAAACAATCTGGGGTAGGTCTGTACAGGTCTGTACAGATCCATACAGACCTGTATAAAGGGGGGGGGTTTACTGGTGATGGGGAGGGGGAGCATGGCTCACCCCAAGAGCAGCAGTGCAAGGGCTGCCATAGGGAGTGGGGGAAGTGTGGTGAATGGCATGTGAGTGTGTTCATTTTTTTAGACTCTCTGATGAGTAGAGTGAGTCGACTTACCTTCAACACTGATGGGGCTGCCACAGGGAGTGGGGGAAGGGTTAGACTGGCAGAGAGGACAGATACTGGGGGGATTTTTTTTCTTCAGAAGAACATGGAAAGTGGTGGAACAACCGCAAGTAGTAATGACTAACAAATTTCCATGCTGCAATAGCTATGTGGATACAGCACTCAGCCCAATTCTTCTTTGCAACTATAGTCATGTGATAGTAATTACTAACAAACTTCCATGTTTCCAAATGCTATGTGGCTACAGTATACAACCCATTTTTTCAGAGTCACATGTGGGCCAAACATAACCACATGCATGGGGTGTATATTAGTGCCACACTTTCCTACATTTTTTTTTTGCCCTTCTTCCACTTCTTCTACCATCACTGCTGCAATTGTCTGCATCATATCCATCGTTCACCAGGCTACAAGGTACTTTCCATGGTTGAACATTATGGTTCATTTTTCATTTTCATTCTTTATTGTTACTATGCTGAACATCTTTGTTAGTGTTAGCTTTTGGGGGTGCCACTCCATGTCCATCTGCCTCTGCAGTCATCCCAATGCTTTCTCAACCAGGTTGCTCCCATGACCTGAAATATATTAATGCCTGTATGGACAGACAGAGGTAAGCTATTATATATACTACATATTCATACCTCTGACATGTTGTGTCCCACCTGATCCATCAGTGTATCACCAGGCCATGCTGGCCATTAAGGTAAGTGTTTGACCTTGTAGCTGTGGGTACTCCACACTAAGTATCTCATCTGTGTGTCATATCACACCACACCCATGGTTGTTTGGCCATGTAGCCATGGGTACTCCATACTAAGTATCTTGTGCAGGTGTTGTATCACACTGTGCCCATGGTCTGTATTCAGCCATTGAGGTAAGTTCTTGTCTCCCAACCATGTCTACTGCATACTAAATACTGTGTAATCACACTTAGCTGTGTGTACTACAAACCAAGTACCTCCATGTGTCATCCACCATCCCTGCCACTATTCAACCTTCAAGGTAAGCATTCACCCTCATGGCCATGTTAAGTACATACTAATCACCCCTTTCTGGTGTTGCCTCACACTCTCTGATGTGTACATATGACCCTTAGTCATGCTCACTACTAACATAAGTACATTTGTGTGTTGCTAAGTACCCCTTCCACATTTAGCCATATCCTTCAAGGTAAGCCCTAGTCTTGGTTGCTGCAGGTACTGCATACTAAATGCCCCTTCTGTGGGTCACTTCACATGTACCCTTGGACTATGGGCACATGTCTTACCTTGGAGTAAGCTCTGGCATTGCTTTGTATACTAACTTATTCTTATATAGGCACTGTGTTGATGGCATGTAGGCTGCAGCTATGCAATATCTCATGGTGACCCCTTCATCCACATTGTACCTGGCCAGTACTTTGTTGGCATGGAGGGGTGATTAGTTTGGTTCTGGGGGTCTACTTTTGTCTGTACCTGATGTTTAGGTCAGCTTATCATGATGGTCTGGGGGTTTACTTTTGTCTGTACCTGATGTTCAGGCCAGCTTATTGTGACAGTCTGGGGGTTTACTTTTGTCTGTACCTGATGTTCAGGTCAGCTTATCTTCTTGGTTCTGTCTGCCTGGTATGTCTGTTGGCTGGGTTTGGCTGTAGTGTGTTGGTTTGTCACATCACTTGTGTCTTTTACCTCTGCTAACTCTGCTTCAGTATTTGTCATCCAGTAAGTTGACATCAAGTTTGAATGCAGGTGCTAACTATAGCTACTAGCTTGACTACATGGTAGTTAAGGGTGGTTATATTTGGTTGAACTTCGAGTTTTGTTTTTTTGTTCTTGAGCATCTGTCATGTTTCTGGGGGGGGCCCACCCTAGTTCATGATAAGGACTGCACACTTGGGACTTTGCTTTTTCTGTTGGCAGTTTTTGTAATTGTTAGGAACAAGCTCATGTAGTTAAGAATTTCACTTGAATATGTATCTTTCATGTTCACTGCAGTGATCTTTTTTTGTGAGTCAGGGCTCCTAACCCTAACCCTAAGTGCAATGTGTGATTATTAAATCACTCCAAGTTTCACAGCTTAAAATTTTATCAGGAGTGGTTCCTACTACATCATCTGTGCCCACACAGAGTCTATGATGATTCCCTCAGCAGCCTCTGATCTGGCCTTGTCTGCCTTGGTGAACAATGTAATGACATCTGTGCTATGCAGCTCCAGGCTCTCCCTATCTTCTGTACTACAGAACTATTCCCATGGTGGGACAACCCTCCTTGACATCCCATGATAGACTCAGAGTTAGATCACAATTGACCAACCTCCAGAGCCAAATAGCAGAGGAAGTCCTTTCCCCAGCATCCATTTCCTCCTTGGAACTCCAATTGTCTGCCCTTGTAATTTCCTATGCAATCCTTAACCCTTGTGAGTGTCCTCACTGATGGGAAGTAGAACTCTGAGGCCTGAACTATGAGGGAAGATGTCACAGAATGGGACATTGATAGGTTTTCAGAACCCATGACAAATATAGCAAACAAGACAAAATATTTCCCATATCCCCAATGGGGGCACATCTCAGACTCTGCCACTGTATTGGATGTCCATGGCAGGGTGTTGGTTTGGTATCTCCCAGGCATCATGCCTCCTGCACAAGTGGTGATCCTGTCTCTTTCCCCTCCATCCATCTTGTATTGATTCATCAGTGGGAACATCTCAATAAGATCCATCTCCCTTTGAAAGACAACCTGGTAAAATGCTCCAAGACTGGTGGTCAGTCCAAAAGGAGGTTTGGCCACAGACATGTGCCAGAGGCTGATGGCAATCATTCCAGCAGGCTCACATGGTGATCCCCATGTTCTCTGGAGCATTTTGGGAGGCTAATTGACAGTCAGAGATCAGAGGACAAGGTCTATGAAAATTCTTCTCTCAGAAAGGGGGTGGTGAGGCAGTGGCTCCAGGATATTTTCTATGCAGAGAAGTTCTGGAACACCATTGCTGATGTTGTCTTGCCTGATCTTGCCTGAGTTCACTGCAAGCATTTCACAATTATTGTTCAGAAAACATGCTGAAAAAATTGAAGAAAGTGATACTCTTTTTTGACAGCTGTTTTCAAAGAGAAAAGGCAAAAATAATACTTTCTTTTCTTTGCATGACTTTCCACAAAACATTGATTGATGGTAATGCCCATTAGCATACAAGCTAATCAGCACTACCATCAATTCATTTTTTTGCACAGAAAAGACAAAGAAAACAAAATATTATATTTGCATTTTTTATGTGAACACAGCCCAAATAAAAGAGTATCTCTTCTTTCCATTTTTTCAACATATTTTGGCAAGAAAAATTGTGAAATGCTTGCAGTGGTTGGCAAGGATGCTATCTCTGCCAAGGGGGACTGGGTCATCTCCCAACCACCCTCCTCCATTGGGTGGCCTTCCATCTATCTTGGCATAGATGTCATAGTCAACCAAGAGACTCCTCCCTACCATGACCAAGTTTCTGCACCATCTCTGTTGGACTTGGTAGTCAGCCTGGGAACTCATGATGCCCAGTTTCATATATCTGAAATAGGCACCATATTCAATTATAAGCCAGGCACAATGATTTACCTTGCTGGCAAAGTTCTCACCCACTCTGTCCCAAAGTGGGGGAAAGGGGAAAGGATAGTACTTGCTCACTACATGAAGGATGCTATCCACAACAGATTTGGACTGCCCAGGCCAGCTTTCACCCAACAGAAGCATCTCTTGCAGAAATTTTTACAGACTTAGTGTAGATACCTAGATGAGCCCCTTAGCCTTAGCCAATGTCAATCAGAGTTTCCAAGTGAAAATTGTACATCCAGAGCATTCCCTGTGTTTCATATCAATCTTGTTGAGCATGCATCAAAGAAGGTCCAAAGTCCTGCAAAAACCCTCTGGTAAGGGTGCTTTGTACACTTTCCAGCCCACCAAGACCAGAAGGGGAAAGCTCACAAACTCCAAGAACCATGGGATCCTCCAAAAATCTCAACTTCTCTGACTTCCCCAACTCTCTTGACATCCCTAACTCTGACTGGAATGAGGTAGATGATCCCCTCCCCAGTCCAGAAGGCACACAAAGGTCTGTACTCTGGTTTGGGCCTGGTCCACCATTAAAAAATTCCTTCCAGAGTCAAAATGACTTTGTCAGAGAGTGGCTGCCTTGGAGAGCAGAGTATCTCAATGTCATTTTGGAGGGGGAGCAGCTGGCCAAGGGGGAATTTGTGAGCAGTGCTGTGAGGCAGAAGGAAGTGTCCGGTGCATGTCCTGCACTGGAGTCCATGCCTGGTGTGGCCCCTGTGCTGTCAAAGCTCACTGGAACCTCCCCTTTCACAAGGTCCAAAGGTGGAATGGTACTCACTACCAGCCTACCTCCTTGATGGAACTGGGCTTCTTGTGGCACATAGGCCATGGGGGAGATCCCTGCCCTTGAAATTGGTCAGATCCTGATCCAGATGAGTCAGGCTACATGACTGGGGAGGAACCCCCCAACCACAGGTCAGTGGCATTTTATTGGAGAGGCATTCTGATGACCTGGCCATCAGGAGGTCTTCCCAGTTGCAGATGACCATTGTGCACACAGAGGGGATTTTTTCTCATGAGGTTTCTGTGTGTAACTGCCCTGGGTCTGATTCTAGTGACTGGCACCTGGACTTGCTTAGACAAAGACTATTTCCAGCCAGCATTTCCAAGCCCAAAACTGCCTTCACCTTTGATGTCCTGGATCACTTTCTGATAGATGCTCTGGAGTGCAAAACCTGTGCTATGAGTTTCTATCAGAAGCTGAAAAGGTTCACCAACAATGCATTTCCAGAGAGGGTACCAGTTGAGTGCCATTTTCCAGTTGCTTGGCTAATGTTCATATTTTTTTTTCCTTGCTTATTAGGATAGATATAGGGAGTTGGTGAGGGTTTCCCGGCTGTGGAGGGATTTGAAACATAGAAAATGGTTTGGCTTTTGGCATGATATGGAGCAACATCCAGGGGATGGAGGACTTGCCCTCTTCTGTCCTGCCTGCCCCCAACCAGGTGTTAATTTGCCTGCAGACTGGAAAGTCCAGTATGATAGGTAAGAGAGTGTGATCCATTTGAATCAGGATTCTGACCTCCTTCAGGGATATTATTATCATGAGGCAGTATGTTGTGGATGGGAACTTCACTGCTTGGCATATGAAAATGAACAAGCCAGAGTTGGATGTGGCCTTGTCAACAAGTCCAACCTATGATCTACAGGGATTGGTGCTACAGCTTGTGCTTGGCATGGCTGCTTTGTCCCCAACTTGGTGGTGGATTTTCAGAGAGGGGATAGGTGAGTGGACCCCCTGGATTGAGATTGGTGTATTTGGATCTCATTTTAGGTCAGGTATATGAACACAGACTACTCCATCTGTAATGCTCTTGGATATCATTCCAAGAGCATCACAAAAGCCCTGGTGATTTATGATGTAGGGTGCCAGTGGAGTGTCAACTTCAGGAGCAGGGTGAAAAACAGTCCATCTCTCCTTCTTCCCCCAGCTCTGGAAATTGTTCCTGCTGTGGGCAAGTTCCATTTGGCTGCACACAAGCTCTCTTGCTTTCCTAGGTACAGCCTCAACTTCATCAAGGGTGCTGGCCACTTGGATGGTGAAATTCTGGAGACATTGTGGGCTCCAATCAACAAGATCTCCCCCAATGCCAGGTCTATGACTCAGGCACACAGGCAAGAGGTGTATGATGATCATATGAGGGACTCTAACTGGAAGAAGCTTGTGGGAATGGGTGAGTTTTTTAATTTCTCCCAGGGGAAGTAAAAATATGCCCAACATCACAGTCCCCTCCTTGCTCAAGAAATATAAGAATTCCAACAAGTGTCTGGAGAAAATGAATCAGGCTTATGAGCAGTTGACTGCTGTGCTGGATCCTGACAAGGTTGCTCAATGGGAATCTGATGCTCTTAGGGCAGAGGCAGATAGGGGGGAAGCCATAGATATTTATTTGTTGAAGGGGGACAAAGGTTGGTGTAAGGGATCCATTGATGACTCCATCTGATAATTTCTTCAGCCCCCACCTTTCATGAGGTGTGGTTGTGGCTCACAAAAACCCCCACCCCTCTGCAAATGTTGGTTCAGTGACCTGGCTTGTGGAAGGAATCAGCATTGAGGACTTGCAATGAGGTCCCTGTTGAGCTGAAGGTGATTCTCTTGCTGACCAGACTTGCAGGGATCAGCTGAGATCTGAAATCCAACAACTTCCCAATCCAATGTCAACTAGGCAAGAAGTCAAAATCTCTGAGAAGAGGCAGAGACTTTCTTCCAGGATTGAAAAATTCCATAGCAATGGCCAAGCATTTTGCAAAGGTTTGGATATAGATGGCACTTTCACTCCCCAGGATGATCCAGCATTCTGTGGGACAGATGAAGAAGAACATGAGGGTAGGGAGTTTTGGGATGATGATGATGATGATGATGAAGGGGACTGGGAAGCTCCTGAAGAAGAAGTTGAGGGGCTGGCTTCAGAGCTCATGACTATATGGATGCCCTCTTCCATTGGAGCTGCCAAACTGACAGAGCTGGGCCTTCATGACCTTCTCAAAGAGGAAGGGGAACTCAGGATTGGACAAACCAATGATTGTCTGGACCAACTGAGGACAGACCTTGGAAACAAGGCCATGTTATACTGACAGAACTTCAGGACTGCAAATTCCACCAGGGAGGGGTACCAGGACCAAGAAGGAAATCCAAAAGGTGATGGCCAGGGTAAACAAGCATGTCCCTGAAAGTGGGGTTGGCCAACCTAGCTGGGGGATGTTACCCCCCCTGGCATCCCCCCTGAAAGTGGGGTTGGCTAACCTGGCTGAGGGATGCCATCCCCCCCTGAAAGTGGGGTCAGCCAACCTGGCTGGGGGATGCCATCCCCCCCTGAAAGTGGGGTCAGCCAACCTGGCTGGGGGATGCCATCCCCCCTGAAAGTGGGGTCAGCCAACCTGGCTGGGGGATGCCATCCCCCCCTGAAAGTGGGGTCAGCCAACCTGGCTGGGGGATGCCACCCCCCCTGACCTGGCTGGGGATGCCATCCCCCCCTGAAAGTGGGGTTGGCTGCCTAGCTGGGGGATGTTGCCCCCCCTGGCATCCCCCCTGAAAGTGGGGTGGGCCAACTTAGCTGGGGGATGCCACCCCCCTGAAAGTGGGGTTGGCTGACCTGGCTGTGGGATGCCACCTCCCCCTGAAAGTGGGGTTGGCTGACATGTCTCAGGGATGCTACACCCCCCTGAGAGTGGGGGCTGGCCAACATGGCTGGAGGATGCTACCAACTTGGCTGGGGGATGCCACCCCCCCTGAAAGGCAGACATGGCTTGGGGATACCCCACCCACCTCATTATATATATATGTATGTACTTGTCCCCTTCAGTCCCCATGGATTGGGGGTTAGAATGTGCTCAATTAGAGGTTCCATCAACCTCACAGTATTCATGCATGCACTATGGTGGATCACAGGTTGAACAAGGCTAGAGCTTGTTCCATCAATTCCAAATTTTTGAAGATGTGGACTGGGTGATGACTATACTAGGGAAGCCACAGATGGTTGATCCACACTCCTTGCAGACCTTCAGTAACACAGATGATGCTCAAATTACTCACAACCATGAAAGGTGACTCTTTCAACCCAGATAATTTTCTAAACTTATTGACAATTGCAATGCATTCCTTGCTGACATCTTCTTTCATTGTCAGGGTGCTCATATTTAGAATTGGATGTACCCTTGACATTCATAGTTCTATAATCTATTACCTTTATCCACCACATATCCACCCATCCATTTACATGGCTCTCTTGGTCCGACTCTGAGTTCTCACTCCCTTCCTTTGATTATCCCCCACCTTCTTCCCCTTTCCCTCATCCTTCTTTGCCATCTTCTGTCCTCTGGTCACAATCCCACTCCCTGCCCTTTTCCTTTTCCTTGGAGGAGCTTCCTCCTCTTCCTTCTCCTTCTCCTCATACCCTCCATCACTCTCCCCCATCCCAGCACCCCCATCTCCCCCTTGTGCTCCCTTTGTGCCTGCAGGACATTGCTCCAACCTTGAAACTACTACCCCCACTACATCCATCACATCATCCCCCCTCTGCACACCAAGCTTGGAGTTCAACAAAAAATTGAGCTTACTGACCAAAGGATCATCCTCTTCCACTTCTTGGGCATGACTACACTCCCTCAACAGAAGCCCAAGTCCCAGAACCACCTCCAGACCCATTGAAGAGGAACTGAACCTTGCACTTTGCAACTCTCCAATTGCCTTTCAGAAAGTCCCCAAATCCAAGTGAATTCCTTTGGCACTCCAGGTCCAAGTTGCCCAGTAGGGGAAGTCTACCTCTGGCCCCTTTCCATGCTCCTATGACATCTGTTAGTTAGTCTAGTGCTCCCTGACAGTCACAGACTTACCTGTTCTGGTAGGGCATCCACCAGGTCAATAAGTACTTGGTACCTGGGCATGATGGAAAGAGACTTCAAATAAGAGATCTGGTCCTTGCTGGCATGCCAAGCAGGACTGGACTCTTCTGGGTTTGACTGCCCTGCATCTGTAGTGGGCTCCCCCAGGACCTCACCACCATCAACAGTCTGCTCAGAGGGTCCTCCAACTGAGTGCTGTGTAGCTGAAGGCCCTGGTATGCCTACCCCCACCCACTTCTGCTTCACTATCATCATCCACTGTCACCCACACTCTCTTCTTACTGCTTCCCACCACTTTCCTGTCAAATTGCCTGGACAAAGGTGCATCCTCCTTTTTGCAATCAATGAATGACACAATCACCTTCTCCTCTGCCTCTAGGGATTGCCAATGATCCCAAAGCAACCCAAGATCAGCCTTTGTCCATTTGGAAGGGTCCTTCATGGTAAAACCCTCTGGGATAGACTCAGAGTCCAGATACTCCATTGGGGACTTGATCAGCAAGCCCCAGGGAACCTTGGCCTTGGGCTTCTTTGTGAACTTGGCTATGTCCCAAACTTACATCAGATATGCAGCTATGCACATGCCAAGCAAGACACACCATAAGCAGCTTGGAAGACTGCTCTTGCCAAGTTCTGTTGCACCTTCAACTTCTGCCCACCCCAAGTGGGCACTTCTGGATTTCCATCCTCATCCAAGGATATCTCCACCTCCTGCTTCTCAGCTGAATCTTCCTCCACTAAGCAGTGATCAATTGGCATAAATATGTTGATAGACAATACACTCCACTCACCAGGGTCAGTCAACAGATAGTCAGTCAATATGCTCTCTGCAGTCAAAACCCAATCCTTGCTTGACTGGGATGATTCACTGAATGCCTTCTTCCCATCCCCTGGTGCTGTCTCAAACCTGGTGGTCTTCTTCAGCATTGGAAACAACAAGGTAAGTGAAACTCACACTGCCAGCTTGATCTGACCTTCCCCTGACTCATGCCCTACAAACATCACCACATGGGAACCCATGGTTCTTCAAACAGTTTCAATTAAATCTTTGGCCATGGCAGGGAGATTTTTTCTGCAGTATCTGTTTATTTGCCAGCTCAGTACAAGGTCTGAAAGTTGGAAGTGTACCTATGAATCATGGGTCTCTTTGGGTGCACCCAACTTGTTCCACTTTTCTGCTGCCCTCCCAGCTTCTGCTTTCCTGTCATCAGAAAGGGACTCCCACCACTGTTGGACAATCCTGGTCCTCTGGCCTATGGTCTTGTGGTCCCTGGTGTCCCTCCTTTCCCTATTATAGCTGTCTATTTCCTCCTTGAACACCCATTGTGCTGCAGTGAAGGCTGTAAAGGCCTTTTGTAGTCCCCAGCCTTGGTGGGTCTGGCCTTCTCCTCCCTGGCCTTCTCCTCCCTGGCATTCTCACCCTCACCAGCATCTTCCTTGTTCTTTCCAGTGAAAGCAAGAGCCAGGATTTGCTGGATGATGGCTATCTCATCTTCCTGGTCTTCTGGATGCAGTTGTGACAACCACTCCATCCAGATGGCCTAGACAAACCTCAGACCTGTCCAGCATGATGAACAAGGGTCTCACCACTCTCAGATTATGGGGCAGTTCCACAGAATGCAATGGTTCATGCTCAAGAATCTTCCCCTTCACCTCAGCCAGGATCTCATTCCTGAGCTCCAAGTTCCCCCTTGCTTCTTTGTAAATTCCTGCATAGGAGGACAGGATTTCAGAGTAGGCTTCCTTCCAGTCAGACATTGGATGGTTCAATGGGGGGAGGTATGTAGCAGCAGAGAATTTGTTGTTGCAGGTGGAAGACAGCAGGTGAAAATTTTCAGTCCTTACTGATTTAGGCAGGTGGTTGAAAAAATGTCAGCCCTTCCTCTTTTAGGCATCACTTGTTTTATTTGCACATGCATGGCATTCACTCAGATTCCAATACCAAGTCTCCAAGCCAAGGGTATCACTACACACACCATACTGTGTGTTTCCACTCCCATTCTAAATACAATCCACATGTTTACCTTGGAACATCAACCTTGCCTTCTTTGCAAAGTCATTCCACAACCCCATCTGCTTTTTAGCATAAGCCTCTTTCCCTGGCTCAGTTGACTGCAGAGCCCTTTTCTCCCACATGTTCTTGTGGTACTCAAACCACAGGCAAGTCCAAAGCATCTCATGCCTCACCAGCAACACTTCTTCTTTCCATCTGTCCCTTCTTGCCCTTGCTTTGAGCCAATTGATCCTGTAAACTACACACCACTGTTAGCAAGACATATCACAAGAGCATACACTTACATTCTTCCATCAAGGCCCCACCCTGGAGACTCAGCTGACTCTGTTCACCCTCCATCATCCAAAACCAAGCCAGTTTACTGGTCCCCTGGCCAAACCTGTTCTCCTCTGTCACCTCCTGACTCACTGCAAGATCATTGGGCAGGATTTCTTGATACTTTTCTGCCATGTCAACATTGGGATCCAGCCTGAGAATGGCCTGTCTGGCCCTCTGATAACCTCTGACATGCTTGTTTATCCTGGCCACCACTTTCTGGATTTCCTTCTTGGTCCTGGTACCTTCCCTGGTAGAATTTGCAGTCTGGAAGTTCTGTTGGTATAACATGGCTTTGTTTCCAAGGTCTGTTCTCAGTTGGTCTAAACAATCATTAGCTTGTCCAATCCTGAGTTCCCTCTCCTCTTTGAGAAGGTCAACAAGGCCCAGCTCTGTCAGTTTGGCACTCCCAATGGAAGAGGGCATCCATATACTGGTGAGCTCAGAAGCCAGCTCCTCAACTTCCTCTCCAGGAACTTCCCAGTACCCATCATCTTCACCCCAGAACTCCCTATCCTCCTCCCCCTCCTCTTCTTCTTCTTTCCCACAAAATTCTGGATCATCCTGGAGAGTGAAATCACCATTGATCTCCAAACCTTTAAAAAATGCTTGACCATTACTATGGAATTTATCAATCCTGGCAGAAAGTCTCTGCCTCTTCACAGAGATTTTGACTTCTTGGCTAGTGGACATGGGATTGGGAAGTTGTTGGAGTTCAGATCTCAGCTGGTCCCTGCAGGCCTGGTCAGCAAGAAAATCACCTTCAGCTCAAGAGGGACCTCACTGTGAGTCCTCAATGCTGATCCCTTCAGCAAGCCAGGCCAAAGAACCACCACTTCCAAATGGAGTCATTTGGTTTTTCATGAGTTGTATCTGCACTTCATGAAAGGTGGGGGCTACATATAATTATCAGAAGGAGTCATCAGCCCATCCACAAGACCTACCTTTGTCCCCTTTCAAAAAATAAATATCTAGGGCCTCCCCCCTATCAGCCTCTGCCCTTAGAGCATCCAATTCCCATCCAGAAACCTTGTCAGGATCCAGAACAGCAGTCAATTGCTCACAGGCCTGATTCATTTCCTCCAGACACTTGTTGGAAGTCTTGTATTTCTTCAGCAAAGAGGGGACTGAAATGGTCCACATAAATTTACCTTCCTTGGAGAAAAAACCCTCACCTAATCCCACCAGCTTTTTCCAGTTAGAATCCCTCATATGATCATCATACACCTCTTGCCTATGGGCCTGAGTCATAGACCTGGCAGTTGGGGAGATCTTATTGAATGGAGGCTACAATGTCTCCAGAATTTCTCCATCCAAGTGGCCTGCACCTTTGACAAAGTTGAGGCTGTACCTTGGAAAGCAAGTGAGCTTGTGTGCAGCCAAATGGAACTTGCCCACAGCAGGGACAATCTCCAGAGCTGGGAGAAGAAGGAGGGAGGGACTATTTTTCACTCTACTCCAGAAGTTGACACTCCACTGGCACCCTACATCATATGTAAATCACCAGTGCTTTAGTGATTCTCTCAGAACCATAGCCAAGAGCAATGCAAATGGAGTAGTCTGTGTTCATTTACCTGACCAAAAATGAGCTCCAAGCCACCAACATCAATCTAGGCATTTCACCCACCTCTCCCCTTTTTGAAAATCCACCACAGAGTGGGGGACAAAGCAGCCATGTTGAGCACAAGCTGTGGCACCAATCCCTGTGGACCTGAGGTTGGACTTGTTGATGTTTGCAGCATTAATGGCCCTGTGATTGCTGCAGGTGGATCTCCACATTATTTGTCAGCAAGCAAACTCCAAGACCTTGAAACCCCTCACCTCCTTGCTATCCAATGACTGTTGTAGATGATTCTGATATGGCCCCTCAGAAACCATATACCCTTTTCCATCTGACAAGGCCACATCTAACTCTGGCTTGTTCATTTTCATATGCTGAGCAGTGAAGTTGCCATCTATGACATATTGCCTCATGACAGTATCCCTGAAGGAAGTTAGAACCCCAATTGGAATGGATCACAGTCTCTTACCTGTCATACTGAACTTTCCAGTCTGCAGGTAAATTAAGACCTGGCTGGGGGCAGGCAGGGCAGAAGAGGGCGAGTCCTCCATCCCCTGAATCTTTCCCAGCATCATGCCCAAAACCAAACCATTTCCTATGTTTCAAATCCCTCCATAGCTGAGAAACCCTCATTAGCTCCCTGTACCTGTCCTAACAAGCAGAGAAAAACAACATGAACATTATCCAATTAATTGCAACACTACACTCAACTGGTACCCTTTCTGGAAATGCATTGTTAGTGAACCTTTTCAGCTTCTGATAGAAACTCATAGCAGAAGTCTTGCACTCCAAAGCATCTATCAGAAAGTGGTCAAGCACATCAAATGTGAAGGCAGTTTTGGGCTTGGAAATGCTGGCTGGGAAGAGTCTTTGACAAAGCAAGTCAAGGTGCCAGTCGTTGGGATCGGACCCAGGACATTTTCACACCCAAACCTCATGAGAAAAAATCCCCTCGGTGTGCACAATGGTCATCTGGAACTGGGAAGACTTCCTGATGACAGGGTCATCATAAGGCCTCCCCAATAAAAATGCCACTGACCTGTGATTGGGGGGACCATCCCCAGTTACATAGCCTGACTCCTCTGGATCAGGTTCTGACCAATTACAGGGGCAGGGATCCCCCCCATGGCCAATGTGCCACAAGAAGCCAAGGTCCATCAAGGAGGTAGGCTGGTAGTGAGCACCATTCCACCTTTGGACCTTGTGAAAGGGGAGGTTCCTGTGAGCTTTGACAGCACAGGGACCACACCAGGCATGGACACCAGCACAAGACATGCACTGGACACTTCCTTCTGCTTCAGAGCACTGCTCACAAATCCCCCCCTTAGCCAGCTGCTCCCCTTCCAAAATGATATTGAGATACTCTGCTCTCCAAGGCAGCCACTCTATGATATAGTCATTTTGACTCTGCAGGTAATTTTTAATGGTGGACCATCACCAAATAAGAGTAGAGACCTTTGTGTGCCTTCTGGGCTGGGGGGCATCATCTACATCATTCCAGTCAGAGTCAGGGATGTCAAGAGAGTCATGGAAGTCAGAGAAGTTGAGATGTTGGGAGGATGCCTTGGTTCTTGCAGTCCCAGGAGTGGAAGGCTGACTGCCAGATGGGAAGTAGAGGTGCCTAGCATCCACTTCTTTGTGGGTGAGCTTTCCCCTTCTGGTCTTGGTGGGCTGGAAAATGTACAAAGAACCCCTCCCCAAGGTTTTTTGCAGGACTTTGAACCTTCGACAATGCATGTTGAACAGGACAGATTTGAAACACAGGGAATACTCTAGATGTACAATTTTCACTTGGAAACTCCAGTTGACATTGGCTAAGGGACTCAGCTAGGTACACCAAGTCTTTAAAAATTTTCCCAAGAGATCCTTTTGTTGGGTGAAAGATGGCCTGGCCAATCCAAATCTGTTATGGACAGCATCCTTCATGTAGTGATCAAGGGCTATTCTTTCACCTTTCTCCCATTTTGGGACAGAATGGTGGAGAAGTTTACCAGCAAGGTAAATCATGGTGCCTGGCTGGTAACTGATAATGGAGCCAAGATCCAAAACATGGAATTGGGCATCATGAGTTCCCAGGCTCACCAGCAAGTCCAGGAGAGAGGGTGCAGAAACCTTGTCCAAATGAGGAGGAGTCTCTTGGTTGACTATGACATCTATACCAACATAGATGGAAGGCCACTGGGTCCCAGAAGGTGGTTGGGTGACCACCCAGTCTCCCTTGGCTGCAATGGCATCCTTGCCAACTCTAGCCAGATATGGCAGTACAAGTCCTGAAACAGAGTTCCAGAACTCCTCTGCATAGGAAATTTCATGAAGCCATTCCTTCACAACAGGGATTTGAACTTCCATAGACCTTGTCTTGCAACCTCTTTGAGACCATTAGCCTTGCAATCTTCACCAGACCATGAGGAGAAGAGTACCAGATGACCCTGCTGGAAAGTTGCAGGAGAGTTCATAAGCCTGCCATGGCCAAAGATGGCATCAGCCAATGGGTCCATGTCTCTGCCATCAAGCTCTGACACATGTCTATGGCCAAACCCCTTGCTAGATTCATTTTTCCTCTTGGAGTGCTTCACAAGGCTGCCTTTCAAAGGGAGGTGAATCCTATTGAGATGTTTCTACCAGTGCATTAATATAAATATAAGATATACATGGGGGAAGAGACTGCTTCACCACTCTTTCAGGAGGTATGATGCCTGGTAGATACCAAAGCATCACTCTACAATGGACATCCAAAACAGTGGCAGGGTCAGAGATGTGCCCCCATTGGGGATATTGAAAATACTTGGTCTTGTCTGCAGCATGGGGCCTGGGTTCAGCAAACCTATCAATGTCCCACTGGGTTACATCTTTTTCAGGACTCAGACATTGCACTTTGACTGTCTGGAGGCAGACTCACAGGGGTTCAGGATTGCATGGGCAATGACAAGGGCAGACAGCTTGGTTTCAGTGGAGGAAATAGATGCAGAAGGAAGGTCTTTTGCAGACATAACCCTTTGGAGGTTAGTTAATTGGGACATGACTGTCAGTCTATGATATTACATCAAGCAGGGTGTAGCCACCAAGGAGGAAGTAGTTCTCAATACCTTGGCTTCCTAAGGTCTGATTTTTGTAGTACCACAAATGTGGACAGTTTGGATCCCTGAAGTACACTTGTCAGGATCCCATCCACCATGGCAGACAGGGCATCAGAGGAGGTTGAGGAAGAATTCATTGCACACTTGTGGGCTCAGGGGTGATGATGATGTAGTGGGATGCAGCAGAGTGTGTAAATTTTTAAGCCATGAAATTATTATTCAAAAGGCTGTGCCTGGTGCCTACTTATTCCATATGGGACATAATGCTTAGGGTTAGGGTTAGGCCCCAGAAATTACAAAAAGTGAAGACAAAAACAAGGCAAGTCAAAACCCTTTCAAGATGAAATAGGGTGATACATAAGTTGGGAACCAAGTTACAAGTCAAAGCAAACAGAACAAAAAAAGAAGTTCCCAGTGGAACAGACTCACTGACAACTGTCCAGGAGGGGCCCTTCCCCCAGAGCAGAAGCAGGTCATCAAGAAAAAAAAATCAAGTGAAAATCAAGAAAAAGGATCCTGTGATTTATTAGGCCAACCTACACTGGCAGGCATGAACCAAATCCCCCCAGACCAACAGTTGCTGGCCAACACTGGTTGGCACAGAGCCAAGAACAAGATAGCAGCACTTTATGTTAGGCCAGCCTGCACTGGCAGGCATGGACCATATCCCCCAGACCAACAGTTGCTGGCCAACACTAGTTGGCACAGACAAAGTCAAGAAACAGTGATCAGCATTTTATGTTAACCCAGCTTGCACTGGCAGGCATGGACCAAATCCCCCAGGCCAACAGTTGCTGGCCAACACCAGTTGGCACAGACAAAGTCAAGAAACAAATATCAACATTTTATATTAGGCCAGCCTACACTTGTAGGCATGGACCAAGTTACTCAGACCAATAATTACTGGCACACACTAGTGGGCACAGACATCAAGATAATAAGCCAACTTGCACCAGCAAGCATGGACTATTACTACCCTACACTACCAGATTAACTAACCTACCCCTCATACCAACCAGTGTACTGGCCAGGTACAGTGTGGATGAAGGGTCACCATGTAGGCATGTGCAGCTGCAGCCTGCACAAAGCCATGATGGTGCCTATGGATCAAAGGTTAGTCACAACACAGCCAGCTGAAGTGCAAACAGGGTTGTGACCTGACAGAGTCAATCCATGTGTAGTGAACAGAGTTAGGTCAATGGCTTACCTAGAAGTTGGGTAGGGTGGTGGTGAGATGATGTGGTCAGTTCACATGTGGTAACACATGGGGGGGATCAATGGCTGACCTGGAAGTTGGGAAGGGTGGTGAGACAATGTGGTCAGTATGCATGTAGTAACACAGAGGGGGGGGGAACAGCTTACCTGGAAGCTGGGTAGGGTGGTGAGATGATGCAATCAGTACACATGTAGTAACATGGAGGGGGGGGAATGGCTTACCTGGAAGCTGGGTAGGGTGGTGAGATGACATGGTCAGTACACATGTAGTAACATGGAGGGGGGGGAATGGCTTACCTGGAAGTTGGGTAGGGTGGTGAGATGACATGGTCAGTATGCATGTAGTAACATGGAGGGGGGGTAACTGCCTACATAGAGGTGGATAGGCTGGTAGTGATACAATGGAGCCAGTTCACATGTAGTACACACAGGAGAGTGGAGAACAATGGCTTACCTGGTAGAGGATACTGTGGCATGCCAAAAGTCCACAACCTACTGCATACATTGGTGGTGACAAGTAGTTGCCACATTCATCACTGTGAACCATAGTTAACATCATGTAAATCAAGGAATGAAGACAGAAAAAATACTTACAAGGATTATGAGACACCTGTTGGAGCTGTGATGACAGCCATGTCAATGATGACAGCCATGTCAATGATGACAGCAGATGTGAGGTGAAGATGATGGTGAGAGGATGAAAAGCAAAGGGAAGAAGATGTGGGAAAGCATGGTGTTGATATAATTTCTGTGTTTGGCTATGTTTGACTCACATGTGACTGTGCAAAAAAAGTTGGCTCATGTCTTGTAGTTATGTGGTGACTTTGGCTTTGTTTGACTCACACATGACTGTGCAAAAAAAATCAGCTTATGTCTTGTAGTCATGTGGCAACTTTGGCCTTGTTTGAAGTACACATGACCATGAAAAACAAATCCCCTCAATGTGCCATAGTAAAGGTCATGTGCAAGTTCAACCATGGCAAATTATTTTTACCTAGGTGTGTCATCCAAGAACCATTTTTTCCCTCCATTGTCTCTAAAAAAAAATCTTACAAGGTAAGTCATACCACCCTGTGCATCTGTTTCAAGACTAACACACTTGAATTTCAGGAAGTTGTTTCCCCCCCATATTTACAGTATACAAACTGATTTCATCCCACCACCACCACCCTAGCCAAACTTCCAGGTAAGCTGTTGACACCCCCATGTGTACTACATGCGAACTGACTCTATTGTGTCAATACCAGCCTATTGTCAAGACTGGTTCTCAACAGTCTCTGAGAGGTCCGAGGGTGTAGATAGAGTTATATCAAAAAGTCCAGAGTGTCAGGGTTTAGCATACAATCTTTGTACACTTAGTCTTGCCAAGTCCCAGAGTTGGAGCTATCCAGGGATATCTGGAATCAAGTGAGATCAATGAGTATCTTTGTTGATATTTGAACTGAGGTGCTACAACATATGTACAATGACTTTTATACTATGGAGAATGTTCAAAAGCAATGTCCAGGGTGTGACGACTACTGCAGCACAGTATGGATGATTCAGAACATTAGTAAGGTATTGGTAAGATAAGCCAGTAGTCACCAGATAGCCGGAGGTATGAAGATTAGTCATGGATACAGGTACAGCAAGTCACTTAGAGGCAAGAGAAACATATACTAAATATAGAGACACAAATGAAGACACACAACAGAGTCCTGTAGGAATAGGACAACATCAGAGGATGGCTGGGTTACAGTCTGGACCTTGCACACATGTCATGGATGTGACAGTATCCCCCTCTTAGTGCTGAGCCCACAAGGTATTGTAATGCCTAAGCACACATGTCAGAACTTTGGAGTCCACATTGTTGGAGTCTGAAATTTTTTCATAGTAAAGGCTCAACAGAGTTCACACAAGTCCAAATGCCCATTCTCCATCCATTATGTCTGGTGCTCATCATCTCCACACTGACCTCAACCCAAGTGCCATTGTCTGGCTTGAGCTCTTGTCAGACCTCCTTCAAGACCGACCAGATGACCCACCCACCATGAAAATGGTGAAGTTTGATGAGTGCCAGTGACGCCAACATGCTGCCTTACAACAGGCCATCGAAGAGGAGGAGCATCAGAAAGCTGCAAAGGCCGAGGAGGCTCGGAAAGTGAAGGAGGCCGAAGAGCGAGAAAAGGCTGAAGAGGTGAAGAGGCTGGAGGCTGCACAGAGGAAAGCAGTGGACGAGAAGAGGCTCCACAAGTTAGAGGTGGAGAGGAAAAAGCTCAAGGAGGTGACACGTTGAGTGCAGCAAATGGAAGGGTCTTCGGTGAGTAACTGTACCATCACCTCAGGTTCCATACTGATAAGTCTGTAACCAGTCTCAGCAGGCCATGCCCAGGAGCAGCAAGTCCATGGAGCAGGTGAAAGCTTGCTCTGCATGTATCAAGGCTGGGGAAGAGTGCATCCTGGGTACCAGTCACAGTAGGTCATGCATCTGGTGCCAGAAAACAAAAAGCAAGTGTGACCTCATTCCCAAGGCCCTGGAGTTGGAGAAGCCCACATCCACCATGACATCTCCTCGAGGTGGAGAAAAAAGGAAGCAGAAGAAATCTGCCCACTTTGAAGAGGCTGGTGATGACGAGGTCATGGACAACATGCTGGATGTCAAGGTGGTCTCAAAGCCTCGCCTGCCTCACATGCAACTGTCATGACAGGACCTGTTGGCAGAGGTTTTGGACAGGCATCTTGGGGAAATCGTGTGGGTGATCAAGAAGAATACATCGACCATCGAGGTGCTCTCAGAGGACATTTGAGACCTTACCAGGGTTCTCGAAGAGTCCTTTGAGGCTCTGAAGTCTGCCACAATGTTGCTCATAAACTGGGCTCTCAACAATGATGACATTTGATTGTCTTTTAGTTTTTTACCTCCATGTCTAGCATACTTTGAATTTGTCTTCTCCTCCCCTTTCTCTCTTTTTTTTTTTTGCAATATATTTTCTGAGTGTCCATCTGAAGTCCAAGGGAACATAAGTGTTTTGTGATGTAGATGGAGTTGTACTTGGGAAGGGTACTACAGTGGGAGTGTGATGGAGTTTAGCAGTCTGGGTTTATCTGGATAGGTGGTGTGGAAATCCAAGACCAGGTCAGGGGCATTGCTTAATTCAGTAGCTACCAGCCAAGATGTTTCCTTGTCCATGCCTTCGTAGCCAGCCCACCTGACCAGGTACTGCAATGGACATCGCCTACAGCGGTCCAGTTTGGAGTCTAATATTCTTTCTAGTTCAAATTCTGTTTCACTGTTGACTTCAACAGGTGGGGGTGGTGGTTGGACATGGTTGGGGATAGTATTCGGAGTTGCCAGTTCCAGTTGTGAGACATGGAAAATGGGGTGGACAGACTTCATAGTGTCAGGTAGTTGGATAGTGAAGGATAATGATCCAACATGTGTGATGATGGGGTATGGGCCTAGGTTCTTTTCAGAGAGTTTCTTTGAAGGTCATGTAGACCTGAAGTACTTTGCTTTGATGTATACTAAATCTCCAATCTGGAAGTCCGGAGGTGGAGATCTTTTAGCATCTGCTGGACCTTGGTATCTCTTTTGAGCTTCTTTCATTTCTTCTCATAGGAATGCATGCAGGGAGTCCAAGTCCACTGCATAGTCTCTTGCCCGAGAAGATGTCAAGTCCTTTTCCAGATGTACAGTAATGTTTGGGTGGTAACCCTTGTTGGTGAAGAATGGTGAGACTCCAGTTGTAGCACTTGGAGTGTTGTTGTAAGCAAACTCCATGAGTGGTACCACACAAGCATCTAATGATGATAATAAGGTCATATCCTAACTGGCCCTGTTATGCTACATCCTCTGTGACTATTCAAATCCACCATAGCTTTACCCTTTATGTGTGGGGCATGAATGTCCCATCAGTGATAATCAATCTGTGTGGTGTGCCATGATGAGTTTTAGATATGTTTAGGAGTCTCCTAAAATCTTCGTGCACTTTCCCACAGTCCAAAAAACTTGGCAGCCTTGTAGCACCTTCAATACCAATTGTATGCACCTAAGACTTTGTACATTGGTAGATATACATTGCACCAACCTGTCCCCAAAATTAAAGGATAGGTTTGGAAGGTGGATGAGTGGTAATGACCATGCCAGGAAAAAGCTGGAAAAAGGGAGCCAAATCTTATTTGTCCTATAAACCATACATGCTATTGCACACAGTGATGGTGGGCTGGCCCTCCCATGTTCCAAAGGTGTCAGAACTCATTTCAGTGAGGAGGATTCATGTCTACAGGGGGAGGGGGAGAACTGGTCATATATAAAGATGGGGGGGTTGGAATGATCTATAATTTTTATATGTTGTAGGGTGACATGAAGGAAGGCTGGGTAGAAATCTTCATAGGAATACATGAAGAACTACAGGAATGGGAAGAGAGTTCGCATTTTGGCCCTATTTATTTTAATTCCCAAGTATTGTAATAAATTGGATGAAATAACCTAGCAAATATGAGGGGAGGAATGTTCCAAATGCACTGGGATAGAGTGGAGCATGGAAAGCTGTGGGGGAGGAAGGGTAGTGAGGGAGAAATAAGTCAGTTGAGGCCACTTTTTTGCTTACATAATCAAAAAAGCGGAGTGGAGGGAAGTGGCATTAATTAGGCACAAAGTGTCACACAGCCACATTGTGGGGAATTTGGCTCAGGCCACAGGGCGAGCACTCGGCACTTTGGCTAATAGAATTATGGCACACTCATGGTAATCAACTGTAAACTTTATTTGCTAGTCAAAAAAGCGGACTACTACCAAATTTCCTAATGAACTAGGCTAAACCTTTGCTAATGAATCACATTACACATTTGCTAGTCAACTACACTACACTTGGTAGTCAAAAATGTGGACTACTACCAATTTTCCTAATGAGCTAGACTACACATTTGCTAGTCAACTAGACTGCACTTTTACTGGTCAAGTACACTACACTTTGGTAGTCAAAAATGCGGACTACTACCAATTTTCCTAATGAACTAGACTACACTTTTGCTGGTCAACCAGACTAGAGTGTTACTAGTCAAGTACACCACACTTTGGTAGTCAAAAATGTGGACTACTACCAATTTTCCTAATGAACTAGACTACACTTTTGCTAGCCAACCAGACTAGAGTGTTACTAGTCAAGTACAATACACTTTGTTAGTCAAAAATGTGGACTACTACCAATTTTCCTAATGAACTAGTCTACACTTTTGCTAGTCAACTAGACTAGACTGTTACTAGTCAAGTACACTACACTTTGGTAGTCAAAAATGTGGACCACTACCAATTTTCCTAATGAACTAGACTACACTTTTGCTAGTCAACTAGACTAGACTGCCACTAGTCAAGTACACTACACTTTGGTAGTCAAAAATGTGGACCACTACCACTTTTCCTAACAAACTAGGCTACACTTTTGCTAATGCCCTACACTACACTTTTACTAGCCAAGTACACTACACTTTGGTAGTCAAAAATGCAGACCACTACCACTTTTCCTAATGAACTGGACTACACATTTGCTAGTCTATTACTAGACTATGCTGTTACTAGTCAAGTACACTACACTTTGGTAGTCAAAAATGCGGACCACTACCACTTTTCCTAATGAACTAGGCTACACTTTTGCTAATGACCTACACTACACTTTTACTAGTCAAGTACACTACACTTTGGTAGTCAAAAATGCGGACCACTACCAATTTTCCTAATGAACTAGACCACACTTTTCCTAATGAACTGGACTACACTTTTCCTAATGACCTAGGCTACACTTTTACTAGTCAAGTACACTACACTTTGGTAGTCAAAAATGCAGACCACTACCAATTTTCCTAATGAACTAGACTACACTTTTCCTAATGAACTGGACTACACCTTTGCTAATGACCTAGGCTACACTTTTACTAGTCAAGTACACTACACTTTGGTAGTCAAAAATGCAGACCACCTATGAGTTTTCCTAATGAACTAGACTACACTTTTCCTAGTGAACTAGACTACACTTTTTCTAATGACCTAGACTACACTTTGGTAGTCAAAAATGCAGACCAATACCACTTTTCCTAATGAACTAGATTACACTTTTGCTAATGACCTAGACTACGCTTTTATTAGTCAAGTACACTACACTTTGGTGGTCAAAAATGCAGACCACTACCACTTTTCCTAATGAACTAGACTACACTTTTGCTAATGATCCATGCTACACTTTTACTAGTCAACTACACTACACTTAATGAACTAGACTACACTTTTCCTGATGACCTAGACTACACTTTTGCTAGTCAACTACCTATGCTTTGGTAGTTGAAAATGCAGACCACTATCACTTTTCCTTATGACCTAGACTACACTTTTACCAGTCAACTATACTGCACTTTGGTAGTCAAAAATGGAGACCACTGCCACTTGTCCTAATGAACTAGCCTGCACTTTTGCTAGTCAACTACACTATACTTTCATAGTCAGAAATGCAGACTACTACCACTTTTCCTAATGAACTAGACTACACTTTTCCTGGACAACTACACTACACTTTGGTAGTCAAAAAATGCAGACTACTGCCACTTTTCCCAATGAACTAGAATAAACTTTTTCTACTCAACTACCACTTTTCCCAATGAAATAGACTACACTCTTGCTAGTCAACTGCACTGCACTTTGGTATTCAAGCATGTGCACTACCTACCAATTTTCCTAATGAATTAGACTGCACTTTCACTAATGAACTGGACCACACTTTGGTAGTCAAAAGTGCAGACCACTACACATTTTCCTAGTGAACTAGACAGCACCTTGCCTAGTGCACTATGTATACTATACTTTGGCTAGTCAGCTTCACTACACTTTGGTAGTCAAAAATGTGGACTGCAGCAAATTTTCCTAATGGACTACAGTACACTCTTGCTAATTAACCATCCTACACTTTTGGTAGTTAACTACAGTACACTTTTGCTAGTCAACTACACTACACTTTGGTAGTTGAAAGTGTGGCCCTCTACACATTTTCTTTGTCAACTAGACCAAACTATTTTTTAGCTTGGAGAATACCCAATTGCCTTCAGGGTCTGGTCAATTTGGCAAGGGAAATGGCCAGGGTTGGACTGGGAGTGGGTTGATTTAGCCTGGACAAGATCTAGTTGGCAACTGGGCCAGGTCAATTTGCCATGGGGAATGACCAGGGTCATATTGGGAGCTTGGTCAATTTAAGCTGGAGAAGATCCAGCTGCCACCAGAGACAGGTCAGTTTGGCATGGGGAAAATCCAATCAGCACCCCAGCCACTCCTGTTATATGGGAGATTATCCAGGCATCTTCTGGAGAATCCCCAGGTGTTGGGTATTCCCAACCACTTGACACCTATAAGGTTATAACATCTGTAAGAATATATGAACCTAATAGGTCCCCAAAGGGGGTTGACTGAAGTGAGCACCAAGTGTCCCCCTGGAGAATCTCCAGTGCCATTTGACCACCCTGGGGAATTTCCAAATGTCCTCTTGGAGAATCTCCAACCCCATTTGACCACCCTGGGGAATCTCCAAATGTCCCCTTGGAGAATCTCCAACTGCCCCCCTGGAGAATCTCCAACTGCCCCCCTGGAGAATCTCCAACCCCATTTGACCACCCTGGGGAATCTCCAAGTATCCCCCTGGAGAATCTCCAGCCCCATTTGACCACCCTGGGGAATCTCCAAATGTCCCCTTGGAGAATCTCCAACTGCCCTCCTGGAGAATGTCCAACCTGATATGACCACCCTGGGGAATCTCCAAATGTTCCCCTGGAGAATCTCCAACTGTCCCCCCTGGAGAATCTCCAACCCCATTTAACCACCCTGGGGAATCTCCAACTGCACCTGTGGAGAATCTCCAATCCAATTTGACCACACTGGGGAATCTCCATGTGCCTCCCTGGAGAATCTCCAATCCCACTTGACCAACCTGAGGAATCTCCAATTGCCCCCCTGGGGAATGTCCAACCCCATAGCAACCCCCTTGGACCCACTGGAGAATCCCCATGTGTCCCCCCAGATATTCTCCAACCCCATGACCACCCTGGGGAATCTCCAAGTGTCTCCCCAGAGAATCTCTAACCCCATTGGACCACCCTGGGGCATCTCCAAGTGTCCCCCTGGAGATTCTCTGTTCCCATTTGACCACCCTGTGGAATCTCCAACTGCCCACCCTGGAGTATCTCCAATCCCATTTGACTGCCCTGGGGGATCTCCAAGTGTCCCCCTGGAGATCCTCCACCCCAATTTGACCATCCTGTCCCCAAATTCCCTCTGAAAGTGGTCTATTTACCCTGGGGGAACCCAGAAACAACCCAGAATTGTCTGTTTTTGCTGCAGAAATTCCACAGCTAGGTATATTCACCCTGGAGAAAGTCCCACAGTACCTGGGAAGAGGTTTATTTGCACTGGAGATATCCCATAGCCAGAGTCCATTTATTCTGGGGAAAATTCAGAAACAGCCTAGGAAGAGGTCTGTTTTGGCCACAGAAATTCCACAGCTGGGTCTATCTAGCCTGGAGAAAGTCCCAGAAGTCCTGGGGATAGGCTTATTTAGGTTGGAGGAATGCCATAACTAGGTTCATTTAGTATGGAGAAAGCCTGGGGAAAGTCCCAGAACATGTAGGAAGAGGTCCATCCATGCTGGAGAAAGTCCCATCACCCCCTAGGAAGAGGTCTATTTATGCTGGAGAAAGTCCCACCACCCCCTTGGAAGAGGGTCCATTTGTGCTGGGGAAAGCCCAATGACCCCCAGCAGGAGGCCCTATATAGGTTGGAGAAAGTCCAACATGGACCCCAGGAACTCTGTAATATTGGTGGCCCAGATATAATAGTGCTGGAGAAAATCCCTTGATATGTCAGCTCTGGAGAATCTCCAGTTACAGCTGGGAATACCCAGGCAGTTGACACCTCTTAGGTATAAACATCTATAAGAATATGTCAACCTAATAGGTCCCCTTAGGGGGGTGACTGAAATGTTTGACCAGTGCTTGAACAGTTTCTTCCCTAGTGTTAAGGATTGTTCTTGTGTGAAGGATGACTTCCAGATGTGCCAGTCATTTTCACATTAGGGCTACATTCTTCAATCTCCTCCATTCAGCTAGACTGCATGCTCATGTCACCAAACACCTTTGGTGCATGACACCAGTAGCCATCCTTAGCATAGTTGATATGTAATCATTCTGGATAATCTGTGTTGTAACTGTCCACACTGCCAAGGGCTCAGATGGAGGTGACATAATGCTGCAAGGAGTGGATCTTTGGCACATTGAAATCTTCACATATTTCCAGCTCAATGAGAATGTGTTTGTTATTGTGAAACATCTTCAAACTTTCTTGCATTGCCACAAGATTCATGTTTGTGTGCTGTTGCAACTGTGCATAATAAATAAAATCAAGTAGTGCATGGGCAACCACCAGAATACAATCATCGACTGCACCAGCCAGCAATCCAACAAATACCCTCTGCATCTCTTTGTGTTCAGTGCCAGTCCACTGTGAGACCAAGGATATTCCTTTCTTGAAACGGCACAGAGTGGGGGTCATAGCCTGGAAGCAAGCATCAATCTCCTTCTCACTGACAATTGACATACACCATTGAACAGGGTGGTCATGAAAGATGCCCTTGTGAAGCTGATGGAGAATGTCAGGAGTGAGGCAAGCAAAGATGTCAGTGAAAGGTAGGTCCTTCCAAAATGGGTCAAAGACTGCATGTAAACCTTCAGCATCGAATTTCCTTGATCATTTATTTCTCCTCATGCACTGCAGGGTCTTCAACCTGTCAGCCATACTGTGGCTCTCCCAATCCTCAAGGTTGCCATGGTTATTGGATTGGACCAAGCAGCAGGGACATTGACTCTCTTTTTTACAGGCCACCAGACACTGCTCAGGAAAATCAGCAATGTATACAGTGAGGATGGGATGGACTCCATGAAGATGTCTGTTAGCACAGATCATTTCCCTCCTGTGATGACCAGCATCTACCAGAGGACAGAGGAGTAGAGACATCACATGGTGGAAGAGGTGATATCCTGCCAGTGACTGAGTTTTCTTGTGGAAGCACTCAAGCTTGGAAACAGGTAAGTAGCCTATGAGCAGCATTACATGAGCCAAAACCTGGTGTCTGACATCTTTTGATATATTCCCGATAGTAAGATACACTGGCCATACCTTTTTGTCCCCACTGAACTGGGAGAGTGTTGTTTTATCTGATGATAAGATGACTGGGGCAACCACAGCACCCTCTGGCAGTTTTTTCTTATCAGTGTGATCTGTGAGTGCCTCCTCCAGCCATCATTCAAGGTCAGTACTCACTTGCATGTCCCACCACCAGTCACTGGTCCATCTTTCATCATAGATATGGGTCTTGCCTTTCACATCTGTGTATGCACACTCAGGGACATATGACATCACCTCCCAGAAAGCAGGGTTGCCCATCAACTCCTGCATGCACTCAACCAGATCATGCCACCACAACTCCACTTCTTCATGCTGCAATCTTCCATCCTTGTCGATGATGTCACCACACATGTCTATCATTTCACAAGTCCATGCCAGCCCTGTATGCAGTTTGTTGACATGTTTGAGGAACAAGCATGCATTTTCAAATGACACACCAGTGCCCCAGACCTTTGCCAAGTGAGGTCAAAACACACCAGTATGTATCCAGACATGTACCATGTTTAGCTTTAAAAACTCATCCATTTTGGTCTGACCAACATTTTTCATCAGGAAGTGAGCCAATTCCCACTCTCCCTCAGTACAGAAAGGCAACCACATGCTCTCTTTTTTAGCAGTCTCTACTGCCTCCATGGACTCAAATATTGTATTTCACACACCTAAAATCTTACTCACTACACCAATGAACTGTTGGGTAAAATGAGCCTTGCTTGGACAATCAGGTATGTCATCCACATCTTCTTCTACCTGTGTGCATTTAGGCTGAGGCTCTTTGCAAAGATTGCGTGGATTGGAATTTTCATGTGCTCATAGATGCTGTACAAGGTGACCTTTGTGAAAATTGGAAGTACTATCATGATTGGACATGTAGTGGCAATCCTCTGGGGTGAGTACATCACCATGTACACCCTGACTTTCCTTGGCCACAGATTCAACTATCACTGGTTGTTCAAGAACCTTCATCCATAGCTGATGGCAGGTAGGTGTTGTCAAGTTTGGACTTACTCTGACAATCTCCGATGCTCACAGAGGCCAGGGGATGTGTATGAAGCTAGGCCAATGTTGACCAACAACTGGCTGATGAAGGCCAACAGATAGCAATGTTGGCTGGAGGGTGGCCAAGAGTTACGACAGTGGTGCAGGAGAGGGCATTGGGTTCAGCTCATGTGCTGCCCCCTTGTATGAGCCCGGCCCTCAGATTTCAGAGACAGAGAGTAGTTGGGGGAAGTCTGACCAAAGACAAAGGGGCCAGTCAAAGACCACAGAGGAGGAGAACTAAGTTGATATTCATACTGAAGAGACACTGCTGAGTGTGGTGGGCTTATATATGGTGGTTGTGCCATCAAGGTGGTACAGTATTGGAATGATGGAACTAACATATGGAGTACAGTAAAATTTCAAGGGACAGAAATGTCAGAAAACTTCAGTCAGAGTACAAGTGCAGACAGTGGAGGTGAGGGATGGGATAAGGAGAAAGCATCTAAAAGGAATAGTACAGAACAGAGTAGCTTTGGAGTGCTCACCAACAGCCAATCAGGTGATAGGCTGAAAGCCTAAAGAAGAAGCAGCCCTGCACCATCCCATGTGGTGCAGCAGCTGTGCTGTGCCTGGACCAGACTGTCAACCCAAAAGGAAGGTGACTCCTAAGTCAAGGGAGGACATCACCTGACAGAGAGACACTAGTCAAGTGGTAGTGTCGACAGAGACCAACAGGGTCCAACAGAGAATGGGGCAGGAATGCACCATACAAGTGCTAGAGTGAGTGGACAGGGGTGGAGCAGAGTGGACAAGGGCCAGTGGCAGGAGGGGAAGGCCCACAAGGGTGGGATGGTCAGTGGTGGTGCAGGTTGGGTTAGAACAGGAGCATGGTCATGACAGGTGTCTGGGAAATGTGTCACATGACACCCAAGACTGTAGGTATGGGCTTCAAGCAATATTTACAGCAATGAGTAGGCATTGTGCATAGGCAGGTTATCTGTGTAAGTTCATCTCATCTCTCAGCCTCTCACTAATATTGTTTGCTAATATCACTGACAGGTCTCAATATCTGACATGTCAATGATCATGTATCCACTTCCAGTTGCCACCATTGTCATATGATTTTTAGGTTTTTTTTTTCAGCTGGCCCTTCATATGCTCATGACCACATCATGGTTCACATTCTTCACAGCCATGTTCATTGATTCTTCCAAACAATACCACAGCTAGATGTAGTTATAAGCAAGTGAGTTCTATCTCTCTATTCCTATCTCCAAATCAAGTCTGACTGCAACACTCTTCTCATCTCCACATGCCAACCTTTACAAAATCTCATGGCTACTCAGACAAGGAAAATGCAGATGGTAAATTGACCTGCATCATAAGTATCCATACTGACTTATGGTTGAGCAGCTCATGGACAGGAGGGCCCTGGTGGTCACTCTCACCAGCCATCAGAAAAGCTGAAGCAGCTGACAGCCAAGCAACAAGAGCTCACCAAACATCATGGGATCAAAGCCCAAAGGGAATGCAAACACCTCCAACTTTGTCAGCTGGATCAGGAGGGAAGCAAAACTGACAAGCGAGAAGGATATGCTGGTGATGACCAGTATGGCATTGATGACAACAATGATGGAGATGACAGATCTCAGGTTAGTTTTTACAACCCAATGAATGCTGGTTACACTAAGCTACTATGTGCTAGTTCACCAGCTGTGTCATCATGACAAGGCTTAGTGGCAGAAGTAAAGAGCATCTCAGTCATAGAAAAAACAAAGTACCAAGGGCCCCACCTGCCAAGATAGACATTGATGTAAGTTGTGCACCATGAGGTGATAAGAATATAAACTGACCCCATAGCAGAGGGAGATTGCAGCATCCAACAATGAAGATGTTGAAGAACCCTGCTCAACCCCTCACTCATTGAGTGATTGCCAGTCAACCCAACACAAGAAGAGCAAGGATCAGCATTTTCATAGTTCCACACCTCCCGAGGTGGAGGTTGAGTTGACAATCATAGATGAGAGGGAAGTCCAACCCTCCATTCTGCAGTACCTGTTACACTGACATGTAATTACAGCCAGGATAACATGGCCCCCACTATGAAGCAGTGTTGGGAGTCCTCAAAAGAAGATGTCCTCAAACCAACTGTGGTGAAGGCTCAGAAACTTGTGGAGCATGAAGGTCACCCATGTGTTATGCCATTGCACATGAGTGTCCTAACGAAGGACAAGTGTGTAAGTTGATGGCACGGTAATTACTTTGAGGCATCAAGGCTTTCAGTCTCCTTGGCCAGTGTAGCTGATACTGTATCTCCAAAGAATGGGGATAAGTTTATAGCGTGGTTGCAAAGTAGTGAAAAGATACAGTACACAGCAAGTGGCTAGGTCTTGATATAGGTGAAAGAGACACAGCTACAATTCAAGTACATATCGATGAGTCCAGCAAACAAATGAGACAAAGAAGTACTGAAAGTATGGGAAAGGCAACAACATGCAGTATACACAGCTATAGTACAGCAAAGAGTCAGGGAGCACAGATGAGGCAAAACAAGACTGACAAGTCAGTGTTGAACTGACAGGGTAAGGTGAGGTCGATGAGTCAGTGTTGGACTGATGAGGCAAGGTGAGGCTGGCGAGTCAGTGTTGGACTGACTACCAAAACATAAGGCCATCAGGTGACATGCCAGGAATAATGTGGTAAGTGGCAAGGGATGAAATGATGATAGTGGCGATGAGTACGATGAACAAGGAGGCATATGCCCAAAGTAGAAGTGGGATGTGGGAGTCAGCAGCAGGGAGCAGGGAGTTTTATAACATTACCCCCCCACTAAGACTGGCAAGCCCCTGATCGATGACATCCAGAGGCATGTGACATTGTTGGTGAATGATGGGCCATAGGCAGCGAAGGGGTGTGGGCAGATAATGAGGTGATCTCATCAGGGGTCATCCAACATGAACCTCTTCCATTACAGTAAGACCAGTGTCTGATGAACTTGCAATCAAAACAGGCATAGGGGCGAAGAGGATGGTCATGCAGTATGGGAAGGTGTCCACCAAGATAGAGGCGCAGTTGATCATCTAGGGCTACAGTGATGAAGGGTCAGGGAGGGATTTTGTTTTGGGTTTGTATGATGTTGTGGATAAAATGGAAATCCAAATTGTAACAGGCTTTTTCTAACAAATCGACCCAAGCATAAACGGTTCCCCCATTTCATGCTGAGTCAGCAATGATGGTCGCAGCTTGCCGAAAGACCCTTTTGCACATGACTTCTGTTTCCATTCTAAAGGGTGGTGGCGACGTTGGAGTCTCTCTTTTAGGGATGGATAGCCTGTCTTTGCTAGATTCACAAGGCAGTCCTCATCTTGTTTCGACATTTCGGGGAGACACCCCTGAACCTGCTCCCCTGGCATGCATTTCTGTTCCAACCATCTCATGAAGTTGCAATCTTCCATCCTTGATTGCAGAAGCAACCTTGCATAAGGCATCCAACCCAGATCGAACAGATCGATCGGTATTACTGATGTGAAAGGAATGGGCCACCTCTGGTCCGACATCATTATGTACGAGAGTGATGACATCATGTTGGATGTCACCCATTGCACTAACCATAGCCTGCAAGAGACTTTCAATATAGGCTGTGCTTTGTTCAGGATCGCAACTTTGAGTAGACTCTAAAAACTGTGGGACATGGGACGCTACTATGTCTGATCCTTGGAAGATTTGACACAGCAGCCAAAGACATTCACATTGTTGTCGTGCGGCGGCGGCTGATAACGCGTGGTTCCTAGATGCGGGCCGACGTGCGCGATTTAATGACTTGGTCTTGCGACAAAGTCGGACCTGAGGGAGGCAATAGGCGAGCTGGGTAAGGTGGATCTCTTGCAGGTATAACGAACTTAGATAAGTTCGTCAGGGACACCCTTTACAACCATATCAGTCGCGGGTTTATGCCCAACGAACAGAGGTAGAGGATGGTATAGACCCTTTACCAGGGAGGTTGTTAGGTAGAGTAAAGTACAAGGGGCATCTATCGAACTCTGCACGGGTTTTATACCCTGCAGTTGATAGATCCTTACTAAGTGCAACTACTCTGTCAGGTAAAGGGAAGGAAAGTCCGTTTGGTGTAACGCGTAAACAACACGCTACCTACCTGAGTCGAGTCATAACTGGGGATGGAGTCCATCCTTCATTATGAGTCGCAACGCGTCGTGTAGGGTCACATGACGGGAAGGTAAATCAGGGAAATGAAAAGTAGTCCTAGATCTCGATCCGAGATCTAAAGCATAACCAAAAAGGGAAACATAGTCGTAAGCATACCGTACAGCATAGTCCATGGACTTGTCCTTTGAGACAGAGGTCCTGTATCGTAATCGTGTTTGTAGAGACGAAGGAAAGAGAGGCATGGCGGCGCACGTTGCGAGCGGGAAAGTGCGGAAGTGGCGGCGAGGTGGACGAAAGCGGTAAAGGCAGAAAGTCGGCACGACATCACCCCCCCCCTCAAAGAGAAGGTTGGTGGCCTCACCAACTACCCAGATCACGGAAGATTAGGCGTTCAAGGGCGTCGACTTCCGGCATTGCTCTTGGATGGTCCAATAGGACATCCATAAGGGTCAGTCCATCTGGACCCCTTTCCGTTGTGGCACGACCAGTGTCCGAGTCTTCGGCAGTCGAGGCAAGTGTGTTTATAGAGGGGATGGAGGGGGTCGAGTTGAACCCTTCCTCCAAGCTTGAGGTGAAGTCGGTCGTTAGACTCGAGAGGGTAGAAAGGCTTTGCTGGGAGGGCTTGTGTTGCGTACGAGGCATTGAATAGATCGTATTTCCAGTAACCTCGAGTGTCGTAGACCTTGAGCAAGAACTCTCTCCAGCGGTCGACTCTTTCTTCTTCCTCTGTCCACGGGTCATCGCACCTGTCTCCAAGTATTTGAGCAGCGAGCCATAGGAACTTTCGACCGGCGCTCTCCTCTTCCTCTCTTCTGCGATCGATGGCAAGCCATCGAACTCCCGGGAGAACAGGTTCTTCTTCGCCCGGTAGGAGCCCTTCTGCAGTCGGTTCACCGCTCTTCTCTTCCCGATCGTTGCCAGGTATTGCAGGTGTTGCCACTCCGACGGGTGGTACCTCGGATTTTGGTACCTCCTCTTGGCATCTGTAATCAGTCCCTCCTTGGTCTCCTTGAACTGAGCCATTTCCAGGGGACGACGCATTGTCTGGTCCAGAAATCTCCTTTCGTCCCTCAACGTTTGAACCAAATTCATTGGCTCCACCGTTGGAGGAACCACCGGAGACTTGAGGACGTGGGAGATGTTCGGGGAGGCAGCTGCGAAACGATTGAAAGGACTTGACGAGAGAGGGGCCGAAGTGCACGTGGATGATATTGACGAGGGAGATGAGCAAGTTATGAGTTTCCTCCACGACCTTCATTCCTTCGGACTCCATGAACACGGTGCCTTTGGACTCTTCGTCGACGACTACATCTCCGGTTTTCAGGATGTTGGAGGTGTGATGGAGTGTAAGTTCGATGCTTCCATAGACTTGGGACAGCATCCGGAGATAGTCACAGTCGTCGCTGACATCCCATCCGTAGACGACCCATTCGTCGAATTTTTCAAGGATCCGAATATAGCCTTCATAGTCCTCTGGTTTGCAGAGGAGGGCTGTGGGGGCGGTCCTTGCTGTAGGGACATGGGGGGTCTGGGACGAGGCTGGTGCATTTCCACCTGTCGGGTCATTGGATGTACTGGGGTGAGTGGCTGGAGTTGCTTCAGGGGGTGGCGTGTTACAGGTCTGTCGGTAGACCGGCTCGGGATATGGACGCGTTCTGGGAGTTTTGGGGGAAGCCTTTCGCTTTCCCTTAGAGAGGGTGCGTATGGTAACGCTGGAATAGGGGTTGCGGGGCGTTTCGACGTCGGGGTCGAAAAGGGATTGGATAGAGGCCGCAATGGAGTCGGCTGGCGGTGTGGATATCTGGGAGATGGGTGATGAAAATGGGGAGAAGTCGTAATCGGCGTCGTCGTAGGAGATGTATGAGTCCAACAGGTATTCACGTGACTCGGAATTCCGTTCATCGTCGGAGTAGGACATTAGTTTCGTTGTTTCCGTCGAGAAGATCTGCGAGTGGGTTGTTGGGACTCTGGGGGTTTACGACGACTCCTTTTATACTCCTCAAGTAGTTCTTCCGCGTTGATCAAGTTACTCTCGGGCTCCCAAGTATTACTTGTGTGTCCGTATCCGCTCCACTTGACCAAATAACGTGTTCTTACTCCTCGGCACGTCCTTACTTCCTTGTGATTAAGGATTGCCTCGACTTCCCATTCAGGGACATCATCGACCAATTCTGGAAGCGGGGGTGGCGGTGTTGGACCATATTTGGGAGTTTCGTGATACGGGAAGATCCTTGACGTGTGAAACACCGAATGAACCCACCAATGATCAGGCAGATCTAGGCGTATGGTAACGTCCGAGAGGACTTCCTTGATCCGGAAAGGTCCTACGCATCTTGGAGCAAGCTTTGTTGACTGTAAGTCGCGTTTTAGGTCACGCATGTCCAGCCAAACAAGCTGTCCTTTGGTCAGGGGTTCGTATGACAGTGGATCGGGGCCCGAGGAGGCCATCTTTTCCGCGGTTTTCTTGTGTGCGATCAGGGCGGCGTCCCGCGCGAGGGCTAAAGCCTCCAGACGCTCCTCAACTTGTGGGGCCTTTGACGTGTGTACTGACGGATATGGGTCCGGGTCATATCCATAAAGGAGGTAGAACAGGGTTTGACCATGGGTAGAGTGGACCCTAGAATTGTGCACGAATTCTGCGAGAGCGAGATACTTGCTCCAGTCATTCGGTTTTTCGGCGCAATACATTCTTAGGTATCCTTCCACCTCTTGATTGACACATTCAGCCTCTCCGTTGGTCTGCGGATGGTATCCGGACGAATACCTCGGTTTGATTCGTAGCGCCTTGTAGAGGTTTTGTGTGAAGGCGCTGATAAACTGTGGACCTCGGTCTGATATGATAGACTCGGGGATTCCATAATGAGGATACACGTGTTGCAGCCAGAGGTCTGCGAGGTCTTCGGAGTTTACGGACTTGTTACATGGGAGTAGTTTGATGGCTTTGGTAAGACCGTGGTCCACGATTGTGAGGATAGAGTCATGGTCGTGGGATAGGGGTAGATCGGTAACGAAGTCCATAGAGACCTTTGATGACTGGCATGTTGGACAACCTTTGACGTACTCTCGGATACTCTTCCACATTCCTGGCCAGAAACAGTGTTTATTCATGGCAGAGCACATTGCTCGGACACCAGGGTGGCCGGCTGATGGATGATCGTGGAAATCC
Organism: Pisolithus thermaeus; assembly: GCA_024663475.1. NCBI lineage: Eukaryota > Fungi > Basidiomycota > Agaricomycetes > Boletales > Pisolithaceae > Pisolithus > Pisolithus thermaeus. The sequence continues at coordinate 66,671 of JANFAF010000004.1, forward strand.
GATAGGGTTTTCTTTCGTGCCTTCAGAGGGACGTAAATCCTTCTGTTTTTGGTTTTGATGCCAGAAGCGGGGTCTTCGATGATGTTCTCCCCTTGATCGTTAATAATGACGTAACTCTTGTCTTCTTTTGATGAGTTCTTGATTTCATCAAACGTTTCTTGTGACACCCGTAGGATGCCTGGTCGTTTGGCAGGAGGGTCTTTGTGAACCTTTGGGACTTTCACCGTCGAAGGCTTTTCTTTGGGCGGTTTTAGAGCTGTTTTTGTGGTAGCTTCGACCGGTACGGGGTTGTTTTGGACAGGTTCACCCCCCCCCTTGAGCCAAATCGACAGTGGGAGTACCGTGGTTTCCACCGGAGTTGTCAGGGTGAAGGCAGGGTTACGGGAAAGCATGTCGGGGACTATCATTCGACGACTGGGGTTATGTTTAAACTTGAGAGGGAAGCCCTGGATATAGGCAAGCCATCAGGCTTGTCTTCCAGTGAGGTTTTGCGGCTCTCGGTAGTACGTGAGGTTTTCATGGTCGGTATGAATGATAGTGTCCTCGGGAGGAGATAACAAGTAGTGTTTCCAGGCTTTCAAGGCGCGTACGACGGCTAGCATCTCCAGATCGTATACTTGATAGTTTTGTTCTGCTCCTTGGAGCGACTGAGAGAGGTATGTGATCGGGTGGAGATTCCCTTCGAAATTTTGACAGAGTACGGTGCCTGTGCCCAACTTAGAGGCGTCTGTGTACACCTCGAACGGTCTGTCGAAATCAGGTAATCGCAGGACAGGGGCTTGGCACATATACGTTTTTAATTTTTGGAAGGCTTCTTCTTGTGCCGGTCCCCACTTCCATGGGAAATCCTTTTTCGTTAATTCATGTAGTGGTTTTGAGATCATTGCGAAAGACGGGATGAACTGGCGGTAGAAGTTACAAAACCCTAGGAACTGCCAAACGTCATGGAGGTTGGCTGGGGTTTTCCAGTTCTTCACGGCCTCGACCTTTACCGGCACAGTTTCGTACTGCCCGTGGCATATGATATACCCGAGGAACTCGATTTCTTCGGCTTCGAATACGCATTTTGACAGTTTGAGGCATAAGTTTTCTTTCTTCGCGATCTCCAGGAACTCTTTAATGTTCTTCTTCAGCTCCTCGTGCGTCTTGGCATGGATAGTGACGTCATCTAGGTAGATGACTCCCTTCTTGGCCGTTCGTAGTTGACCGAACTTGCCATCCATATACCTTTGGAAAGTAGGGGGCGCATTGTTTTGGCCGAAGAACATCACGGTAGGCTTGAACACTCCTCGAGGAGTGACGAACGACCCCAGCAGCGCATCTTCTTCCTTTTCAACCCGGATATTGGTAAAGCCCCATCGAACGTCGAATTTGGCGAAAAATTTGGATTCGACCAATTCGTCTAGGATCGGTTTTACAAGTGGTAACGGATACCGATCGGGCACAGTGAACGAGTTGAGTTGTCGGTAGTCTTGGATGAGCCTTTTCTTGCCATCCTTCTTCCCGACGAAGAAGACCAGTGCTGGCGGTACTATTAAGACATCCGTGTTCTGGACCTTCTCGATCTTCCCGGTTTGTAGGTTTTCCTCGAGGAACTCGTCGAGCAGTTGCAGCTCGTCTCGGGATAACGGGTAGATCTTCGCTGGTTTATAGGCTTTTAGGTCCTTGGACGGATCGAGTTTGATTGTGTGGTCGTAGCCAGGTCGGTGTGGGGGTAGGGGACAGTTTTCCGAGAAGACTTCACAATAGGCATTATACTCTTTTGGAAGAGAAACCTCTTCGTGTTTTATTTGCACCTCCAGTTGAGTCGAGATTGAAGTTCGATTTATTGATAGGCTTGCGACTTCTGGAGTTCCCCATCCTACTATTTTTCTGGCTATCCAGTCAATGACTGGCTGAGCTTGTTGGAGCCATGGCATGCCTAGGAGCACACTTTCGTTTTTGAGGGTCATGACGTACGTGGAGATCTTGAAGTGTCTCCCGTGAACTCTGCCCGTGAACAGGGCAACGGAGTCGATTACTTGTTCTGACGACCCTTCAAAGCTTCGTGGCGACCACGGGTTCTTGATTTTCTTAGTCTCCAGGCGGTATCTTGCAACCGCCTCTCGACTTATTGCGTTACATTCGGCACCGCTGTCGATAACGGCCCTTATTTCCCCTTCGTTCCGTTCCGTAAGGAATAGTGTGCCGGTGATTGCCCTCACAGAGGGAAATTCATTGATGTGAACTACAGACATTAATTCTGGGGCACAAAACGAACGGAACGTACATCTACTCTCCTCGGTCGGGGTAGCACGAGAGTTCCTTAAAAATCCTCCTTTCCATTCAACGCTTCTTTGAGTTTTTGAAACTCTTCCGCGCTGTAGGAGGCCTTTACTTCTCGGACAAGCTTTTGTCCTTCAGATAACTTGCAGTCTTTCTTGAAGTGTCCCTTTTCTCCGCAACGGAAACACTCTCCTTTACTCTCCATACGTACTTCCCGGAACCGATAGGGGTCGGGTTTCCTCTTTTGGGGTGGTCGGTATACGGGTTTCTTTTGCCGATCCACGTCCATGGCGTATGGGTCACGTGTTTGAGTTTTTCCGTGCAAGGTACCTTCGTTTTGGTACATATGCAGAACTTCTCAGTCATCCTTGGTTAGGCATTTGTTGTATACTCCGAGACTTGCTTTGGCAGTTTGGGCGTTGACAGCCGCGTCAATCCATTCTTGGACTGTTTGAGGGATTTTTCCAGATCGTAGGATCCATTCGGTAGTTCGGTTGTTTAGACCTTTCCTGAAATAGACTCCGGCTTGTCGATCATCTCGTGATATTGAAGCTCTAGTGATGAGATCGAGGAACTCGCCGATATACTTTGCTAATGGCATATCTCCTTGTTTAATCTTGGCCATCTTGAGGAAGGCCAATGCCTCAGTGTCTCCGACCTTGAATATTTTTCGAAGTTTGATAAGGAAGGTAGTCCAGCTGTCATAGAGGTAGACTTCTCCGGCGACTGTAGTGTGTTCTTTAAGATAGTTTTTGGCGAAGTGTACAGCGGCTCCTTGATTCATGAAAGATAGGGCGAAACCAATTTTCCGCTCGTTGGTGTCGTAGACATGGCGATTGAGATTGAGATAGTTGTTAACGGAGGCGATCCACACTTCGAACTTGCCACTGGTTCCATCGAACAGGAGAGGCTTTCCTAGGCCCAACTCCTTTCGATCTACTCCTCTTCCTTCAGGGGCCTTTTCTTCGGCTACGTTGGACTTGGGGATTGTATAGGCAGGGAAGGCCAGCCCTGTACGGCCGGTTAGATTTTCATACCACTGCACTAGTTCCTTGACGTTTCCAATGGTTCTTCCTGCGAAGGGGTCGGTAGTACTGGCAAATTGTCGCAGCTGATCTGCTAGGACGGCGATTTGTTCTTGTTCTCCGAGTCCAGCCATATTTAGGTCGAGGGAAGTCGAAGCTGATTTGGTTAAAGCTGTGTGTGTTTCTTCTTCTTCGATTTTCCTTCCAGCTAATGGCTCCGGATCTCGAAACTGAGTAAACTGTGTTTGACTTGGTTTGACTGCTTCTTGTGAGGTCTGGGCCTGGTTACCCTCTCCTCCTTCTGACTTAACGGGACTCGTTACCGGATACGGTTGAAAGCACTGCGCTGAAGTTGTGCGCTCGAGTTTTTCTGGTGCTGCAGTAGTGTTGGAACACGGGGGGACTTTAGGGGGTTGTCCACGAGGACGAAAATTTGATGATCCCGCTTCGGAAGACACGTTTGCAGACTTCTTGCTTTCTGGGCTTCTTTAATACGAGTCACGAATCTTCTGAACTTAAGGTTTGCAAGGCCTTCAAGTTAAGATTCGCTTTTACTGGGGCCTTCGATCTTGAAGTTATCCCGACTGGTTACGGGTCTTGCTATCGAGGGCTACCGCTGAGGTACCTTCACTGGTATTCACTTTGTTTCTTGGCACAGGTGGCAGACCTGTCCTCAACACAAGTTACTCTTCAGCTTTTAGGTTTTATCCTTCTAAGTGGCTGACGCTTGCAATGGGAATGTGATGATTGTGATTTGTTTGGGGTTACTCGTGTGGAACAATATCGGGGTCGGTTGATTTTCAGTTGCTACCACAGGGGGAGCTGTATATCGTTTGCTGATATGAGACAAGTGATTGTTGAGTACTCTTCAGGTATGTCGACTTGCACTTATGCCACCCACCGATATCTCAAACCAGGGACTATCCGGGCACAAGGGTCAGACAGGGAGCGAAGAGGGGTACTTTACTCTTTTGTCGTGCGGCGGCGGCTGATAACGCGTGGTTCCTAGACGCGGGCCAACGTGCGCGATTTAATGACTTGGTCTTGCGACAAAGTCGGACCTGAGGGAGGCAATAGGCGAGCCGGGTAAGGCGGACCTCTTGCAGGTATAACGAACTTAGATAAGTTCGTCAGGGACACCCTTTACAATCGTATCAGTCGCGGGTTTATGCCCAACGAACAGAGGTAGAGGATGGTATAGACCCTTTACCAGGGAGGTTGTTAGGTAGAGTAAAGTACAAGGGGCATCTATCGAACTCTGCACGGGTTTTATACCCTGCAGTCGATAGATCCTTACTAAGTGCAACTACTCTGTCAGGTAAAGGGAAGGAAAGTCCGTTTGGTGTAACGCGTAAACAACACGCTACCTACCCGAGTCGAGTCATAACTGGGGATGGAGTCCATCCTTCATTATGAGTTGCGACGCGTCGTGTAGGGTCACGTGACGGGAAGGTAAATCGGGGAAATGAAAAGTAGTCCCAGATCTCGATCCAAGATCTAAAGCATAACCAAAAAGGGAAACATAGTCGTAAGCGTACCGTACAGCGTAGTCCATGGACTTGTCCTTTGAGACAGAGGTCCTGTATTGTAATCGTGTTTGTAGAGACGAAGGAAAGAGAGGCATGGCGGTGCACGTTGCGAGCGGGAAAGCGCGGAAGCGGCGGCGAGGTGGACGAAAGCGGTAAAGGCGGAAAGTCGGCACGACAATTGTTCTCCTGTTGTCCCATCAAGTGTGTACCCTTCATTGTACTTCGTGAGAAGCCAACAATAGTCGAAGAATTCTGATGTTGTGGGGCCCACTTGTGGGACCCCTGAGCTGGAGGGGGTATGGCAGGGAGACCCAGCACAGGGCAGAATGTGCTCACATGATATGGGTTGGGCGAGTGGTAAAGAGGGAACTGGGATGGATTCGTTGGGGTTTGGCCCTTCATTAGGGTCATAGTCATAGGGGGCAGCTGACAGTGGATCCACGAGCAGGATGACTGGGAGAGGGGTAGAGGGATGGGCACACTTCTTGCCCTTGTTCGTTCATGGGGTTGCCCATTTGAACAAAAGTCCTCTGACAGGGATGAAGGCAGAGGAGTCTGAAATGGGTTCAACAGAGGTGGTGGAGACCTCACTTGTTCTGGTTGACATTGAGCCGGAGGTGGGGAACACAGATACCTCAGGGAGGGTGCATGTGGTGGGTACTGCGAGTGGTGAGGCTGGGGAGATGTCCATTGAGAACCAGTGAAGTCGGATTCATCAAAACTGTTGTAGCAATAGTTGGACCTGGGATTTTCAGTGTTGACAGAGTGGAGGGATGACATTTTATATTGTGAGGCAGTGGGCAAGCTTGTACTTGTAGAGGGCTTCCTTGGCATGCTCCTTTATATTCATTTCTGGTTCCCAAGTGTTGGATGAATGTGGAAAACCCTTCCACTTCACCAAGTACTCCTGCTCCTTTCTGTGCCCTTTGGTGCAGTGGTTGAGTATAGCCTCCAGCTCCCATTCGACCTCATCATCTACCAGTTTGGGCATAGGCTGAGCCGGGGCAGGCCCGTACTCATTAGTTTCCATATATGGATAAATATGTGATGTATGAAACACAGGGTGAACCTTCCATGTCATTGGGAGATCAAGCTGTACTGCCACAGGTGATATTAACTTGGTTATGAGGAATGGCCCCAGTCTTCTCAGCTCCAGTTTGGCCAATTGTCCCTGAGTTCATAAATTGGCCGAATCAAGCCAAACCTTATCTCCTACTTTTGGTGGGACATAGCTTCCCTTGCTTCAATCTTTCATTGCCTGTTGTGCCTTTTTGTGAGACAACACAGCCAGATCCCAATTTAGAGCAAGTGATTGTAGGTGTTCATCGACAGATGGGGCAGCAGTGGTCTGTGCAACCGGATATGGGGATGGGTCATATCCATACAGAAGGGAGAATGGGGTTTGACCGTGGACAGAATGGACCCTTGAATTGTGAGCAAACTTGGCATCAGGAAGTTTCCATGCCCACGAATTGGGCAGCTCCATGCAGTAGCATTGCAAATACATTTCGAGTTCTTGATTAACCCATTCACTTTCGCCATTGGTCTGTGGGTGATATGCTGATGACAACTTGGTTTTGACACCCACAGCCTTGTACAGTTCATGAGTAAAGGCAGAGGCAAACTGTGGTCCTCAATTGGATATTATGCTTTTGGGCAGGCCATATCTCTGATAGATGTTTCACTGGAACAGCCTTGCCAACTCTACCAAATCTGCTGTTTTGTTTGTTGGTACGAACACTGCCACCTTGGTGAGTCCTTGATCAACCACAGTGAGAACTGAATCATATCCCTCTGACAGGGGTAGATCGGTTATAAAGTCCATGGAGATTTGTTGGAAGGGGAGGGGGTTGGATGGCACATCATTTGGTGTTACAGGTGGCATGATTGGGTGAGTTACAATTTTGTTTGCCTGGCAGACTGGGCAGCCTTTTACGTAGTTGTGGACCGACTTCCACATTCCTGGCCACCACACTTCTTTCATCATTTTCTTTGTCATTGCTTTCACTCCTGGGTGTCTGGCTGATGCATGGTCATGATACTCGGTTAGGCACTGCTTTCTAGCTCCAGGTGGGATGTACAGCCTTTCTTTGTACTGTTTTGTTCCATCTTTGGTCATGGTTACCTGTTCATTTTCTGTTGAAAGTGTCGAGTCCTTTGGCATTTCGCTCATGGTGCACTTGTACACTTCTTGAGAAATGACATAGACCCCTTTTCTCAGTTCAGCTATGGGATGTTGTTCCGGAGTCGTGGGAGCTTGATCCAAAGTCATGGGAGCTTGATCCTTCTTTGATGGCATAGTTGGTGGCATAGTTGGTGTTTTTGTTTTTACCCCCCCAGAAAGCCACATGGCTTCAGGTAAGGTGGCGGTTGTTGTCAGTGGCTCCTTGCCATAATCTGAATGGCGAGACAGTGCATCTGGGGCTCCCATGAGTTGTCCGGACTGATGAGCGAAAAGGAGTGGGTAACCTTGAAGAGTGTTGAGCCATTGCACCTGGCAAGGGGTGAGCTTCTGTGGGTGTCACCAGTAGGTCAGATTTTTATGATCAGTAAAGACCACCATTGGTTCCACAGGGGAGATGAGGTAATGGTGAAAAGCATCCAATGCATGGATCATGGCCAACATTTCTAAATCAAAGACCTGACACCGTTGTTCTGCACCTTTTAATGATTTGGAAAGGAAATGGCAGGGATGCCATTCATCATCTGGTCCTTTTTGTGCAAGTACTGCTCCAGTGCCTACCTTAGACACATCTGTAAACAGAGTGAATGGTCATCAATGGTCCGGAATCTGTAGGACCAGGGTGGAACACAACAGGTCCTTGATTCGCTGGAAAGCAGTAGTGTGTTCCAAATTCCAGTGCCACTTCACATCCTTCTTTGACAGGTTGTGTAGTGGTTTTGCAATTTGTGAAAACAATGGAATAAACTGTCGATAGAAGTTGCAAAACCCCAGGAAGGATCGAACCTTGCACAGACAATGGGGCACAGGCCACAACTCTACTGCATCAGTTTTTACTGATACCATTTGCACATTCCCTTGTGTGATCTTCATCCTGAGGAATTCAACCTTGTCCAACTCAAACAGACACTTGGAGATTTTGAGACATAACTGTTCCTTTTGACATATTGCAAGAAACTCTTTGATGTAACGTCGAAGTTCCGGAATCATTTTGGCATGTATTACCACGTCATCCATATATCCACATTGTTGTCTTCTTTGTAGTTGAGGCACAAAGGTCATGTCCATAAACTGCTGAAAGGTCGGGGGGGAGTTGCATTGTCCAAAGAACATTACTGTTGGTTCGAACAATCCTTGCGGTGTTAGGAATGCTGCCTTCCATTGGTCTTCTGGCTTTACCCTGACATTAGTAAGACCCCATTGTACGTCAAACTTCGCAAAATACTTTGACTCGCAAAGTTTGTCGATGAGTTGCAGGATATTGGGAAGAGGATAGGAGTCGTGGATCATTTGTGAGTTTAGGTATCGATAGTCTTGGACAAGTCTCTTCTTTCCATCCTTTTTTGCAACAAAGAATACAGGGGCTGATACCAGAGATTCAGAAGGGACAATCTTGCCACAGGCCAAATTTTCGTCAATGAATTTGTCAAGTGCTTTCATTTCATCTGGGGACATCGGATATAGTGTAGCCTTTTTCATAAGGGTTTTGTTTTCCTTCTGGAATTTGGCTTTTGTTCAGATTTCGTGGTCGAGTCCTTTTCAAAATCATGGGAGAGGGATGTCTTTTTCAGAGAACACATCAGTGAATTCTTTATACTCTTCCAGCAGCTCCAGCACCTTCATGGGCTTAGCCTCCATTTCTAACTTGGTAGAAATCATAGTGCAATTTACAGAGGTGATCTTGTCCTCATGCATATCGTCTTTCTTCTTTGGCGATGCTTTAGGGGAATCACCCCATCCTTCGATTTTCTGGGTTTCCCAATTAATTATGGGTTTCTCCTTTCAAAGCCAGGGCATGCCCAGGATGACATGATCCCTCTTTTCCAGAGGTCCAATGAAGCATAGGATTTTGCAATGCCTTCCTTTTACCTCTGCTTTCAGGTAGCACTTCCTGGTTATGGGTCCACTTGTTGTTCCATCGAACCCTACCACCTTCCAAGGTTTCTTTACCTTGTACATTTTGACTTTTAGTTCTGAAGCGATTGTTGGTCCTATTAAGTTGACCTCTGCTCTGCAATCAATCAAGGCACTAACTTCTGCTTTGTAGTCGATCAGCTTGATGTATCCATGTGGGGAACAAGCACACATGTCAGATTCATTGTTAATACTAGATACATGGTAAGCTGACAACACTTTGAAGGGAGGCACACTGGACAGAAGTGAACCAGAATGCCCCATTTAAAAATCCAAATGCTTTTCGATGGACACATGATAGAGATTTTCAGGACCACTGTAGGACTTGATTTCTTTAACCTCCCTAGGCTTCGGAGGTTTCTTGCACTCCTTCTTGATGTGTCCCTCATCTCTGCAGTTATAGCATTTGATGATGTAAGTCATTCTTCCTTTTGACCATTTCCGAGTTCTTCCTCTTTTGTCTATGTCCATGGTGTTGGGATCTTTGACAGGGCTTGGTCATTGGTAGTTGAAGAGAATCATCGGTGTAGACTTTCCATCGAGAATCCTTTTACTCTTGATTTTGCTGACTGCTTCTCCAGCAGCTATGATCCAATCAGATACCATGACCAGGTTTCGATGATCGAGAACCCAATCTCTAATTTCCTTTCTAAGCCCTTTTCCAAAGAAGATGGCTCAGTTGAACAAGTTATCCCTGAACTTGGCTCAGTTGAACAGAGCCATGAACCAGGCAACATAATTTTCAAGAGGGGTAGATCCCTGGGTGAGTGTAATGAGTTCCAGCTGGGCCTTCGTTTTCTGGTCACTGCTGGCAAACGTTGCTTGAATGGTTGCTTCAAAAATTTCCCACATGTCGTTATAAGTCACTAAGCCACTATCCGCATGTTCATTAATATAGTTTTCAGCGAAAGTGGTGGCAGATCCTTCTGTCATATAAGACAAGGCTAAACCGATCTGAAGGTGATTGGTGACATAGACATGTTGGTTAATTTGGAGGTAACCCTTGATTTGCATAAGCCAGATGGGAAGTCATTTATGGTCTCCATTGTACACTGTTGGCTTGTTGAGATTAAACTTGTGACCACCATTTAGCTTTTCTTCCGAAGAACAGAAGTTTCTGGGGTTACGAATCCACTTTTTCCTGAAGGCCTTTGCTAGCAGCTCCTCTAATTCTTTCTCCATAGGTTCCCAATTGAAGAGCGGGTTTCCAGGCTTCTCGGCTTCCTGCCTGTAACCACCAGCTCCAATAGACAGTCCTTCGGTCATGTGAGACATTAGGTTAGCGAAAGACTCTTGTTCTTGATCCAGGATTGGTACGTCACCAACAGCAGATCCAAAATCCAATAGTCCATCGTCTACTAATGGCTCAGCATCGGTTTCAGACTCCAGTTCCTGTTCTTGGTAGGTACCAAGTATAGCTGGGTTTCGAAGGGTGGAGGGAGGGATAGGGGTGGTTGACAGTCCATACCTATGAGTGAACTGCTTTCCAGAGTACTCAGTCAAGGTTCGAGGAGGGATAGGAGGTGCCCTTGTTTTTCCTTTTCTGAGTGCAGAGGCAGGTGGTTTGGGAGGCCGTCTAGGTTCCCCTGAAGACACCTTGGGCAACTCATAGGGCAAAGCAGAGTAGGTTGAGGGATATGTCAGCCAGGATCCAGAGGATGACTGGTCGAGAAACAAAGAGAGTAGCAGCACTAGTTGCTTGACCCATTGTTGGATTGACTAGCAAAGATAACAGAGAACAGCTGAGCATCATGTCCAAAGAATGGTCACAGATCTTTTCGCTTTGTTATGCTGTTGCACATGAGTGTCCTAACAAAGGACAAGTGTGTAAGTCAATGGCAAGGTAATTACTTCGAGGTGTCGAGGTTTTCAGTCTCCTTGGCCAGCATAGCTGATATCTCCAAAGAATGGGGATAAGTTTATAGCGTGGTTGCAAAGTAGTGAAAAGATACAGTACACAGCAAGTAGCTAGGTCTTGATATAGGTGAAAGAGACACAGCTACGAGTCAAGTATGTATCGATGAGTCCAGCAAACAAACGAGACAAAGAAGTACCAAAAGTATGGGAAAGGCAACAATGCGCAGTATACACAGCTATAGTACAGCAAAGAGTCAGGGAGCACAGATGAGGCAAAACAAGACTGACAAGTCAGTGTTGAACTGATGGGGTAAGGCAAGGTCAATGAGTCAGTGTTGGACTGACGAGGCAAGGCAAGGCTGGCGAGTCAGTGTTGGACTGACTACCAAAACATAAGGCTGTCAGGTGACATGCCAGGAATAATGTGGTAAGTGGCAAGGGACGAAACAATGATAGTGGTGATGAGTACGATGAACAAGGAGGCATACACCTGAAGTAGAAGTGGGACATGGGAGTCAGCAGCAGGGAGCAGGGAGTTTTGTAACACCATGTACAAGAGACTACAATGACATGACACAAGAGTTTATGATGATGGTGATCAGTGAGTATCATGCACATTTGTGTGCTGAGGCTCCTATGCCTGACCATGTTGCAGAAACCTGCCTTTTACCTCCCTTTTAGATGCATCTTGGGCCCATGCATGCAAGGCCACTGGAGTGAATCTGTACCATGCCCTGCAGTTGGCAAAGATTGTATGTAAACACTCCATTTCTATATATTGATACTCTACATGTGTCATGACCATGCCTCCCTGGTGCTTTTCCTGTGCTCCCACACCTCCTCCAATACCCCTGCCCACTACTCCAACACCCTCCAACCTGTTTTCACCCAAGTCTGATGCTTACTAAGCCCACAGGTTGCTCTACTGCAGTGACTGAGCAATTGTCAGGTCTTGCACATGGCTACCCTCAGTCCACATCGGGTCAACCCCTGGTGGGTCATGTGACCTTGACATCATCTTAGGGGGCATTATCCTTTTGGGACCAGCAGGCTGGGGAGGCACACTATGGTTCCTGCACTGCATCATAGATGTGCAGGGAGTGCACAGGCATTGTGATCAATGAAGAGACAATGTGTGAGTACGAGTGCAACATGACTTACCAAATTGGGCAACTACACTCATGTGCCATACCCGGGGCACACGATTCTAAGTAGACAGAAGCCTTGAATACAACATACCTAAGCTGTGGGCAAAATCTCAGTGTGTGAAATGAAAAATTGGGGTCTCTAGGGTTATTTGAAGGTGACCATGCATGCAGAGATGACACACAGGCCATAAAGTTCCCCCAGTACAATAAGTATATCCCAAGATACTAGATCAGTCAGATCGGAGGTGGCAGGAATGACTAAGCAAGTGTCAGAGTGGTAGTATCACGGATTTGTTTGATAAAATTACCCAAAAAATAATAATTCTGACTAGGAAACAGTAGACTAATGTATGAATTCTCACAACATATGTATTGTGAGTTAGGACATTTCGGGCGTCCACGGACCCTCGAACACGTTCGTTGATTGGATGGTGCGGGAAATGAGCTTGCAGAAGCCTCCCGAAACACTGGGTTTTCTAGAATATGCAGCCAGAAGGATTGATTCGATCAGTCGAAGCGGAACGCCGTGAGGGCGCCGCAAAGTCTGTTTCCTTACATAGTCAACCCCACCAACAACATTTTTGCAAATTCGATCGTGCCATCATGCGGGCAGTTTATTAAGTTTTTATCCTCACTTATGGACTTTGGGTCCAGCAGAATTCGAAGGAAAAGTCCCCCACCGGCTACTGCTCTGCGTCGCCCAGCCTTAAAATCTCACTTGACTTACCATAGCCCCCAAGATTCCACATTATGGACCTCCCCGCCATCGATCGCATTGGCTATGCGCTCAATCTCTCTGACATCACCCCTTTTGACGTCGGGGCGGTATGTACCCCTTTGTGTATTCATTGTGTCATCATCATCAATAATCTACAAGGTTGACAACTATGTAATTTACGCAAGGCGACTACTGTCCATTGACCTCAAAAACGTTCGCGATATTACCATTGGTGGGTTCTTCAGATTTCTTATTATTGAGGTATTTTGATCACCAAGTTCGCACTGTGTGTCGTCCAGGCGGTGTAACCTACAGCGTTCCAAGAGAGATTTCCGTAACGAACGACAATAATGTTGTTACAGGCCAATACATCACGTTCCCCGATGGCAAGGACGCTGCGAGCGCATTCAGCGCAGACGCCACTTACCCTCTGCGTTACTTCGCTGTGTCTGGGACGACTTCAGGAACCTACGCAGCCTGGAAATCATTCCTCAATCACCATCAGTATGCATTCTTCAGTTACGCAGAGGGATCGTACAGCGCTCGCCTCCGGGACTACGCCAATTCTCTTGAGGAGCGCCCGCTCCTGGCTGCCCTTGAGGGGATCCCAAAGCCATTCGATGAATTATGTGAAACCACCGTGAAAAAATACCAAGATTTCTTCCGTGATTATGGATCGCACATCATTCACAATGTTAACTACGGAGCTCGATACCACCTGGTAAGATTGCCCTGTAATCTAGATCATCCTTCTAACGTAGTCCCGAATAGAGAGTCTGGGCTTCGAATAAGACCCCAGCAGTCAACAGCATGTTCAACACAGATGTCAAGGCCAAGTTTAATGGTATTCCTTCGGGCGGGGTATGCAATCCTTCTGTCACGGCCGAGGACCAGTATAAACAATTCAGCGAGTACTTTCAATATCTCGTTACAGTATCAGGTGGTGGGGACCGTTCGAAGCTTGCTAATACCGATGGCACGTATGATGACTATCAGACATGGATCCAGTCTATCAAGAAGAACGGACCGGGTCTGCTGAGCTTCCAAGTCATCGAAGTGTGGACACTAATGAAGCTCGCTGAGAGCGACGTGCTTAAGAGCTATGCGGATCCACTCTATAATGCCTTCATGTGGATCGTCGGCCACCCGGATGTCTACAAAACAGCTGTTTCTCTGGATATCCAATCAGGTTGGTTGATTCCTTATGTAGTCACAGAGTCGCTACCATGTCCTCAGACTGGGCCGAATTTAATTTGCTTACGCCCAGTGCAGTGATTGCGCCAGACCCTACAAGTCCTTATCCTGCTCAGAACACCGTCGCGTCTGACACCCGCGTACAATGGAAGGAGCGTGATCACAACTACCGGTACCAAACTCTCAGGTGAGTATATAAGATACTGGCGGCTTTTCTCCCCTGACTAGTTTCCATGAAGATTTTTCGTCATCAATGACGGCTCCCCGATCGACTTCTCCACCTCTCATGGAAGCCAGGCAGGTCCAAACAGCCGGGGTAGAGTCATTGTCACGATTGAGAGTGCAAGTCCATCCTCAGTGTGTTCGAACACCATTTCATTCATTCATTTAGAACAACTACGCAAACGATTCAATCACTGGTGGGCATCCTTCATTTATAACAGTACCTTGCTTATCATCCGTACCTTTTGAAAGATAACGTATGGAAGTGAGTATTGTTTGGGTTTGCTCGCAGGGATTTCATTTCTTCACGTTATTCTATCAGCACGAAGTGGTTCTACAAGGTGCCTGTCAGCGGCATGCCCGCGTCCAGACTTTCGGAAACTTACAAGCGCTCCAAACCTCACTACAGCTGGACTGACGTCCTCCAGCACTACCTCGCCCTGAAAGTGTAAACGCGGCCTCAACCTAAACTCACGACATCGAGATGCTACTGTCCGCTGGTAGCTTTAAGATGGCGATTGAGATGGAGAACGGCCCTTTATATATGTTACCAATCCGAAATTTCGTAGATGATGCTAGGTGTATGGCTATCAAAGATTGAAGTTGATACTGAATTGTATGACATTACCTTGCTTGGCAAGGTTTCTTCCACACCATGAATGCCATGGGAACTGTTGGACAGCTGAAAGACCCTCCTGTTTTGGAATTACATGGGAACACAGGGTTGAGCTACCACCTGTGTGTCACCATTCACATTACATATTAGTAATGAGGATGTGACTCAGTCATCATTACTAATTAGAGGGAAAACCTAATAGTACAGTGCTGCAGCACTCAGCAGTGTCTTAGTGGTGAGAAAACTATGAGCTAGATAGGACAAGATTAGATCAGGTGACTATGCTGATAGATAATTATATAACAAGACACACCTTTGCTTTGCTCTGGTGGTCTTTTCAGGGCATGAAGGTAAACAAAATAAACCACATGTCTATATGCAGAACTACAACAGTATTTCACAGTAGGTGATGTTGGTGGAGTTCTCATCCAGAAATATTAGTAGGACACAGGCATGGCTCCAAAGGCAAACATGTGAGAATGCAGTGTATGAATGAAGCAGAATGCAGGCCAGACTGAGACAATGAAGAGGGGGAATGCCCCTCAAGGCCTCAGAGTCATCCCCAATCTTCACTGGGTAAAGACACTGCAGCCCAGGATAGCCCTACCCCTTCACACCTATGGCCAAAATCAGAATACAGATGAGTAAGTTTAAAATGCACAGCACATGCACACATTACCACACCACTTGCATGAGGCAACAGTTGGAAACTTGTGCTTTTTTGACACAGAAGCCAGAGGCAATGTGGTGGTACTACAGGACCACTCTTGTGTGCATTGGGTGATCTTGTCTGTTAGACTATGGTCATAGGCTGAATCCTGACTGTCCAGTACTTATACCTCAAGGAGGGACATCAGCAAAACAGCCCTTACCCTAGCCAGAACTGGACAGAACTGTCCAGCTTTTGACAGCAAGGTACCTAACTGGCCAGGTCTGCCCAAAGAAATAGGGGCAAGGAATCTTAACAATTGACATCTAAATGTAGCTTGAAATTTTGATGGTGCAATCTTTATGATAATGTCAGCCCCTGCATCAATTTTTGTGAGGACAGAAGCAAATGTGGTTGTGTGGTGCACAGAGACATTTTGTAAGGGTGAGGGTTAGTTTGCTGATGGAATCTGTGAAACCACATGTTGTCAGCCACAAATGAAACCTACTGAGAGCCAAAGGGAAGATTCATTGCAAGAAGAGGGAGATGGCAGTTTTGCAGTGAAGTCTGTGCAGACCACACCATATCAAGACATGTATGCAATATGATGTCACCATGCAGCCCACCAATCAGTGCAGCCCACCCAACTTGAAGAACAATGCCAATGCAGAGAAGGATGTCACTGAAGATCACACACAGTCACACACACACTGCAAATGACCCAAAAATGAAATGTACATATGCCATTTATGACACAGCAATGGAGGAGTAAAACCAAAAAAGCTCAAACACAAACAGGTGACCACATCACACAATCCCCATTGGTGAGTGCAAAAAAACTGAATACCACAGTGGCAGACATGGGGGGGCCAAGAGATCGACCTGTTAAAGGCTAGGAGAAGAACATATATACTGACCCCTAACAATGCAAAAATCCAATAACAACAGGCACAATGCACTATGGTGTCATGACACAAAATTGTGATCAGTGTTGAGACAATGATGCATGCTGGCATAGAAACAAAACACTCAGCCACACTCACAGCAATGATACTGTATGAGCATAGACATGCATGGAACTGACACCTGGGAGGAGCAAAACCAAAAGTGCTGAAAAACAAACAACCATCCACAGATACATGTCATATGGATAATATACTGGTGATCATTGTGTTTTGGCAGATTGAATCTGCCAAAACAAACCAGTAGTGCCTCCTGACAACACCATGCCTGTGCCTGCTGTTTCCCACAATGTCAGGACTGTTGTGCTTGCTGTCACCCACAACAAGCAGCATATCTTGCTTGATTATGGGCCAAATTTAGTGCAGTTTTCTTTGTATATGCTTCATACTGCACTGTTAGCATACTAGATAGGTTTACTTAAGGTAAAAACATGATATACAGTGCTATTGGGACATGGGTTGAAAATGGACTACTTGGGTATCCCCAGAATTATAATTCTGCCTGAAGCCCAGGGCTTGGGCCCAGCTTCTGAGGGCTTTGAGCTTGGGGAAACCTCAGGCCAGGCTGTGAGCC
The DNA here is from genome assembly GCA_024663475.1 of Pisolithus thermaeus. Taxonomy (NCBI): domain Eukaryota; kingdom Fungi; phylum Basidiomycota; class Agaricomycetes; order Boletales; family Pisolithaceae; genus Pisolithus; species Pisolithus thermaeus. The sequence goes on from JANFAF010000004.1 coordinate 83,526, forward strand.
CCCACAAGCCCTGTTGAGCACTCAGCTTGGCCCAAAAACTGGGGCTTGGGGCCTGGGCTGCAGCTTACCAGTGCAAAAAGGATATCAAATACAAAGTAATTCTATATGAGTTGTACTCCATCAGCAACCCCCCCCCCTCTATACAGGTCTGTACAGACCACAGACCCACAGACAGGTCCCCCCTGTACAGACCTACCCCAGGTTGTTTCAGTACTACAGATTCTCACCACTCACATATGTTGTAGTTGACCAATAATTGAATCACATTATCATAAGCTACCTAAATTACATGTCTTGCAAGGCACAAGGATATACATATCTGTCTATACTAAGTGGTCACTTATTACTATTAGTAGGGAGAGGGTACCCACCATAAGGGTGGTGATAGCAAAGGAGGGTGGTGAGGGAGGGACAATGATGAAGATGATGATGAAGATAATGATGAGGAAGAGGGATGGTGGTGGTAGTGGAAAGAGATGTGGTGTTGGAGTGAGCTGGGTTTAAATATCCTTTTCTGCTTACCTCAGCAACTTTTGAAGCCAGTTGTGTGGGTTGTGTGGTGCACCTCTACACATTTCAAACTCAGATTCAAACTCCACCATAATGAAAGTTGTAGCCTATGATCACAGGACCATGGGAATATTTTTACCTTAGTAATATCTCCTTTTTTGGGTGAGATATTCACAAAGTTCTCATGGAGTCCCAGTTTGCAAAAATAAAAAAGTGGCTATACAGTTATGATGTCATAATGAAAGTTGTAGTGTATGATGTCATGATCATGTCAGTATGATTATCTCATCAATATGCCTATTTTTGGATGAGATATGGGCAAATCAAAGTTTACACCTGTGGTGTCTGTGGGTCTGTGGAGTCTGTAGAGTCTGTAGGGTCTGTAGGGGTCTGTACTTGGTCTGTGGAAAATCTGTACCATCTGTGGGTCTGTGCCTCTGTACCAAACCCAGGGTTTTGCTGATGTGTCCCATCCCTGTTCTCCACTGTTCATACTTACATTCCACCTGAAGTTTTCTGACACCTCTGTTCCTTGAAAACTTACCTACCTCCATATGTTAGTTCTGACATTCCACTACTGTACTGCCTCAGTGCTGCTGTAGCCTATAAATACTTGTACAGTACAGTGATGTTTCTTCAGTACAAATATTGACATAAGTTCCCTCTCCAAACTCCTGTCTCTCACCTCTAAGTCCTTCCAACCATCTGGTACTTAGCCCACCTCTGAAATATGAAGGCTGAGCTTGTACAAGGGGGCAGCACATGAGCTGAACCCAAAGCCCTCCTCTGACCCTCCACTCCACTAGTCAGAGCCCTGCTGGCCCCTTTTGGCCTTCCCTTGCCCTGCTCTGCTTGTCAGAATACCCTTTGGAGGCCCATATCTTGCCTCCTGCCTGTCGGACTAGTGTCGGAGTTTGAACCTCTGACATTGGTTGACTTCGGAGTACCCTTTCAGGATCATTAGCCCCTGAGTAGACTTGGGGTGGGATCAAACTTGACACCCTCCCCAGTTACATAGCCTAACTCCTCTGGATCAGGATCTGACCAATTACAGGGGCAGGGATCCCCCCCATGGCCTATGTGCCACAAGAAGCCAAGGTCCATCAAGGAGGTAGGCTGGTAGTGAGCACCATTCCACCTTTGGACCTTGTTAAAGGGGAGGTTCCTGTGAGCTTTAACAGCACAGGGACCACACCAGGCATGGGCACCAGTACAAGACATGCACTGGACACTTCCTTCCCCCTCACAGCACTGCTCACAAATCCCCCCCTTGGCCAGCTGCTCCCCTTCCAAAATTATATTGAGATACTCTGCTCTCCAAGGCAGCCACTCTCTGATAAAGTCATTTTGACTGTGGAGGGAATTTGTAATGGTGGACCATCCCCAAATCAGAGTACAGACCTTTGTGTGCCTTCTGGACTGGGGGGCATCATCTACATCATTCCAGTCAGAATTATGGATGTCAAGAGAGTCATGGAAGTCAGAGAAGTTGAGATTTTGGGAGGATGCCATGGTTCTTGGAGTCCCAGGAGTGGAGAGGTAGTGGTGTCTGGCATCAACTTCTTTGTGGGTGGGCTTTCCCCTTTCTGGTGTTGGTGGGCTGGAAAGTGCATAAAGAACCTCTCACAGAGGTTTTTTGCAGGACTTTGGACCTTTGCTGATGCATGCTCAACAGGATGGATAAGAAACATGGGAAATGCTCTGGATGTGCAATTTTCACTTGCAAACTCCAACTGACATTGGCTAAGGGGCTTGGCTAGGTACACTAAGTCTGTAAAAATCCTCCTAAGAGATCTTTTTGTTTGGTGAAAGCTGGCCTGGCCAGACCAAATCTGTTATGGACAGCATCCTTCATGTGGTGAGCAAGTGCTATCCTTTCCCCTGTCTCCCACTTTGGGACAGAGTGGGTGAGAAGTTTGCCAGCAAGGTAAATCATAGTGCCTGGCTGATAACAGAATATGGTGCCTAATTCAGATATATGAAATTGGGCATCATGAGTTCCCAGGCTCACTACCAAGTCCAGCAGAGATGGTGCAGAGACTTGGTCCAGGTGGGGAGGAGTCTCTTGATTGACTATGACATCTATGCCAAGATAGATGGAGGGCCACCTAATGGGGGAAGGGGGTTGGGTGACAACCCAGTCCTCCCTGACAGAGATAGCATCCTTGCCAACTCAGGCAAAATCAGGCAGGACAATTTCAGCAATGGTGTTCCAGAACTCCTCTGCATAAGAAATATCCTGGAGCCATTGCCTTACTGGGGCCTTTTTGAGGGAGGAACTTTCATAGACCTTGCCCTCCAATCTCTGAGGGTCAATTAGCCTCCCAAAATGCTGAGAACATGGATTACCATATGAGCCTGCTGGAATGTTGCTGGAGAATTCATAAGGTGGCCATAACCAAACATCTCATTGCCATCCACCTCTGGTACATGTCAATGGCCAAACCTCCTTTTTGACTGACCACCAGTCTTGGAGCATTTTACCAAGCTATCTTTCAATGGGAGATGGATTTTATTGAGATGTTCCTACTGATGAATCAATACAAGATGGATGGAGGGGGAAGAGACAGGATTACCACTCTTTGTTGGAAAAAAATTATGGCCATTACATGTGATTGTATGTAATTACAATGGCTGACATATGTTAGTGCCCAGCCAATGGGTAATGTTTTCATTGTCATAGCATTATAATCTGGAGGTGCTGATTGGAGTGCCTGACAATGGCCGGTCACTTTGAAGCCTGTGCACATGATTGCAATGCCATTGCCTGCTGATTGGAGTGCCTGACAATGGCTGGTCACTTCAAGCTGGACACATGTGATTACCACTTCGTGAGAAGTCATTGTCTGCCATTGCAATGAGATATTAATTACAGCATAATTGAGATACCCCTATGTGAATTAAATTGCTCTGAATTCATTGCAATGCTGCTTGTTGCAATAATCCATTTTTTTATTGAAGCACTATTCTACTACTGCTGGAACTATGATTTAGGTGGTTTTGTAGATATCCTCTTCCCACTCAGCCCATCCTGGAACACATAATGTCAGTATTTACAGATAGATATTGTAGTTATAATACATTACAAGGTCTGTTTCATAGGAACATTTGGAGAAATGACGATGGCATACAGGTGTAGGGAGATGTGACAGTGGTATGCTGGGAGGGGTGACATAACAATGGCATGCTGGGGGGGGGTGCGATGACACTTTGCAGGGGAGGGAAGACATGACACCATGCAAGGGAGCAAAAGCATGATGACACCATGAGTGGAAGGAACACATATGCTTGGTGACCAGGGAGATATCAGGAACAGATGGTGACCAACAGGAAGGGAATAACAGGTCAGGGAACATGCCACATGGCTGGGTTAAACTGGGAGGAACAGGATGGTGAGACAGGGGCATGGATGGTCAGCAACTGGGAAGAACAGGTCAGAATCTGACATACTGCACAGGGGTTGTAATGATAGTGCAAATATTGTATACAAGTGGCAGACCAGGGAGGTGCTACACAGACATGGGTAACCAATTTGAGGCTTAAGACCAGTTACAAAAAAGTATAACATGTTACTCACCAGCACACAAAGAATGATCAATAACTGAGTGCTAAACAACAGGAGCTAGGTTAGCAATACAAGGGTCTAGTGGTGGGCTAGCAACACACCCAGGAACTTCAGAAGAATCTCAAGACTGGAAATCATCATGGCTGTAAAGGGTGAGAAGGTTACAATGTGAACATTGAGTCATTGAATGGCCACTCACATCTTCACCATCAGATGATGCTGAATTGTTTATTGCCTATGGTATGGTCATTGACATGCAGTAACAGTCATGAACAAGGGCAAGAAATGTTTTAAGTCCCAACACCATACTAACTACAATGCTTATATAATTATGGATCCAAAATGGTAATCCACATTAAACATTAAGATGTCAATGTATGACAATGATAATGAACAATTGAAAGTTGAATGTCAAATGAATCAGTCTCGACATGTTCAAAATCAAGCATATCACAGAAAACAAGAGATATTACCAATATGACAGTATTGTGTCCATTGATTATCACCTCATTATCAATATAATGACACTCAGAACTGCCACATTCAAAAGTAGTATTTTACAGTAACTCTGGTAACTTCACAGATACATGCAACAAAAAACTGACCAAGTAAATGATAATCAACTGACTCACCACCCACACTGGTCCCAACTACCCAAGTTCTGGATCATGGCAGCACATTGTGGGTTCATGCCCAGAGGAATATGAGGTGGGGGCTGTCCCATTGGTGGCAGTGGGTGTGGCGTGTGCATACACAGAGGGAGTCCAATAACCAAGAGGTGTTTGCCAACTTGGCACCTCATGGCTAGAAGTGGGGATGCCACCCCCATAAGCAGGTGGTCTGGAGCTGGGGTTCAGCTGCTGTGAGGATTTATTGGGTGTACAACCAAGACCTAATGAATGGACATCTGCCCAGGCACCACATGTCCTGGGGTCCATGCTGGCATATGGGCCCCAGCACTGTGTGGCAGCTTCTCTCTGACATTGGCATTTGTGAGGTTTTGTGACTGGTGAAGATGTCTAGAGAACCTGGTATCAAAAATAGGTTAGGTGACAAGCTGAATTGTGTGATGCACCTGACTTTGAAAATGTCACACAGTTCCAGCACACCAGTGATGGGAGCCTTGGACAGGCAGTATGATTCTGTAGTGATGCACATGGGCTGTGATGGGAGTGAGCCAGTGTACCCTATAGTGAGTGGAATACATTACCTGAGTTTGTATGGTAGCATTTTTGTTTGCCAAGAAGCCATGGGGAAGGGTGGGGTATGTGAGGGTGCATTGATATCAAGAAGTCAATGGATTAGAGAGTAGAATGGATGAAAAGTTGAGAAGACTTGACCAGCTAGCTGAAAGTGGCCAGGCTTTTGGCAGTTCAGCATGAATCCACACACACTTTAGTAGGGTTGGCAGCAACAAAGTTCTTCAGAGATAAGTCTAAAGTTTGAATGAACATGGTGCATGCCAACAAATAATGAAGACAATAATGCTCACATGATTCATCTTCAGCCCCACATTTGAATTCCTCCACTTTGTGCATGATTGCCTGTGCATGGTTGACAGTGAGCTCATCCGAATTGGTGTACTGATGCTTGTTATCAACAGCTAATATTGGTCTGCTTGGAGTGTTGATTTTGGTGACATCTAAGGGCACTGGGATGGGCAACAGGACAGATACTAAATTGACTCCCAAAAAAGTGCAGATGCACTAATATTATATGCTGATACAAATTGTTGTCTACCTTCCAGAGACATGTGCAGGAGGGAATAGGGATTGGTTCTGATGTAAGAGGCTGTCATATGAGGTCAGCCAAGGTACTCTCAGGACAGGACTCATCCTCTTCCAAAGTGTGGGGAAGTTTCTTTTTCTTCTTCATCTTAAGGTCTTCAGCACAGAAACCTTGCAAAGTGGAAGTCAGTGGTGCAGATATTTCAGGGAGGGGTGAAAGGCAGAAATCCATGTCATCACTATCCATAAATTTCTCCTTCACAACACTGAACTTCTTGAGTGCCAACAGATCTTTGGTACTGGTGGGAGAGCACTTCCCATTGCTTGCATAAAAGTATGCTGCCAAACACTGAGATCTGAAATGTGATGATTGCAAACATGCGAGAGTCTGCTTGAGTGAATTGCACTCTGGTTCAAGAGACAGTACTTTGACAAAACACCTTAGAACAAGGGATCAACAATTGAGATGAGATGCTTACTTTGTGAACCTGCATTTCTGGGTCCCATTCATACTGATTCATGTCCCAATAATTGTCATGTTTGACATGATGGAAGAGCACACCATCTTGTGTCAGGTCTATGGAACAAGTTGAAAGTGCCACCATGAAAGTGATCCATAGGCAGGTCGAGGTTCACTTCCACAACAACCACTTGTACTGCTTGGCCCTTCTTGAGCATACTCTTGGGTCTCACCTTGCCTTGTGCAGATAAAAAATCAGAGGTTATGATGCCTTCAACTGAATGGTGGAGTCTTACCATGTGACAACTGTGTTGTTTATCTCAATGCAGACAATGAATATGGGGCTTCTTTGTTCTGCGAGTGACTTTGGGGGTTCCTCGCAGGTCACATTTGGTTGTGGCATTTGCAATCTTCATTTGCTTCGAACAGAGGATTCATCGAGGTTGAGCTTGTTCAACTTTCATTCATTATCATTGTCATCTATAATCAAAGGTAACACTGCATGAGAAGGGTGTTCCCCATGGACATCCTCATCAAGTTTGAGGGCATTAGTCACCATTTTTTGTGCTAGTTTCTAATCCTCGGACTTACTGTGAATATGAGTAGATCAAAAGGGTCTGGACCCTTGTCATCTGCATGATGAATTTTGGCATGTTTCATGTCTGAATCTTGGGGAAAACTAGCAGCATTCAGGATCTTGGTAGCTAGCAAACTGAACTGATCACCATTTACAAGATCCCCTCCATGACCAGGGATGTTAGAACAAATATGGGGGGCTATACAAGTTACAGTTGAATACATCATAATGCATATTGATGGGACCCAGAAAACTTAATGCATTAGGACATCTATGTGGAAGGCATACATCATGCTCAAGTGACAACTATGTGACAGATAGTGACTACGTGTGACAATAGTATTGATGGCTGAATACGAGTGTCCATATATCACATTACTGCTTGAAAAACTTGTCTGTCATGCACTGTTTCTGCCCTTTCCTTTTCTAGATGCTTACTATACATGTTTCATACTAAGCACTCCCATTGTCCCCATTCCCACACCTCCGTGTGTCTCATATTACACTGCTGCCTGCCTTAGGGGCAAGTGTATGGACTCTACATATACAATGTGTGCCCACTTATGTATGCCTTCTTTTTATACTTTACCTTTACACTTCCCACTTCTCAGATCCTGATGGGATCTGGAAGCTTCCTTTGCTGATGGGTTTGCTTTCCAGCACATGTGACTTCATCACATTGCACCTGGGGAACCCCTGTTTGCCATTGGCAAACAGTCCACCATCTAGAGTCACTCTGACTTGATGTGTGGAGGGTTCTTGTTTGCAACCCCATCTTGTTTGCTACCTATACATTTATAGGCATTAGTATGGATGTAATCCAACTGCCTGTGGGGTATATAAACTTCTCAGATGTGTCTCAGATTCCTTGTACTTTTGCTACCAAGCTACCTACCTAGCAAGTAGGGTCTGTCCCTATAAATCTCTTGCTTCTCCCATACTCTTGAAGCACTGCTCTGCCATTGTGGTGATACTGGGCTAGAACCCTATATCACTTAAATCTTGGTACAACTTATCCTTCAAGGTACAAGGTGGTAGTCAAGATTGTCCCTGTTGACATATCTCCATATCACTGTTGATATACCTGCAGGAGGTCCACTTCAAGCCAAAGCTCGCCTATTGCCTTTCTAATGGTCTAGTTAGTCAGAAGGCTAATAGTGCATGTCGGGTCGTTGCCTTGAACAAGCAACCATGATCCATGCCATGCAACAAAAGTGAAAGTACCCTCATGTCACATATCTGTGATCGTGACTACTACTCTCGAAAGGTCACAGTAGAAAAGCCACATCAATCTGCCAGGTATTGTTCTTGCAACAAACCCCACAATCACAACCCTTCATACAGCGACACTCTCTCATTGCCATATTCCCACACATTCCTGTTGCAAGCGTCAGTTGCTCGAGGAGTAAAGCCTAGATTCAGAAGAGTACTAGGAGGTGAAAGCTATACCCATTGTATAGGCTGAGGTACCTCTAGGAATCCCTGAAATAAGGTCTCTCGCAACAACTACCAACTCATATCCCAAGATAGAGGTGTGTCCTCAAGTCTTGCGGAAATAAATCAACAGCAAAGGTGTCTTCCGATGTGGGATCATCAAAGTTCTGGCCCAGAAAGCCCCCAGTAGTTCCCCTGCATACTTCCACATCCTCTGCTGCACCTGAAAAGATTGAGAGAACTCCCTCTCAAAGATTTCAGCCATACTCTACGAGTCCCACCAAAGCTGAGCCCAAAGCAAACACTCCAGTCTCGCCAAGTAAAGGTAGAAGGGAACCTGCCCTAGAACCTTTACCATTGACTTTGCAGTTACCTGAATCCTTCCATCATATCCGAGAACCAGAACTGCTGGTTGGAAGAAAGATCAATGAAGAAGAGGCTCACACAACACCTGAGTCAGCATCGACTTCCCTAGACCTTGGAATGGCAGGAGTAGGAGAACAAGAAACTGTTGCCAAGCTCACAGAACAGTTCCAGCAATTTGCCCAAACATCAGACCCCTTCAAAAACAAATTGGTTGGAAATGTCAAAGAACTAGTATCATGGTATGAAGCTCTAATGGGACATCAAGGTCTTGTCTTCCCTTCATACATGATCCCAAGAAACAATGAAGACCGACCAGCTGAAGGAAGAACATCAGAAGGAGGAAAAGAGTTAGGCCTCAGCAAACCTCCCCCCTTCGATGGTACTAGCGGCAAATATGAAGCCTGGATCACCTCTGTCAACAACTATCTTAACCTCAATCACCATATCTACAACACCAATGAAAGAAAGATCAGATTTGCCCTTTCATTCATGAGCCAAGGCTCATCTGTCCATTTTGCTGAAAACTATCTCAAGGAGTGTACTACCCTTGCAGGTGACATCTACATCTTAGACTCATGGACTACTTTCCTGGAACAAATGGAACGAATCTTCAAGGTTGGTGACATGGAAGCCCTAGCCTTCCTGAAGATGGCCGAGATTGAGCAAAGTGACAAGCCCCTGAGTGAGTATATTGGGAAGTTCCTCAATCTAATCACCAGAGCCAACATCTCCCATGACAATTGACAAGCTGGTGTCTATTTTGGAAAAGGTCTAAACCCAAAAACTACAGAGTGGATCCTCCGTTCTGGAAAGATCCCCATGACCATCCAACAATGGATAGATGCTGCTGTCGATGCACAAACAGCAAAAGCCTCCTTAGGAGTCTACAACAGTTGTCTCACAAAAGAAGATTGAACTGTTCTCCATATGTACCAAGACAAAGGAAGAACTGCTGCTTCCAAGAAGCATGACCCCTGGGCTACAGACATTGATTGACAAAAGAAGCCAATCGCCTATAGACTGCCCCAGAAAAGGAAACCCCCTAGGTTTCAAGAAGTCCATTCATCAAACTTCGAAGGTCAATGCTATAACTGTGGAAAGTGAGGTCACAGAGCCTGTGACTGTCCTTCCCTGAAGAAGACTCAAGCCCAGTCTTCTGTACTGCAAGAAGTCAAGTCAAAGTATACTGTGGCCAAGTTCAAGGAACTCAAGAAGGCCCTATCCCCTGAAAAGAAGGAGGATTTTTAAAGCCCTCTCTCAGCCAGACCACAACTGAGGAGAGGTATAACTTTAGATTGTTCTTGGCTCCCGAAGTAATGTCCCTAGCAGCTTATGCAGAATATCCATCTGTTCATGCAATAAGTGGGACATTGTACTTGGTTGAGTGAGATGATTACGTGGGGTGCATACTGCTATTGATAGCAGAGCTGAATGCAATGCTATTAGTCAAGAAGCAGTCAAGAAGTACAGCCTGAGAACACACAAAATAGAAAACCCCTGGTCACCACATAGCTTCGAAGGATTGACAAAACAAGTAATTGATAAAGTCACCCTCTTCACTGGAAGAGTACATGGTCGAACCTTCAAGTTGGATGCCTACATGATGGACCTCAAAAATGAAAGCATCCTACTTGGTATGCCCTGGTTGCAACAAGTGCAGCCAGTGATTGACTGGGTCAAACACCGTATAATCGGATGGGGAACTCCAGAAGTTAGCATCTCAATAAATCGAACTTCAATATCGATGCAGCTGGAGGCAGAAGTAAAACATGACAAGATGACCTTGCCACCTGAATACTCTAAGTATTCCAACATGTTTTCCAAAGTATGCCCACTCCCTCCCCATTGTCCCAGCTACAACCACACAATCAAAATTGATACCACCAAGGACTTGAAAACCTTCAAGCCAGCCAAGACCTACCCCCTTTCCCATGATGAGATGACTCTCCTTGACAAGTTCCTTGAGGAAAACCTTGGAAATGGAAAGATAGAGAAGATCAAGAATGCAGACATCCTCAAAGTCCTGCCGGCCCCAGTTTTCTTTGTAGGCAAGAAGGATGGGAAGAAGCGACTAATACAAGACTACCAACAGCTAAATTCCTTTACTGTCCCTGATCACTACCCCCTCCCCCTCATAAAGCCTATCCTCGACAAACTGGTCAAATCCAAGTATTTCACCAAGTTCAACGTCCGGTGGGGATTCACCAACATATGAGTAGAGAAAGAAGAAGACATGCTACTAGGCTCCTTTGTGACACCCCAAGGGGTGTATAAGCCCACTGTAATGTTCTTCAGTCAAAACAACATGCCCCTGATGTTCCAGTGGTACATGGATGGAAAGTTTGGTTGATTGTGAATCAACAAAAAGGCTGTCACATACCTGGATGACATGACAATTCACACAAAAATGTGCAAGGACCTGAGGAAGAACATCAAAGAATTCTTGGAGATAGCTCAAGTGGAAAATTTATGCCTTAAACTCTCGAAGTGTGTCTTCAAGGCTGAAGAAATTGAATTCCTAGGATATACCATCAAGCATGGTCAATATGAAACAGCTCCCATCAAGGTCAATGCTGTACACAATTGGAAGACCCCTTCCAATGTCCATGACATTTGCCAATTCCTAGGCTTTTGCAATTTCTATCACCAGTTTATCCCCACCTTCACTATGGTCTCCAAGCCCTTGCACCAGTTGACGAAGAAAGACGAGCTGTGGCATTGGAAAGATGACCAAGAGTACACCTTTCAAAAATTAAAAATGCTAATGAGCCAGGCTCCAGTTCTTTGCCTACCCGACTTCGACAAGCCATTTGAAGTCTACACCAATGCCTCAAAGCTTGGCACAGGCACTGTCCTATGCCAGAAATTCAAAGACAACGAACTGCATCCTATCACATACCTATCACAATTGCTCCAAGGAGCCGAACAAAATTATCAGGTATATGACCTCAAAATGATGGCAGTCGTTTGCACTTTGAAGGCATGGAAACACTACCTGTTGTGTCCCATTGAGGAAATGATCATCCACACCAACCACAAAAATCTAACTTACTATTGGGAACCTCAAAACCTAACCAGTCAACAAGCCCATTGGCTTGCGTATATTCAAGGTTTCCCATTAAAATTCAAACATAACCCTGGTCAAAGAATGATCATCCCCAACACTCTTTCATGAAACCCTCTGCTCACTGAAGCAACACTGGTCGAAACTACAGTCCTCCTACCATCGATTTGGCTCAAAGGGGGGGGGGTGAAACTGCTCAAAACATCCCCACACCTGTTGAAACCATCTCAAAACTGACCTTCGACGAGCCAAAACAAAGACCATTGACTGTGAAAGTCCCAAAGTTGCCAAAGGTTCAACAGAACCACAAGCATGAATGAGGAATACTTAGAGTGTCAATGGACATGTATGAAGAAATTAGGCATTTGTCACCCTCAGATCAAAGTTATGTGGTCACTGAAGACAATGACATCATGGAAGAACCAGTAATGAAGATCAAAACCAAAAATGGAAGGTTTTACATTCCCCTGAAAGCTCGGAGACACACCTTACAAGAATATCATGACCACCCATCTGCCAGGCATCCTGGTGTAAAAGCCACCACTGCCAAAATGAATCACCATTGCCTCTGGCCCGGCATGTGGACAGATATTCACAAGTATGTGAGAGGTTGCCCTACCTGCCAAGCATCGAAGGTCATCCATCGTGACCATCCCCCTCTGCTGAAGCCTATTGAAAGCAACTCTCCCTTCCCATTCAAGCAGGTCTTGATGGACTTTATAACAGATCTCCCAAGCTCCAAAGGAAACGATACTATCCTCACCATTGTCAATCATGGGCTTAGCAAAGCCATGATTTTCCTCCCCACTGTAAAAACCATTGACTCCGAAGGTCTAGCTGACCTTTGGCTCTGCCACGTCTACCCATGATTTGGGATCCCCAAATCAGTAATATCCGACTGAGGTCCACAGTTTATCAGCACATTCACACAAAATCTATATAAAGTGCTCCAAGTTAAACCTCACTATTCATCTGGATATCACCCACAGACAAATGGAGAAGCAGAATGCATCAACCAGGGGGTCGAAACATATTTCTGAATGTACTGTGCTGAAAAACCTAATGAATGGAGCCGCCATTTAGCAATGGCGGAGTTCTTGCACAACTCCCACATTCATATGACCCACAGACAAACGCCCTATTATCTGCTATATGGTTACAAACCAGACCCCTATCCATCTGTTCACACCTCCAAAGCTCCTGGAGTAGAGGAATGACTCGAGGCACTTGCCCATGCTCGAGATGCAGTGTTAATCGCGCACAAGAAAGCTGCTGAGCATATGGCAAAGAGTGGCCCCAACCCATTGGCATATGTGCCCCCACAACTAGGCAGCCTTGTTTGGCTGGATGCAAGAGACCTAAAATGTGATGTCCAGTCAACAAAACTGGCTCTGCAATGCATCAGACCTTCCCAGATCAAGAAGATCATCAATGACATAGCAGTGGAACTCGACCTACCAATCAACTGGCAAGTTCACCCTGTATTTCACACATCATGGATCTTCCCCTATACAAAAACCCTGGAATATGGCTCCACCCCACTGCCCCCACTTCCCAATATGATCAATGATGTCCCAGAATGGGAAATCGAAGCAATATTGAATCACAAGGAAGTGAAGACAGGACATGGTATGCATATGCATTATTTGGTCAAATGGTCCAGATATGGACATGCCAGCAACACCTGGGAGCCAGAAGGAAACCTTGTCAATGCAGAAGAAATAGTCTCAGAGTACAAAAGAAGGCTCAAACTGCCAGAAACTCAGAAAACCCCTTGCAGATCTAATCGTCATCATTCATAAATGTCCTCCTATGACCATGTTGATGGATATAACTCTGAGTCACATGAGTACTTGCTTGACATCACCTCTGCCTTCAACTCCGACTATGACTTTACATCCCCCGTGTCTCCCCCACTCTCCCAGTCTGGTGTATCCCCATCTGACACCTTTGCATCTGTCTATGAATCAACACTCGAATCCATTCTTGATGCCAATGCCAATGGACCCCAGAATCCCCATTCGCAGTTCAATATATGATACCTTTCCAAGGGAAAGAGAAAAGAAACACCCAAGACACCCTGAACATGTCCATACCCTGCTCCAGAGCCAGTATACCACACCCAGTGCAACACACCTGCCCCTGAGCTGTCCACTTCCACATCCCATGTCCTGACAGGTTGTAATGACACAACCTCATCCTTGCTCCCCAATGAAACCCAAGCTGCAACCCCAGCCCCTTTCGGTCTCCTGTGCAACCCACAAGACTATGAAGGCTATGTGTGGGTGCTTGAAGGGTTTGAACAATGGGACAGGGAAGGACGGAACTCAGGCAAACACCATGACTATCTATGGTTATTGCATCAAATCTACGGAAACATTGAAGATACTGCCGGCTGTACTGCAAACATCTTGAAGGTTGGTGACACAGTACTTGATGAACAATCGCCCAGTGCCGCCTTTATGGAGCAGGAGGGTATGAAGAACATAGAACAAATGCAGAAGATGCTGGGATCCCTTGTCAACATTGTACACATCCAATTTGGCAAATCCCTCATGCAGTCCTTTCGAGACTTTTGCCCACTTCTACCCATCTTTAAACAGGTCACTTTTGACGTTACCACCCCCTCTGACTATGAAACCACTACAACTGGTCTGACAACTACGAGATGAGAGGCTGTTCATGAAAGCCATGTCTCAATGACTGTTGAGAGTAGGAGGGATGGAAGTCACACATCTGGGTGCCCATCTGAAGGTGGACCAAGTCAAGAACTGCCACGAAGTGTACAGTCAAGCCGAATGGACATATCTTCAGCATCTAGCAGCCATGGGGAAGAGACAAGCGATACTAAGACTCTGAAAAGGGAGTCAATGAGTGAAGAAGAGTCTGTTCCAGGAGTCCATTGGGTCAGAAAGTGTTGCTATTGAGAGGAGGAGGAGACTGCCAGATGAAAGTTCCTTAACATTGCAGCCCAAGTCCTTGGAGAACAATGTGATGACCCATGGACATCAGAAGAAGAACATGTCACCAAGTGGAGAGAGTTCCTCCTGGCAGTTTTTGATGAATGAAAATTTTGGCCACTCGATCTATTCAACTCGACCAAAACTACTGACACACTCCTGTCAACAACATTCTACCCAATTAAAGCAACAGACAGACTTCAACTTGAACTCACTGGTCATGTCACCCTTGACCCCTTCCACCCTTTCTACAAACACACTTGCCTCAACTGTCGAAGACTCGGTCACTGGTCCTGTCGAAACAGAAAAGGCTCTAAGTGGACTGACCCTCATGGACGTCCTCTTAAGCAGCCCAAGCCTTCCACCAATAATTGATGCAAACCTGGACCTTCCTTTTGATGACTTCAATTAACTGGCATGACAGGGTTGTCACGCATAAAAGAGGGGGGGTGATGTTGTGCACCATTTCTGCCCTTTCCTTTTCTAGATGCTTACTATACATGTTT
Source organism: Pisolithus thermaeus (assembly GCA_024663475.1). NCBI lineage: Eukaryota > Fungi > Basidiomycota > Agaricomycetes > Boletales > Pisolithaceae > Pisolithus > Pisolithus thermaeus. The sequence goes on from JANFAF010000004.1 coordinate 98,695, forward strand.
CATACCAAGCACTCCTGTCTTCCCCATTCCTGTGCCTCCATGTGTCTCGTATCACACTGCTGCCTGCCTTAGGGGCAAGTGTATGCACTCTACATATATGATGTGTGCCCACTTATGTATACCTTCTTTTTATACTTTACCTTTACACTTCCCACTTCTCAGATCCCAATGGGATCTGGAAGCTTCCTTTGCTGATGGGTTTGCTTTCCAGTGCATGTGACTTCATTGCATCATGCCTGGGGAACCCCTGTTTGCCAATGGCAAACAGTCTGCTGTCTAGAGTCACTCTGACTCGACGTGTGGAGGGTTCTTGTTTGCAACCCTGTCTTGTTTGCTACCTACATGTTTATAGGCATTAGTATGGATGTAATCTGACTGCCTGTGGGGTATATAAACCCCTCAGATGCATCTTGGATTCCTTGTACTTTTGCTACCAAGCTACCTACCTAGCAAGTAGGGTCTGTCCCTATAAATCTCTCACTTCTCCCATACTCTTGAAGTGCTGCTCTGCCATTGTGGTGATAGCTAGAACCCTATATCACTTAAATCTCAGTGTAGAGTTTGTTGTAGAAAGCCCAGGTAGTGGACTTAACACAGAGAAAGAGCAAGTGTAACTTCTTCCCAAAAGGGGCTCCTTGAACCAAGCACCAATACTAGGGGTGAACAGTGTCGAGTGCACTCGAAAATGAAGAGTTTATATGATGGAGGCTGGTGACTCTTAACTCCCTCCTTGTAGTACATAGTAGTAAAGTGTTCTTCTCTTTATTTTTCTCTCGTGCACCCCTTTTATCTCACCCTCGATGCACATGCTTAGTCAGCCCTTCACTGCCATGAACCTCTACACCACCCTTCGAAGCCTTGAAGCCCCCCCCTTTGAACCCTTCGACATGGTCCTCGAACCTCTCTTGAAACCTCAAGTCCCCCCTTTGAGCCCTCAAAACCCATGGTCACAAGTTGATTGCACCTACATCCAATGGGGGCTTTTAGATAATGACCATCCTCAGTCACCATCCCACACCTTGTCCTGAAACCCAACAAAAGCAGTGAGCTGTCCTCAACCTGCTTGACCTCGATCGTAGACTGGTCCATAAGCAAGTGCGAAGACCCAAAGGCCTTCCTGCATCAACCAGACCCTAAACAGCCTCTCTTCCCCTGTGATCAAAACTGACAAGGGAGCTCTTGCAGAGTGCTGAGTCTCATAGGGCAGTCATCTCGGCTGAAGTTCGAAGTTCCTTGTGTTGATCACGTTCTTAAGGTGTGCTATCAGTTCATAGTGTAGACAAGTAGCAAAAGAAACAAAGAAAAGCTTCTAGGATATCAAACTAGAGTGAGTCTTCTTCCTCTTATTGAACCCTGCCAGCATGCACCTGAAGTTTTGATGTGTCATCATTTGCATATCTTTATTTGTTAAAGATGTGAGTAGTCACCTTCTTGATTTGGCAGACTATCATTGATCTTTGCTGCCCCCCCCTTCTCTCCCTCTTACCATTCCCTCACACCACACCCATGTCCCCCAATGACACCATCACACCTACACACACCACGCCAACCACGACCAACGATGCCAGCCAGGTGCTGGCCATCCTCTGCCAGTTCGCTATGGCAGCAGGAGGGTCCACCCCAGGAGGCCAGGAGTTGCTGGCCCACCTGGCCAGCATCGAGGTACATCGCTACTCACCCCACTGTCTGTCCCCCTCTGCTAACCTCTCTTTTTCAGGATACTCTCCATACCGCCACTGTTCTGGCACACACCATCCCCCCCTCACTGCCTCTCCCCCCTTCTGCGCCCCTTGATATCCCCAGCACCCTGCTCATCCCCTCCCCTGATGTGCCTATGATCACGGTAGGCATGAGCACTGACCCCCCAGTCGACTTACCAGCCACTGACGTGCTCATGCACGACACCTCTCCCCCCTTTGCTTCCCTTCCCCTGACATCATCTTCCTTGACACTCACCCTGTCTGCCTCACCTATCCACACATGACCTATACCTGAGGTCGATGAGTTGAATAACACTCAGTGCATGCCCACCCCAGTTGTCAACAACATCCCCCCTTCCATCCCTTCCAAATCCCCCCTAGCCAGTAAGGCTTACCTCACAGATGCATGGACTGGCATTCATGCTGATTCCGATATGGAGTGGCATACCTTCTTGCCTGACTGGCACCTTGGGTACGTTTCACAAAGCTTGATGGCTGGGGGTTGGACGATCTATGCCATCAAGGCCTGCAAGAACTGCCTCGATGTGAAGGCCATTTGCAGCAGGTCAATGGTGTGAAGTGTGCTCGTTGTGAGGCGAGGCACACCATCTGCTTGTTCTATGTGAGTGTATTCCCTGGCCCTCATTTCTTTCATCTCATTGTCTCTCAGGAAGACACACCTGAAGGGTGCATGCAAGCCAAAATGTTCATCTCCCGAAAGGTACCTGTTGGGGGTCATACTCCTGCTTTGTCATCCTCCTTCACTATCAAGCCCAAGCCCAAATCTAGCTCGACCCATGCCCCTCATCTGAAGAAGAAGGTCCAAGTGGACACCTCCCCCACCCCTAGTTCATCGCATGCCCACGACCCTTCGCCAGTCCTCTCAGCTCTTCTCCCTTCTGACCCATCTTTCGATCTCGGCCTCACAATTTGAGACATGCTGCATGCTGCAGCTGAAGCCTTCAATGAGTTGCTCAAGAGTCAGGGAAGTTTGAGCAAGGCCCTGGGGAAGAGAAAATCCCATGACTGAGCATGTGTCATAGGAATGTTGTCGAGTGGTCCCCCCTTCATTGCTACCCGAAGCTTCAACAGCTTCATTTTGTATCTACAATCTATATCCATTTGTCAGTGCAATATACTCTGTTCTCTCCACAACATCGTGATATGTGCAACAAGTCAGATTTTTCTTTTTTTTTTTTTGGGTCAACACTTCTTTGAGTGAGAGTGCTGGTGCATTATGTATGAAGGTATGTCTTAAATACTCTCACCTGGTTCTCCCCATTCATCCTCATCTATGTAGTTTCCTTCATGGCTGGACATGTCATCTATGGAATCAAGCTCGATTTCGAGCAGATCAGCCTCTGATCTCCCAGTAAGTTCATAGATTGACATGTCGACTCGAGTCCTAGAAAAATAAGGTAGTAAGCAAAAAGCAGCATATCGGAGGCATGAAATGGAGCCATCGAGCTCGGTGAGCAGGTAGGCCCCTCCTCATGTCTTTCTTATCACAGCCATTGGCCCTAGATACCATGGTTTAGTCTTTTGATTGAGCTCCTTCTCAACTCTCATATTTCATACTAGCATGAGATCTCCAGGTTGAAACTTGTAACCCCTTATTGACCCTCTCACCCTAGCTTCGAACTCCTTTGCTGATCGACATCTGGCCATGTACACTTGGTCCCAGACCTTCTCGAGGTCTTCCTTCCTTCTCTCAAGTTGGCGGCATCTGTGAGTGATCAGCTCCTCAGTTGAATACTTATCCTTGTCCCAGTTCATAAGAAAAGTAGCCTCAGCAAAGTCAAAAGGAAGCTGCAGCTCCACCCCATGTACCATCTGGTAAGGAGACAGTTTTGTAGATTTCGCCATTGTCACCCTTTCTGCCCAGAATACATAGGCCGCATGCCCCACCCATTTCGTCATGTTGCCTTCACACATCTTGACCAAGGCTTCTCATACCATAAGGTGCCTCCTCTCAACAATTCCATTAGCTTGAGAATTGTAAGGCGAGATCTTGATGTGATTAATCTTGTAGGTACTCACAAGGAAGTCAAGGGCTTGCACAAAGGCCGACCTGTTGTTGGTCACTATCTCACCTACCATGCCCCATTGACATAGCATCTGCTTGAAGATAAACTTCCTGAGTACTTTGCCTGTTTCTGATTGCAGCATTTGTGTCAAGACCAGTTCTCAACGGTCTCTGAGGGGGTCCGAGGGCAGAGGAAAGCTAGGGCAAAAGTCCGGGTAGTCGGAGTTTAGCGTACAACTTAGTACACTAGTTTCCTGCCGAGTCCCAGAGGTCAGAACTATCCAGAGACTGTCTGGAGTTGAGTGAGATCGATGAGTATCTTATTTGATATTCGAACTGATGTGCTACGACGTATGTACAAAGCTTTTATAGTACAGAGAAAAGTCTAATGCAATGTCCGGGATGTAGCGACTACCGGAACGCAGTACAGATGAATAACAATATTAGTGAGCCGTTAGTAAGGTAAGTCGGTAGTCGCCGGATAGCCGGATGGTACAGGGATTAGTAAGACATACGGGTACGGTAGTGTAGCGAGTCACTTAGAAGCACGAGAGAAACATACTAAATATGGAAACAGAAACAGAAACAGATCGTAAGTCAAATCAAAGACGGAATGGAGTTTCACGACGGAAACCCGTAGGGCTAGAATGACAACTCAGATGGTCGGACTGCGGTCCGGACCTTACGCGCGCGTCACGGATGTGACAGTATCCCCCTCTTAGGGCCGAGCCCTCGAGGCACTTGTTGTGTTCAAGTGTCGCTTCGGAGTTTCGAAGTCTGCATTGTCGGAGTCCGAAAAACCTCATGGTAAAAAGAGCTCGACGGGGTTTCGTCAAAGTCCAGACGCCCATTCCTAAAACTCCTAAACGCTATGGCTCCCATTCAACGACTTAAGTCTTCCCTCAACCCCGCGGGCATCGCCTGGGAAGTCCTCGACGACGAACTACTCCAAGAATATCTGGACGACCCGCCGATTATGAAGATGGCTAAGTTCGACGAGCGACAACGTCACCAGCGTGCTGCCATGCAGGCAGCAATTGAAGAAGAAGAATGCCGGAAAGCCGAAGAGGTCTGGAAAGCGAAGGAGGCCGAAGATCGTCGGAAAGCCGAGGAGCGTAGAAAGGCTGAGGAGGCTGCTCAGAGAAAAGCAGCCGAGGAGAGAAAACTCCGTGAGTTGGAAGCGGAGAAGAAACGACTCGAGGAGGAGACGCATCGGGCGCAGCAGGCGGAGGGTTCATCGGTGTGTAACAACATTTATCATTCTAAAAATCCGTACTGACAAGTCCATACCAGTCTCAGCGCGTCGCATCGGTCAGCGGAAAGTCCGCAGAGCAGGCGAAAGCTTGCTCTGCCTGTATCAAGGCCAGTGAACCGTGCGTGCCGGGTACTGGGCGCAGCAAGTCGTGCGTCCGGTGCCAGAAAACGAAGGGCAAGTGCGACTTGAACCCGAAGGCGCCGGAGTCCGAGAAGCTGGCATCGACGGTGAAGTCTCCCCGGGGTGGAGAAAAGAGAAAACGGAGAAAGTCTGCCCATTTCGGAGAGCCGGCCGACGACGAAGACCTGGACGATACGCCGGATGTCGAGGTTGTCACGAAGCCTCGCCCACCCCGTGGACAAGCTCCGCGTCAAGATCTGCTGGCGGAGGTCCTGGACCGTCGACTCGGAGAAATTGTCGATGCGATCCAGAGGAACACCGCGGCAGTGGAGTCCATGTCGAAGGAGGTCCAGGACTTGTCTGGGGTTCTGGAGGAGTCCTTCGAGGTTCTCAAGACCGCGACGACCAGCCTTGTCAACCGGGCGATGAATGACGACGACATTTAGTCGTTACTTTAGTTTATCCGTGTCTGTATCGTACTTCGGATTTTCCTGTCCCCCCCCCTCCTCTTTCCCTTTTTTTTTTTTTTGAAATATATTTTCCGTTGTCCGTCTTAGAATCGAGTGAGCGTGAGTTTTCATAGCGTAGATGGAGTAAACTCCGAAAAGACCACTTATTTCCGGAGTGGGACAGCGCTCAACGGACCGACTTTGTGGGGGTACACTTTGTGGAAATCTGCGACCAAGTCAGGGGCGTTGCTTAACTCGGTAGCTATGAGCCAGGACGTTTCCTCGTCCGTGCCTTCGTAGCCAGCCCACTTGACTAGATACTGCAGCGGACATCGCCTACGGTAGTCCAGTTTAGAGTCTAGGATTTGTTCTATTTCATACTCTGGTTCTCCGTCGATTTCAACGGGTGGAGGTGGAGGTTGGACACGGTTGGGGATGGTATTCGGAGTTGCTGGTTCTAGTTGTGAGACGTGGAAAACGGGGTGTATGGACTTCATAGCGTCAGGTAGTCGGATAGTGAAGGATAACGATCCAACACGAGCGATAATGGGGTAGGGTCCCAGATTCTTTTCGGAGAGTTTCTTCGAGGGTCGAGTGGACCTGAAGTACTTAGCTTTGACGTATACCAAATCTCCAATCTGGAAGTCCGGAGGCGGAGATCTTTTAGCATCTGCCGGACCTTGGTATCTCTGCTGAGCTTCCTTCATCTCTTCTCGTAGGAACGTATGCAAGGAGTCCAAGTCCACTGCGTAGTCTCTAGCTCGAGAAGATGTCAACTCTCTTTCTGGGTGTATGGTAACATTAGGATGATAACCCTTATTGGCAAAGAACGGTGAAACTCCGGTTGTAGCACTGGGAGCGTTGTTGTACGCAAACTCCGTGAGTGGTAGCAACTCGGACCAGTTGTCCTGTTGGTAATTACAGTAAACCCGTAGGTACTGCTCCAACGTCTGGTTAGTCTGTTCGGTTTGACCATCGCCTTCAGGGTGATATCCGGAGGTGAAATGGAGCTTCATATCCAGTGCTTTGCCCAGCGACCGGAAGAAGTGAGACACGAATTCCGTGCCTCTGTCGGAGGTTACGTGTGAGGGAACTCCGTGCTTGGAGAAGACATGGAGTAGGAACAATCTAGCGAGTTGTGGAGAGGTGATTGTATCTTCGGTGGGGATGAATATAGCTTGTTTCGAGAGACGGTCTACGACGACCAGTATAGCGGTATGGTTTCCGGAGTTTGGTAGTTGTTCGATGAAATCCATCGAGATGGAATTCCAAGGTCTCTCTGGTATCGGTAGTTGCTTCAACATACCGTACGGTTTGTGTCTCGGGGTTTTAGCACGTGCACAGGCAGTGCAAGACTTGACGTAGTCTTTGATAAAAGTCCGAGCATTTGGCCAGACGTACTCACGACGGACGAGTTCGAGTGTTCTGTTTTGTCTGAAATGACCGGCCAAGGGGTGGTCATGCTTGTAACGGAGTACGCGAAGCCTGAGGTCGTTTGCTTCGGGGACATATATACGGTCATCCAGACGTAAAAGTCCGGATTCATCCACCCGCCAACGGGGGTTAGATGGGTCAGAGAGGTGGAGTTGGCCGAGTGGGTCGGACGCTAAGGCGGACTTGATGTCTTCATGGAGTTTCTCAACGTCCATGATTATACTAGCACGCAGTACCGGGCTTTCTAGGTAGGTCGCCCGTAACGAATTGGATAGTTGTTCGGTGGTGAACACCGGTTGGAGGTTCTGTGGGTTAGCTTGGGCGTAGCCCCTATCCCCCTCTTTGGGATAGACGTCCCATCGTCTAGTCAAGGCGTCGGGCTTTGCTCCGAGCTTACCGGGGCGGAAACGAATGACCATATTGAACTGAGAAAGGTACTCAGACCAACGCGCTTGGCGCCTGGTGAGCACTTTCGAGGTAGAGAAATACTCGAGATTCTTGTGGTCGGTAACGACGTCAATGGTGTGTGCGGGGCCTTCAAGGTAATGGCGCCAGGTCCGGAAGGCTTCATGAATAGCCAACAGCTCCTTGTCGTGTGTGTCGTAGTTTAACTCCGGGGCGGTCAAAGTCCAGGAGTAAAACGCTACCAGTCGTACCTCACCATCCGGGCAGGTGACAGACAGAATGCCAGCGACAGCATAGTCCGAAGCATCCGTTTCGACCGTGATGGGAAGTCCAGGCTTGAAGTGAGTCAATATTGGAGCCGTGGAGAAAGCTTCTTTGAGAAGATTAAAGGACTGGCGACAATCCTCGGAGAAATTCCAAGGTGCCCCCTTCCGTGTGAGACATGTTAGTGGGACCACGATGTCCGAGTAATTGAAGATGAAACGACGGTAGAAGTTTGCAAAGCCGAGGAAGGACTGAATGTCCTTCACCTTGCAAGGTTCTGGCCAGTCACGGACGGCCTTTACCTTATCCTCGGACATTGACAATCCGTCGGGGGATAAGAAGAAACCGAGGTATTCCACGGACTTGGAGTGGAACTCGCATTTCTCTGGTTTGGCATACAAGCCATGCTCCCGGAGCCTGCGGAGTACCTCACGGACATGTTTTTTGTGGTTTTCCATATTATCAGAATAAATAAGGATGTCGTCTAGGTAGACAACGATGCATACATCCAGTAGGTCCGCGAAGATGGAGTTGACGAAGCGTTGGAACGCTGCAGGGGCATTGGTAAGTCTGAATGGCATCACGAGCCACTCGTAAGATCCGTAACGGGTTCTGAAAGCCGTCTTCCATTCATCTCCTTCAGCGATCCGCACCAAGTGGTAGGCGTGGCGCAGGTCGATCTTAGTATATACCTTAGCCCGACTAGGCGAGTCAAGTAAGTCCGAAATGAGAGGTAACGGGTAACGGTCCTTCTTGGTGATCTTGTTGAGGCCCCTAAAGTCAACACAGAGACGAAGTGATCCGTCCTTCTTTTTGACAAAAAGGACAGGTGTGGCATACGGGGATGATGTTGGGTGAATAAAGCCGGTAGTGAGATTTTCGTCGATGCAGGTCCGGAGAGCGGCAAGCTCAATGGACGAAAGCGAGTAGAGGGTTCCCAACGGCGGAGTAGTTCCTTCCTCCAATTCTATCTTGAGGTTGAACTCCCGGTGAGGCGCAAGTGTAGCTGCCTTGGCCTTGCTGAACACATCAGCAAAGTCGTGATAGTCTGGGGGTACCGACGACAAGTCCGGGGTATCCTGTACGGTGGTAGCCCGGAGTTTGGTAATATCCTGAGGTCGAACCTGGAGGGAGAACTGGGTTGAGCCATCTAGCTTGCAGGCGCAGACGAAGGCCGCTGCATTGACAAGGGAGATGTTAGGTGCTCGGGTGCTGGGTGGAGAGGAGTTATCGACCAACTTGGGAAGGGTGATTTCCGGAGAGCCCAGGGGGGCGTCTACAGGGTTTCTCGGAATTGACTCTGAGTCAGAGGGCGACGTCGGCACTGGCAAACGAGATGTAAGGTTTCGGAACTTAATACTGCTCAGTACCCAATCAATTGACGGATTGTAGCGGGTGAGCCAGTTATGTCCGAGAACAATCTTACACTCAGAATCCAACGGAGTTACATAAAAGATCATGTCGGTGATATCTCCGGAGGGGAAATGGACTGAGAGGTTTGAGGCTTTAGTGATTGATGTCGTTGTCACACCATCGAACAGACAGAGGACGAGAGGTGGGACAGAGTAGGTTGAAAGACCGTGGTTATTGACGAAAGTAGAATCTACAAAACAGTGGGTCGAGCCCGAATCTATTAATGCTGGAAAGTCCGGAATATTATACGAGTCGAGGGTGACAGAAGGTTTTAATGAATTCGGATTTAAAAGAGTGGATGCGTTGAGGCGTGCCTCCGAGGGTGCACAGTCGGTAACAACACAACTCCCAGGCTGTGTGGAGTTCTGAGAGTTGCACTCTATTTTTTTGCCTCGGAGGAGGCAGTCGGTTTGGCTTCCAACTCAGTAACCGTGGTTGCACGAGCCTTAGCTGTGCGAGATGTAGATTTAGGGCACTCTTTGGCCTTGTGCCCGGGGTTCCTGCAGAACATACACAGGTTCTGCTCAAAACGTTTCTTCCGCTCGGCAGGTGTCAACTTGCCATCTTTACCAAGCTTGTTGGATAACGTGGATGGTGCTCCGGAGTTCTGATTGTTCGGAGGCTTGGGGTTCGAAGTAGACGGAGTTTGCTGGTTACCACCAGGCTGGGGGTTGGCGTTACCAGACTTCTGCTTGTCCCCCTTGTTCGAGTTGGCCTTACCTCCGGAGTTGTTTCCGGAGTTGTTGCCGGAGGACTTTGCTTGACGAGAGACTTCGTCCTTGCGCTCCCAGTAGCGCGCGTCAATTTCTTGGGCTAGCGCACGCAACCCATACAGAGTAGTGGGTTTCCCAACCCTACTGATTTCGTCTTTGATGCGATCTGGGAGTCCGGTATAGAACAGGTGGCGGAGAGTGCCATCTCCGTAACCTCGGACTTGTGACGCCAATCTGTTGAAGTCGACCACATAACGGTTTACACGATGTGTCTCTTTCATGTGGAGGTGGTCGAGCTGGTGTTCGGCGTCTGCGACTGGGTCGTGTGGTCCAAAGGTTGTCTGGAGATCCGCTACAAAGTCCAGCCAGCTGTCCATCCAGAGTGGACGGTTTGCTGGATCTCCGGAGTTTAAAAGGTCTGGCTCGAACCACTCGAGAGCCATTCCTTTGAGATAAGATTGGGCGAACGTGACTTTGTTCCTGTCCAGGCGGAAGGCCTTGGGACGATCTTGAAAGCACAGTTCGCATTGGACTAAGAATGTCCGGAGTTTCTTTGGGTCGGTTCCGTCGAAGGTGTCCGGCTCCCGGACCTTAGCACGTGAGGACGAGGTGTCGTCGGAGCGACGGGTAGAACGCGACAGACGGTTGACGGCTGTTGCCAGATTTTGCAAGACCGCCAGTTGGGGGTCTAGCTGTTCTGGGGCATCGACGAAAGGGTTTCCTTCGTCGTCGTCATCATCGTTGTCGTCATCTCCGGGACCATCGTCTCCCGGACCGTCATCTCCGGGGTCATTGCCTCCGAAGAGGTCTGGGGTTGGTCGCACCGTGGATGAGGAACGTCTGTTAGAGGAGCTGGTTCTAGGAGTCGGGGTGGCAAGGGGTTCACCCCTGGCGGAGAAACTTCGAAATTGGCTGACCGATGGTGGAGGACATCGGCGGCTTGCTAACGCGATACGTGCACTTGATTCGTGCATATCGTCAACCGCAGCTTGTTCCGAAGCTTCAACAGCCATGGAGTGGGAGCGGAGTCGGGTAGTCATAGTCATTGGTATAGGGGGTTTCGTGGACTCGTGCGAGGATTTGAGTTCGAATATACTGTCAAGACTGGTTCTCAACGGTCTCCGAGGGGGTCCGAGGGCAGAGGAAAGCTAGGGCGAAAGTCTGGGTAGTCGGAGTTTAGCGTACAACTTAGTACACTAGTTTCCTGCCGAGTCCCAGAGGTCGGAACTATCCAGAGACTGTCTGGAGTTGAGTGAGATCGATGAGTATCTTATTTGATATTCGAACTGATGTGCTATGACGTATGTACAAAGCTTTTATAGTACAGAGAAAAGTCTAATGCAATGTCCGGGATGTAGCGACTACCGGAACGCAGTACGGATGAATAACAATATTAGTGAGCCGTTAGTAAGGTAAGTCGGTAGTCGCTGGATAGCCGGATGGTACGGGGATTAGTAAGACATACGGGTACGGTAGTGTAGCGAGTCACTTAGAAGCGCAAGAGAAACATACTAAATATGGAAACAGAAACAGAAACAGATCGTAAGTCAAATCAAAGACGGAACGGAGTTTCACGACGGAAACCCATAGGGCTAGAATGACAACTCAGATGGTCGGACTGTGGTCCGGACCTTACGCGCGCGTCACGGATGTGACAGCAATCCACTATGTGGTTCTCAGTGCCTTTTGCATAGGCAATGTTTGCATTGAATCATGACTTATAGTCCAACCAGCAGACTTGTTGAGTTGATAGTTTTCATTGGGTATTGAGGTACCCCAACACCTCATGATCAGTAATGATCATAAACTTGAAACCGAGGAGTTTATCCTCCCATTTCAGAAGTGCTTCAATTATTGTGAGAGTTTCTCACTTGAATGTTCAATAGTTTTGTTCAGCATCACTCAACTTTTTCAACATAAATCCAGCTGGTCAACAGGTCTTCCAATTAGGCCCCTGCCTGTACAATGCACCCACTCCATAGAGTGATGCATCACACACAAGCCATATTGGCTCTTCCTTTCACAGGTCAATAGGCTGCAAGATCCTTGATCATTTGGAAACACCTATCATGGACTTCTCTCCACTGAAATGGATGTTCATTCCATTGAATACCAGTCAGGGGCATAGTATATGCTGATATATTTGGCATGAACTGTGCCAGGTATTCTACTAGTCCAACAAATCATTGGACCTCATTAAGGTTCTTAGGAGTCCTCCAGCTCCTAATTCAAGACATTTTGTCTCTATCCACATGTATGCCTTTGGGATCTATGATGTGCCCTAGGCAATCAAGCTTTTCTGCATAGAGGTCACACTTCTCCTTCTCAAGGTAGAAGTTGGCCCTTTCCAGTGTTTCAAACACTATTTTGAGGTGTCATTCATGGTCCTCAATTGTATCACTGTAGATGAATATGTCATCAAGGTAGATGTATATGAAACATCCTATGTGATCTCTAAAGATTACTGTCATTAGACACTGAAACATTGCAGGGGCATTACAATCTCCCTGCTGCATAACTTGACTTAGGAAATTCCTGTATATTGTTGAGAAGGCCATCTTCCAGATGTCTTCATGTTCTATACAAACTTGTTCATAAGCATTTGACAAATCAATCTTAGAACAATATTTTGCTCACACTACATCCATTCATATTTGATCTTCATCTGGGAAGGGGGTGACATCCTTCACCATATTTTCATTTCTTTTGCAGCAGTCAATGACTGTCTGCAGTTTTCCATCTTTCTTGAGAATGCACAGCATTGGTGCAGCTTTTTTGACACTTTTCAGCACCCACCATCCTGCATCAGTATACAGTCAGATTTTATCCAACAACAACTGTTGCTTTAGCATGTCAGCACATTGTGGCAGATGATATGCATACTGTTTTTTCTCATCTATCAGGGGGATCCTGTGATTTACCTCCTGTAATGGGGGTGATTTTGGGATTACCCTGCCAAGTCTATGCTTATACCAATCAAACCATCAGTTTTGTAGTTGAGGTATATCCTCAAATTTTGACATTTTCTTACTAGGATTTATTATTGCAAGGTGCTCCTCACTTTCTGTTGAGCCTCTTGGCTCTTTTAATCCATCAGACCCCCTCCCCCCTTTAGAGCCCTTGCAAGACCAAGGCCTTGCAGGGCACAATAGTCAATGATTAGGATGGGATTTACCCATCATCAGAGCTCAGGCTCTGTAAGGAGAGGCATGCATTCACCTGCTATCTCTATTGTCTTCTCTACGAAATTTAAAATTGCTTTAATTTGCCTTAGGAAGGGGATTCCTATTATACAATTGTAGCAATCAATATTTGCTACATCAAAGTATATTTCTACTGCATAGTTTCTGATCCATATTGTGGATGTTCCACCATGAGTAATTCTCAACTGGCTGCCTATGCAGCCTAACTGCAGTGTTAGCTGCTGTTCAAGGGGAAATACCCTCATCTTTGTGACCTTAGAAAATGCTGGGCTCACAAAGTTTCCTGTGCTTCTGGTGTCTATCATTGTATACACCATGCACCCATTGATAATACTTTGTAACATTGCACATGTTTGCAATTCTGGGTTTATTTTGGGACAAGATCCCACTACATTATTCATATGCATAGCATACCAAAATGATTGACTTTATGACTTTGTCATCGGTTTGGTCTTTGCAGTGAGATTCATTGCTGCCAATTGTGGGGTATGACAATGCTGTTCTTCATTGTTGCTGATAATCACATCTCTGTGGGGCATTGCTACTATCATGTCATTGGGGTATATCACAACATGATTGGTGTTTTCAATTGTTCATCAGAGGCAAGCCTCCATTATGTCAAGTGCCCTTCACATGTCTGGAGTTATGCCACTATGTCCCCCCAACATTTCTCAGATATCGGCAATCATCTGAAGCCTATCAGCTTCCATGGACTGTATTTGATCTGCCATGGTTTGCATTGTATAATGTGTATGGTCTATACTCATACCATGTCCTTCCATTTGCACTTGGTCACAATCATCCTAGCCACAGTCATATATATTCCCTGTGAGCTAGTTGCTCTGGATGTTGTAATGCTATGTTCAACATAGTATCTCCATTGGTTGCTGACTCAGAAACATGCTCTACTCTCTGAGCACATTCTCAGCATGAGGTTTCCTCATGAATAGCACCATAGATGGAAGTCCCTATCCATCATTTCCATGTAGATGATCCATCTACCACATTTTTTCATTCTATGGATTCTTCCATTTGGAAGTCCATATCATTGTCTGTTACTTGGAGTGATGCACATCAGCAAAACCACCCCCCTCTATACAGGTCTGTACACATATCCATATCTGCACAGATCTAAAAATCTGTACAGACCTACCCCAGATTGTTTCAGTAATACAGATTCTAACCACTCACACATGTTGTAGTTGACCAATAATTGGTGATCGCATCAAACTCACACAGTTTGTGGCACAAAACAAGGACGATTTACAAGTTGCCTACAAGAACTTGACACCCACACAGCAAGAGGCTTATAATACTGAAGTCCAGGTTGCTCAAGATATGAAGGTCATTGTTGTGCACTCAAACCCCAAGGCTGTCAGCCACATTGTGAGTGCCACTTTTGCAAATATGGACTGGGAGGTGAGATGATCACTTTCCTTAGTGTTTTTACACTAAGATTATAATGTCAGTGGACTGCCCTGTGTGCACAGACTGGGCTAGAAGGATTTTACATAGCAGTTCAAGGAACAGTCGAAGACCTCTCAGAGCCGAAGATTTTTTTCACACCAAAAGCAGAGAATGTCATGCAGACTGTTCTGGACATTGAACCCTGGTGACTAGTGCTTTGTCTCGAGTCTTGGGCAGTCAGTGGGCTTGGTATGTTCGCCTCAATTGTTGTCATCTCTTATATATATATATATATATATATATTTAATCAAATGTTAAGGTGTGCCTACTGTGACTAAGTACCAACACCCTCTCAACAAACTGATCAGTGAGTGCCATTCCCTCATTCAGGAAGAACTTGGTGAGTATTCACCCATAGCATTGATATATTATAATCTCACCAAATATGTATGTTATAGACTACTTACTAATGAAGAAGAAAGTGAAAGCTAATGTGAAAATGAACTATATTAATTATGAGTGTCAAATTGTGGGATGCTATGGCATTATGTTGATGGGCTGGCCATTCTCAGGTACTGTGCAGAACCCTTCAAAGATTGGTGGCCAAGCAGAGGTGGAGAAGTTACTTGATGCCTTGAATTCAGAAGCTTGCAAATGGGTTAGTCTGACTGACAAAGAAGTTAGGACAAGGATTAATCACAACAAGGAATGTCAGGCACAAGGGGAACCAGTTTACTGCCCATGTCATAGCCACACTACCAAGGCTTCAACCAGGGCACATGGTGGAATCACTCCAGTATCCTCATCTTTGAGTTCTGACTCAGACTTGGACTGAGTGCAAAAGGGTGTCACAGTAGTTATAAGAGTTGACTAAAGCTTTTGATAGAATCATGAGTCTGTTTGTGTAATGTAAAGCTTTAGCATGGAATGAGGTAACTAAGTTGAAGTTCTAGTGTAAATGTCCAGGTACCAAGAGAGAAGCCAGCCAAACAGTAGGTAAGCAAGGGATGACAGACTCGATTGACTAGTGTGTGGACAATGGGGGGTTGAACATACATCCATCAATGCCAGTGAGTTCAAGGCCATGGTACCAAAAGATTTCACAGGAAAATGACCTTTCCCCACTTACATATTACCATTACCGTCTACATACTCAACCTGCCTGGCAGATTGTTAATGCATGTATGAAAGTGGGAGGGAGGGGGGGAAGGCCTGAATGTGGACCTGCTGCTCAGTGAGTTTAAAGCAATAGTACAAAAGGATTTTGGAGGGATCAGAACTCATCTGACTTATATATTAGCATTGTCATGGACATGCTTGATCTGCAGTGCAGATTGTTGGTGCATGACTTGTGACAACCGACAAACAGAGTTGTATCTCGGTCACTCCAAGAACTGATGAAGAGCAAAAGGGAAAGGAGTTTTAGGTGCAAGCACAAAATGAACTCGATTGGAGTATTCTACGACAAGAGAGCCCGGTACTTATACTACTAGAGTTATTTGTACCAAGGAATGTTGTAGAACAAACCAAACAAAGAGAGATAAATGCTATTGGCTACAGCTAGACATGCTGAGTCAATGCGGCACAAGCTGACTAAGTAAAGCATCTAGTGAGCATCTGTGCAACCCTAACCAGAGAGTAGCTAAAAAGGGAAAACTATGCTAAGAAAACAAAAGACCGTTACATGACTAGTGGTAGGAGCAGAAGGAGGACTGGATGCTGATCCACCAATGCTCAATGAGTTTGAAGCCATGATATAGAAGGATTTCACAGAAATAAAAAGGCCAACTTACACATTGTCATTGTCGTTGACATGCTTGATCTGCAGCACAGATCATTGGTGCACAGCTAATGGTGGGAGCAAGAAGGGGGGGGAGAGCAGGGGGGGCTGGACACAGATCTGTCAACAGTAAGTTCAAAGCCATGGTATGGAAGGATTTTTGCAAAAATACTTACATGGTGTTGTCAACTACATACTTGATCTGCACTGACAGCCAAAGGTAAGATGCACAGGTAGGAGCAGGGGGAAGGAAGAGAGAGGGGGGGAGGGGCTGAATGTGGATCTATCAATGCTAAGTGAGTTTGAAGCCATGGTATGGAAGGATTTTGTCAGTAATAAAAATTCTGCCAACTTACATACCACCATAGACTATACACCTGCTCTATGCTGTAGATCATTGACACTTGGCCAAAGGAAGCATGCATGGGAGTGGGTGCATGTTTGTCAATGTCAGCAGGTGGTGATAAAATCTGTAGGAATCTGTAGGATACTTAGTAGTCACTAAGTAGAAACTACAGTACTATGAAAAATGTAAGTGCACACTACATGCTTATGTAATCTGGTGGCTATGCTACAGCACACCAGTTGTTCACTCCAACACTCCCCCTCAAGCAGTGGTGTGTGTAGGTACTCGAAACAATGAAAAACAGGTATAAAAGAAAATACCTGTATAGTAGCAACTTTGCAGAGGTAATATTAGATATGATTTGTGGTCCATGGTTGGGCTCAGCCTTGAGTTTGAGGTGTGGCACTTCATGTGCATGTGAGTAGT
The DNA here is from genome assembly GCA_024663475.1 of Pisolithus thermaeus. Lineage (NCBI taxonomy): Eukaryota > Fungi > Basidiomycota > Agaricomycetes > Boletales > Pisolithaceae > Pisolithus > Pisolithus thermaeus. Next base: position 115,636 of record JANFAF010000004.1, read on the forward strand.
TGCCCGATTTGGACAGTCACATTGCATCTGTGGCATGCATGTTGTGTCTACATGCTTGGTGGCCTTCGAATAGCTGTAGAGGCTTCATTTTTGCGTTTCACACCCTGGAATTTTGTACATAGCTTCCATATGTCGTATAAAACATTTCTGTTGACTCAGATTCGCATGCTTCGAATTCTATCTGGTGTGATAGTGATTTTACTTGGTTTCGAGCCTTGGAATGCAAGACTCAGTATAGCATGTGAGCACAGTTGCCTGATTTGGAAGGTCACATTGTGCTCGTGCTCATATGTCGCATCTTTGTTGATTGCCTGGCCTGTACACTCCCTGCATCATCTCTGATGCATTGTCAGCACTTCCAGCATGCCCTGGACTTAGCAGTAAGGCTTTGTAATGTTCCTATCCCCTCTTGTGGATGCACAATGATGTTATCACATCTCTGGTACATGTCTTTGCCCTTCTGCAGCCTGCTGACCTTCCTAGATTTGATTTTGATTTGTCTGTGTTGATGCCTTGGTCTGGTGGGTTTGTAGGTACACATTCTGAGTCTTTTGGGTGGCCCAGGTACATCCCTCAGTTTACACTGCTGCTGCTGGTCCTGACCAATCTTCTCTTCAGCTAGCAGCTTTGTTTTGGCTCGTTTTGAGCTACAGTGTGTGCTGCTTGTTGTGCCATCCATTTGGCACTTTGGCCCATCCATCTCGACTTGTTTTCCATTGTTTAGGAATTTCTGTATGCCCTTGATGGCTCCAAGCCTCTTGTTGGCCTTATCTTGTGTGGAAGGTTTGTTGATGTCTCCAATGCCTACTCGCCTCCAAGGCATGGTGGACTCAACTGTGGTGGCTGTGAGCCCTTCTCACCTGCTTGGGCTGTCTGTATGGATACCTGGTGCTCTCAAAGTGTTTGTGTGCCCTTGTAGGTTTGTCTTGTTGCTGCTCAGATCCCTAGCATGCTCCCCCTTGAGCAGTACTCCTCATGTATCAGGTACATCACATTTTGCATAGCTGTTCAGTTCATCTGCATGCCCAACTGGCATACATGATATGCTCTTGCCATTGGCTGCTTTCCCAGGACTGTTGCTCACACAACCTATCTTCTCCCTCTCGAGTGGCACTCCACATCCATTAATTATACTTTGGATTTGTTTGAGTCGTCCACATTGATGTGGGGCTTCGAAGACTCACTGGGGGCATTCTATGGGTGATGCAGGTATGCTCTTGACTCCTGCTGTCTCTGGTCTTCATGCAGCTGACTTGACATTCTTAGTGTCCATGTAGTGGCCTTTCGTGCCTCTATGCTCCCCCTCATCTGTCTCAGCCTTCTGGAAGCTGGCCATTGGCCATTCTAGGGTACTGCCCAGGTCATATATGGTAAGTTGCAGCTCTTCGGTGTAGCTGCTCTGGCTGTTCATGGTACTGGTGCTCATGCACAGTGCCTGCTCCCCCTTGAGTGGCAATTCTTGCACACTAGGTAGGTCATTTGTTGTGCTTCTATCACATGGTTTCGATGGTAGGTCTTTGTGGGCCATCTTGTCAACATTTTCAACCTTGTCTGGTATCTTGACCATCTCATTTAGCACTTCTAAGTGCTCACTTTCGAGTGGATTTCCTGCCCTCAAACTTGGCTGCCTCATGCAGCTCTGGTAGGTTTTCTTTGACCTCGATGCTTTGTGACAGAGTCTGCTGGGCTGTGCCAACTGCTGCCTCAGCTTCTTCTTCGAACTCTTCAGGCTTTGTGTGTGACTCTCACATCTTGTCATCACTCAATGCCTCAACAGGCTTCTCGTTAGGTACAGATATTGGAGTAGGGTCTCAAAACTTTGTTGCCAGGTAGTTGAACATCTCATGTGATGTCCTGAGCTTTCAAATCTTGAGTACAAGTGGGATTGGTACTGTCTGGTAAAACAGCATTTTTAATTGAGCATCCTTGCCCTCCCATCATAAACTTTCATCATTTGTTTCCTGGCCTGAGAGAATACCCAGCCAGCCCTTTGTGGCTGCAGCTTCGAGTAAGCTTGCCTGGTAGACCTTCCAATTCCTTCCATCGAGCATGAGTGTTGGCACAGCTGAACTGCCCATTTTGTATCTCCAGATTCTGCCACTAGGTGGGGCTCATAACCTGATAAAATCTGTAGGAATCTGTAGGACACTTAGTAGTCACTAATATATTAGTAGCAGAGCTACTGTACCTGTAGGACACTTAGTAGTCACTAAGTAGAAACTACAGTACTATGAAAAATGTAAGTGCACGCTATGTGCTTATGTAATCTGGTGGCTATGCTACAGCACACTGGTTGTTTACTCCAACAGGTGGCAGAAGTCATTTGAATGACAGGTAAAATAGGGGGGGAGCCTGAATGTAGATCTGTCAGGGCTCAGTGAGTTGGAAGCCATGATACAGAAGGATTTTGTAGGAGTACAGTGTTTCTCAACTTACACCTTGGCATTGTTGACTTTGGATGGATCATTGACAAAGAACCTGGTGGTGACACCTTGCACTGCATGGTTACAGGGCAAGATGGCTGTGAGATCAATCTGAATCAGAGTACAATGTGATGAAAGGGGACTTACCTATGCAACCATTACCACTGGGATGGGAACAGTGTAGCACAGAAAGCAAGAGCAACATGCTTGCTCTATGCTGCAGGTCATTGATGCACAGTTACCTGAGCAAGAATGACATTGATGTGGCCAATTAATGTGTAAAAAAAGCATTGTGGGCGACCAGTAGGGGCAGGACAGCCTGATAGCCAAGAGGGCATGGTTGTCGAGCAGGAAAACAGCATGCAGCACAGCACTCACCATTGCCAACAGTGAGGAGGACGATAAGAGATAAGTAGAAACTCTGCTCACAGTTGGACACTGTAGTTGACACAGCCCCACATCAGAATTACAATTCCAGGGATACCCGGGTGGTTGATTTTCAACCTATGTCCCAATAGCACCATATACTGTATTTTTACCTTAATTAACATCGTCTATTGTGCTAATAGAACAGTGCTAATAATATATAAAGAAAACTGTGTTAATTTTGGCCCATAATCAAGCAAGATACGTTGCTTGTCATGGCCAACAGCGAGCACAACAGTCCTGACATTGTGGGAAACAGCGGGCACAGGCACAGCAGTGTCAGGAGGTGGTACCGGGTTTGTTTTGGCAGATTGCACAATGATTATATAATGCCGAGCAATTATCTATAAACATAGTCACCTGATCTAATCTCATCCTATCTATCTCATAGTTTTCTCACCACTAAGACACTGCTGAGTGCTGCAGCAAGTGCTGCAGCACTGTAATATCAGGTTCTCCCTCTAATTAGTAAGAGCTCATATGGAAAGCATAGTTTGCCCGAAGTTTACAAACTGCAGGGCTTGGTCTTGTTTGACATGGTGGTGGAATATTCTGGGTCAATTCATCAGAGATTGAAATATGGTTGACTCTCGATGACATTATGTCCTCCCCTCCCCATCTCTCCTATGCTGATACTCGACAGGAACACATCTGGTGAATACTAGTTGAACTCTACTATGTCTTAGAGTCAAATGCCACAGCGCTGATGGTGACAGAGGATCCTGGAGCAGCTACTGAGCCAAAGCACACTGACTGGACCCCCAAGGAAGTTGATGCACTTGTGCACTACTCACACAAACACCATGTGGAATGAGGCAATGAAGAATCAGAATAAGAAAAGCTCAGGCTGGATGAGTGATCTGAGAGGGGGAGATCTTCCAAAGGGGCTTCTATAGCATGGAAGGGAATACTGTCTGAGGGGGGGGATGTCTAATGCAGTCTGAAGTCTGTCTGAACACAGGGAAAGGCCATACACAGCCTTCTCAAACTCAAACTTGAACTCATAACTCTTGGTACTTCATTGTTATTTTTTGTAAGTACAGTGAAGTGTAAGTGTGTGCAGGCTTATATAAGCCACATCACATGTCTAACTTCGAAACTAAGTAAAGTCTAAAGTAAATGAACAGAAATAAAAGTAAAAGTAAAAACTATAAAATAAAAGAAATATCCTAGTGGGGAGTACTCACTCCCTACAGTGATACTGGGAGCTTTCATCAATCTACATATGCCAACACTGCTGATCATATTTTCCTGCTGCTCATCTCTGGAAAGGTAAAGGATCACAAGAATATCTCAATCAAATGGGGTGTGGTAAGTTGTCTTATCTCTCCCTTTCCAGTTCATCTTACTGATGTCCAACATAGCTCAAGCAAACCTACAATGCAATTGTGACTTATCGCAGCAAATCAGGTGAACATTGGGACAGTGAATGTGGGGCAAACATCAGTGGGGCACTTGCAGCAGAGACTTGGAGCAAATACATTGCTGTGAAGGTATGTATCCATATCAATGGACAATAAGATTTTCTGAAGCTCACTCAGGCAAATATGCAAATGAAGCCTTTCCATAACAAGGGCTGGGAGTATCTGGAGTTTATGGAGGACATTTTTCCACAGGGGGGTGCCACTGGCACCCACACCTTTCATGCCAGGGCATCAAACCCTGTCTTCACTACAAATACCAATGGTAGCAGTGTTTCTGGAACTACTGCCACCCCAATTGCATCTGTTGGTGATTGTGGTGATTCTATTCCCATCTCCATCATGCCTGTTACTCTAGCTTTCATTGCTGATCCTCCCACTTCTGACCCTCCCACTTCCAACCCTCCCACTACCACTTCAGGTGGAAAGCAATTGTTCAATGCAATGTCTGCTGATGTTACAGATACAGCACCCCCTTCCCTCTTTTCAAACAACCTTCCCCCAGCAACTACAATGTCATCCATTCCCAAGACCAAGCACAGTTGAACATCATTTAGCAAGGCCAAGGCCAATCCTCCTGTGAACTCTCAAACAGTTGTGGTCATTGCAGTCAACAACACCATCCAGTGCTTGGGGGACCAGCTCTTGACCATGTTCATGGATCCCCTTGTCACCATCCAGACTGCCACTCAGTTATTGTACAAGGATGCAGACTTTCCAGCTCACCATTGTGCGTTTATGATGCACCAATTCACAGCCAATTCCAACTGTGCCACCATCTTTATTTCACTACCTGATGATGAGGCACGGCATGCATATGCTGCAGATATGTATACCAACTCAAATGAAGCAGTGGTGCCAGTGAGCAGTGGGTCTGGAAATATTTTTGCATTGTAATGTCATCTTGCACTGTTCCACTCGTTGTCATTTTGTGCCATTCCATGTTGCTTTGTGTACCCAAAAAAACATGTATGTGTAGTATGTATACAATGTATTGCACCTGGCTACTATCACATTTGGGTGTGCTTCAAGTAACTGCATCGATAGAACCACTTCAAAATTGTGTAAGGGGCAAGGACAAGATGAATACTACACAGTTTGAATGGCTACAATGTACTTGTGACCTCCTCTTAGAAAAAATCCGATCCTGAGTCCGATTCTACACTTCTCTGCGCTTGTTCCACTAAGATAGCCTGATAGTCACTCCACATTGCAACCACGATATCATCCCACAGCCTGCTGGCAGCAAGATTGTCCACTTGTGTAGCACTGCCAGCAGCTGCCTGAGGACCAACCAGAGTGCCCAGCCACAACTGGTGCTCATCTTCATCATCGGTATTGAGTGTGATGTCACTCTCATCTTCCTCATTCTCATTGCAGCTGTAAATGAAATTGTGCAATGCACATAGTGCTGTGGGGATGTGTGCTTGCACGTCAATGTTGTACTCCAGGGCCAGGAGGAGTATTTGGAACCAGCACTTCAAAATGCCAAAGATTCTTTCTATAACATTCTGTGTGGATGCATGCTGTAGGTTAAATAATTCCTCTTTGGTTGTGGGTCTGTGAAAATCAAATAAAAATGATGGAAAGATAAAGAAAGATGTAGTCTTGCTGTGTGTTGGCATGGCCCCACTCTGCAAGATGATATCAGACACCACGATAAGGGACAAGTAACTCACAACAAGAAGGGTAGTCAGCATTGGCAAGAAGATACTTTCCAGGGTGTTGAAACATTTACCAGTTGTTATCACTTACATGTGATTCTTATTCTAAGAATAGTTGTTCCATACTATTCTACAGTGTTCTCTTCTACCGGATTACCAGATAACACGTTCCTAGTAGAAAGACAGAGTAGTACCTATATGGAAGGTCCTCTTACTTACAAATATGGTAGTTCTTATCATAGTGCCAGCACACCTGGTCTGTGCACACTACATATATATACCCTGTAGGATACACCACAAGATAAAAACGAAGCTTGTTCTTACTCTCTACATTGTTCTCACTCAGAACTACTCTCTTAGTACTTCCAAGTCCAAGACCAACTGAACCAATAAGGCAAGTGCTCTGCCACCTTGCCCTTTTGACCCCAGATCCTCTGTGCAATAGGTTGAGGAAGACATTCATCATTGACTGTGCCATTGAATGGACCTGAGGTGCTAGGTTGGGCCTTGGCCACCTTGTTGCTATCATTCATACTAGGCATTTGTCAGGTGGTTTATGTCATAAATGCAGTTGGAGGTCCTTTCAATCTTGCACTGGTATTATCTACTGTTATGTGGGGTACTTTTTTAGGCATCCCTACATGGCATGGCATCTATTCCTCTTATCAGGAATATCATATTCTCTTGGGGCACTATTGTCAGCTGCACATTTGTGTAGGTGTCCTTGTCGAGGCTAGAGATCTAGAACCTCCTCGGATATCTCCACCTTCTTATGAGGTGTGACAACCAACAAACAAAGTTGTATCTCGGTCACTCCAAGAACTGATAGAGAGCAGAGGGGAAAGGAGTTTTAGGTGCAAGCATGAAATGAACTCGATTGGAGTACTCTACGACAAGAGAGCCCGGTATTTATACTACTAGAGCTGTTTGTACCAAGAATGTCATAGAACAAACCAAACAAAGAGAGATAAACGCTATTGGCTACAGCTAGACATGCTGAGTCAATGCAGCATGAGCTGACTAAGTAAAGCGTCTAACGAGCATCTGTGCAACCCTAACCAGAGAGTAGCTAAAAAAGGAAAACTATGCTAAGAAAGTAAAAGACCGTTACACTATCCCCTCCTATGGTTCGACTTCCAGGCGAGACCAAAGGGGTTGACAAATGGTTACCAGGTCAGGTAAAGGGGAAAAAAGGAGTCCAGTAGTGTCAACAAGGCGAAGTTTTCTAGGGGCGGAAGGGTGCAGTTTATAGAAGTCGTCTATCGCCTCTTGGGCGTTTTTAAGAGCGCTAGCTGGCTCCCAAGTACGATCTTCGTCAGGATAGCCCCTCCAGTGGACTGAAAACTGTAGGCCCCCATGTTTCAAACGTGAATCTACTACCTTTTCAACTTCAAACTCTACATCTCCTTCATCGGTCACTCGTTGAGGACCGGGTTTAACAACAGGTTGCCCATCAAGGGCGCCAAGGTAAGGTTTTACCTGCGAGACATTCACAACCGGGTGAATCCTCATGTTTCAGGGTAGCTTTAATTTAACAGCGTTCAGGAGAACCTCGACAACCTCATAAGGTCCAATCCACTTTTCAGTCAACTTCCGGCTCTGCCGGTCTTTCAGCGAGAGGTGGTTTGTAGCTAGCCAAACCTGAGAACCAACAGAATATATAGGGGAAGGGGAACGACATTTGTCTGCCTGAGTTTTTTGTCGTTGCCTAGCTTTTCCAAGCAAGTCACATACTTCCTGGAACACCCAGAACCAGTTCTTTGCAGTTTCCTCTGCTGCTTCTACCTTAGAAGTCGTTGGCTCGACACCCATTCGTGGTAAATATGAACGAGTAACTTCAAAGGGGCACTTGCCAGTAGAATCAGATTTGGAATTATTATACGCGAACTGCGCCAAAGGCAGCCAATCCTCCCATTTTTCCTGCTGATGGTTGACATACAACCTCAAATACTGCTGAATTTCGCAGTTCAACCGCTCAGTCTGACCGTCCGTTTGTGGGTGGAATGCTGTCGAAAGCTTCTGCTCGACTCCCAACATTTTAAATAACTCGCGAGAGAACTGCGAAGCAAACTGTGGTCCGCGATCTGATATGATAGATAAAGGGAGTCCATGATGCTTCCAAACATGTGATAGATAAAGCCGTGCCATGCTAGCGGTGGTTTCTTCAGCAGTGCAAGGAACAAACTCTGCTTCTTTCGAGAAGCGATCTACTACGACCAACACATGGGTCTTTCCAGAGGCGGACTTGATGCCTAAATCCATAAAGTCGGTAGTAAGATCCTGCCAAGGTCCACTAGGGATCGGCAAAGGTTTAAGTTCTCCAGCCAGCAGCTTATTACTAGACTTGCTAGTTTGGCATGCTTGACAATGTTTTACATACTCCTCGACATCGGGTTTTAAGGTAGGCCACATGAACCAGTGTGTGACCAACTCCTGAGTTCCTTTAATTCCACGATGACCTGCTAGGGGTGAATCATGAAGAGCAGCAAGGACCTTGTTTCGGCATCCTTCAGGTACAAAGACCTTATCTCCGATATATAAAAGTCCATCCTTTGGGGTGAACTCACTAGCTTCTACCCCAACTGAAGCACGGCGAAGGTCTTCTTTCAAAGAAGATTCCAAGCAAACTGAATGGAGCTGTTCGGGTTTGATAAATAATGACTCCTCTGTTTTTGCATTTTCTTTGTTTTCCACTAAGTCCTTGTGATGAGAAAGAGTGTCCGGTCGTCCCATAGAAACACCAGGTTTGTGGACGATAATACAGTTAAAATGGCTGAAATACTGCGCCCATCGTGCCTGACGAGGTTGAAGCTTTTGTGACGTCATAAACCACTTTAGGTTATGGTGGTCCGTCCAAATCTCAAATTGGTATGGAGTCGCCTCCAAATAGTGACACCATTGCTCCAGAGTGCAGATGATGGCCAGCATCTCCTTATCATGAACCATATAATTTAATTCTGCTCCAGAGAGGGAGTGACTCGAATAAGCAACCGGTCTCCAGAGACCATCTTCACATCCTACTGAGAGCACAGCTCCGGTCGCATAGTCCGAGGCGTCGGTTTCTAAGCAGAACCTCCGATCTTGATCAGGGAACATAAGAATAGGGGCTGTGGTGAAAGCTTCTTTAAGCATATCAAATGCTAACTGACACTTGTCAGTCCACTGGAATGGAACGTCCTTTTTCATGAGATCATTAAGGGGGCATGCCACTTGGGGAAAGTCCTTGATAAAATGTTGGTAAAAGTTCGCAAGGCCGAGAAAGCCGCAAACTCCGCGAACAGTAGTAGGAACAGGCCAATTCTGCACAGCAGCAATTTTGGCAGGATCCATTCTAACTCCGTTAATGCCAACGATCATCCCAAGGAAGTCAACTTCCTGTCTCTTGAATAAACATTTCTCCGGCTTGACAAACAGGTCATTCTCTTTCAACCTTCTAAGCACCTCTAGCACAATCCTGTCATGCTCCTTTTCATCATCCATTTTCATAAATATCATAAGGTCGTCAATGTACACTACCACGGCATCTTCCATGTCACTGAAGATGTCATTCATCATGTTCTGAAACGTAGTGGGGGAATTGCAAAGTCCAAAGAACATAACCAACGGTTCGAAGGCTCCACGATGACAGATGAAAGCAGCTTTCCACTCGTCACCTTCCTTGATTCAAACGTTGTTGTATCCCCACCTAAGGTCCATTTTCATAAATAATTTACAGCCTTTTAGCTTGTCAACAAGCTGCGAGATCAACGGGAGCGGATACGAATTCTTGACTGTATGCTTGTTTAAATAGTGGTAATCCTGTACCATATGCTTCTTTCCATCCTTTTTTGGGACGAAGAACACAGGAGACATCTGCAGAGACTTGCTCGGCCGAATGTAACCCTTTTTGAGTTGTCCATCAACAAAGCCACTGACTTCGGATTGCTCATCGGGAGAGAGAGGGATCAACCTTCCCTTCTTGGGTACAAACGAGTCTTTGAGTTCTATAGCATGGTCCCAAGGTTTCCTAAGCAGCATGTGTTCGGATTCCTGGACAGAAAAGACAGATAGATAATCGTGATATTCCTTCGGAACAAGTTCCTCAGGGGTTTTGTCATTTTTCTTTACTTCCTCCTGCTTGGCGGAAGCAATGGTATCGAGAAAAGCGTCTTGCACTATAGCTTCATCCTTTCTACACGTCTTACAAAGGCTGGCTTAGGCGCTAGCTTTTTACACGAGTATGGGCACCTCCTCATCGAGACTTCAGCGGTTTTCCAATTGACATCAGGGTTGTGAGTGGCAAGCCACATGTGACCCAATATCATGTCATGAGATCCCAGATCTGTGACATCGGCTACTAGCTCTTCGAAGTGTTTCCCATACTGAACCCGGAGTGGAACCTGATGCGTAATCCTTCCAGCGGAATTGTGGGATCCATCAACATTAAATACATCTACTGCCCTAGGCAAAGCAAGCTTCGGGAGTTTCCTTTGTTCAACAAATTTAGAGTCCAAAAAGATGCCAGTGGCGCCAGAGTCCAAAAGAGCCTGCACAGCATGTGCATCTCCTTTCCGAGATCTGATAACAACGGGAACAGAAACATGGTCCTTTAGGTTGAGCGAACAAATTCGGGGTTTTGGTGGTACTGTCGCCTCATCGTTGCTTTCCTTTTCAGGAACCTCCATACGAGAAGAAGAAACATTTTTTGGGTTTTTATAGGCAGGGGAATTAAGTGAACCTCGTTTTACATCCTGTTCCGAGCCCAACTGGGTCTCCTCTGCAGACGGTACATCCGAGTCCGTATTTAAGTCCAAACTATCTACAGAGAGAGGAGAAAACCTATTTACAGATACAAAGTCTGAAAAGGAAACCTTTTTTTCACTGCAAGCATTTCTCAATGTTTCTTCAGAAAACATGCTGAAAAAAGGAAGGGAAGAGATACTCTTTTATTTTAGATGTTCAGAAAGAAAAAACACAAAAATTATGTTTTATTTTCTTCCAGAAAAAATGAATTGATGCTAATGCCAATTAGTGTAGAAGCTAATGGGCATTACCATTAATCTGTGTTTCTGCACAGAGAAGATAAAGTTATATTTGCATTTTTTGTGACAAATTATCTGAAATAAAAGAGTATCTCTTCCCTCCATTTTTTCAGCATGTTGTCTGAAGAAAAATTGTGAAATGCTTGCAGTGTTTGTGTTTTATTATTTTCTACTTTTGTATTTTTATTTTTAAAGGAAGAGGAAGAAGAGAATCATTCAGTACTACTAGAGACTACAGGACCCGACTTCACTGTAGCTCCGATTCTTTTAACTGTCCAATGTGAGCGACGATCTGCTCGAAGCTCATCCCCTCCATTGCTTTGAGGTGGGGGTCAGCGCCTTCAGAACAGACTTGCCGTCCTTTGCCTTTGTTTTGCCCATTCGGGCACTGGGGTTTTATGTGACCGGTCTGGCCACAGCTGTAACATTTGTAGTTTGAGAAGTCTTTTCTTGCGGGACCTCTCGACCCACTTGCAGTGCCAATGTCCATGGGCATGCCACTGCTCGACGTTGTACCAGCCGAAGGCTGGTTGTAGTTTTGAGTCCAGCGACTGCCAGACTGTGACGTTTGGAGTTTTATGGCCTCCATAGCCGCACCCATTCCCTGGACTTCAGGCTCATAGTCATTCCATGTATTTTTTCTTCTGCCCTGTATGTAAGTCTGTTGGAGAATCTCAGGGCATATTGCCCACTCCAACATCCAGATAGCGTAATCATCAGATACCCCAGACGCGGTCCTTAGTGTGTTGAATTTTGCCAGGAACTCCTCTGTTCTGGCATTTCCTTGTTGAATGTTGGCCAACTGTTTCTTGGCCCAGTCCGCATTATGAAGAGGGCGGAACCTCGTTTCTACTTCGGCCACTACCTCAGCATGAGTCGGCCACCTTTGTGCTGCGAGACATGTGTCAATTTGGGCCCTCGCATAAGCCCCTGCTATTGGTCCAGTCATACGAGACCAGACCACCAGCGCATCTTCCCGGTGTGTCTTAAATTCAGTGATGGCCACGAAGGCCCACATCTTCGACCACCATTCTTCGAACTTTGAAATTGAGCCATCGAACTGGCCTGGATCTGCTATTCCCCATTTCGTGGGGTCTACAGAAGTGTTTGCCACAGCAGGCCTATTCTGCTGCTGGGCGGCGACAGCAGTGGCGACCTGCTGGCCAACCATGATCAAAAGCTGCTGCATAAACTGCAGCATATCCTCCATCAAATTGTGGGGGTCCATGTCCAGTTACGGTGACGGGGCGACGACGAGGGGGGCGGATAGTGTGTCTGTTCTGTAAGTTGTACAGAACGTTCAAGACAAACCCTTGGAGGTTGGGATCTACCTCTTTGGGAGAAGGGATTTGAGGGGGAGGAGACTCTTGTTTGATATAGGGCGAGATTCATAGAACTACAGGAGATGCCGACTCCTCTTTCTTGACTTTAGGAATTTTGAAAACCTTCAACGATTTTCCCTGGCCTCAATGCCGGTACTCTGTCGTCAACTATTGTAAGGGGTACCATAGTGCTACTAGATATACGGTAGTATGCTTTCTACCTCCCGAGCGTCAGGGCACTACTTTATGCTATGTGCTTCCACCCCCAAATGTGGGTTGCACCTTCACACTACCCTTGATGGATAGCAGGACTACTAACTATGGGTCTTCTTCGACACAACCTCCTGCCGATAGGAGGACAAGACTAAAGGCATCGTCTCGTAACAAAAGAAAAAGAAGAATGAAAGCTCCTTAACCCTTGAGTCCGGGTATGATTTCCCTATATGCCTGGGAGCTAGTGGAGTGAGGGAGAGTTGATAATCGAGTTCAAGTGTGACAACCGACAAACAAAGTTGTATCTCAGTCACTCCAAGAACTGATAGAGAGCAGAGGGGAAAGGAGTTTTAGGTGCAAGCATGAAATGAACTTGATTGGAGTACTCTACAACAAGAGAGCCCGGTATTTATACTACTAGAGCTGTTTGTACCAAGAACGTTGTAGAGCAAACCAAACAAAGAGAGATAAATGCTATTGGCTACAGCTAGACATGCTGAGTCAATGCAGCATGAGCTGACTAAGTAAAGCGTCTAACGAGCGTCTGTGCAACCCTAACCAGAGAGTAGCTAAAAAAGGAAAACTATGCTAAGAAAGTAAAAGACCATTACATGAGGCACACAAATTTTGGGACTTGGATTTCCAACCCAACCTAGACCCAGTTCCTTGCTACCCTCTATCTCCACCTCCTTATTTGATTGATCTTCCCATTCATCAAAGAGAGGTACCTGTCCACAAGTATTATGTGGACTGGCCCCAATAGTTTATTGGGCCAAGTGCTTTTCTAGAAAATCCAGTTGACCCTGATTTGCTCAGAGGGCATCCCAATAACCTCCTTGAGCTTTCCCCTTCAACTCCTGATGAGGATGATGAGGATCCAAACTGGTTATCCGAGTTTGATCTCTTGTAGTCGTGTCCTTTCATCATCTCCTCTCGAGTTCATTCACTGATGCACATCTTGGTATCCAGATGTCCGCTGTCATAATCAACCAGAATGCCCTTGTTACCAAGCCTGTGTTGCCTTCCTGACCTTTCCCAGTTGCAGTTGAGCAAGAAACCACCATCGCCCTGGAGAAAGTGAGTATGACAGAAGAGTATTCACATGCTAGGTACATTAAGCACATAATTGGATATATCAAGGAACTGTATCATCAAAAAGCCAACCACTGGAGACAAGCCACTTACAGAGATCATGATAGAACCTTTTTCTTACATACACCATCACAAAATTCCATGGTCCCTGCTATCACCATGGAATACTCATGGTCAGTCTTAAAACAACCAGATGACTTTGACTTCTCATCACCTTTTTATGACCCTTGCACACACGTTTCCTTCCATTCCTATTTTGTCGACTGCCTTCCTAAACTTTCTCCCACATCAACTCCACATGCCATCGCTAACTTCAATGGTGTAGACATTCCATCATTTACCTATGAAGATCCATCCATCCATACAATCCCCACTTTCATGCTCACAAATGACATCTTCTTTTACTTCAAAGGAAGAGCCCATCTGTCCTATGATTTCCAACAATTTGCTGGATTCATCCCCTCTCTTTGGGTTTGGAACTGCCATTTGGAATGCACTTTCTGAGGAGTTTGGAACTCCAACAAAACAGGCCTCAAGTGCATGCCCAGATATCTCTGGAATAGGACAAAAAGCAGTGAACAACGAAGAGATCCTAAGGTCATATTATCCCTTCAGGATCTTAAGTACAGTATCGATATGGAGCAGAGAACATGGTATGAAGAAGAATCCCAACATCTCTGTTGGAGATCTATTGGCAGAGTTATGCATTGGGTCTTATGGCCCAGCAAGTCAACAGTTTTATTGGACCTTCAGCATGCAATGGACAAAGGTGATGGAAAAGATTTGTTCTCTAGGCCCTCCAGAGGAATCTATTCCAGATGTCATCAAAGAGCACATGATAACCATGCTGCCAAGGAATTATCCGCTTCCCGGAAACTTTCCTGAGCCATATGCTGGTTATGGGCAAAAGGGACTTTATGACAGTAATATTAGTTATGCCTCTCTTATAAATGTGTTTCAAGTTATGTGCCATAAATCTCAGCAATACTTTCAGTTCATTCTCCCTTACTCCATTGGAATCCATGGAGGAATTGCTTTGAGGGATGAATGAAGAACTTATTTGCTTCATGAAATTGGCTTCCCACATTTATTGGCATATCATTACTTCGAAGATTTGGACTTCCAAACTTTTGAGAAGTTAAATTTAGAAAGGTGACACTATACCAGAAAAGGCTACTCAACTCTGCTTATCAAAATTAACCCATGATCTTCTGGAATTATGAAGACACACAAGAAAAGACCTTTGAAACAACAATGACAGTCTTTCCATTGCACAGTTTTGGAATCCACTGCTTGTGATCAGGTTCTTGATGACATGCTAATTCTAGAATTCTTCTAGTTTTACCATGGCCGATCAAAAGGAAACATCAGCCTCAAAAAACATTCCACACCTTAACAGCTCTAACTACTCTTCTTGGAAAGCTATGATCAAAGGATATTTCCTGACACTTGATGTCTGGAATGTTTTAAATGGGACTGAAACTTGTCCGGATTGGACAATTCCTGCCAATGCTGCTGCAGTAAAAGCTTGGGACACAAGAAATAGCCAAGGAATGGGCACAATTCTTCTTTATTGTGACCCAGTTATATCAGTATCTTTGGAATCCAAAGACACTGCACATGAAATGTGGACTATGCTTCAAGCTTCCTATGGAGCTCCTACCACAGTATCTGCTTACATGGACTTCTTGAGACTTCTCAAGATTTGGATCAACCCTTCTGACAATTTGGGATCCAAACTCGCAGAAGTAAATATGATTCTTGGGTTGCTTGCAACCCAAAACATTACTTTATCCGAACCAGTCCAGTGTATGATGCTCTGTGGAGCATTTTCAGATAAATGGGGAGCTGGTCCCACAAATATTTTATCCTCAGTTAGAACCCAAGATCTCAAAATGGCAGATGTTGTCCCACATCTAAAAGAATTAGCATCACACTGCACTGGGCAGTCTAACTTGCCCAAACTAGAAACCAATAATGTTGAAGCCAGATCTTCTCATATCTCAGCACAACCCTTGATCAATCATCTGTCTCAACCACTGTGCTGCCAAAAATGCCATGGAAATCATCCTACTGAACAGCATATAGACAGGCAACAATTGAATAGAGGAAGAGGAAGTTTCAGAGGTCAAGGAGGTCCTTCCCATGGGGGAGCACCGTATCCTCCCTCACATCAACAACAACAGACTCAGGGACAGCTGAAAGGCAAGCAACATGCACATCATGGTTGTGGTCATGGCAGGTTTGCTGCTGCTGACTATAATGAAGAACATCCTGAGGAATCCCAGGAGTTTGATAATTATGACCAGTACAATGAGGAATATGATCAAGGATATGAATCCTATCATATTAGTTTGCAGCCTACATCTATTGATGATGCATCACGTTTTGAGGAGTTTAACGATGAGATCACTCCAGTCCTGGTCCTTCCTAGTGAAGAACCACAAACAGTTGAGTATGTTGATGAAGCTCTTCCCAGGTCAACTGTTAATTTGCCTTGTAAATGCTCAATGTGCCTTCGAACAGTATCCCAATTACATTTACAGGTACTACCAGATCTGGCCACACAACATGGTCTTCAAACTGTGGAGAGGGGGAGATGGATATTTGCTGACTTTGGAAACCGAGTCAATGAACCATCCGACTCTGATCCTCGTGTTGATAGATCCAGAAGTAGAGTGGAGGATACCCCCCCACACATGGCACTGGTAATGAGAGAGAGGAACACATACAAAGCATTCATAAAAAGGTTAAAGGATCTAGGCATAACCATCCTAGAGTAATGGTATCCTTACAGGACTTCCATGCTTCAGTATCCAAGCATAAATATCCTAAACCTATACGATACATATGCTTACCTGATGATTATGATCCTGACCCTGCTATAGAGGGTGCATCTGGTTTTTCTTACAGCATTAATGATGATGTTCTTGACACTTACCCTTGTGATTTGGAAACCAATCACGTAATCAATAAGGTATCCAAGAATTGTATGTGGATGTTAGACTTGGGATGCACAAATCATGTGACCCCTTGTTGAGCTGATTTTATGACTTATAGATCGTTTCCTAAACCAGCTTTTGGCCATACCACTGGTCATGAACCTGTTAAATTATATGGAAAAGGAACCATTGTGTTGAAATTGGAATCCAACAACTACTTGACATTATGAGACATAATACATGGAGACTTCTCCAAACACCTATGTTCACAAAACCAACTCTTGAAAGATGGGTACAAGAGTTTTGCAATGCAAATGCACAAGGTGATTCGTACTCCTGATGGTTGTGAAGTTCTCAAGGTGACATGCTTGTCTACTTCCCAGTTGCACTGGTTCTATGGAGTTCCTGTCCATTCCTCCAGTGCCCTCAAAACCATAGACCTAGGGACCATCAAATTGGATCAATATACTCTTTGGCATAATTGCCTTGGTCATCCAGGCATTTCTGTTATCAAAAACTGTTCTCACCATGTTTCTGGATTTCCTGCTGAGCTAATCGTGAAATCCTTACCTACCTGTTGAGGTTGTGCCTCTGGCAAAATGGCATCTGATCCATTCCATGCATCATCCAAGCAAGCTTCTGCACTGTTGGAATTGGTTCACGCAGATCCCCTTGAACTTCCTGTTGAGTCTTATTATCGAGCACAATATGTTTTCACTCTACTCAATGACTACTCCTCTTTTGGCTTCTGCCTTTACCTCCGACTCAAGTCAGACACCTTGTCTCGCTTTTGTGATTGGTTATCCATCATTGAACGACAAACTGGTTGTCTACTTAAGACTTTCCGTTCAGATCGAGGGGGAGAGTTTATGGGTATAGAGTTTAAATCACTCCTCAACTCTAAGGGAATAATTCACGAGTTATCAATTGTGGACCAACCACAACAAAATGGACGAGCTGAACATTTCAACTGCACCATTCTTGAAAAGGCTGGCTCTATCTGCCATTATGCTTGTGTGCCAAAACATTTTTGGAACTTTGCCTTTGATGCCACTTTACATGTTTATAATTGCACTCCATTGTGGAGATCCCTTTGGAAAACACTGTGCGAGTTATTTTTAGGCAAGAAACCGGACATATCCTACTTTCGAGTCTTTGTATGTCTGGGTTCCCAAAGATCAATGAAAAGATAAATTGGAACCACATGCCTTGGAAATGGTTTTCCTTGGATATGAACCAAATACCAAAGGGTACTGGTTCCTAAATGGCCAGAAAATAGTTGTTGCAAGAACTGCAAAATTTGCCAAAGAAGTTTTTCCTTTTTGTAGTACAAATTTAGGAAAAGAGAACAAATCTGATGACTCCGACCTTATCCCTGTGACAGACCAAGAACCAAAAGAAACAAATGTGCCTACCAATGATGATTGGATGGATAATGGGCCTGATCAGCCAATGGACAAGAGACCCCAATCTTGACCACAAAGTCCACAACAACAATATGACCCACTGCAGAATAATGGTGAAGGTGACCAGGATGCTGGACTTCTGCATATACCACCTAGGGAATTCCCACCAAGGGCAAATCCGCATACCGATCAAACTGCACCAGAAATATGAGATGAATGGGTGCAACATCCTCATAGACCTTTCAATGTTCCTGCTGAACCTCAAAGACCTCTCATTATTGCTAGGGAAAACCCCAGAGTTCCTCAAATGAGAATACCTCCGAAATGACCTGGAAATGTTTATGGTGAAAGAAAAGATCCAGTCAAAATCGAGAAGGAAATTCAAGAGAAATGAGATGCAATTCATAAAATTGTTGAAGAAAGTATCCAAGGTATTAAAGAAAAAGCTCCTCAGCAGAATCCACAACCTTCACATGAGGAAGAAAAACAACCTGAAGCAGGACCTTCGTGTTTTCTGGGAGCACAAACCGATGAAAGCACTGATGCTTCATTCATGACATTACTTGCTGCATGAATTAAACAAGCACCGGAACAGTTTAGGGATATACTCAAACTCCTGAAAACTGAACAAACCGTTTGGTTTGATGCAATGAAGGATGAATTGAAATCGATTGAAGAAAGAAAAGTTTGGACACTTGTGGATCCTCCTCCAGGACATAAATTGGTTAAATCAAGATGGGTCTACGCTATCAAAAGTGATGGTCATCACAAAGCCAGATTAGTAGCAAAAGGCTTTACCCAAGAGTATGGGATAGACTTCAAAGATACATTTTCCCCAGTTGCACACTTCGAAACAGTGCGAATCCTCCTAGCTCATGCAGTGCAGCATGACTGGGATATGGAAGCATTAGACATGAAAACTGCCTTCTTATATGGCAAGCTAGATGAGGAAATATATATGGAACAACTGGATGGATTTAAAGTCAAAGGTCAAGAGCACAAAGTCTATTGGTTGCTGCAAGCACTATATGGATCAAAGCAAGCAGCACTCTCATGGAACAAAGAGTTACACCAATCACTCCTTCAGATGGGTTTCCTCCAATTGAAAGTTGATGCTGGAGTATATTATTATCAATCAAAAGCCAGAATGGTTATATTCTTGGTTTATGCTGACAATGGACTATTCCTTGCATCACATGAGAATTTACTTCGAAAGAAGAAAGATGAGTTTATGAAGACATGGGAATCAAGAGATTTAGGCAAAGTTAAAGAATATCTTGGAATCCAGATAACCCAAAATCACTGAACCAATGAACTTTGGTTAGATCAAATTCCCTATGTCCAAAAGGTTGTTAAACAATTCAGAATGGAGCACGCAACATCTGTTCACACACCTTTACCTTCTGGTTATATTCCAGAAAAAGCTCCAGAAAATTACCAGTCAAATTCTCAGCTTTGATCAAGATATCAATTGGTCATAGGATCACTTCTCTATATGGCTCTGGGAACCAGACCTGACATAGCATTCTCGGTTATCCAAATGTCACAATATATGTCAAATCCTACTGATCTCCATCTTAAACAGGCACTTCATATAGTTTGCTATGTGGCATCCACAGTGAATCTCTGCCTTTATTATCATGGAAATGAAGCTAGAATTTATGGTTTTGCTGATTCTGATTGGGCCTCAAACAAAGACACTCGTCACTCAACCACTGGCTATGCCATGTATTATGGCAACTCCCTTATTTCATGGAGATCCTGAAAACAGAAAACAATTGCTCTCTCTTCTACTGAAGCAGAATATATGGCAATGTGTGATTCTGCCAGGCAAATCAAATGGCTTGATATGCTCTTCAAAGAATTGTCATTCAAAATGGACAAAACCATCCTCTACTGTGATAACATGGGTGCATGCTTTATTGCAGAAAACCCAGTCTCAGATGGTCATTCAAAACACATTGACATCCAATGGCACTTCATTCAGGAATGTGTCAAAGAAGGGTTATTCACCATAGAATATGTCAATACCACTCGACAAAGGGCTGATGGATTAACCAAGTCCTTAACCTGGCAAAAGTTTGAAGAAAATCGCTTGTCATTAGGTTTGGTAAACCAACCAACTTAGAGTGAGGGGGAGTGTTGAAACATTTACCAGTTGTTATCACTTACATGTGATTCTTATTCTAAGAATAGTTGTTCCATACTATTCTATGGTGTTCTCTTCTACCAGATTACTGGATAACACGTTCCTAGTAGAAAGACAGAGTAGTACCTATATGGAAGGTCCTCTTACTTACAAATATGGTAGTTCTTATCATAGTGCCAGCACACCTGGTCCATGCACACTACATACATATATATACCCTGTAGGATACACCACAGGATAAAAATGAAGCTCATTCTTACTCTCTACATCATTCTCGCTCAGAACTACTCTCTTAGTACTTCCAAGTCCAAGACCAACTGAACCACTAAGGCAAGTGCTCTGCCACCTTGCCCTTTTGACCCCAGATCCTCTGCACAATATGGGGGGATTCAAAGATTGGTAGATATCACATCACCATAGACACGGGCATTGGTTGCAGACCCTTCCCACCCTGTTAGCACATAAATGAACTTCAGACCAAAGTTGCAGATGAAAAGACTGTTCCGCAAAAGAAATACTTTGCAATTGCAGTAGTTCAAACAAATGATTGCTGGGGGGGATATGGGGATATGACATCCATCTATGGTGCCAATAGCATTCCAGAAATATGGCCAGAACTTGGGGTCACATCATATTTTTGGATGGACAGATTCATTGTCTGGAAACCACACATGGGTGGAATAGAATGGCTGATCAGAAAATATAAAAAGCATCTTCTTGAAGTAGCTGTTCACAAATAAGGTCAAATATCATACAACTTTCATATGAACTCACCAAGATATTGTGTCATTTGAACCCTGAAAGTGTTCTGCCACATGCCTGCTGGTCAGGCCAGTCACACATGTGTACAAGAATATCAAGAGTTGTTCTTCCAAGGTGACAAACTTGGAGTTGCAGTGACCCATGGCTCATAGCTCCCTGATGAGCTGAATGAAGTCCTCCTTGTACATACCAAGTTCACAGTGGATATGTCCAGGATGACCACTGAGCAGTTCCTGGACCCACATTTCACCAGAGAGCCTGGATGTGTGGTATGGTGTTGGTTCACTATGAATCCCTGAGTCAAGAAGCTTGGCCAACAAGGCCAGGAGCACCTGGAGCAGCATGAAGATCTGCTGTAGGAGTCAGTGCACACCATAATACTGATCAGGCAGCATATATGAACAGGGTTCAAATGTTCAATCTCCAACATATGTGATCGTGAGGTTGTGCACAGCTCACAAACAAGACCAAGCCCTGCAGTTTGTAAACTTCGGGCAAACTATGCTTTCCGTACGAGCTCTAACGAAGATCGAGTCACATCTTCGTTACTAATATGTAACGTGAATGGTGACACACAGGTGCCCCGAGAACATTTGGCATCCCGCTCCTTCTAAATTAAGCTGACTTCCCAGAATCTACGGGACGTGTTTGAAGCTACATCAAGGGTGCAAGATGTCTTTCTAAATGGGATTCTTTCGTCCGGATCCCCTTTTCCTCGTTACTTGTGGCAGGTGGGGTACTCAATCGCTTGGAGAATTGCTAATTGTTGCTTGTGTGCTTCGCGGGCATGTGAGGCAACTATAAGATGGACATCGAGTCCCCGGTGCGCCCAAAATCGAATTCCGTGCTATTAACGGTCCGTCTTATCTGTCGGGACTCCTTTGACCGTTGACGTATCTAATGATCTTTACTAGTACAGACTGCGGTCACGAGGGAGACGTAGCATTCGATGAAACGACGTCAACTTATATCTTGATAGTGATCGGTCTCCATAGTTAACCGAGTACCAACCCAGTTCCACGACCGGGTCAGTCGTCACGAGTCTTCTGAACAATCGAGGGTGCGTGAGGACTTTTGTGATCGTAGTTGGTTATAGTTATCGAAGATCGATTCACTCATGCTACGTGTATTGGCATAGGGTTTCCGAACCCTCTGCCCATGACGGTTATTTGCCGCGATTAGTGCCCTCGATAAGCACAACCAGTAGACCTTCCGTTCGTGCGTGTAGCACACGCAAGTCACCTTAGTGGTGTCATCTGTGCCCACCCATCCTACGGTCATTGATAGATAGGTGTGTTTCAACTGCTCTTCGAAGTAGCCCGCTTCGCCTTATGATCGTATACATAGTACTGGATTGATGGGGCAATTTTTGGCCAAAATCTTGGCTGACCTCAAGATCATTCAAAACTCACATACGACCAACAATCCGACCCTGGAAGCCATTGCAACTGCCAATAGCGAGGAAGATAAAGTGAAGACTACGCAGCAAACACAACGGGAAGCAGAAGAACGTCTCAGGAAGGGAGTAAAACCAGTCGTCTTACCCACCACTGAGGAGGTCGCAGTGGCAAAAGCGAAGGTGCAATACCAAGACAACTTATTCCGCTTCGCCGTTGCAGGTGTTGCCGGGAGCGGGAAATCATCTCTGGTCAACGCTATCCGCGGCCTGCGAAATAGCGATACTGGTGCTACCCCTACCGGAGTTGTCGGAACCACAGTCACAGTTGGTCGATACCGCGATTCGAATCGCCGGTTGCCATTTGTGTGGTATGACATTCCAGGAGCGGGGACCCTCAACCAGCCTGGTTGGCAGTACTTCAACAACCAGGGGCTTTTCGTATTTGACTGCATCATTGTCCTTGTCGGCGACCGCTTCACACAAACTGACCTTGCGATCTTGGAAAATTGCCGACGTTTCCAGATCCCCACCTATATCGTGCGGTCAAAGGCAGATTTCCACATCCCCAACCTCATGAACGATACGGGCTATGACAGTGATGATGACGACGACGAATCACAATATGAGACGATGTACAACGCAGCCCGTGAACGTTATATCTCAGACACGCAGGCAACGGTGCAGCAAAACCTTGGGGATGCAAAGTTGCCAGTGCAAAAGGTCTACCTCGTGTCCAACAAGGTTTTGCTGTCGGCAGTTAAGAAACGCATGCTTCCCAAGGCGGCGCTTGACGAGATGGAGTTATTGAAGGATTTACTTGAGGAGGCTTGTGCTCGTCGCTGCGTCGCAACCGAGGACAAAGCCGAAGCCTGAGGACTGCTGTACGCGAGTGAGAGACATCTCCTTTATATTACAACGCTTTCTGATCCGTAGTCATGGTTTAGTTCGAATATACTTCTAATCTGTTGATAGTGTGAGACGCATGTGGATGAAAAGGGCCTGTATCATGCAGTGTGCCATTGTTGTACAAAGAATGAAATCCGTTTCTAAGACGAAGGGAAAAGCGAGGAAAAAAGAGGTAACAATGCGTATACCTCAGGATGTAGTAGGTCCACTCCTGTCCTTCAGTAGACGCGCGGACTCAAGACCGGACCCAATGATTGTCCACCGTCCGCTTCCGCTGCATCGCTTCGGGGAACGCATCGGCGTGCGCAAGCTTCTTCGAGCAAGTCTCTCACCAACTCCAACTCATGGATCGTTTTAGGGGATAGCACGCGATCTTTCACAGTGGATACCATCGTCTTGTGGGAGACAACGTAAACCCTTTGGTCGGGCAAACCGGCTTCTTTGAGGTTCTTTTGGACGGTTGCCCGCGTCTCAGCGATATAATGTTCGCAGGCAGAGTTATACGCCTGGGCGTGACGGGTTCCATCATCGTTGTCGCTATCGTAACCCATATCGGCCACGACATTGCGGATGTGGACGTCCGCCTTGGAGCGCACGATGTAAGTTGGGATTTGGAATCGTCTGCAATTCGTCAAGATAGAAATGTCTGTCAATGTGAAACGATTGTCGAATAGGACGATGATGCAGTCGAACACGAAGAGGCCCTGCGAGTTGAAGTACTGCCAGTCTGACTGAGCGAAAGTACCCGCTCTTGGGATGTCGTACCACACGAACGGGAGCCTCGGGTTTGGATCGGGGTATCGATCAATCTGGGAGGTGGTTTCGATGACGCCAGTGGGGGCTGCACCGAGATCGCCGTTGCGTAGACCACGGAAGGCGTTGATCAACGAAGATTTCCCACTACCAGAGACGCCTGCTATGGCGAAGTGGAAGAGCCCGTCCTTGTACTGTACTCTTTCCTTTGCGGTTGCCAGTTCACTAGCAGACGGTATGACGACCGGCTGCACGCCTTTCCGAAGGCGTTCTGCCGTAACTGCTTGTGTCTGCTTGGCGAGCCATACGGTCTCTGGAGGAGCTACGGCTGCCTCCTCCGCTGCTGCACGTGCGGTCCTTCGGGCATAGTCCCTCCCGTCTTTCGCACCATCGAGGTTGACCACGGTTGGGTTGTCGCGGACATGTGATTCGAGGAAGGAGTCAACGATATTGACGATCACTTTGGCAACCCAATACATGTTGTACAGCACGGTAGGAAGAGTGCTCGCAGCCTGGCCCATTGTGTACAAGTAGCCTGCCAAACGAAAGTTTGTGGTAGGACGAACAGCATGGTAGGCAAGAAAACATACTCTGGACGACGACTGAACCAATGAGTGAGGTTGGAGTCGAAAGTAAACGGCAGAGCAACAGGCAAGTTACCAGAGCAGTGTCAGCTCAACCTCGCCGATATAGCAGGCATGCAGCAGCCCTGCTGTGCTGCACATGTTGCAGCTCCGAGCAACCCATTCTAAGTTTGGTCCAACCATTTGGCTATGCCATGCCATCACAAAAATTCCCTAAACCAGATCTGAGAATAATGGCATTCAGAGTACTTAAGTGACAGGCTATAGTGTAGCTATGGTTCACACAGAATTTTTTAAGGTTTACATTTGGATGCCTGCTGTGAGTCTGGCATTGCTGCTGGGCCACTGTGGACCTTGAAACATGTCTGTCCATTGTTTGCCATCTCTAAGATGGTCTGCACACCTTGCAAGGAGCCAATCGATTAGAGGCTCATCCATGGCCTTGGGAAGCACAATACCATATAGTCTGGCCACAAGAAGCTCTCCTCAGTGAGCCACTAGGTCAAGGGGGAATAGTAGTAGGGGGTTGAGGGGGATCGTGGGTGCAGCAGTTAGTACTGCAGACTCCAGTGAAGGATCTTCAAGAGGTATGGATACCAGGGGATCTAACTGGGCTGCTATGCAGGGGAGGAGGGGGAACAGTCTGGCATCAGGTGAAAATACTCTTGGTAGGCTTCTGCCAATTCAATGGGATGCTACTCACACAGAACTACTCATTAGCCAGCTGCTCAACCATGCAGCTGATCATCATATCCTCTTCCATGATAAGAACACTGGGGGACCCTCGAGCACCCTGCCAGCAGCCCCTGGGGACAAGCCATCTGGCTGCAACAAAAAGGAGGTATGACTCACTATTGCAAGTCACATCTTCTCAGGCAATCCTGTTTATGGGGGGCAGTGGGCTGTGAACTTGGAAAAATTCTAGTTGTCCATCATGAATCATCTCGTAAGGTGAGTGATCAGCAGTTCTACATATTCTCTATGGTGATACTGACTCTGTAAAGTTTGAAAGACAAGTACTGTGAACATGTAAAGAGCCTCAATCAGATGGGTGTGGGTGTTGCACCTGGGGCAAGTAACCTTTGTGGTAAGTGTTCTCAAGTGTGGCGATTGATGAATACTCAGTCCTTGCAGAAATGATCATAAGTGTGTTCCCCCACTTCGAAGATCTCAACTCAATTTGGAGGGGAAATCCCTCCTTTGATGCCCAGCCATTTACATCCAATCAACAAATGAACTGCTCTGAAGATATGCTCTCCCTTGTGTGAGGGGGTGCAACATGCCCCAGTGATGACCTTTTCACCACAAACAGTGGTGAACCGGCAGCACTGCAGGATAATTCTGCTACCAGTGATCAGGGGATCGGTGGCACTCCTTGGGGTGAATATGACCATGGTGGGACAGGCGACTATGACTATAGTGGGATGGGTGAGGATGATGGGCAGGTGGGTGAGCATGCAGGGGACTACAATTTTCAAGATCAGGCTGGGGGGACTTCCTACAGGAGGGATGATGACTTTGGCAGGATGTCCTATAGGAGGGACGACAATATCAGGGGGACTTTTGATGATGTTGAGATGTATGAAGGCACTGAGAATGACACAGATGCTGCATCTGCAGGCATTCAAACATGGGTGCATACTATCTGCCAGAAAATCAACCACCTGTCTCACAGATATGCTTTAGCAAGAAACTGTTCCATCTGGCATGCAGATCAGAGCCACCCCCCAGACCAAGCACTGCACCAAGTCCTGGGATTCTCACGATACATCTAAATTCATGGAGACTTTGTATCATTGGGGGACTCATGCATCCACCTCTGGTAGCGCCCCACCTTCCACCTCCCAGCCTCATCACTGCTTCACATCTCCTTACTCCTGATCTTCAGAAATGAGTCTTACAAGGGGTCGCAAACTGGCAGTAGGATGTGCCAAGACTGACATACAAACTCATCTAGATAATCTCAGGCACAAGGCCGAATTGCTCAAGGAGGAATGAGCATCCAACAGCTCCAACAAGTACAAGTATGCTATACATTCAAAGGAGCTTGTGTTTTGTCAGGAGGAGGCCATTCACCAGTGACACGAAGCTGAGCTAATTCACAGGTGCCAACAGGAGTCCAAACAACTTGACATCAAGCTTACGACTGCACAAATGCAGCTGTTTGAGAAACAGGCTGAGGCTCTCTGCCTACAGATAATGTTGGCTGAATTAGAGGTGAAGAAGCACAACAGTAGTGCAAGTGGCAGCACTGGTGTGTCCAAACACAAAGCTTTGTAGGTGCTCCTACAATACATATCATTCATATCTCTTGCCATGTCAACATCATGTACTGCTCATTATGTTGTACTAGTATTGTTCTACTGGTTTTTTTTGCATCTGTAATCTGCTACACGAGGTTTTCAGCATGACTGGACTGTAAGTAGATCCCACATTAACACTGTGCAGTGGCATTGTCCAAGTGAGCCTTCAACCTCACTCACAATGACATTCTCATCATACTGCCTCTCAAATTCCAGACCTTCATGCAGAGCCCAGCCCATTGTTGACAATTCATCCTGTTTTCCTCCCTCAAAATGCATGATCATGTTGTGCAAGATCAAACAACACTCCACCCAGTAAATCATGACATACAAGTCTTGCTTGCTCCAGATCTGCAAGCAGAGCTCTTGCAATGACTGGAAGTGACCCTTCAGAGCTGCATATGCATGTTCTACCTGGACATGAACCTTCAAGTGCATGGACAATAAGTCTTGATCATTGTCAAGTGTAAGTGACAGACCTTGGATAAATAGTGGTTGTAGATGCTCTGAGGTCATGACAGGCTTCCCCCCCTCAGTCTCTTGAAAGGTGGCAAACACCATGGCTCCAATGGATATGCACTATCTGCCCACACCCAGTGTTCCACTGGAAGGACTCCCTCATGTTCATGTGCAAGCAGCATAGCCTGGAATGCATATGCATTGTGAATGCTTCCTGGATGGCCAAGCCCATAGTCAACAATTTGGAGATTGTGAGGCATTACGACAAGCTACAGTTACTGGTAAGTCACCTTTTGCATCAACTTGTTGTCCACTGACCTGACAGTTTAGTGAATAATTGCACTTTCTGTCATAGAATGTCTCCCCATATACACTTGGTTTCATCATCAGTTTCATGGCTGAGCCATCAGCTGCAAAGACACCATTCTGCCATGCTGCACATGTTCACACCTCAACAAATTCCCTCGCTTTGTCCAACTCACTATCATCAGCATCTGGGAAGAATATAAAGTCATTGTGCAGATTGAGCAGTGTGATCATGACACAATTGGTGCAATTGATAACTGACCTAATGCTGACCCCAGCCCACTGCCTCACATCCTCCAGCAAGATTGCATTGCCATAGTGTCCCATGCAGTTCAAGAAAATTGCCAGTTGCAATGCAACTGGCAACTGATGGTTAGGTGAGTCATTTTGAAAGATCAGATGGCCACTAATACAATCTAAAATGAAGTCAAATGTGTCTGGATTGACACACAATTTCTTGTGAAACAAATCTGGCTGGTGGTCAGCAAATGCAGGTAACAATTGTATTTGGGGGGCATGCATCAGAGGTACAGCTGGTCAGAACAGTACCCATGTGGTACAGGCTTTGTTGTGAAGCACCTTGATGGCACCAAGGAGGCATTCGAAGTGTGTGTCCCTTTCAACAAGGGAGGTGTCCAAATCGGACTTGGGCACATCATCAGAATCAGACAGGCATATTGATAGGGGGCTTGGAGGGGTAAGCACTATGGGACTCTCCATCTCTGAAGTTGATGGCAAGTCTTCGCCATCATACTCTAATGCATTCTTGATTTGAGTGATAGAAATCTCCAAAGTTGTCTTGTCAAGTTCAAGCAGAAATTGTTCTCTTTTCAACTGGCATGGCATAACAGATTTGGAGAGATAGGATTAGAACAAGAATATGAGTTTAAATGATATATACAGCTGTTCTACAGCTCCTTGTATTTCTGTATGTACTACAGTAGTCTTGTTTTAGAGCTATGTACCAGAACCACAGTCACAATACTCCAGTAGAGTTCCAATTCCAATGTCTTAAGAAGTTTGTACTATATTTTTCACAAGACTGGCAAAGTTATAGCTAAGAATCACCAGCACCATAGCCTACTATAGCCCATTGCTTAAGTACTCTGAGCACCATTAATATATTACCAGATATGCCATATGTCATGTGTCTCTGCACTGTTGGAAGTATCCTGATCTGCCATGTTTCAAGCTTGAATATCTGGCAAGGTTAGGAAATGTGAATCAATGGTATGAACTAAGTTTGATGGCAGTGTAGATGGTCACCATCTATCAGATACTCCAGGCCATCAGTAAATTTACAAGCATCTTTTTTGAGCTTATTGTGGCTTATTTGTCTTTGCCAACTAAAATCCAACCACAGCTTGCCACCTACAACAGAACTGGTAAAATAATCACTTGAGAATGCATTGTCTGCATGTTTCTGTCAGAACTGGGTATAGTAATAACTAGTGTTGTGCAGGGCCTGGCCTCAACATCAGGAAAAAAAACTTACCTAAGTAGGCCTATGTAGCCTCAGTAGCATCAATTGTCATGTAGTTAAGTCCCCTATTTGTAGTCTCTGTAGCCACAGTGTCAGATTGCATAGTACTGTTTAGCACCAGTAGTTTGTCCTGACATCATGAAACTACCATAGTCAGTGAACTCTGCAGACTACCTAGGCCATGTACTCTCACTCGGGCACCCTGCATGTACAGCAGAAGTTGTGCTACTGCCAATACATAGCCAACCACAAGACCTCATATCCTCAGACTGAGCTCTAGCTGCTATGGGACACACATAGTGCAACAGTGTACATTTTTTGTACCATTTCCACTCTGTAGCTTGACACATGCATTACTTACTACTGAGTAGCAGTATCCTTTCCAATCAGACTCATCCTTGGTAGTTGATCCTTCCTCGTATTCCTTGATAGCAGTGGCAATGACTCACATATATATGGTAACCTGTGTTG
This sequence comes from Pisolithus thermaeus, assembly GCA_024663475.1. Lineage (NCBI taxonomy): Eukaryota > Fungi > Basidiomycota > Agaricomycetes > Boletales > Pisolithaceae > Pisolithus > Pisolithus thermaeus. The sequence continues at coordinate 145,141 of JANFAF010000004.1, forward strand.
ATGTTGAGAGGGGCACAGCAGCTCAACATGTGCATTACTTACTACTGAGATGTTCACTGGAGAAGTAGCAATATCCTTTCTAATCAGACTCATCCTCAGTGGTTGATCCCTCCTCATGTTCCTTGATAGTGGTGGCAATGACTTGCACAGATATGGTAATCTCAGTTGGTGCTGAGAGTGGCATGGCACCAGGATGGATGCTACAAGACACAAGAAGTTAGATTACCATCATTCAATGATATTTAGAGGCATGTGCATGTACCATCCAACCTCATAAAGTTTTGAGCAGATACCTGGCAAAACATTGTAAGTTTTGGTGACATCTTCAAATGCTTGCAAGCACTTGAGGTGCAACTCGTATGCAGCACAGTACTCTTGTATTGTGAAAGGGATGTCCATCTGCATACCCATTGTCACACACCAAAGGTGTTTGGCAACATGAGCATGGAGTCTTGCTGAATAAGGGAGATTGAGGAACATGGCCTAATGCAAAAAGATGACCAGTACATCTAGCAGTCATCCTTCACACAAGAACAATCCTTAACACTAGGGAAGAAACTGTTCAAGTGCTGATCAAACCTTTTTAGCACTCACGTACAGCATTCCAGTTTTTTGAATATCTTGGGCATTTCTAAAAATATCGACATCATTCCCACGCTCGCCGGTAGCCCTTGATCATGCCATCCTTCCTTCCAAATTTGGTAACAATCCTCGCCCTCCATGATTTTCTACAGCATTTCTGCCAACAGATGCCCATTTCGCTAAATCCCATAACAATGGCTGCCTCATTGACAATCTCTTTGCTCATGTCCTGTGCTAGGGAGCATAACTACTTATATCTCCCAGGACTTCCCACTAGCTTCTGCCCTGAAGCATCCTGGTTCATCCCTTCCTTGTCCACTCCCTCCCAAGCCATCTCTTTGGGACAGCATGTTCTCCTTGTCAGTATGACATCCAGGAGGACATTCTTTGGTCATCTCAAGTCTGTTGTCAGACTTGAAAGGTCTTATGTGGTTGTATCAGTCTCTCCAGTTGAAGAAGCATATGGATCCTTCATTCCCACCCCCTGCAACATCTACTTCTCACTCTCATCATTTGTTCTTCCAAGGTTGTGACAGATTCAGTACCAGTTACTGTCATCTAGGCTATCTGATTGCATTCATGATGATTTTGAGGCACTTCTCCCTGCTCTCATGGGAGAGGATGGTCCCCCATCTTCCTCAGACCCTGCTGAAGACTAGCTGTTGATGTAGCACCCTTTTTCAGAGGAGGAAGAGGGGGAAAAATGCAAAATCCAATGCCCTGACACCTGTGGAGACCCCCAACATTCAGCCCCTGGCAGGATCCCCCACCATTCTTCATTTGGAATCACTGTGCCTTGACCTGTCACATCGAGATTTGCTCAGTCATACCCCTTATTCAGCCATGACCAATACCCTGACTCATTCTCTTGGCATGTTAATCATCCATTCCTTCCATGACTCATACTTATTTGACATTGCTTACTGACATTCTTTGTCATGCTTACCACTTTGTTACCAATCACTTACCTGTCCTTACCAAGCCTTACTGATCATCACCAATCCCTTACCAACCCCTTTACCAATCACTGACAGAGTGTTGCTTCACATTTGTTGGAGGCTACACTCTGGTATTGTATATAAACCCTGCAGTTCCAGATATCAGAGAGATAGCCCAGAGAGAATATATGTCACTTTCATACTTACTTCCAGGAGACTATCCTCCTGCAATATATCTTCATCTCCCATTGCTTTTGAAGCCCCCCCATCATCATCTTCAGTCTTCCAGTGGTTGAGGCCCCCTTAAGGGTCTATCCACTGATCTTCCTTTGCTCCCAGTCATCCTCAGGCTCACAGGAGCCTATTATCTTTGTCTCCCTTTGTCTCCCAGCTTCCTCCCCATCCAGACTGTCCCCCTCCCTCTGCACTAGCTGCACAGACCCCCTCCCCTTTTGATTTTACAGGTCCTTCAAGCAGGATACCACTTAGGAAAACCACCACTCACATTTTTTTTGTCTTTGTGTTGGGTTTTTGGTTGTTTTTGCCATTGATCCCAACATCGACTCACACTGTCATCCACTTGTCTATGCAACATTTGATCTAGTACTATGTCAATACACTTGTTCAAATGCAAGGACAATAAACAATACTGCCATTAGCACTAGTGCCAATGCTGGGTATGGAAATGGCTTGAAGTGGTTGTGGAACATGACTCCATTGTCATGTTTATTCACAAACCACATTGTGTTGATGATCTTCTGTATGAGAGGTGCTTTGAGGAAGCCCCTTTGCATGTCTTCCTTGGCTGCCATATGCTGGGTGACATGCATTGACAATCATCTGATGAGTGAAAAGTAAGCAGTGCACCTTGAATGTGAAGTTCATCCCCTCTTTAAGACCCTCTGCCAGAGCTTGGTTCTTCTTGATTGCACTTTTGGATTGGCTACTGTAAAAACTGAACATGGCCTCAACCAGAGGACAAAGTTTCATCTTGAGCTGACCATGCACTTGTGATCCATGGCTAGTGACCTATGACTCATGTAAAGTACATTGATGTACAGAGAGGATGGAATGACATACAAGCTTTGCCAACTGTGGGGTTTGAGCCAAGTTCACTCCAGTAACCTTGTGCACCCAAGCCCAAGAAGCAACTAATAGAGCATTTTCCACAGCATGGTCAGGCATAGGAGACTCTGCACACAAATGCACATGATAATCCCCAATTGCAGTTGACATAAATTCTTGTGTTACATCATCTTAGTCTCTGGTACATGGATGACCATCATGTTCAATGACTTTCTGAGCTTTCACAACAGTGGCATCAAGGATATCTTTCTTTGATGACTCCCAGCAGCACTTTGTAGTGTGGGCCATATTATCATGGCTGAAGTAACATGTCATGTAATGAGTCACTATGGTGGGGTGGATCTATGGACTCACCTCTTGTCTATGACCATCACCATGTCCTCTACCTCCATCATAATATTACCTGTATTACTCCTCTCCTTGGTCCTCTTGTGTTTGGTCAACTGGCACTCACTTGATAGGCATGGGGTTGTGTAAGGTTCCTCAGATTCTTCATTGTTCAACAACATGAGCTCCCTCTGCTACATGATTAGTTTGGATTCCCACGATACAGGACACAGAATGCACCTCAATGTCTAAGCTTGCAGGTGGGGCTTTTGGCACTTTGTTTCTGCTATATGTGAAACCCTCTTTAGCAACACCACTGAGTTTTGTCATGACAATATGACTAGTGAACTGACGAGAAGGTCAGCATGAACAGAGTACACAGGACCTAAAAAAAACTAGCCTCAGTCCTGTTACCTCCATCATCATCATTGCCATCGAGGACAGACTGGTTATCATCTGCATCTTCCTTGGGGTCACTGTTCTCACTCCCCTCCTCAGCTAGCCAACAAAGCTGGAGGCATTTCCATTCTCTTTGGGCTTTGATCTTGCAATGGTGAGCCACCTCTTGTTGCTCAGCCACCAATAGTTTTTGCTTCTCTGACAGTCAGCAAGCCTGTGTGCCTTGACCCTCCAACCCATGATTGGCTCAATAATATGTCAGTATGGATGTGTACAGTGTAAGTCCACTTACTATTGAAATTTTCTTTGTCCATGTAGGGACACCCTTTGGTATAGGTTGGCATCGATCTAGAAAAAAAAAAGGGGGGCTTAAGGTGCTAGTGTGACAGACTCACATGCTTGGCTTATAACCACATCCAACAGTGTTGTTTGGTGGAATCAACAAACAAAGGCATGTCAAACGATGGACCATGACCTGGTCATGAGTCTGTGAAGAGCTGACCAGGAAAAAAAAATCAGGTGTCACTTACAAGTGGACACATGACCATTGATTGATATGCCAACATAATGAGACCTGACAGTGACATTAGTAAGTGATATTAGAAAAGGGCTGTGAGATGAGGGACTTCAAGATACAGTGACTCCAAAAACCCTTTCCATGATTGACCTCACAGCAGTGTTTGAAGTATACCACCAGACACATGAAAATTCACACTGGGCTTTGGTGGAGTCATAAATAGTACATACTCTTGGCTACAAGATTGCCCTATAGTTCATGTGATTTCATTCACACAGTCCTAAGATATGGGCATTTTAAAACAGCAAGTCCATGGAAAGGGTTTTTTCACATTTGAATTGGTACCTAGGATCTCATGGAAAACATGCTATAATTGCTATTATTTGTTGATACAAACAAAGACATACATTTAAACAATATGTCTGAGTTTAAAAAAGTTCACATCCTTCACTGCTTTCAACCACCATTATGGTCAGATCCCTTTCTCTTACCCAACAAAACACCATTCTCTCCTTGCTGGATTCTGGCCATTCTGGTGAAGCTATTGCCAAGAAAATTGGTGCTAGCCCCTCTGCTGTATCCAAACTTCATTCTAAGAGGAATTCCACACTTCCTAAGGCCATTGGAGTGCATCCTTCCAAGCTTTCTCCTGCCAACATTCACCATGTTCAACACCTTATCACCTCTGGCAAGGCTGAAAATGCAGTTCAAGTCACCAAATCCCTTTCCAATATCATTAACCAGCTTCTCTCTGCCAATACTGTTCATCTTCACTTGAAGAAGTCTGGTATGAAGGCTGTAGTCAAGACCAAATGCCCTATTCTTTCTGCTAAACATTGCAAGGCCCACTTGGATTTTGCCTATACCCACAAGGACCAGACTATAGAGGACTGGAAGAGGGTTGTATGGTCTGATGAGACCAAAATCAATCACCTGGGGTCAGATGGATGCAAGTGGGCTTGGAAAAAGGCAGGTGAGGGGCTCAGTGATAGGCTGGTACAGGGAACTCTCAAGTTTGGAGGGGGTTCCTTGATGATGTGGGGTTGTATGACTTGGGAGGGAGTTGGCTATGCTGCAAAGATTGATGGTAGGATGGATGGGGACCTTTACCTTCAGATTTTTAAGGATGAGCTTCAACAAACATTGGAGTATTATGGTCTCAATCCATCTGAAACAATCTTTCAGCAAGACAATGATCCCAAGCATACTTGCAAAAAGGTTAGAGATTGGCTAGAAGAGCAGGATTTTGGGACCATGGTATGGCCTGCACAATCTCCTGACCTTAACCCCATTGAACATCTCTGGGGTTGCCTGAAAAGAAGGCTTGCAAGCCATGAAAACCCCCCTAATGGGATTCATGAGCTATGGGAGAGAGTTCAGGTGGAGTGGGAGGGGATACCAGTGGAGGAGTGTCAGAAACTGATTGAAAGTATGCCTAGAAGGGTTGAGGCAGTGATTAGAGCAAAAGGTGGCTATACCAAGTATTGATAATATCCTAATACCCTTGTAAATTCAAAAGTGAAAAAACCCTTTCCATGGACTTGCTGTTTTAAAATGCCTATATCTCAGGACTGTGTGAATGAAATCACATGACCTATAGGGCAATCTTGTAGCCAAGAGTATGTACTATTTATGACTCCACCAAAGCCTAGTGTGAATTTTCATGTGTCTGGTGGTATACTTCAAACACTGCTGTGGGGTCAATCATGGAAAGGGTTTTTGGAGTCACTGTAATCTGATCATGCCCACTCACCAGTGCAGCTACTGCCTGAAACCCATTCCTACAGCATTTGGTGTCATGTGTCATGTTTTGCAAACACCTGCTTGCTGATTTCAGTGGGAGACAGTTCTTAAACAAGATGTGACCACGATACCCATGGACACAGATATCCAGGATGTAGGCAGTGTGTTTGACTGTGACCCACAGGACTGGCAGTCCGAATCAGAGCTGGATTTTTCCCTTGATCTTCATGAAGGCAACTTCATACAACATCTTTGCACCCATGATGAATCTGAGCCCTGTGATCTCCATGAACTACCTCAGACCAAATGTGCATGGGTTGATGATGTACCTAGTCGCTTGAGTGAGGCCCATTTGACTGAAAAGTTTGTTGGAATAGCAGCTAAGATTCTGGGCTCATGCAAAACAGTATTTGAGTTGATGGAAGCAGCAGAGACCCCTGGCAATGCAGATAGTCTCTGGGTGCCTTTCCACAATGAAGCAGAATGGGAACTGGTTTGCTTTCTGGTGAAAAACATTGGCCACATAAGAATGGACAAGTTTTCAAAACTGGACATTGTAGGTAAGTGAATATGTACCATGCAATAAAAGTTCTAACTTGCTTGGGAAATGTTAGGTGTGACAGAATGGCATGTTGTTTGAGAATGCACATTCACTCCTTAAATATGTGGACAAACTGCATACTGGGCTGGCATGGACATGTGAGATGATAGATGTGGAAGGTGATATCATTGCTGAGGATGGGACTTTGAAACACAAACAGCTGGAGTTGTGGTGGCATGATCCTGTTGAATGCATGCAGGAGTTGATGGGCAACCCTGCTTTCTGGGAGGTGATGTTGTATGTCCCCAAGCATGCATATACAGATGCAAAGGGCGAGAACTGTATCTATGATGAAATGTGGACTGGTGACTGGTGGTGGAATGTGCAAGTAAGTACTAACCTTGGATGATAGCTGGATGGGGTGCTCACACATTGCCTTGATAAGAAAAAATTGCCAGAGGGTGCCATGGTTGCCCCAGTTATCTTGTTGTCAGATAAAATGACTCTCCCAGTTCAGTGGGGACAAAAAAGCATGGCCAGTGTACCTTACTATTGGGAACATATCAAAAGATGTCAGATGCCAAGTTTTGGCACATGCAATGTTACTTATAGGCTACTTACCTGTTTCCAAGCTCGAGTGCTTCCAAAAGAAAACTCAGTCACTGGTGGGCTACCACCTCTTCCACCATGCAATGTCTCTACCCCTCCATCCTCTCATGGATGCTGGTTGTCAAGGGAGGGAAATGATCTGCACTGATGGATATCTTTGCAGTGTCCACCCCATCCTCACCACATACATTGCTGATTTTCCTGAGCAGTGTTTGGTGGCTTGTAACAAAGAGAGTCGATGTCCCTGCTGTTTGGTCCAATCCAATAAATGTGGTGACCTCGAGGATTGGGCAAGCTGCAGTATGGCCAACATGCTGAAGACTCTGCAGTGCATGAGGAGGAATAAATGATCGAGGAAATTCGATGTCAAAGGTTTACATGCTGTCTTCGACCCCTTTTGGAAGGAGCTTCCATTCACCAACATCTTTGCTTGCCTAACACCCAACATTCTCCATCAGCTCCACAAGGGCATCTTCCATGACCACCTCCTTCAGTGGTGCATGTCAATTGTCAGTGAGAAGGAGATCAATGCATGCTTCCAAGCTATAACTCAATACCCCACTCTTTGCCATTTCAAGAAAGGGGTATCTTCAGTCTCGCAGTGGACTGGCACTGAACACAAGGAAATGCAAAGGGTGTTTGTCAGTTTACTGGCTGGTGCAGTTGATGATCATGTCCTCATTGTGATCCATTCCCTACTTGACTTTATATTTTATGCACAGTTGCAGCAGCACATGGACACAACTCTTGCAGCAATGAAAGCAAGTTTGAAGACATTTCACAATCACAAACATGTACTCATTGAGTGGAGTGCATGAAGACTTCAACATGCCAAAGATCCACTCACTCCAACATTACATCTCCTTGATTCAAGCCCTTGGTAGTGCCGACAGCTACAATACCAAATATCCTGAACAACTACATATTGACTATGGTAAAGACAGCTACCACTGTAGGGAGTGAGTACTCCCCACTAGGATATTTCTTTTATTTTATAGTTTTTACTTTTACTTTTACTTTTACTTTTACTTTATTGTGTTTACTTTCTTTTCTTTTGCTTTTATTCCTTTACCTTAGACTTTACTTAGTTTCAAAGTTAGACATGTGATGTGGCTTAAGTAATCCTGTGCACACTTACACTTCACTGTACTCACTTACCAAAAAAAAACAATGAAGTTCCAAGAGTTACAAGTTTGAGTTTGAGTTTGAGAAGGCTGCATGTGGCCTTCTTCAGTGTTCAGACAGTCCCAGACAGTCTCAGACATTCCCCAGACAGCAATTCTCCCCAGGCTTTAGAAGCCCCTTTGGAAGATCTCTCCCCTTCAGATCACTCTCCTCCCTCCTCAGCAGTTCTTTTTCAGTTTCTTCACTGCACAAGCAACAAACACAATTATGTGGAACAGATGGCCTTATGGCTTCAATGCCAGGAGGCTATGCACTATAAAAGTGCTTACCTTGCCTGGAGGAGGCCTTGTGCAGCCACTTGTGAGTGGAATTATTTAAAAATGATGACCAGGATTTTGATATTAATATAGGTGAGCGTTCAGATGATGATAGCCCTTCTGCCAAGGAGAAAGGTGTGTCTGGCCTACCTAATGTTGCTGTGCTGCAGATGTCAGGTGTGTGCTCACTTTTTCTGAAGAGGGTATCTTGCCATTAATGTTCTATCTATCTGTGAAAGCCCACTACAAGGTGGCCAAGACTCCTCCACATTGTCATGTGTCCATCGACTGTATAGAAAATGACTACTTGGCATTGGAATTCCTTCCCACCCTCGAGCAGTTTCTTGTGTCCCAGCTGGGCCAATGCCAGGTGATCCAGCCCATCAGATCAGATTGGTTTGATGTATACAATCATCTGTATGTTGTAACTGGTCCTAGCATCATCTCAGGTCATGGCCAGAGCCTCCAAAAGATCCATGCATTGTGCAGAATTGCTGCTCATGGACGCAAGGCCAAAATTCCAGCAAGATCTGATACTGTGTTCATGATGGATGAAGAATGACTATGCACAGATTGTCTTGCACTGAATGGTGTGTACTTACTAACCCCCCACCATTTTACTGCACTAACCACTTTCTGCCAGGTGTGCAGCTAGCCCAGGTTCGAGTCATTTTCAATTTACCTGACCACTTCGGGTCCTATCCTCATCCCCTTGCATACATCAAATGGTTCACTGCACTCCAGCAGTGTGACCTGGTGTCCAGCCTGTACATTATCACCCATTCCACTCGAAATCACTGCTGTAATGTCGCTGTGATCAGCATTGACCATATTATTTGTCCATGCCACCTGCTGGTGTGGTGTGGAAGGGAGATTGGCAAGGATTGGACCACAGATAGTGTTCTGGAGAAGGCAACTTCTTTTTATGTTAATTCATACATCGATTTAGATACATTTTTGTCCTTAGAATAGTCTGTCTTGTTTAACATGTATTGTGTGTCTCTTTTTTTTCGATGCAAACCAAGGAGCAATTAGCACAGACAGATGTGAGTGAATGAATGATTATCTACATAGGCTGAGGTGAACTGAGAGCACTTCATAACATGATAGGATACTATGATGTCTACAATGTGCTACTAAACTGTCTGTGCAGTGCTATCAGAACTACATGGTACTTGATGTTGTGCAGCTCCAACAACATGTCAATATGGAGGATGTACCTGAGATTACATAGCACTCCAGTGTCTATATGTCACATTGTACCTGATGGCTATGCTACCTATCAAATTTTTTTTCCTGATGAAGCCCTGAGCCAAGCTGGGCTGGGCCCTCCTAGGCCAAGCTGAGCCAAGCTGTGGGGACAGCCTGTGGGGGCTAAGGGCCCAGCTTGACTTTTTTAAAAGCCATGAGCCATGGCCTCAGGCCACAGCTTTGTGGCTGTACTGCAGAAAGCCATTGCTTGTTAGCATGTGCCCTTCCTCCTACCCTCTACCATGTTTGGGGTGTAACTCATGCAATTCCAGACCAAATCATTCATTATTTTCAGGAATGAATCTACTAGATGAAACCTACCAGGCGATATATGAGACGTCACGTGCACATTCACTGTTCTGGAGTTATTTGAGTTTTTGATTCTGAACAAGGTGAGGAGGTCAGGCTGGCATACCTCACTCATTTTCACCCCGGGCCTCTTTGTTTTTTGCATGGTTGTACCACTTGTTCACAGTTATCCAGTGATGTCTTGTTTATGGTGACACACTCAACAGTTCTCAAGATATCTACTTTTCTGTGTGCAGACCCACTGGCTACTGTTCCTGGCATCATACCTCCCTTGTTTTCTGGACCATCCTCTTGCAGATTCATAATTGGACTCTCCTCCCTGCACCACTTCTTTTGACTGCTCTTTTGGCATATTCTGCACAGCCATTCTGGTAATATGGCCAACACCTGCATGTGGAGGGCTACAAGACAGTTTTGGAAATAACTTGGATTTGGACAGTCCAATTTGTGAGGTTCCTTTTCTACTGAGCTTCCCCATGCATCTAGAATGGTCTCCTGAAGTTTCGTGTCCATTGGTCCCACAGTTGTTGTTTGGTGGCCTGCTCTCCTCTCCCTGCTTTGTCACCATACAATGCCACATGGAATATCTCTGCAGCCAGGACAACAGCAGCATTGTTAGATACATATTGCAAGAGCCCTTGTTGAGTAGCACTGGAGCCTTGAAAAGTGAGAGATATGGCTGTGAAATGCAGGAGATATTTGAACCTTTGTGCTTGAAGGTGCTTTCAGACAGTTTTTCCCATATCTTGGGTGTGGGTGCACTGATTGGTATGGTGTCTTTTACTCTGTGTTTCCCCTTGTTTCCCCTACCATCACTGGTGGTTTCATATCATTTGCCCCCACAGTTGTCACTTGGTGACCTCCTCTTCTCACCACCTCACAACTTTGTGCAGCATAACTCTCTCAGTTTCTGTCCAGGCTTCTCACTTTCCTGGGGGTTTCATACTACTCATTCTGTGCTTTTGAATGATGTACCTCATATCACAATTGGTGCATCCATCATGCAGGAATTCAGATTATTGCATATGGAAGTGTATCAGAACAATTTTGCCAATATCTTGGGACTGGGTATGCTGATTTGGTCAGTTGCTGTTTCTATGTGTTCTCCACATTTCTCTCTACCATTTCCTATAGTCTCATGTTGGTTGTGTCAGCGGTTATCATTCAGTGACCTCTCGCTTTTCGAGGCTCCAGTAGTACTTGATGGGGGCTATTGAATGGTGTATCTAACAACCTGTCCCTACATGTATGTATCTTATAATATTTTTGGCACCCTCCACTTGTTCAGGCTGGGCCAAGTCCCCATATAGGGCCTGGTCTGAGATTTTTTGGGCTGTGAGCCCTCAAAAGCTGAGCCCAAGCCATGGCTTTTGAGCCAAGCTGGGCCTGGACAACACTAGTAATAACCCTCATGTCCATATTTGTGGTGTGGTGTAAGTTGAATGAGCTGGATAAGCTGGAGTAAGCTTGAAAAAGCTTATATAAGACACATGTAAATTTACTGATGAGATATGCTCAGACATGGTCAACATCAGCAAAACAGTATTCAGCTGCACATCACTGTACAGCCACCACAGTGTGCCACAGGTCACAGGTAGGTCCCCCACTGTACAGTGCCTCTTAACTTTTTAATTACTGTGTTTGAAACCACAAATGTAGTTTTGTATAAATGTATATATCATCAACATATGGTTTCTGATATTAAGAGTACAGTAGATGTGAAATTGAGAGCAATATAAGGCAAAGAAAATTGCACTGTGACACTGTAGCCACCTGTAGTGACTGTGACACTGTCCCAAAGTGATTGTTTTGCTGATGAAGTACATCAGGAAAACAACCCTTGTCCTCTAAGAGGTATACAGACCTGTACAGACACTACAGAAAGGTACCTAGTAATACAAAGCTGTACAGAGAAATAGGGGAACAAGATCTCAACAATTTGCATCTAAATGTAGGCTAAAATTTTTATGGGACAATCAGCATGTAGGTGACAGCTTCCAGGCCCATTTTCATGATGATTGATGTAAATGTGGTTGTGTGGTGTGTAAAGACATGTGAGGAAAAGGGTTGTTTTGCTGATGCAGTATACATATATATTCCCAATAATTATATACTAGATAGGATGACAATTTATTCTACAAAGGGATAGACAAGAGTGCAGTTCACAGTACATGTCTGCACTGGATGCACCAGGCTGAATGGGGTGATCCTATTCATCCCTCCAACAATGATCCAGGTTATCCTCCCAAGTTCATAACTGTTTGATTCCAGGAATGGTTTGTTTGTGATTCCAGGAAACACTATATGTGCAGAGGATTGTTTGTCTGACATACAGCATCCATTGAAGGGGAGTGACATTCATAGTTGACAACTGCTCAGATCATGTATGAGATTGATGACATTCCTCTTGACCACTGGCATGGGTTACTTTCTAGCACACAGTCAGTCATATAGAACAATGTGAAAGGGAGGAATGTGGGTTTTGCAAGGGTGGTCTCTTGTTCACATTCACTTGGATGTGTTGCCATTCTGAAATTCATATCATTGTAGCTATATGTGTCCCATTTTGAAAGAGAGGGCAGAGATGTGTCTGCAGAAGCTTGATTAGAGTATGAAACTATTAGTTGTTCTTTGCAGTCCACACTTCCCAGAGTGATTCATCAGCAAAACCCTAGGTTTGGTACAGAGGCACAGACCCACAGATGGTATGGATTTTCCACAGATGAAGTACAGACCCCTACAGACCCTACAGACTCTACAGACTCCACAGACCTGCAGACACCACAGATGTAAACTTTGATTTGCCCATATCTCATCCAAAAATAGACATATTGATGAGATAATCATACTGACATGATCATGGCCTCATACACTACAACTTTCATTATGACATCATAACTGTACAGCCACTTTTTTATTTTTGCAAACTGGGACTCCATGAGAACTTTGCAAATATCTCACCCAAAACAGGAGATATTACTAAGGTAAAAATATTCCCATGGTCCTGTGATCATAGGCTACAACTTTCGTTAGGGCGGAGTTTGAATCTGAGTTTGAAATTTGTAGAGGTGCACCACACAACCCACACAGCTGGCTTCAAAAGTTGCTGAGGTAGAAAAGGATATTTAAACCCAGCTCACCCTGACACTGCATCTCTTTCCACTACCACTACCATTCCTCTTCCTCACCATCATCTTTGTCATCATCCCTCCCTCACCACCCTCCTTTCCTACCACCACCCTTATGGTGGGTACCCTCTCCCTACTAATAGTAATAAGTGACCACTTAGTATAGATAGATATGTATATCCTTGTACCTTGACATGTAATTTAGGTAGCTTATGATAATGTGATTCAATTATTGGTCAACTACAACATATGTGAGTGGTGAGAATCTGTAGTACTGAAACAATCTGGGGTAGGTCTGTACAGATATGGATATGTGTACAGACCTGTATAGAGGGGGGGGTTTTGCTGATGTAACACTGCATTAATCCCTTACTAGTGTGTCTAGGCACTCCTCAGGCACCTTGGCCACCTTAAATGCCAACCAAAGCTGCTCCAACATGTTAAGACAATGACACATGAGGGTGGTGGTTCCCAGTTTCCTGCATCATGAGACAGCCTCAAGGGGGACACAGGTTTGTAATCATCATGGAAAGAATGGAATACTTTCTAGAGTTTGTGCAAGCTTTGGCCATTTTCACAGAGTTGTTGACTCATCTTTTGTTGAGTGCAGGAGTGAACTGGACCTCAGGAGCACATTTGAGATGATGTGAAGACCTGGAGACTGTGGTACATGAGGTATGTTCTACAAAGGGATTCTGACAGTGAGATCATCAGGACTTCTGAGTATGGTCATGTATAATTGACTTGTGACTGTACTGAAATAAATTCAACAGATGGGAAATCAAGGCTCTCAGATATGATTCCAAAAGTATGGAGCATTAGAAAGGTAATGGAAAGACCTCTTCATGAGATTCCAGCAAGGTTTGGGAAGGACATCTGCAGTGTACACCACAGGGATATCAAAGTTCAGCAGAGTTGAACAGAGACTTTGGAGGAGTGAAGGATGTGGAGGGGCTGCCACCCAACCATGTCATTCCAAACTATTATAAAAGCATAGTCTACATTCTGAATGATGAGAGTGGAGACCTGGGAGAAAAAAAAGTGAATCTTGGTAGAAAGAATAGAAAAAAAGGAGAGGAGATTTGCTGGTGATTGGCTCACTGGATCCCTGGCTCATGCTAAATGCTCTGAAGCCCATTCAATATACAACCGGTGAGTCCAACTTGAAAACCTTTTGACAAGTGCCAGTTGGTACTTGAGCTGGTATACCTTTGGTTGAACCAAATATCACAGTACATCTGTCCCAGTAGATTAGCATAGGAGTACTATTATCAAAACAAGTCTTTGTTTGGCAGGGAAGTTGGTTGGCATCAAATATTGCCCACGTTGGCAAGAGTTGATCATGGTGCAAATTAGGTGAATGGCCCCAAGTGTTATGTAATGATGTGTCAATGTGTCTCTTGACTCGAGTCAACCATCGCAGTGTGACTTCCTCAGTTGCTCATCACCCTCATCTACACCATTCCATGGATACAACCTGTAATTGGATATGTTGAGGACTCCTTGGCATTGTGTGATTGGTCAGGACCTGCCACACCCTCAGCAAACCAGTTACAGATCTGATCTGGGAAACTCTGACTGTCATGACTCATCAAACATGTAGTATTTTACAGAATTTCTCTTCCACAAGAACTGTATCAAATTTAGGCATAGTAAGCCCACTATTTGATTTCATTGTTCAGATAGGTGGAGAGACACTACCAACACTGCATGACATTAGTATGTCCACTCAGTGATAACAACTGGAGCATTGTCCAACAGCTCTCAAGTCATGTTTGCAGCCTTGATGTTTTCTTCTACCCTGCATCGCACTAATACTAACTCTGTTCTGCCATTTTTTGGCTACCTGACCCTCTTCCCAGGCCCAAGCTTTCTTTTCCCTAAGCTTCACACATTACCATTCAGAGTGACCTTCTGTCTTGGTACAGGTAATCCCAGGGGTGAACATACAGAGTTCCAAGTCATTGTTCATCTCTTCTGTCTTCCTCTGGAACCCTACCTGACTGTGCCCTGATTTCATATGCTTTGCACAACATATGACCATCTTGTTCTCCATGTCATACCATCTCACCACCCAAGCTTCTGCATATTGGGTATAGCACCATTAAGTCATAACTTGGATGGAGCTTCAATTCCAGTCACAGTTGGGCACCTGTTTTTCTGGGTATCCTCTGCACTCTGATGTGGAGATAGTTGGATGTGATGTGCCTCATGGGCTTTGCTGAACAGTCTTACTCAGGCAAGGGCATCACAATGAATGTGGGTATGTCTTCCTCTTCAGCTTGGGCCTAGGTCTGGTGCCTCAGTAGCAACATTTTCCTGTAGCTTTATACTCCTGGTATCTGGGCCAACTCCCTTGCACCATGCAGACTTGCTTTGCTGGACTTCTTTCAATCAAGTTACTGACGCAATTGTCCACTGTTCAGTCTCCAAAGATGATATCAACCCACTGCAAGCATTCCAAACTTGCCATCATCTCAGTGTCATTACATTGCCAATGACCAATAGTCTGACACTAGCAGACAATGGCTTGGAGGATATGGTCAAGGCTTTGCCATGGTTGAACATATTCCACCTATATCACCATGTACTGTACAGAGCCTCTTCCAGTTGAATTCCCACTTCTACTATAACATTGTCCCAAACTCAGTGCATCTTGTGTTGATGTTCAATACAACCCATGTCCCTGAAGATGCTGCTCAACCCAGCTGTGGAGCCCTCCCCTGCAGGCATATATGGGATTTATGGGATCCCCTGTTTCAGATGATGTCACTGCATGCTTGCAGGTCATCAGTGGTTATGTATATAGGGGGTACTGCATAGTTCATTGGCTTTGCTTGTGTACCATGGGTACACACATATCACTGGTGCATCATCACAAAAGTTCCTGAAACAGGATATTACCTGATATAGGTGATGCAGCATGACAGCCTCTGGCACTTCCCATTACTTTGTGAGAAAGCAGTGTTGATGATGCTGTTGTCAGCTCTGGTGGCAAGTGCACAGACACATCATGTGTCAGCCAGACACTTCATTCCACTGAATACTGTCATGTAGATATTTCCAGAGATTGGTGAACATATAAAATATTATACTGAGACTATGGTGATCACTACACTACCTGCCTTGAATATTGAATCCCAGACCTCCTTTCATTGGCCAAGTGTCAACTTGGCTTTTACCTTCATGTGACACAACACTGTCACAGAAGTCATATCTCATTGATCCCTGCATCAAGTCATCATCTGCTCCTTTCCTCTTAATCACCTTCTACCTCAGAGCTCACTTGCAAACACCTGCCCACACCCCTCTCATCAGCTGAACAATACCATGGGACCATGTGGCATGGGTGAAACATAGGAAAGTCAGATCTGTTCTTGCTAAGAACCTACCCTATGCTCACCATCTGCAAGGTATGTAGCACATCATGCCTGATATCACTTGACATCACAGCACTGACTTGTACAATGGTCTCTGGGGATTCACACATACATGTTACAAAGCCAGCACTAGCTCTGGAACAGCCAACTGTGAAATGATGTGGAGCCAGAAAGTATGGTAGGAAAGTGAAAGCACACAATCACACATACAGTCTGCAAGCCATATGTTGATGTCCATTTCCAGGTATATGGGCCTGACTTGAGACATCCCAGACATGCAAATTGCTAAGATCATTCACCCCTATGTGTCCAGTCTACTGCTCTTTGTCTCATGCTCTGCTCTGCCATTCCAGACCCTTCCTTGCCTTTACCTGCATTCTGGTGACTTGCAGATATCTCAACCAACAACCCCATCAAGTTGTGGATAGAATCCATACTTTTGAAACAGCCTGCAGAGTCTGCACACCAACACCCATGAGATCATCTGCCTTGCTAGCCATGCCCAGCTTGCCCTTTGGTGCTGAACAGCACTGAGGTTGGTCATACATCAAGGTAGCAGCACCTCCTGACTAATAAATCAATTGTTATCCAATAACCACCATATATATGCTTTGTGTGACCAAGAGCAGACATGTCATATGTGAGGTGATGTTGCTCGTGGTGTTTGCCTTGTGGAGTGAGACCCTAGGTCACTCATGTCACTATTACACAGGATGCCCAGGTCTTCTAATTATACCAATAATCATGGCAGTTTTGGAATGAATGCAAATGAAAGAAGGTGAAATGTCATGTCATGTTTGATGAATGAGCCATGCACTTTACAATGCTGGAGTACTTAAGGGATCACAAGTGAGCCTTTCCATCATTTGTTGACATTCCCTCCTGAAGTTCTGAAATGCACCAGTCCATTCTCATTCCCTTTGTCACACCTGTCAAGTCTGACTGACACATCTCATTTATCACAGCCAAAATCACCCATAATGTCACCCCCCTCATCAGTAGCATCCTCCAAATACTCTGAAGTGTCTTACTTTGATGAAAATGACACCATCAGCAACTCCAGCCCCCACAGTTCACTGATGTCATCATCAATAGTGTTACCAACATCAGCAAAACCCCTCCCTCTATACAGGTCTGTATGATCTGTACACCTGTACAGACCACAGACCGACAGACAGGTCCCTCCCTGTACAGATCTAAAAATCTGTACAGACCTACCCCAGATTGTTTCAGTACTACAGATTCTCACCACTCACATATGTTGTAGTTGACCAATAATTGAATCACATTATCATAAGCTACCTAAATTACATGTCAAGGTACAAGGATATACATATCTATCTATACTAAGTGGTCACTTATTACTATTAGTAGGGAGAGGGTACCCACCATAAGGGTGGTGGTAGGAAAGGAGGGTGGTGAGGGAGGGATGATGACAAAGATGATGGTGAGGAAGAGGAATGGTAGTGGTAGTGGAAAGAGATGCAGTGTCAGGGTGAGCTGGGTTTAAATATCCTTTTCTACCTCAGCAACTTTTGAAGCCAGCTGTGTGGGTTGTGTGGTGCACCTCTACAAATTTCAAACTCAGATTCAAACTCCGCCCTAACGAAAGTTGTAGCCTATGATCACAGGACCATGGGAATATTTTTACCTTAGTAATATCTCCTGTTTTGGGTGAGATATTTGCAAAGTTCTCATGGAGTCCCAGTTTGCAAAAATAAAAAAGTGGCTGTACAGTTATGATGTCATAATGAAAGTTGTAGTGTATGAGGCCATGATCATGTCAGTATGATTATCTCATCAATATGTCTATTTTTGGATGAGATATGGGCAAATCAAAGTTTACATCTGTGGTGTCTGCAGGTCTGTGGAGTCTGTAGAGTCTGTAGGGTCTGTAGGGGTCTGTACTTCATCTGTGGAAAATCCATACCATCTGTGGGTCTGTGCCTCTGTACCAAACCCAGGGTTTTGCTGATGTATGGCATACCCAGGGAAGTATAACTTGTTGAGAGATGAATGAATAAAGGAAGCTTCTAATGGATAGAAGGTTGTAGTAGGAACAAGTACAGAGTTAGGTATAAACAGTTGAACCATACAGAAAATATTATGGAAGATATTACTGGTGCAAACAAAGACAGGTCAGGGGACCATGTCACAACATGCCCCCTCAAGGGTGAATATCTCAACTAGCAAAAATACACATACCCATAGAAAAATGAATATGCTTCTCTCTAGAGAGTCCCTTAGTGAGAATATCCACTACTTTCTCATTGGTAGACAAGTACATCACAGAAACATCACCCAACTTGATCTTCTCTCAAATGAAGTGATGATGAATGGAAATATGTTTTGTATGATCATGAAACATAGCATTACTTGTGAGGGAGATCACAGATTGATTATCCACACAAAGAAAGGTAGGATCATTTCATGTGACCAAGTCAATTTCTCTGAGCAAAGTGCAGATCCAAACAGCCTCTTTTGCAGCAGTGGAGATGGCCATATACTCAGCTTCAGTACTTGAAAGAGCTACTGAAGATTGCTTCTTCAATGACCAACTTACTGCACCACCACAAAAGGTGAATACATAACCAGTAATAGAATGGTGATCATTAATGTCAGCTGCCCAGTCTGCATCTACATACCCAATAGGGGTAGTCTCAGATGCAGTGGTATACCTGAGATGAAAGTCTACAGTACCACAAAATAGACCCTTTTAAGGGCTATCATATGTTTCTTGCCTGGAGTAGCAGCATGTCTACTCAAGGCACCCACTGTGAAGGCAAGGTTGGGATGAGTAGCTAGCATAGCATACATCAGTGCCCCAAGAGCACTCTGATACTGTTCAAGATTAGACTCTGGTTTATCTAGTTTCTTGAGCTTAAGATTCTGCTCAATCAGAGTACCCACTGAATGCCCATCCTGCATGCCAAAGTGCTGCAGAATGGTCTCAATATACCACTTCTGTGAGAGCTCAATAAAGCCCTTGTCATGGTCTCAGATAATCTCCATTCCTAGTACCCAATGAGCCTCTCTGAGATCTGAGAGTTCATATTCTGTTGAGAGCTGAGCTTTGAGTCACTTGATAGCCTCTTGACTCCTTGACAAGATCCACTTGTCATCTACATAGATGGCCACAATAATTAGGTTGCCATCCTCTACCTTGTAGAATAGACTGTGGTCAGCCTCACTCTGGGTGAACCTGAGAGATTCAAAAACCTCTCTAAGACAAGTATACCAAGCCTTCAGGGCTTGCTTCAGTCCATAGAGAGCATGGTGCAACCTCCAGACAGTGTCTGGCAAGTCCCAGAAGCCAGGGGGTGGTCGTAGATAGATCTCCTCATCAAGTCTGCCATTTAGGAATGCAGACTTGACATCCATTTGGTGTAACTTGAGATCATACTTGGCAGTGAGTGCTAGCAAGATTCGAATGGTAGTAAATTTTGCCACAGGGGCAAAAGTATCAGTATAATCCACCCCATGCACCTGGGTGAATCCCTTTGCAACAAGATGAGCTTTGTACTTCTCTATCTCACCTGTTGGTCCCCTCTTAATTTTGTATACCCACTTTGAATCTATGATTTTCCTACCACAAGGACACTCAATGGCCTTGTACAAGTCAAGCCTCTCAAACATCAAGAGTTCCTCAGCCATTGCTACTCAAGTACCAGCAATCACCATCCATGTGGTGTAGGGAGAGGGTACTCCCTAGTAGGGTTTTGAATGGTAAAGAGTGGTTGAGGTTGTGTTTTAATTTCTAAGGGGCTTGATCCCCATTTTGTATTTGGGTCTGGGACTTAGGTGCGAGGCGAGTGGCTGATTAGTAAGCATGGTTTGGACTTGGACTCGAGTTGTATTAGCTACAGAATAATCACCACTATTGAGACTGGAGAGCACAGGCTGGTAAGACCAGCCTGTGGCAGTCTTTTCTGTTTCTGCCCTTGAGAGTGAGGTCAGGACAGCTCTAGGGGAGTCCTAGAATGGTGGGGGTTGAAGAGTTTTCCAGAGTCTAGCTGAGTGTTTCTAGTTTCTTTTTCTTTTCATTTTCACTACCAATTCTTCTCTTCAGCAGGGTCCCCTATAGGGTCTAACTAGTCTTTAGATCATATTCCTATCCTACTACTAACTTTTCTCTTCAGTGGCCAACAGCCTCCTCGAAGGTTGTTGGCTCATAGTCGCACACAGAGCTTGTTGTGACATGGTCGCCTGACCTGTCTTTGTTTGCACTGGTAATATCTTACATAAATACTTTCTGCAATGGTTCAATGGAACAGACCTGACTCTGTACTTATTCTGTCTATTACCTTCTATCAAATAGAAGCTTCCTTTATCATTCATCTCTCAACGGGTTATGAGCCCCATTGAGCTCTAACTTCTAATTGATATTTTGTAACTCGCTCGACAACTTTTATTCAATATGTCAAACTCTGCTCAGTCTGTGTCTGTGGGACAACCTGGTCCCTCAGCAGTTACCTCATCAAGTATCTCATCTGTGAACAGGGTTGCTGGACCCTCGAGTCACCTATACAACATACCATCTCTTGCAGATGATGGTTTGAACTACCAGATGTGGAAGTTCCAAGTCACGAAAGTACTAGGCATTTGAGGACTCTGGGAGGTTGTGGGTGGAAGTAATACCACACCTCTGAGTGTGACCACCCACCCAGATGAACATGCTGAGTGGGTGATGAAAGACAATGAGGCCTGTGCCCAAATTACCCTGACACTCCAGGATGAGCCATTGAGTGGAGTCATGTATGCCTCATCTGCAGCTGAGACTTGGAGGAAGCTCAGCAAATGCTATGAAGGCAAAGGGAAAAAGACAATAGCATATCTTATAGGAGAACTGTTTCATGGCATGCTGGTAGAAGATACCCCAGTGGAGATGCAACTGAATGCAATGCAGCAGAAGTTGCTCATTCTGAGCTCACTTGAACAGCCTCTCAATGAGAGTCTTGTTGCAATAGCCATGGTCATCTTGCTACCACAGTCATACTCAACCCTTTGGACCATTCTCATGTCAACAAATGACAAGTTGATGATCAATGCAGTGATTTCTCAGGTCCTCATAGAGGAGAGAACTCACCAGGGCTTGCAAGCACATAGTGCATTTGCAGCAATGACTTCTAGTGCAAAGTCAAAGTTGAAAGGGAAAGGGAAGGATAAGTCGAAGATCAAGTGCTACAAGTGCAAGGAAGTTGGACATACAAAGGACAAGTGTCCACAGAAGGCATCTGGCAAGGAGAAGGCCTCATCAGATGGAAAGGAGGACAAGGAGAAATCAGGAGACAAGGGCAACCTGACAGCTAAGGTTGCACAGGTACAGGAAGTTGGGGAACAGTTGTTACAACTGTTCATGGCTCAGAAAGGTCCAGTAATGAGTCCAACTGAATGGGTGGTGGACTTGGGTGCTGCAGCACACATGTAGCTGTCAGCAGAGGTGGTTCACCTCATTTAGGGTCTTGGAACCATCAGAACCAGTAGTCATCAGTGATGGGAGATCCATAATGGCAGTGGGGAAGGGTCAGGTGGAGCTCAACATGCAGGGAACCTGCAGTGGAGGTAGACAGACCATGCTACAGGATGTCTACTATGTACCAGACCTGGATACAAATCTGGTCTCAGTACCTTGTCTCACATTGAAGGGTCTGCAGGTGACATTTGAGAAAAATGCCTGCAGGATACTGGCTGGCAACATGGTTGCAGTAGTGGCAGAGAAGCAGAGGTCACTCTATGTACTAGATGTGACAGTAATCTCTGGGAGCCATTCAGCCTATGTGGTATTGGATCCCACTCAGATGGATGCATCTGAACCCCTCTTGGCTCTTGCAACCCATGTAGGGACCTCAAAGGCACCTTTGGCCATTTGGCATCAGTGCCTTGGTCATGTGAACACAAGGCATGTCCTGAAGCTCAAAGAGCAGGACATGGTTACCAGCATGGAGATAGTTGGGTCATGGAGTCATAGTACTCAAGACTGCAGGGGCTGCCTCGAGGGGAAGCAACAGTGGAACCCTATATCTCAGAAGTCAGGTGTGGAGAATGCATGACTTCTGCATTGGACATACTCAGATGTCTGTGGTCTGATGGAGACACTTGCCTGTACTGGCCATAGGTACTTTGTAACATTTATTGATGGGCAGTCACACCACCTGGTGGTGAACTACTGAAGATGAAGGACGAGGTGCTTGCAGCAACAAAGGAGTATTTTGCATGAGCAGAGGCTGAGACCAGAGAGAAGGCTAACTACCTTTGAATGGATGGAGGGGCAAGTACTGCTCTCAAGAGTTTGAGCAGTACCTGAAGTCAAAAGGGGTACACCATGAGAAGATGAATGCATACACTCCACAGGAAAATGCAGTGTCACAGTGGATGAACCACACTCTCATGGAGAGTGCAAGAGCTATGTTAAGTGATGCAGGTCTCCCCAACAAGTATTGGGGAGACACTATACTACATGTGGCTCATCTACAAAATTGTCAACCAACGAGAGCCCTCAAACAGCATGAGACTCTGTTCGAGGCATATACTGGAAATAAGACCTCACTCTCACACCTGAGGATTTTCAGGTGTGAGGCTCACATCCATGTTCCTGAAGAAAAACACCAGAAACTTGATGTAAATCACTGGAATGTACTCACCTTGGTTTTGTGGAGAATCACAAGGCATACATATGCCTGCACCAAGCCAGTGGGAGAATTTTCAAGTCTTGGGATGTGGTATTCAATGAAGGGGGTGGTGGACAACCTACCAGAGTTGTAGTTGACTGGACAGAACTTGTTACTCATAGCATGAAGCAACCAGAAGGACAGGCAAGCCCATCAGGTGGGCAGGTGCCATCAGAGGAGCAGGAGGCAAAGAATGACTCAGATGGAGCTGAGGTCTCGTCAGATCAAGCTGAAACTTGGACGGCAGGTACTGCTAGGCAGCCCAAAGCTGCTGAGACCTTAAGTGTTGCGACAACTGATCCCAATCTTGAGGAATCAGTTGAGGAAGCCACTGTGGCAGGGAATGACAAAGTTGGGCAAAACACACCAACTCTGAAGGAGGAAACCACTGGGAAGGACCTAGGTACACCACAGGGTGTCCCTAGAGTGTCCTCACGATGCACTATGGTGTCACAAGGCCCGCCAGTTCCATATCCACAGCTAGTGCCTACACTGGCTGTGAGGAGGTCATCCAGAGCTAGAAAACCACCAGTTAGTGATGATGACCCAAGATACTTTGTCAATGCTTACCAGAGGGGCACCTTGATGCAAAGGAAGGTCAATGAGAGGCCCAACAATGAGCAGCAATGAGGTAGTAGTGGTGTGGGGGGAGATGTGAGTGTGAATGAGCCAAATATGTCACACTGTGACAGTGACATGAGTGAGCCACAACACAAAGCTTACAAAGCAAGCTCTGTGTGTGACCACAAGCCAACAACCTTTGAGGAGGCTGTTGGCTGCATGGATGGTGAGTGCTGGTACTCAGTGATGGCCAAGGAACTCTCAATGTTCAAGAGGCTTGATTTGTATGAGGCCATTGAGCATCCTCATGGTAGGAAAATCATAGATTCAAAGTGGGTATACAAAATTAAGAGGGGACCAACAGGTGAGATAGAGAATTACAAAGCTTGTCTTGTTGCAAAGGGATTCACCCAGGTGCATGGGGTGGATTATACTGATACTTTTTCCCCTGTGGCAAAATTTACTACCATTCAAATCTTGCTAGTGCTCACTGTTGGACGCATGGACTTTCAGGATCTATTCCCACCTCTGGAATGCTTCAGACAACTTTGGAACCATCTTTTACTGTTGGTTACATGTCCTGGATTCTTTCTATAGCCTTCTGCATTTACCATATTACATAATCATGGTTGTAGAAATTTTCTGCTCTCATTCCTTTCACCTCAGTGACTTCCATTCATCCTGAGGTGAGCATACTTACATTCCACTCATTACCTACCTTGTACTGACCTACTGTAGACTCATAGCTGCATTAGGTACAGAATCAAGTGACTTCCATTTGTCCTGAGACTCATAGCTGCATTAGGTTATGGGCCCTGGCTTTGCACCTTAATACTGGAAGAAAAATTGATCTGCACACCTCACTGTATCACTGCACATTCCCACTGTGGCGAAAGATGACTACTCCCTGCAGGTACCTACCTTAAATGCAGATGGTAGCAACTGGCTATACTATAAGGCTCGAGTTGAATGGGCTGTTGGCTCTAAAGGGCTAACAGGCCACCTAACTGGTCTGGAAGCCAAGCCAGAGGATCTGGCACATGGAAAAGACCCCTCTTGGAAGCCAACAACCACCAAGCAAAAACTTATCAGTGAATACTCAGAAAAGCTAAAACAGTGGACAAAAGATGATGGCTACATAAAACAAGTGATTGTGGCATCACTCCTGGAATCCCTCTTCCTCTGAGTCCAGAAAGAAGAGACAGGAAAAAGCATTTGGGATGTCCTGACCAACCTCTTCCAAAACTGCTCTTGAGTTGTTGCATTTGACCTGCAAAGAAAGCTCCAAGAATCCTGCTGCACTGAAAAGGGTGATGTCCAAGCCCATTTCAACAAGCTGCAGAACTTCCGAGAGCAGCTAGCTGCCCTTGGTCAATCCATCAGTGATGATGACTTCACAGCTATCATCCTCAGTTCCCTGCCAACTTCTTATTACTCCAGTATTGCCACCATGACATCCTCTGCCCTTGTCACCCAAAAGGACTTGTCACCTGACTTCATCACTAAAATAATTTCTGATGAATATGACCAGTGACAGACACATTCCAAAAGAGGCAATAACAGTAATTCTGAGGATGCAGCATATTCCACTAAGGAGTCAAAGAATTACACTTGTGAGAACTGTGGCAAAAAGGGACATACAAAGGATCAGTGCTGGAAGGAGGGCAGTGGAAAGGCTGGGCAAGCACCCAAATGGTTTAAAGGGAAAAGTTCTGGCAAGAAGAAGGAAAAAGCCTTGGAAAAGGCAGCCGTGGCCATGGCCACATTGGCAAACACAACTGCACAACCAAATGCTGATGCAGAACCCAATGGAGTCTGGCTGGCAAATTCTGCAGATGATGATTGGCTCACAGAATTGGCTGAAGATGACATTCCAAGCCCTTCTGAATTGACCTCGGATACCGAAGCCACTTTGCCGAAGCCTTCAGAATCAACTCCAGATACTGAAAATGATCTTCTGAATCCTTCGGAACCAGCCTCGGATGCCTTGGATAGATTTCTGAACCCTCTGGAACTACCCTCGGATGTCAGGAATGACATTCTAAACCTGTCAGAAACAACTCCAGAAGCTGAAAATGAGATTCTGAACCTCTCGGAAATGATCCCAGATGAAGGAGATGCCTATATGGAAACATTCAACCATGTACTACTGGCAGGGGAATCACCACACCTGAATGAGGAGACCATACTATTTGACTCTGGTGCATCCCCCCACATGTCATCCTATCAGAACAAGTTCCTCGACTACAAGCCAATAATCCCAAAGCCAATTACCACAGCTGACAGCCACACATTCCATGCCATCGGAAAGGGAGATCTAATGATATCGATTCCAAATGGCACAACCCGATGCAATATCCGCCTCAAGGATGTTCTCTATGTGCCCAAAATGGGCATTACACTCATTTCTGTCAGCAAGCTTGATGCCATGGGCTATGCAGCATTGTTCCGAGACAAGAACTGCCAAATATTTGATTCCTGCAAGAAGAAACTTGGCAAAATTCCAATGAATAATGGTCTATACTGCCTCAAGCATCCCTGCCAGATCTATGCCAGCCTAGCTAAAGCTACCGAGCCACTGACAATGGCAGAAATTCATGCCTGGCTTGGCCACATCACACCCGAAGCAATCCGACACATGCTGAAGGACGGTACCATCACTGGAATCACCCTAAACAAAGCCCACTCCACTATGGGGGCATGTGACTCTTGTGAATATGCCAAGGCGACCTGAAAACCCATTGGAAAAGAGTGAGACCCTCCCAGACATGAACACCTTGGCAACAAAATCCATAGTGACCTGTGGGGACCATCTCCAGTCCAAACCCCTGGTCACAGTCAATACTACATGTCATTTATGGATGACCACACCCACTATACCACCCTCTACCTCCAGAAAACCAAATCCGAGATATTCGCATCTTACAAGGCTTATGAAGCTTGGCTTTCCACTCAATTTAGCACCAAGATCAAGCACTTATGCTCGGACTGTGGGGGGGAGTACCTAAGTGCAGAATTCACAAAGCACTTAAATTCCACAGGTATGGAACGCTGGGTAACTGTCCATGACACTCCAGAGCACAATGGAGTTGCCAAGTGGCTCAACTGCACACTCATTGAGCGAGTGCAGGCTCTTATTCATGCCAGTGGTCTGCCCAAGAACCTTTGGGGAGAGGCCATCATGCATGCCACTTGGCTCAAGAACTGCTCCTCTACATGACACCTAGGAACAAAAACTCCATATGAGATGCTGTACCACAAGCCACCCAACCTGGCCAAAATCCCTGTATGGGGATGCCATGTCAAAGTCCATGACACTTCTGGCTCCAAACTTGATATGTGAGCTCATGATGGATACTGGGTAGGGTTTGACCCAGAAAGTGATGACCATTGGATCTACTGGCCCAACACCTGCAGCATCAGAATCGAACAGAGTGTTACCTTTGAGTGTCAGGAAGTGACCATACCCTCCAGTGTGTCACTTGAGGGGGAGAATGACACTACAAATGGTGGCAGAATCCTGCAACAAGAGGGAGCACAGCCACAGGCTTCCGGAACCTCGGAATTCAGACTGCCAGTAGTCAAGCGACCCACAGAACCTTCAGGATCAAGTTCTGACCCACTCAGCAGCAACTTCGAGACACTGCCACCACAACCTCGTCATTCTAACTGCCAGTGCTTTGGATCAGACTACATGAGATGTCTCTGGGAAGGAGAAGGTACATGTGATGGTCAGATCACTCTGGACTATATGAAACAACTCCAAGAGAGTGATAGCCACACCAACAGCCCCAACTCCCAAGACAATGCAACTCTTGCCTTTGAAGAAGAATTAGCTCAGGATGGTGATGACAGCACCTTGTGTATGCAATGGTAGCAGGAACTTCTGAAGCCAAAGGTCTTGATCCATTGTGAGTTGATGTTGGGATCAATGGCAAAAACAACCAAAAACCCAACACAAAGACAAAAAAAATGTGAGTGGTGGTTTTCCTAAGTGGTATCCTGCTTGAAGGACCTGTAAAATCAAAAGGGGAGGGGGTCTGTGCAGCTAGTGCAGAGGGAGGGGGACAGTCTGGATGGGGAGGAAGCTGGGAGACAAAGGGAGACAAAGATAATAGGCTCCTGTGAGCCTGAGGATGACTGGGAGCAAAGGAAGATCAGTGGATAGACCCTTAAGGGGGCCTCAACCACTGGAAGACTGAAGATGATGATGGGGGGGCTTCAAAAGCAATGGGAGATGAAGATATATTGCAGGAGGATAGTCTCCTGGAAGTAAGTATGAAAGTGACATATATTCTCTCTGGGCTATCTCTCTGATATCTGGAACTGCAGGGTTTATATACAATACCAGAGTGTAGCCTCCAACAAATGTGAAGCAACACTCTGTCAGTGATTGGTAAAGGGGTTGGTAAGGGATTGGTGATGATCAGTAAGGCTTGGTAAGGACAGGTAAGTGATTGGTAACAAAGTGGTAAGCATGACAAAGAATGTCAGTAAGCAATGTCAAATAAGTATGAGTCATGGAAGGAATGGATGATTAACATGCCAAGAGAATGAGTCAGGGTATTGGTCATGGCTGAATAAGGGGTATGACTGAGCAAATCTCAATGTGACAGGTCAAGGCACAGTGATTCCAAATGAAGAATGGTGGGGGATCCTGCCAGGGGCTGAATGTTGGGGGTCTCCACAGGTGTCAGGGCATTGGATTTTGCATTTTTCCCCCTCTTCCTCCTCTGAAAAAGGGTGCTACATCAACAGCTAGTCTTCAGCAGGGTCTGAGGAAGATGGGGGACCATCCTCTCCCATGAGAGCAGGGAGAAGTGCCTCAAAATCATCATGAATGCAATCAGATAGCCTAGATGACAGTAACTGGTACTGAATCTGTCACAACCTTGGAAGAACAAATGATGAGAGTGAGAAGTAGATGTTGCAGGGGGTGGGAATGAAGGATCCATATGCTTCTTCAACTGGAGAGACTGATACAACCACATAAGACCTTTCAAGTCTGACAACAGACTTGAGATGACCAAAGAATGTCCTCCTGGATGTCATACTGACAAGGAGAACATGCTGTCCCAAAGAGATGGCTTGGGAGGGAGTGGACAAGGAAGGGATGAACCAGGATGCTTCAGGGCAGAAGCTAGTGGGAAGTCCTGGGAGATATAAGTAGTTATGCTCCCTAGCACAGGACATGAGCAAAGAGATTGTCAATGAGGCAGCCATTGTTATGGGATTTAGCGAAATGGGCATCTGTTGGCAGAAATGCTGTAGAAAATCATGGAGGGCGAGGATTGTTACCAAATTTGGAAGGAAGGATGGCATGATCAAGGGCTACTGGTGAGCATGGGAATGATGTCGATATTTTTAGAAATGCCCGAGATATTCAAAAAACTGGAATGCTGTATGTGAGTGCTAAAAAGGTTTGATCAGCACTTGAACAGTTTCTTCCCTAGTGTTAAGGATTGTTCTTGTGTGAAGGATGACTGCTAGGTGCACCAGTCGTCTTTTTGCATTAGGCCACATTCCTCAATCTCCCTTATTCAGCAAGACTCCATGCTCACATTGCCAAACACCTTTAGTGCATGACACTGTCTACAGCACACAAAGCAAAATCCTGCTTGGATTAGCCAAAATGGCATGATGCCATAGCAGCAGAATTAAAAAGCCTAATCGATGTGCATACCTGGGATGTAGTAGAGTGCCCAAAAGGAGCCAATATTGTCAGATGCAAATGGGTCTTCAAGATCAAGTGAACTGCAACTGGAGAAGTTGAGAAGTACAAAGCCCACCTTGCCACAAAGGGCTATTCCCAAGTCCAGGGAGTTGACTATGATGAAACATATGCCCCCCAGTTGCAAGACTTGCATCACTCTGGACCATACTTGCTATTGCCACCCACAACAACTGGGATATTGACATGTTTGATTTCCACTCAGCATTCCTAAATGGAAAACTAGGAGATGGCAAAGACATTTACATGGAGCTCCCAGAAGGCTATCTGGCACCTCAGAATCTTTCCCAACTGGTCACCAAGCTCAATGTTGCACTATATGGCTTGAAGCAAGGTGCACTCAAGTGGTACCAAGAGTTAAGTGCCACCCTTGGAGATTTAGGACTTCAGTGCACACATGCCAACTGGGGAGTCTTCCACAGATGCATCAGAAAAGACATAATTATCCTAGCCAGTCACATTGACAACTGCACCATCACTGGCAGCTCCACTGACCTCATACACTCCTTCAAAGCAGAAATCAGCACCTGGTACAAAATTACTGACCTCGGGCCCATCAGCTGGCTACTTGGCATGAAGGTGACACATAACTGAGAGTTGCAAACAATCTCCCTATCCCAGGAATTGTACATTAATGCCATCCTCACCAAATACAACCTTGCTGATGCCAAGCCATCTGCAGTCCCAATGGACCCTAGGTTAAAACTAATGCAAGCAAACATTCCACAACCTGCCAAGGAAGCTGCATGCATGAAAAATATTCCATACTGCACAGCAGTTGGCTCTCTAATGCACCTCGCAGTTGGAACTCGCCCTGACATTGCATTTGCTGTCTCAACTGTCACACAATTCAACAATCCCCCAACTCCAACACATTGGGAAGCAATTAAACAGATCTACAAGTACCTTGTTGGCACAAAATCCCTCACACTGACATTTGGTGGGATTGAAAAGGGCCTCGAAGGTTATACCAATGCAGATGGGGTTACACAGGAACACTACTGCACTATTAGTGGCTATGCATATCTACTAGATGGTGGAGCTATCAGTTGGGCATCATGCAAACAGGAACTAATCACCCTGTCCACTGCTGAAGCAGAGTATGTTGCAGCAATGCATGCCACCAAGGAAGGCCTCTGGCTTCACTGGCTCATCACAGAAATATTCCACCCACTCGAACATCCAATCCTGCTATATTTCGACAACCAAGCTGCCATCACACTCACCAAAGATGGCAGTTACCACTCCTGCACCAAGCATATCAATATCTGATACCACTTCATCTGCTTCACAGTTGAAAATGGTTCCTTCCACCTTATTTATTGCCCTACTGAAGAAATGGTTGCCGACACCCTGACCAAGGCTTTACCGAGTATCAAAGCCAAACATTTCGCATTATCACTCAGACTCTGTTCCAAGTGAGGGGGAGTGTTGGATGCATGGACTTTCAGGATCTATTCCCACCTCTGGAATGCTTCGGACAACTTTGGAACCATCTTTTACAGTTGGTTACATGTCCTGGATTCTTTCTATAGCCTTCTGCATTTACCATATTACATAATCATGGTTGTAGAAATTTTCTGCTCTCATTCCTTTCACCTCAGTGACTTCCATTCATCCTGAGGTGAGCATACTTACATGCCACTCATTACCTACCTTGTACTGACCTACTGTAGACTCATAGCTGCATTAGGTACAGAATCAAGTGACTTCCATTCATCCTGAGACTCATAGCTGCATTACTTGCTGCCAAGTATGATCTCGAGTTACATCAAATGGATGTCAAGTCTGCATTCCTCAATGGCAGACTCAATGAGGAAATCTATCTATGACCACCTGCTGGCTTCTGGGACTTGCCAGACACTGTCTGGAGGTTGCACTGTGCTCTCTATGGACTGAAGCAAGCCCTGAAGCTTGGTATACTCATCTTAGAGAGGTTTTTGAATCTCTGTGTTCACTCACAGTGTGTTGGAATGAGAGTCCACACTCTAGGCTAGTAAGGGATGGCCAGGTGGCCTAGTGGTAAGGCACCCCAGCACTAGTGGGAAGACCCAGGTTCAATCCCTGGTCTGGCCAGTATTTTCAGTCCAAAAGGTTATGAGCCCCAATGGTGCTGGAAACTGGTCCCTGCTGGAAGCACACAATAAGCCACTCATCTTGGGGTGGTCTGTGGGTGGGGCAGCTGTGGAGAGCTGTAATGAACCCATTACCCAAGGATGGAGGGGGTGAGTGTGGCTTCAGAGGGAAGTGTTGGAATGAGAATCCACATTCTAGGCTAGTAAGGGATGGCTGGGTGGCCTAGTGGTAAGGCACCCCAGCACTAGTGGGAAGACCCAGGTTCGATCCCTGGTCTGGCCAGTATTGTCAGTCCAAAAGGTTATGAGCCCTGATGGTGCTGGAAACTGGTCCCTGCTGGGAGCGCACACAAGAGCCTGCCCTAGACTGGGTGTGAGTGGCATGCTGACTAATGGGTGAGTCAGCAGCACTACACCAGTGCTGGGGAGTGAGTGTGGCTTCAGAGGGAAGTGTTGGAATGAGAGTCCACACTCTAGGCTAGTAAGGGATGGCTGGGTGGCCTAGTGGTAAGGCACCCCAGTGCTAGTGGGAAGACCCAGGTTCAATCCCTGGTCTGGCCAGTATTTTCAGTCCAAAACAGTGAGGCCAACCACAGTCTATTCTACAAGGTTGAGGATGGCATCCTAATTATAGTGGCCATCTATGTAGATGACAAGTTAATCTTGTCAAGGAGTCAAGAGGCTATCAAGCAACTCAAAGCTCAGCTCTCAACAGAGTATGAACTCTCTGATCTCAGAGAGGCTCACTGGGTACTAGGGATGGAGATTATCTGAGATCATGACAAGGGCTTTATTGAGCTCTCGCAGAAGTGGTATATTGAGACCATTCTGCAGCACTTTGGCATGCAGGATGGGCATTCAGTGGGTACTCTGATTGAGCAGAATCTTAAGCTCAAGAAACTAGATAAACCAGAATCTGATCTTGACCAGTATCAGAGTGCTCTTGGGGCACTGATGTATGCTATGCTAGCTACACATCCTGACATTGCCTTTGCAGTGGGTGCCTTGAGTATACATGCTGCTACTCCAGGTGAGAAACATATGATAGCCCTTAAATGGGTCTATCAATACCTTTGTGGTACTGTAGACTTTCATCTCAGGTATACCACTGCATCTGAGACTACCCCTATTGGGTATGTAGATGCAGACTGGGTGGCCAACATCAATGATCACTGCTCTGTTACTGGCTATGTATTCACCTTTTGTGGTGGTGCAGTAAGTTGGTCATCAAAGAAGCAATCCTCAGTAGCTCTTTCAAGTACTGAAGCTGAGTACATGGCCATCTCTGCTGCTGCAAAAGAGGCTGTTTGAATCTGCACTTTGCTTGGAGAAATTGACTCAGTCACATGAAATGATCCTACCACTCTTTGTGTGGATAATCAATCTGTGATCTCCCTTGCAAGTAATGCTATGTTTCATGATCATACAAAACATATCTCCATTCATCATCACTTCATTCAAGAGAAGATCAAGTCAGGTGATGTTTCTGTGATGTACTTGTCTACCAATGAGCAAGTAGTGGATATTCTCACTAAGGGACTCTCCAGAGAGAAACATATTTGTTTCTCTATGGGTATGGGTATTTTTATTAGTTGAGATATTCACTGTTGAGGGGGCATGTTGTGACATGGTCACCTGACCTGTCTTTGTTTGCACCAGTAATATCTTACATAAATACTTTCCACAATGGTTCAATGGAGCAGACCTGACTCTGTACTTATTCTGTCTATTACCTTCTATCAAATAGAAGCTTCCTTTATCATTCATCTCTCAACAGAGCCTGCTTTGTAAGCTTTGTGTTGTGGGTCACTCATGTCACTGTCACAGTGTGACATGTTTGGCTCACTCACACTCACATCTCCCCCCACACCACTACTACCTCATTGCTGCTCATTGTTGGCCCTCTTGTCAACCTTCCTTTGCATCAAGGTGCCCCTCTGGTAAGCATTGACAAAATATCTTGGGTCATCATTGCTAACTGGTGGTTTTTTAGCCCTGGATGACCTCCTCACAGCCAGTGTAGGCACTAGCTGTGGATATGGAACTGGCAGGCCTTGCAACGCTGTAGTGTGTTGTGAGGACACTCTAGGGACCCCCTGTGGTGTACCTGGGTCCTTCCCAGTGATTTCCTCCTTCAGAGTTGGCACATTTTGCCCAACTTTGTCATTTCCTGCCCCAGTGGCTTCCTCAACTAATTCCTCAAGATAGGGACCAGTTGTCACAAGGCTTAAGGTCTCGGCAGCTTCGGGCTGCCCAGCAGTACCTGCTGTCCAAAGTTCAGCTTGATCCGACAAGAACTCAGCTCCATCTGAGTCATTCTTCACCTCCTGCTCCTCTGGTGGCACCTGCCCACCTAACAGGTTTGCCTGTCCTTCTGGTTGCTCCATGCTATGAGTAACCAGCTCCATCCTGTCAACTACAACTTGGGCAGGTCACCCACCATCCCCTTCATTGAATACCACATCCCAAGACTCAAATATTTTCCCACTGGCTTGGTGCAGGCATATGTATGCCTTGCAATTCTCCACAAAACCAAGGTGAGTACATTCTAGTGATTTTACATCAAGTTTCTGGTGTTTTTCTTCAGGGACATGAACATGAGCCTCACACCTGAAAATCCTCAGGTGTGAGAGTGAGGGTTTATTTCCAGTATACACCTCGAATGGAGTCTCATGCTGTTTGAGGGCTCTTGTTGGTAGATGATTTTGTAGATGAGCTGCATGTAGTATAGAATCTCCCCAATACTTGTTGGGGAGACCTGCATCACTTAACATAGCTCCTGCACTCTCCATGAGAGTGCAGTTCATCCACTCCAACACTCCATTTTCCTGTGGAGTGTATGCATTCATCTTCTTGTGGTGTACCCCTTTTGACTTCAGGTACTGCTTGAACTCTCGAGAGCAGTACTCACTCCCTCCATCTGTTTGAAGGTAGTTAGCCTTCTCTCTGGTCTCAGCCTCTGCTCATGCAAAATACTCCTTTGTTGCTGCAAGCACCTCATCCTTTGTCTTCAGCAGCTTCACCACCAAGTGGTGCAACTGCCCATTGATAAATGTTATGAAGTACCTATGGCTGGTATGGGTGAGTGTCTCCATCAGACCACAGACATCTGAGTATGTCCAATGCAGAAGTCATGGGTTCTCCACACCCAACTTCTGAGATATAGGGTTCTGCTGCTGTTTCCCCTCGAGGCAGCCCCTGCAATCATGAGTACTATGACTCCATGACCCAACTATCTCCATGCTGGTAACCATGTCCTGCTCTTCGAGTTTCAGGACATGCCTTGTGTTTGCATGACCAAGGTGCCAATGCCAAATGGCCAAAGGTGCCTTTCAGGTCCCTACACAGGTTGTGAGAGCCAAGAGGGGTTCAGATGCATCCATCTGAGTGGGATCTGATACCACATAGGCTGAGTGGCTCCCAGAGATTACTGTCACATCTAGTACATAGAGTGACCTCCACTTCTCTGCCACTGCTGCAACCATGTTGCCAGCCAGTATCCTGCAGGCATTTTTCTCAAATGTCACCTGCAGACCCTTTGATGTGAGACAAGGTACTGAGACCAGATTTGTATCCAGGTCTGGTACATAGTAGACATCCTGAAGCATGGTCTGTCTACCTCCACTGTAGGTTCCCTGCATGTCAAGCTCCACCTGGCCCTTCCACACTGCCATTATGGATCTCCCATCACCAATGACTACTGGTTCTGATGGTTCCAAGACCCTAAATGAGGTGAACCACCTCTGCTGACAGCACATGTGTGCTGAAGCACCCAAGTCCACCACCCATTCAGTTGGACTTGTTGCTGGACCTTTCTGAGCCATGAACAGTTGTAACAACTGTTCCCCAACTTCCTGTGCCTGTGCAACCTTAGCTGTCAGGTTTCCCTTGTCTCCTGATTTCTCCTTGTCCTCCTTTCCATCTGATGAGGCCTTCTCCTTGCCAGATTCCTTCTGTGGACACTTGTCCTTTGTATGCCTGACTTCCTTGCACTTGTAGCACTTGATCTTTGACTTGTCCTTCCCTTTCCCTTTCAACTTTGACTTTGCACTAGAAGTCATTGCCACAAGTGCACTATGTGCTTACAAGCCCTGGCGAGTTCTCTCCTCTATGAGGACCTGAGAAATCACCACATTGATCATCAACTTGTCATTTGTTGACATGAGAATGGTCTGAAGGGTTGAGTATGATTGCGGTAGTGAGATGACCATGGCAATTGCAACAAGACTCTCATCGAGAGGCTGTCCTAGTGAGCTCAGAATGAGTCACTTCTGCTGTATCACATTCAGCTGTGTCTCCATTGGGGTATCTTCTACCAGAGCACCACAAAATAGTTCTCCTATAAGATATGTGATTGTCTGCTTCCCCTTGCCTTCATAGCATTTTCTGAGCTTCCTCCATGTCTCAGCTGCTGATGTAGCATACATGACTCCACTCAATGGCTCATCCTTGAGTGTCAGGGTAATTTGGGCACAGGCCTCATTGTCTTTCATCACCCACTCAGCATGTTCATCTGGGTGGGTGGTTGCATTTGGAGGTGTGGTATTACTTCCACCCACAACCTCCCAGAGTCCTTGAATGCCTAGTACTTTCATGACTCAGAACTTCCACATCTGGTAGTTTGAACCATCATCTGCAAGAGATGGTATGTCATATAGGTGACTTGAGGGTGCAGCAACCCTGTTTGCAGATGAGATACTTGACAAGGTAGCTGCTGAGGGACTGGGTTGTCACACAGACACAGACTGAGGAGAGTTTGACATATCAAATAAAAGTTGTTGAGCAGGTTACGAAATATCAGTTAGAAGTTAGAGCTTGACAGGGCTCATAACCTGTTGAGAGATGAATGAATAAAGGAAGCTTCTAATTGATAGAAGGTTGTAGTAGGAACAAGTACAGAGTTAGGTATAAACAGTTGAACCATACAGAAAATATTATGTAAGATATTACCAGTGCAAATGAAGACAGGTCAGGCGACCATGTCACAACATAACTGATATGCCTCTCATGCAGATGACCCTGCTGCTACACATATGTATATCTGGTCCTATTTCAGACTTGAAGAGCAGCATCACATGTGTACTAGTAACATGGGAACTGGTTGGATTTGCTCCCCAGCAATCAAGCTTCTCATTTTGTAGGAATCAGTGCATATGGTTGGGACAGTGACTATCCACCACCACAGGGTTGTGGTCATGGTAAGTACCTGTTCACACCAAACCATCAACAACTCTCCAAGGAGTAACTACAATTACCACTTGATCACTTTGGTTCCCCAATCAATGATGAGTCACAACTCTATCCACACAATTCTCATGTAGGTTATTACATTTCATACCTCCCACCATGCCCTCCCAGTTAATACCAATCCCACCCCCAATTGCTGCTACAAAATTCAGTATAGTGGTTGGCAGTAGCAGTTAGTGAAAAGAATAACTCCCCCATTGATGGCATCATTTGTGTGTCAGGCCTCTGTTGATGTTGGCTACATATTTGATACCATTCAGACCGATAACCATATCTGTAATGGACAGTGATGATCTCCAAGTATGGCATAATGGCAGAAAAGTATGCAGCCACATTGCTACTTGGCAAAACAGGGGACCTGTCAACTCCCATGTACTTTACCATGGGGAGGATCCCATGGCTAAGTTGAGTGGTATCTTCAGGAACACAGGTTGCATCAAACATCAACATGAAGTGCATGAGTTTGGGGCAATGATAAAGAAGGGAAGTAATTCCCCATAGTGTGAGGTGAACAAGAGGGTCCTCTCTACAGCTACTGGGTGGAATCAGGTGGAGTACCTGCAAGTGTGGCCAAGCCTTGACCATATCCTCCAGGTTATTGTCTGTGAGGGTAAGGCAATGCAGCATTTCCAATGCAATGACCCTGACCTGATGGCAAGTTTGGTAAGGGTCCAGCATAGGATGCAGGCAAGTGGAAGGAATTATATTGTAGGTAAAACAATTGCAGAAAAAAGAGAAGATGAATTCTAGAGCTGTGCATTGTGATGATATCAAAGATGACATGTTGACCGGTGCTTGCAAAACATTGTCATCATCTTCAGAAGGTGAGCAGTAGATAGATATCTTAGTGACCTTAGTGAGGGGAGTCCAGCAGAAGAAGCCTGTACAAAATGCAAGGGAGTCAGCTTGGATGTTGAGAGTATGAAGTTGGGGAAAATGCTGCCACTGGGATGCTTGGTTCTAGGGCTAAGCCAATGAAGAAGATAGATCCAGAGCCATCACAATGCCTTTGCCTGAGTGAGAGTGTTCAATAGATCCCAAGAAGTCATATCAGACCCAAACATCTCCAAATTGCCAAGCTCAGAGACTACTCTGGAAAACAGATATACAACTTCATCAGGAATAAAATTTCGACCCCAGTTGGCTTTTGCATCCACTATACTCAGCATATGGATGTTTGGGCAAAGCATTGGTATGGAAAGGAGGTCAAGGTAGGTATAGATTGTGCCAAAGATGTCAAATTGAAGTGCAAACAAGCATGGCCCCAAGAGAAGAGGGAATATATGGGCAATGGTCTGAAATGCTGCATGGA
Source organism: Pisolithus thermaeus (assembly GCA_024663475.1). NCBI lineage: Eukaryota > Fungi > Basidiomycota > Agaricomycetes > Boletales > Pisolithaceae > Pisolithus > Pisolithus thermaeus. The sequence continues at coordinate 182,987 of JANFAF010000004.1, forward strand.
AATCCTCAGTATTAATCATATGATGATGATCAAGGGGCACTCTGAATGACAATGTATGAAGGTTTGGGAAAAGGAAGCTTGGGTCAGGTGGGGTGGTTAGGAACCTAAACCATGGGGGAACATTGCTGTCCATAGGAAAGGCATAGAATTCAAGTTCACAAACATGACTGTTATGCTATTGCACATGAAAGTTTTAAGAAAGGACAAGTGTGTAAGCCAATGGCAAAGTATACCTTGGGATGATAAGACTTTGAGTCCCCTTGGGCACCATTACTTGTATTGCCAAAGAATGGTGATAAATAAACAAGCAGATTGCAAGGTAGCAAAAAGATACTGTACATGGCAAAGTACCTAGGGTTTATATAGGTATGGAGACACAGCTATAAGTCTAGGAATCACTGGTAAGTCCAGGAAGTACTGATGAGTACAGGAAGCATTGAGTACAGGAAAGGCAATGATGTGCAGTAAAGCGCAGCTGTAGTACACAGACGAGTCAGTCAACCCAACAATGACTGACAAACACAAAGGGGAAGTGAGGCAAGACATGACAGACACAATGAGCCACAGGTTAGGCTGGGCCAATAACAGACATAGGGGACTTCAGGGTTAGGCCCAAGTAGCAAAGAGGAATGTGGTGTTGACTACCACAGCATCTGGCCGTCAGGTGACATACCAGGTATCACATGAATGGCAGCAAGAGTGGAGATGATGATGGCAGCAATGATGACAAGCAAGAGGGCAGCATAGGCATGTAGCAGAGGTGGGATGCATTCAGAAGGGGCAAAGAGAAGTGATTTTGTAACATTACCCCCCCATTAAGATCAGTGAGTCCCTGATTGACAACGACCTGAGGCATGCAGTGCCAATGATGGGTGATGGGATGTGGGTGGTGAAGGGGTGTAGGGGGATAAGATGGAAGCCTCCTTGGGAGTGGTCCATCGAGAGCCAGCACCATTTCTGCAGGACCAGTGTCCAATGAACTCACAGTCAAAACAGGCATTTGGCCTAAGAGGATGGTCAAGGGGAATGGGAAGGCATCCACCAAGATAGAACTGCAGCTGATCATCAAGGGTGAGGGCTATAAATGGCTGGGGAGGGATATCACTTTGGGCCTGAACAACATTGTGGATGGTATGAAAGTCAAGGTCCTGACAGGCCCTTTCTAGGAGGTCAACCCAAGTATAAATGGTTCCTCCATTATTTGCTGAGTCAGCAACAATGGTGGTGGCTTGTCAGAAGACCCTTTCATGCATGACTTCTGCTTCTTCTCTGAAGGGTGGTGGTGATGTTGGAGTCTCTCTTTTAGGGACAGGTAACCAGTCTGCACTAGCTCCACAAGGCAGTCCCAGTCTTATTTTGACATCTCAGGGAGACACCCCTGAAGGGCTTCTCCCAGCAGACACTTCCATTCTGACCATCTCACAAAGTTGCAATCTTCCATCTGAGATTGCAGAAGCAACCTTGCATAAGGCATCCAACCCAGAATGCACAGATCAATCAGTATTCTTGACTCAAAAGGAATGGGCTACTTCCAGGCCGAGGTCACTATGCACCAGATTAATCATGTCATGTTGGATGTCACCCATAGCACTTATTGTGGCACAGAGTAGTTGCTCAACATAAGCCCCCTTTTCCTCAGGGTCACAAACTTGAGTGGCTCCTAAAAACTCTGGGATGTAAGAGGCTACTATGTCTGATCCTCTGAAGATCTGACACAGCAACTGTAGACATTCACTTTGTTCTTGTGTCACCCCATCAAGTGTGTGCCCTTCATTGTACTTTGTGAGAAGCCAACAATAGTCAAAGAACTGAGCTGTCATGGGGCCCACTTGGGGGAGGTATAGCAGGCAGCCCCAGTACAGGGTGGTATGTGCTCATGTGATATGGGTCAGGTGATGGGTAAAGTGGGAAGGGGGGGTCGTTCGTTTGGGTTCAGTCCCTCATTAGGGTCATCATCATAGGGTGTGGCTGAGAGTTGATCCATGAGTGGGACAACTGGGAAAGGGGTGGAAGGCCAGGCACATTTCTTGCCCTTGTTTGGTCTTGGGCTGACACATTTGAATGAGATCCCTCCAAGAGGTACAAACAAGGTGGCATCAGAAAGGGGTTTGACTGAGGTGGCAGAGAATCTGTCTGCTTCTGTCAACACCAAGCCAGTGTTACAGGCATTGGATAACATGGGGATGGCTCATGAGGGGATCATTGCAGCTGGTGAGGATAGAGAGACATCCATGGAGGTGAACATGGAGTTGGCAAAGTCAGATTCATCAAGGTCAAAGTATTCAGAGCCTGGGTTTTTGGTGTTGATGGAGCAGGGTGAAGACATTTAATCATTGAGGCAATGGGCTAGTTTATAATCATATAGGGCCTCCTCTGCATGTTCCTTTATATTGTCCTCTGGTTCCCAGGTATTGGACAAATGGGGGAATCCTTTCCACTTCACCAAGTACTCACATCCCTTCCAACACCCCTTAGCCTGGTGATTAAGTATTGCCTTGAGCTCCCACTTGGCCTCATCATCCACCAAGTCAGGAAGGGACTGAGCTGGGGCACACCTGTATTCACCAGTTTCTGTGTATGGGTATATTCACAAAGTATGGAAGACCAGGTGCACCTTCCATGTAGTGGGAAGATCAAGTCATACAGCCACAGGTGATATTAATTCAGTGACTTTAAATGGCCCCAGCCTCCTCAGCTCCAGTTTGGCTGACTGACCCTGCATTCTAAGATTAGCTGAGTCAAGCCAGACCTGATCTCTGATCTTCGGGGGGACATAAGCTCCCTTGCTTTGGTTCTTCATTAACTCCTGTGTCCTTTTGTGGGACACCATTGCCAGATCTCAATTGTTCACCAATGACTGAAGTTGTTTGTCCACCGATGGCGCTGCAGTGGTTCATACCACTGGATACAGAGAGGGGTCGAAACCATAAAGGAGTGAAAATGGCATTTGTCTGTGGACTGAGTGTATCCACAAGTTGTGTGCAAACTCTGCATCTGGAAGCTTTTGCACCCAGGAATTGGGCAGTTCTGTGCAGTAACACCTCAAATACATCTCAAGCTCCTGGTTGACATGTTCACTTTCACCATTTGTCTGGGGATGATATGTGGTTGACAACTTGGTTTTGATCCCTACAGCCTTGTAAAGTTCCCAGGTAAATGCAGAGGCAAACTGCAGCCCTCTGTCAGATATGACACTTTCGGGCAGGCCATAGCATTGATAGATATTCTTTTGGAACAGCCTTGCTAGTCTGACCAAGTCCACTGTCTTGTTGGTTGGTATGAACACTGCCACCTTAGTCAGGCCTTGATCAACCATGGTAAGGACTGAGTCATATCCCTCAGACAGGGGTAGATCGGTGATGAAATCCATGGAGATTTATTGACAAGGGAGGGGGTTAAATGATGCTTCGTTGGGGGTGACTGGCAGGGTGACTGGGTGAGTGATGACCTTGTTTGCTTGACAAACCAGGCAACCCTTTACATAGTCACATATTGACTTCCACATGCTGGGCCACCAGACCTCCTTCATCATTTTCCTAGTCATTGCCTTTATTCCTGGATGTCTGGCTGACAGATGATCATGGTATTCCTGTAGGCATTGTTTTCTGGTGTTCGGCAGGATGTATAACCTTTGCTTGTACCATTTCATTCCATCCAAAACCTTTTGCATGTTTTCATTTTCTTCCAAGAGGGTAAAGTCCTTTTGTGTTTCACTCATGGTGTGCTCATAGACCTCTCTTGATATAACATAAACTCCTTTCCATGGTCAGTCAACCTTTGACTTTTTGTTCATGATGTGTTGTTCCAAAGCTGTGTGAGCTGTTGAGTCATTTTGTGTGGTTTTCACCCCCTTGTCAAGGCACATGGTTTTGGGTAAGGCCACTGCCATTGTAGCTGGTTCCTCCCTGTAGTTGGAGTGTTGAGACAGTGTGTCAGGCACCCCCATGAGCTTCCCTGGTTGGTGGGAAAACAACAGTGGATAGCCTCGAAGCATATCCAACCAACAAGCTTGTCATGGCATAAGTCTTTGGGGATGTTGCCAATATGTAAGATTCTTATGATCCATGTAGATCATTGTGGGTTTGACCGGGGAAATAAGGTAGTGTCAGAAGGCATCCAATGCATGGATAACCACTAGCATTTCAAGGTCAAAGACCTGGTAACATTGTTCCACTCCCTTGAGGGATTCTGATAGGAAATGGCATGGGTGCCATTCATTGTTGGGATCCTTTTGTGCAAGAAAAGCACCAGTTCCAACCTTTGAGGCATCAGTAAAGAGTGCAAAGGGTTTGCAGTGATCCAGGATTTGGAGTACAGGGGCCAAACACAACAACCTCTTGATTTTCTGAAAAGCTTTTTCTTCTTTGTTGTCCCACCACCATTTGACATCCTTTTTGGACAGGTTGTGTAGCAGATGAGCTATTTGCGAGAATGACAGAATGAATCTTCCATAGAAGTTACAAAAGCCTAGAAAAGATCAAATGTCTCTTAGGCAGGCTGGCATAGGCCAGCTTTCCACTGCATCTGTTTTGATCAACACCACCTGGACATTTCCCTGAGTTATTTTCATTCTGAGGAACTCAACCTCATCCATTTCAAAAATGCATTTAGATATTTTCAACTGAAGTTGTTCCTCCTGGCAGACAGCCAGGAACTCCTTTACATATTGTCATAATTCTTTGTGGGTTTTTGCATGTACTACCACATTGTCCATGTAGCCACACTGTTGTCACTCATGCAGCTGTCAAGTGAATGTCATGTCCATGAATCTTTGGAAAGTGGGAGGTGAGTTGCATTATCCAAAAAACATTACCATCAGTTTGAACAATCCTTGTGGCATGAGGAAAGCCACTTTCCATTGATCTTCTGGTTTAACCCATACATTTGTGAAACCCCAACAAATGTCAAATTTTGCGAAGTATTTTGACTCACATAATGCATCAATCATATGTGGGATATTGGGTAGAGGGTAGGAGTCATGAATCATCTGGGAGTTTAGATACTGATAGTCTTGGACTAGCCATTTCTTCCCATCCTTTTTAGCTACAAAGATGACACCAGCAATTCTGAAGGTACAATTTTCCCACATGCCAGATTCTCATCAATAAATTCACTGAGAGCCTTCATTTCATCTGGAGACATCAGGTATAATGTTGCCTTCTTCATCAATGACTTGTTTTCCTTTCGGAATTCTTCTTTGGTGCAGATTTTGTGATCTAGCCCTTTATGGAAGTGGGGTAACAGTATATTGGTTTTGGAGAAGACATCAGCAAAGCTGGAGTATTCCCTTGGAAGATCTGGGACCTCCACCTTTCCGGTGTTCATCTTGAGTTGCATAGAGATAGTAGTGCAGCCTACAGAGGCATTCTTGACCTCATGACTGCTGGCTTGTTTCTTTGGCAACTGTTGCAGGGAGTCACCCCATCCTTTGATTTTCTGAGTTTCCCAATTCATCATGGGTTTCTCTTTTCGAAGCCACAGCATTCCCAAGATGATGTGATCTTCTTTTTCCAGAGGTCTAACAAAACACAAAACTGTGCATTTCCTGTTTTTGACCTCCACACAAAGATAACACTTTCTTTGTACTTGGTAACTGATTCTTCTGTCAAACATGATGATCTTCCAGGGGTTTTTGACCCTGTATGTTTTGATCTTCCAGTCCCATACAACTCTGGGACCAATCAAATTTACTTCAGCACCACAATCGATGATGGCATTGACTTCTGTTTTGTAGTTGAGTAGCTTTGTCATTCCTCATGGTGATCGAGCAGTCATTTCGGATTCATCACAGATACTAGATACATTGTAAGCAGACAAGACTTTGACTTTGGACATACTGGACGAAAGTAAACCAGGATGTCCCTTTAAAAACCCCATTTCATTTCATGATACATATTCTTGGGGCCTCCAGCTGAGATGACCTCTTCTTTTACCTTGTGGATTTTAGCAGGTTTCTTGCACTCCTTTCAGATGTGTCCTTCATCTCCACAGTTGTAGCACATTATTGCATAGGCAAACCCACTTGGGGTCATCTTCCTTGTTCTCCCATGACAATCAACATCCATGGCATTTGGGTCTTGGGTAGGTGTAGGTTGATGGAAGTTGAAAAACGACATAGGGGCTGTTTTTCCATCTAGGATTCATTTGTTCTCAATCTTGCTAATGGCTTCCCCTGCTGTGGCAATCCATTCCAAAATGGTCTTGGGGTCCCTGTGATCAAGAACGCAATCTCTGATTTGCTTCTTTAAACCTTTTCTGAAGAAGATTGCTCCATTAAAGGAATTGTCATGGAACTTAGCTCTATTGAATAGAACCATGAACCATGCAGCATAATTTTCGAGCAGGGCAGAACCTTGAGTAAGAGTTACAAGTTCTAACTGGGCCTTGCTATGTTGATCCCCACTTGCGAACATTGCTTGGATTGTTGCCTCGAAGTTATCCCAAGTATCATTGTAGGTAGCAAGGCTGCTTCTGCATGTTCATTGATATAATTTTCTGCGAAGGTGGCAGCAGATCCTTCAGTCATGTATGAAAGTGCCAGACTGATTTGTAGATGGTCTGTTATGTATACATGCTGGTTTATCTGAAGGTAGCCCTTAACTTGCATGAGCCAGGTGGGAAGGCATTTATGGTTGCTGTTGTAAATGGTCAGTTTGTTGAGATTAAACTCATGTCCTCCATTAAGCTTTTCTTCTGAATTGAAGCTTCCAGGATTATGCATCCACCTTTGACTAAAGGCTTTTGCCAGTAGCTCTTCAAGTTCTTTCTCTGTGGGTTCCCTATTGAACAGCAGGGCTCCAGACTTCTTGGCTTCCTGTCCAGAACCTCTGGCAGCACCCAAAGACAGTCCTTTGGTCACATGAGACATGAGATTAGCAATAGACTCTTCTTGTTGACTGGGTACCGGTACATCACTGATAGTGGAACTGAAGTCAGATAATGTGTTGTCTATAAGTGGCTCTGCATCAGTTTCAGATTTGGGTTCCCTTTCTCAGTAAGCTCCAAGAATAGCTGAGTTTTGAAGAGTAGAGGGAGGGACAGGGGTACTGATGAGACTGTACTTTTGTGTGAACTGTCTACCAGAGTATTCAGTTGAAGTATGAGGGGGAATGGGTGGTGCCTTGCCTTTACCTAGTCTAGAAGGAGGTGGTCAAGGAGGATGATTGGGTTCTCCTGAAGACACCTTGGGCAACTGGTAAGGTGAGGTGGAAAAGGTAGAGTGATGTGTTGACAAGAGGTCCAAATAATGGATGGTCAACTAGCAAAATTTTTGATAGAGAGAATAGCTGAGCATCATGTCTGAAAAATGGTCACAGCAGTGATTTGATCTTTTTGCTTTTGTTATGCTGTTGCACACAAAAGTCCTAAGAAAGGACAAGTGTGTAAGCCAACAGCAAAGTATACCTTGGGACGATAAGACTTTGAGTCCCCTTGGGCACCATTACTTGTATTGCCAAAGAATGGTGATAAATAAACAAGCAGATTGCAAGGTAGCAAAAAGCTACTGTACATGGCAAAGTACCTAGGGTTTATATAGGTATGGAGACACAGCTATAAGTCCAGGAATCACTGGTAAGTCCAGGAAGTACTGACAAGTACAGGAAGTGTCAAGTACAGGAAAGGCAACAATGTGCAGTAAAGTGCAGCTGTAGTACACAGATGAGTCAGTCAACCCAACAACAACTGACAAACACAAAGGGGAAGTGAGGCGAGACACAATGGACATGATGAGCCACAGGTTAGGCTGGGCCAATAACAGACATAGGGGACTTCAGGGTTAGGCCTGAGTAGCAAAGAGGAATGTGGTGTTGACTACCACAGCATCTGGCCATCAGGTGACATACCAGGTATCACATGAATGGCAGCAAGAGCAGAGATGATGATGGTGGTGACAATGATGAGCAAGAGGGCAGCATAGGCATGTAGCAGAGGCAGGACATGTTCAGAAGGGGCAAAGAGAAGGTGATTTCATAACAATGACTGGAAATTCTCTTGACAAAGTCCCAGTCATTGTCACTGAGTGGCTGTGATTGTGATGAGCACTGCAGGGGTGTGTCTGCCTATCCACATGAAGAAAGTGATAGTAAGGCCTTACTGGGTATCTTCCATTGCATAAATTCCTTGCATAAGACAGATTGTGCATAATCAGTAGCATGTCTGGCAGATTCTCCCAGATCAGATCCATAGCTGGTTTGTTGAAGGTGTGGCACATCCTGGCCACTGCACACAACATGGTGCCATCTTCAATGTACTAGAATATAAGCCACAGAATTTCATCCACCAAAAGGCATGGATGCATGATGAAAGATTTGAAAAAAATACCTGATTAATGATTGACCAGTTGAAAGCTTGGCACTTGTGGGTTGTGTGTACATATCACATGACAGCAATGAGTCTGCACGTGTGCACTCTGGCTTTGTATTACTAACTTTTATATTGCACAGAGGGGTCAGAGCAAAGGGAAAAGGGCAGAGCACTTGCCTTAGGTTTCAGTTGAAAGCTTTGGTCTTTGGTAAAAGGAAATTGGGTAGTAGTTCTGAGTGAGAATGATGAAGATGTATATGCAAAGCTTTGCTAAGATTGCTACTGTCCTGGTACCATCCAAGGACCTTTATATACATGTAGGCTGCACACAGACCAGGTGTGCTGTCAGCATAAGTATAACTACCATATGTGTAAGTTGGAGGACCTTCCATATAGGTATGACTCTGTCTTTCTACTAGGAATGTGTGTCTGGTAATCCAGTATAAGAGAACACTGTAGAATAGTATGGAATGTACTATTCTTAGAGTAACAATCACATGTAAGTGATAGTAACTGGTAATAGTTTCAACATTTTACACCCTGAGGAGAGCAGAAAAAGGAGTTCATATCAGGTGACAGCAACCAGTGTTGACCCATGGCACAATTCTTGTATACACACAAGTTTGATGCATTGGCAAATTCAACAGTATTCATCAGCAAAACAGTATTTGGCTGTGCATCACTGTACAGCCACCACAGTGTGCCACAGGTCACAGGTAGGTCCCCCACTGTACAGTGCCTCTTAACTTTTTAATTACTGTGTTTGAAACCACAAATGTAGTCTTGTATAATTGTATATATCATCAACATATGGTTTCTGATATTAAGAGTACAGTAGATGTGAAATTGAGAGCAATATAAGGCAAAGAAGATTGCACTGTGACACTGTAGCCACCTGTAGTGACTGTGACACTGTCCCAAAGTGACTGTTTTGCTGATGTTAAATCACTTCCTACATAATGGCACTCTTGTTTTGTATTGTCCATCTGATGTCATGGCAGCAGTCAGTTTGCACACTGTTTTCTCACTCAATTACAGGAGGCCCACCTAAAAGTCATTGTTCTGAAAGTGTTACATACATCCAGTTATCTATGCAGCAGGGCCACATGTGTTGTGACTGGCACATTGCATGGCAGTTGTGTACAACAACATGAGAATGGCATAGCCATGCCTTTGCTTATCAATGGGTATTAGATAAGCCTTGCAGGATGCTCATGGCCAGAATGCACAGACATGTCCTTAAAGAGTCCTACACTAATTCCACTATCTCTCTGTCTTCTTCAACAAGGTACAAGGTACATTTCCCTTGTTTCCACTATACAGAGTCATCTAAGGATGAAGGCCAGGTAATCATTCAATGGGATGGGTTAAGTCTTAGACATTGGCACTGTTGGAATTGCTGGCTACTGCCTATTTTGTCTTCTGTGGCACATCTGGAAAGGCTCAGGTTCATATCTATGGATTGTGCTTGTGACAACCAGAGGTTGCGAGTCATAGCTGAAACCAAGAGTGGCAAGGAGTACATATTTCAGATGGCTCAGCTTGCAGTGCAGGACACAAGCAAAGCATCTCAGGCAGCAGAGCAAGCCCAGCAGCAGTCAGAAGCAGTGTGGCAGAACCAAATTAGAACTCATTGCTATGAAGATGAGCTCATTCACAAAGCTGAGGAGACAAAAAGAATGGAGCAGAATATCCAAGCAGAATGCAACACATCACAGGTATGCAGGTCATCACAAGATAGTGAGCAATCTAGGGTCAAGCATTTGGAGAAAGCCCAGAGAGAAACAGACAAGCTCAGGAGAAGGTTAGTAATGCTCAGCAGGCATCTAAGGAAATCGCCAAAAAGGCAAGGACTGCTCAAGTGGCAGCAGAGCAGGTCACATGAGAAGCTGCAGAATACATGCATGCTGCAAGGGATGCACAGGAAGAGGTAGAGGAATGCCTCAAGAGGGGGATACAACAGGTCATCATACCTGTGTTGGACAAAGTAGCCACAATGAAGACAAGGGTGCAATTTGAGCAAGGTTGCTTTCACTTTGCTGTTGCAGGTGTTGTGGGCAGTGGGAAATCATGGTTGATTGAGATCAGAGTCAAAGATGGAGTAGTGTTTGAAGGGATGCATGATGACCATATGGGTGACTGCAGGGTGCCTATGTAGGCATCATTGGCACAGCTGAGGCTCTATGTAGCTGGTCCCTGACATTAACTGAAGCAAAATCAGTGTTGCCAAAATGTCGATGACTCAAGAAGTGTAGCCACAACATTTCTGTCAGGATCTCTTGGAAGGCACATTGCAACTGCCAGTTATGGAATGGAATTACCAGGGGATTTACTGGAGAAGACTTGCACTTGATGTTGTATCCTGGAAACTGAAGATGAGTATGATGCATGATGTACATATATCAAGAGAGGAGTGAGACAAAAATAGGAATGGGCCAACCATATGCATATTTAGGCAAAATACTTGGGCTGATTTGGTCGACACATACTTCGACTCCCCTGATTCATTGCAATTGTCATCCCCACATCAGATAAGCTAGCTGAAGCCAAATTAAGGGTGCAATAGGAGCAAGGCCACTTTCATTTCGCTGTCACAGGTGTTGCTGGCAGTGGCAAGCCATTGTTTGTCAATGCCATCCACAGGGTGGATACTTGGCATCAAGATGCCACAGACATTGGAGTCATTGAAACCACTGTCAAAGTAGGTCAATATTCTGACCCCAACCTTTGCATTTGTTTGGTATGATATTCCAGGAGCAGGTACTCTGCAACAGCCAGACTGGTTGTACTTCAACACACAGGGTGTCTTTGTGTTTGATTGCATCATTGTCCTGTTCAACAATTGCTTCACAGAGATGGACACTGCAATCTTGATGAACTGTATGAGACTCCCAATCTCCACATGCATTGTTTGCTCAAAAGGGGACATACACATCCTCAACATCATGCAGAAGGATGGATATGACAACAACCATGATGACACAACTGTATGCGAGTCACTGTTCCCTAGTGCCCACAGCCAATTCATCATGCAAATGTGAGTGACCATCAAGAAAAACCTCAAGGAAGCTGGCTTACCTGACCAAAGGGTCTACATGGTTTCTAACAAGACATTGCTGTCAATTGTCAAGGACCGCTCACTCAGGTTCCCTCACAGAATCATCAACAAGCTGGAATTGATTAAAGATGTCCTTGATGAGGCTTGCTCTCATCATTGTGGAGTCTGTGCCGAAGATGATGACTGCCCAGTTTAGATGGCTCATGGGCCTAGTCCTTCGAAATTGGTTTGTTACTCATGTATGTGCACTGTTAGATTATGTTCAGGCCATAACTGACGTACTTGTACAGGTATGATCTCACCTTCTTGAGTCTGCGTGCAAGTTTTCATTGAATTTTGTCAGAGAAACTGCAACATAAGTACCTCGTTCAGTGTGAAAAATAAGTTTCACCCACTGTAAGTCATGGAACTAGTCCATTCAAGAAGTAACATGTGAAAGCCCACAGACTCATTGAAGTTCATTGGGTCATGCCTCTTGATGTCAGATACATGTGACTACACAACTGTACAGTGCACAAGACACCCTAGAGATATCAGTATAGCTGCCAAGGTATAGAGGAGTCACTATGATTGAGGCAACATTGCACCGTGTGTGACCTCAAGTGATCGTTGACTGCTGGGTGTCCATGCATCACCATTTTTGGTGACCTTGACTTTTCCCTGTTGAGGGCCAATCGAAGTGGCGAGTTTTGGGTTTGTCTATACAAGTTGCAAGTGGTTCTGGATGAGAGGAGTAAAAAATGGCCAGTAAATAGCAGGCTGTGATCACATGGCACAAGTACCTCACTTATGCATGGCACATCTGCTTTTCTGTGGCAAGCTTTTGTCTTCAGCAAGCAACCATCAACCTTGTGTTGGAGTTTGAATCACCCCTGTGTGATACATATATTGGTGCGAGTTTTTACTTGCTTACATAAGCACTTAGAGTGCACATAGTACTATGCTTTTGGTACTGTTCCCTCAGTAGTTGAGTCACTACTGAGGGTAAGTTCATATATTCTTTACAGTAAACTACTTACTGATCCCCTGTAGCTGCCTACAGGTATATCTAATATATTAGTAGTTGAGTCACTACTGAGGCTGCCTACAGCCTTTTTCAACACCTTGCAGCTTGGCTGGCCAGTTGTAGATGTTACCAACACTCTGCTAAGCTGTACAGAGTGACTGAATGACTGCTGCGATGTCTCCTTCAACACCAACACCATCATTATCTACCAGCGATCCACCTACAGATGGCATTCCCAATGAAGCTTTCGAAGCCCTCATTAATCCCTTTACTTCTGACGGGATATATGATGTACCACCAACTTCTACTGCTCCACAGGCTTGAGTTACAGTGGGCAGAGCTCTGCTCAGAGATGAATCTGGAAGACTTGATTTTGAGAAGATATGCAGTGTGTTTGAAAGGCAGGACCACACAGCAAGTCAAGGAGGGGCACCAGTTGGAGTTATCGAATTGGATCAACAGGTGCTGGACTCCCTTGGAGGAGGTGTACAAACAGACGTGGATGATCGGCTAGATAATGTATGTCTACTCTACAGCAGATTAGCCTTTCTCACTTTCTTACCACCTTTATTCACACCAACAGGTAGAGGCACAGTGACCTTGAAAGAAAATCCTTTTACTGCCATCATTCAAGATTCACAACTGGACAGAAGTGGGTATCCTGACATAGACAGCACAGCTCACTTGAATGATGTGCCACTGCTCTGCAACGTTCTGACCATGCCATTTTCATTTGGCCAGTTGAACGATGCACTTGGAAGTGCCTGTGATGAGATGCATACTCTTCACCAGTGGTACAATGAATTGCAAAAGTTGGTTGCAGAGAAGTTGGGGAAAGGGAAGGAATGCAAAATGACTCAGAAGGTAGTGAGTGGAGCTTAAGATTCTAAAACTTGTAGAACTGCTACTGCTCCATCCAATCTATGAGCACCAGGCACCACCATGGGGAATGGAATGGAAACTGGACATCAGATAATTTTGGACTGAAAATACTGGCCAGACCAGGGATCGAACCTGGGTCTTCCCACTAGCACTGGGGTGCCTTACCACTAGGCCACCCGGCCATCCCTTACTAGCCTAGAGTGTGGACTCTCATTCCAACAGATAACCATCGCAGGAGGTTCTGATTATGGTTCAAAGCAAGATAGTGATGATGACATTGCTGCAGAGGTTGCTCAACTCTCTGAGGAAGAGGCAAAGCGAGCATTGATGGCACAAGTTCTCTCCTTGTATGTGGTGACATGCCTGAACTCCTGGATAGGCCATCGCAAGTATGACAAACATTTGGCCCTTGCTTTTACTTTCTGGAGATGTTGGATCTGCCCCCTTCAAGTTGTTGCTGTGCACTCATGGTAACTTGAGTCTCCAGGACATATCACATGCCCTTGACTTCATTGAGTGGGTTGAAAAAATTATTTGGCAACAATCTTTGGCACCTATCAATTCCTCTCTTGTCCCACTTTTTCGGTGGGTAACATAGAGGAGCTTTTGTCTTGCATTGAGCTTTGGGAAAGTATGGTCCGAAGTACTAGCACTTGAAATCCAGTTTGATCACACATGCAATGACTGTCAGTGGGGATGGGTATTGATAGGGTGGAATTGCTGCCATTCCAGTACAAGTATGAATCATCCTGTTTACTTCTGATGGTAGCAAACAATACAACCTCCAATATGATGCAAATACCTCTGTGGGTTACGAGACTCTGAGCCTGGAAGCAGGCGGTGTGTTATCATTTTAGTTGAGTGGGGGACTAATAACACTTGATTGTCATGTTGGCTGGAACCAAGCAGCGCCATTTTACCCTCAATTCTATAAGGATGTCTAGATGCTCAGTCTTACGTTGTGGTCCAATGCACAGATGGTTCCAGCGGTATGAACCTTCATACCATACCGACTTCAATATTAGAAGCTTACTACAGGTGTTGTGTTAGGGGTCGTGCCTTTTCAGGCACAAGTTATCATCCACAGGCATGTGATACCTCGGTATCACATGCCTGTCTGCCAGGTATACAGTGAGTGAAAAAACGTGTGCAATGTTTGGCTGTTTTGTACTAAGTCCAGTGTAGCGCCATGAGGCGTGGGAATCCTGCTTAGCCTTGGTGAGGTGGGTGGTAGTACTCGCTCTTGGCTACAAAATGGTCCCAGGGTCACGTGATTTGGTGCAGTAGTCATTGAGATATGTCCATTATAAAACAGCTACACCATTGCACACGTTTATTCACTTTTGAAAAGTGAGGGGTATTTGGGGAATATCAGTACTTGGTATAGCCTCCTTTTGCTTTAATCACTGCCTCCACCCTCCTAGGCATGCTTTCAATCAACTTCTGACACTCTTCAGCTGGTATATTGTTCCACTCCACCTGAGTCCTCTCCCACAACTCCAGTATTCCCTTGGGAGGATGCTCATACTCTGCAAGCCTCCTCTTGAGGTAACCCCAGGCATGTTCTATGGGGTTGAGGTCAGGGGACTGTGCAGGCCATACCATAGTCCTAAAATCCTGCTCCTCTAGCCACTCCTTGACCTGTTTGCAGGTGTGCTTGGGGTCATTGTCCTGCTGGAAGATGATGTCAGGAGGATGGAGACCATAATACTCAAGGGAATCTTGTAGTTCATCCTTCAAAATTTGGAGGTAGAGGTCTCCATCCATCCTACCATCAATCTTGGTGCCATACCCAACACCCTCCCAGGTCATACAGCCCCACATCATGAGAGACCCTCCTCCAAACTTCAGTGTCCCCTCTACTAGCCTATCATTCAGCTTCTCCACTGGCTTTTTCCATGCCCATTTGCACCCATCTGACCCCAGGCGATTAATTTTAGTCTCATCAGACCATACCACCCTCTTCCAGTCCTCCAAAGTCCAATCTTTATGGGCATAGGCAAAGTCCAACCTTGCCTTGTGATGCTTGGCAGAGAGGATAGGTCGTTTTCGCTTTACCACAGCCTTCATACCAGTCTTCTTCAGGTGCTGGCAAACAGTATTTGGGTGGAGGGGCTGGTTGATGACATTGGTGAGAGTTTTGGTCACCTGCACAGCATTGTCTGCCTTCTGAGTTGAGATGAGGTGGATGGCATGGCAGACATTAGCAGGGGAAAGCTTGGATGGACGACCTCCAGTGGACTTCTGCAGGCTGGAACGCTCCTTGGAACAAAGTCTAGAGATGGTAGAGCGATGTAGGCCAGTACTGGAGGCAATAGAGGAAGGAGAATGACCAGAATCAAGCATAGTGAGGATAGTATTCCTTTGGGTGGAGGAGATGGATCTCATGGTGGTAAAGGTTGGAAATAAAGAAGCGTGTGGACTTGTTCAAACTCAGACACAATGTTTATATGTGTATCTTTGTTTGTAGGACCAAACAACCACAATTATCTCTTCATTTGACTCAGATTTTACTTCCAGCCCAAAAGTGAATAAACGTGTGCAATGGTGTAGCTGTTTTATAATGGACATATCTCAAGGACTACTGCACCAAATCACATGACCCTGGGACCATTTTGTAGCCAAGAGCGAGTACTACCACCCACCTCACCAAGGCTAAGCATGATTCCCACGCCTCATGGCGCTACACTGGACTTAGTACAAAACAGCCAAACATTGCACACGTTTTTTCACTCACTGTAACTTGGCTCAGGAAAGTCCCATATATTGTCGAGAAGGCTGTCTTCCAGACATCTTCAGGTTCTATATGAACTTGTTCATATGTGTTCAACAAGTCAATCTTAGAGTGAAATTTTGCTCGAGCTACATCCATCTGGATCTGATCCTGGTCTGGAAATGGGGTGACATCCTTCACCATGTTCTTGTTTCTTTTATGACAGTCAATGACTGTTCATAGTTTTCCATTTTTCTTTGGGATGCATAGCATTGGTGTGGCTTGTGGGACACTTTTCAATACCCACCACTCTGCATCTGTATAGAGCCAGATTTTATCTGATAATTGTTGCTTGAGTGCATCAGCACATTGTGGCAGGTGGTACACATACTGCTTGTTTTTATCTACCAGGGGAATCCTGTGATTTACCTCCTGTAGTGGGGGTAATCTTGGGATTACCCTGCTCAGTCTATGCTTATACTGTTCAAACCACTGGTTCTGTAGTTGAGGTATATCCTCATTTTGTAATGATTGTTTACTATGCTTGATTAGTGCAAGATGCTCACTTTTTGAGCTATCTGGCTCTTTTGACTTCTCAAACTTCCTTCCCCCCTTTGAGCCCTCACAAGGCCAAAGCTGTGCAGGGCATGAGAGTCAATCTCTAGGATGGGGCTTGCCTGTCACAGTTGCCTCAGGTTCTGTGAGCAATGATACTTGTTCATTTCCTATTATGATTGTTTTGTCAGTGAAGTTGAGGATCGCCTTGTGTTGCCTTAGGAAGGGAATTCCTATGATACAGTCATAGCAATCGATGTTCGCTACATCAAAGTATATTTTGACTTCGTAGTTTCCAACCTGTATCTTTGATACTCCTCCATGAGTGATCTTCGAATGGCTGCCTATGCAGCCTAGTTGTAGTGTCAGCTGCTGTTTGAGGGGAAATACCATCATTCTCATAACTTTGGCAAATGCCAGGCTTATGAAGTTTCTTGTACTTCTGGTGTCTAACATCATATAAGCTTTACAGCCATTAATCACGGCCTGTAGTGTTGCACATGTCCATAATTCTGCACTTGTCTTGGGATGAGATCCCACTGAATTGTTTGTATGCATAGCATACCTAAATGATTGAGCTGGAGGCTTCATAATAGGTTCGATCTTTGTAGTGATATTTATCACTGCCATTTGTAGTCTGATAATCCAGTCTATCATCATTAGTTATGATTAAGTTGCCATGTGGTGTTTCCACTATTGTATCATTGGGGTATATCCCAACAGAGTTATTTTCTTCACCTGAATGCTGAAGGCATGCCTCTATGATTTGTAGGCCATACTGTACCCTCGCATCATTATGGCTTTCCTGAGGTATTGACCTCATTATGCATACCTCTGACAAGCTCTGAAGTCTGTCAGCTTCCATGGACCATATACAGTCTGCCATTATTCATATCGCACAACATGTACAGTCAATATTCAGGCCATATCCCTCCATTTGTGCTCTGTCGCAATCATCCCAGCCATGATCATACTCTCTACATGCCAGCTGTGAAGGGTATTGTAATGCTACATCTAATGTAGCATCACCCTCGATTGCAGATTCGGAGACATGTTCGATTCTTTGAGCACATTCTGGACATGAGGTGTCCTCATGAATAGCACTGTAGATGGATGTCCATGTCCATCAATTTTGTGTAGGTAATCTATCTACCATATCTTCGTGTTCTATGGATTCTTCCATTTGGAAGTCCATATCATCGTCCATCACTCTGAGTGATGCACTCCATAGCAGTCCTTCTTTGTCCCACATAATATTTGGGTGATGCTCTATTGTATTATCTCAGCTAACCCAGACCTTTCCCCATGGGGTGTCTATCACAATGGTGTCAGGGTATATCCCAACATTGCCATGAGGCATACCTTGAAGTTGAAGGTTGGATATGACATTATCCAGTTGTTCTGTCATCTACCAGTGTCACCCCGGTAGTCTCTGCACATATTGTCATGCAAGTATTGCTTGCCTGAGGGCATTCATATGATGTCCCTCTCAGTGTCGAAGTTGCGAGGCCATTTCTTGGAGCACAGCTCATACATGCAATGTACTTTGTTCTGTATCTGATAACTGCATACAGTTTCTGTCATTCACTCCTTGATGATACTTGTGCCTAGCATGATTATCCAGTGTTTCAATCGCCCTCATTAGGGAGTGATCTCCACTTAGTAGCCCTTCAGCTACATGGTCGACTCTGTGTCAGCATTCATCACATGATCCTTTGTGTACAGCTCCGTACAAGCCTGACCATTCCCATTTCTCTTCTTGAGGTTCATCCTCGCAAAGACTGGGGTCTCTGTCCTCTGTCCACACAGTACTATCCTCCATCTCAGAGCATACTTCTTCCACCAAAGAGGTTTCTTTGTCGTACTGTATGCACATCATAGCACAGGACACTATGTTGTCAGAACTCGATGCTTCATCTTCCTGATGCATAGCCCCAAAGTATGTGATGGGCTCATCATCATCATTAATTTCTGAGTACATTTCATACTCATTGACAAGGCTTTCCTTGTCATCTAATATTTCTTCCTTGTTTGTCTCTCCTTCCTGATCATCATCAATGATCTTTCCTTTGTCAGATTCCTCTGACTGACTTTTCTTGGGAATTTGTTGCCCTTCATTCTCTTGAACATCAACTGCATACAGTCATGGCTTCACTGTCACTTTACCCTTATCCTTTCGAGGGTGAGGGCAATCTGGGGCTATATGCCCCACTTCAGAGCAGCTATGGCATGTCACGCTGTGCATGAACTTCCAGGGTTGTTTCCCCTTCTGTTGTGGGTTTTCCCACTCCCTTTGATGGGGTCTATTATCCTGATCTTTCTGGTGGAACTGTTCACCTTTCTTTCTGATTTCAGTGCTCCTTGGCATGAAGTTCATCTTTCAATGATATAGTGTATTTCCTTTCTGGAAATACTTAAAGGTATCTTTGTTTGATGAGCTTCCCAAGCTCTGATTACCATGTGGGTGTGAACCACTTTGTCCTTGGGAAGTCTCCCTGCTAAAGCCGATGTGGCTCATTCTCATGTGCATGTTTACTGCCTTTTGCACTGTTTCCATGCACTGTACTTCCTCCAGAATTTCCTCAATCGTTGAATGTTCCACAGAGATGCTGCGAGCTTTGAAAATAGACTTTATTATAGAGTGCAGTAGTCCCTGCAGGAACTTCCTTCTGAACGAGTAATTGTCAGGGGGTTGCACCATTCAGTGCACACAATGTTTTAAGTCATTATAGTATGTGAGAGCTCCTTTGTCATACTTGAACTTAGTTCAATCATATTTGTCAGCTGCATTCTGTGCTGATGCTTCATGGATGAATTGTTTGAATAATCCACAGATTAGTCCTTTGAAGGTCCAGTATTGTATCTGTCAGTTTGGTGAATCGACTTCTTGATCATACCACTGGGAGGCCAGACCCTCCAGGTACAGCCCAGTGTACAGTACGTGATCTTCATCATGATCAGGTCCAGTGACCTTGAACGTATGGAAGTACTTTAATATCTGGCCCAGCCAGTCATCAAATTTATCCATGTCATCTTGACCTCTGTACTTGCCAGGCTTTGGTGGATTCATTGCTTTCACCTCAGGTCCAACTTGTCCCATCAGTAAACTGACTTGTTCCCAGATATGCTGAGTGTATCTGTTCTGCATAAAGTCCATATATCTCATGTTCCCTGGGGTAAATCCCCTTAGATAGTTGGGTCAGTTTCCTTGGATGATGTGTTGTCCCCCAATCCCATACCCTCAAGGACTGTCTTCATCCTCTTCTTCAGGATCATCACTGCCAGGTGGTCCTCCTCCTGGAGGGCCACTGTTAGGGGGACCACCCCCAGGGAAACCTTGACCAGGGAAATTTCCTCTGTAATTGTTTTGCTTGGGAGGACTGCCTCCATCTTCATCTCTCCCAGGAGGTCTACCTCCATATTCATTTCAGCCATATAGGTCATCAGCCATCTCAATCCTATTATTTTCTTCAGGGGTATTATCCCTGTTTCCTGCAGTGGCATTTTTGGATGCAATGGTATGGTCTTGTGCCATCTGATGGAGTATTGCAGCCCCCTGCTCATTCCCAAACATTTGTCAGGTCATATCTGAGTCTTGTCTCGAGAAGTATGCAGGGCAATCCAGCATATTAGGGGCAAATCCACCCCTTCAGCCAAGTGCATCCATTCTTTCGGTTGGAGGATTTTCCCTCCTCACCAGCATTCCTGGCCAGAACTGAGGGATAGTATCCTCTCTCTTGAGCATAGGTTCAACATCCAGGGTAGTTGTCCTACTTGCACTTTTGGTGGCAAGAGCCTGCCTATACCTTTCAAGTTCTTCTGCATGATGTGTTCTGGGGTTTACCCCATGGTTATTGAAGCCTTTGGGGCTGTACCTGTATTCCAGCCATTGTTGCTGAAGGCTTTTGAGAAAGTCATTCATAGCCTCAAAGGCCATGCAAGGGTTGATAGGGGCATCCCTCTTGATGTTTTCTCTCCTCGAAGGTGTTTCACCTTCATCATATATTTTGATTGGAGGGCTTTGAGTCCTCCATACTAAGACAGGGTTGGAAGACATCTGTGAGTTATCTAACTTGGTTTGCTGAGGAGTAAGGGGACTCATTGAGTCTCTGATGACCTCTGTACTCTCTCTCGCAGCTCGCTTGATGCTGCTTCCCAGTGTTATTGAGGTGTTTAATCCTCCAGGCATGTGCATGTCCAGTGCTCCAGTTCTGAGCTGCCTAGTGCTCTTCCCTTTGTCAGCACTTCCAACCAGCAGCTGCGATTCTTCTGTATTTTTATTATTCTTCTGGACCTCGGGTTGTCCTTTGAGGGCTTGATGACTATTGTTGTCTGGAGGGGGATTCCCCTCATCAGGTGGCTTGTTCTGGCCTGATTTTGCTGTGCAGTGAAGAATCAGAATAATAGATGCTGAGGAGAGTGGTGGTAGTCTGAAGGGGAGAGATCTTCCAAAGGGGCTTCTATAGCCTAGTAGAGATAACTGTCTGAGGAGGATGTCTAATGCTGTCTGAAGCAGTCTGAACACTGAATAAGGCCACTTGAAGCCTTCTTGAACTCGACTTGAACTTGTAACTCGGTACTTCATTGTTACTTTTGTAAGTAGTTACAGTGGAGAGTACATAAGTGTGTGTGTGCTTACTTAAGCCACATCATGTGTCTACTCTCAAAGCTAAGTAAGGTCTAAAGTAAATGAACAGAAATAAAAGTAAAAGAAAGTAAAAACAGTAAAGTAAAAGTAAAAGTAAAAACTATAAAATAAAAGAAATATCCTAGTGGGGAGTACTCACTCCCTACAGTGGGCATATGCGCGAGTGGTAGTGTGACTCATATCATGAATACTTGATGAGAGTTCAAAAAATTGTAAGCTTTGTTGCCTTAAGTTCACACTCACAAACTGTACTGTATGGTATTCACAAGTATGAAAATATGTAAGACTAGGACTATGTAAAATCTTCCATAGCAGCATATACAGTGAGTGAAAAAACGTGTGCAATGTTTGGCTGTTTTGTACTAAGTCCAGTGTAGCGCCATGAGGCGTGGGAATCATGCTTAGCCTTGGTGAGGTGGGTGGTAGTACTCGCTCTTGGCTACAAAATGGTCCCAGGGTCATGTGATTTGGTGCAGTAGTCCTTGAGATATGTCCATTATAAAACAGCTACACCATTGCACACGTTTATTCACTTTTGGGCTGGAAGTAAAATCTGAGTCAAATGAAGAGATAATTGTGGTTGTTTGGTCCTACAAACAAAGATACACATATAAACATTGTGTCTGAGTTTGAACAAGTCCACACGCTTCTTTATTTCCAACCTTTACCACCATGAGATCCATCTCCTCCACCCAAAGGAATACTATCCTCACTATGCTTGATTCTGGTCATTCTCCTTCCTCTATTGCCTCCAGTACTGGCCTACATCGCTCTACCATCTCTAGACTTTGTTCCAAGGAGCGTTCCAGCCTGCAGAAGTCCACTGGAGGTCGTCCATCCAAGCTTTCCCCTGCTAATGTCTGCCATGCCATCCACCTCATCTCAACTCAGAAGGCAGACAATGCTGTGCAGGTGACCAAAACTCTCACCAATGTCATCAACCAGCCCCTCCACCCAAATACTGTTTGCCAGCACCTGAAGAAGACTGGTATGAAGGCTGTGGTAAAGCGAAAACGACCTATCCTCTCTGCCAAGCATCACAAGGCAAGGTTGGACTTTGCCTATGCCCATAAAGATTGGACTTTGGAGGACTGGAAGAGGGTGGTATGGTCTGATGAGACTAAAATTAATCGCCTGGGGTCAGATGGGTGCAAATGGGCATGGAAAAAGCCAGGGGAGAAGCTGAATGATAGGCTAGTAGAGGGGACACTGAAGTTTGGAGGAGGGTCTCTCATGATGTGGGGCTGTATGACCTGGGAGGGTGTTGGGTATGGCACCAAGATTGATGGTAGGATGGATGGAGACCTCTACCTCCAAATTTTGAAGGATGAACTACAAGATTCCCTTGAGTATTATGGTCTCCATCCTCCTGACATCATCTTCCAGCAGGACAATGACCCCAAGCACACCTGCAAACAGGTCAAGGAGTGGCTAGAGGAGCAGGATTTTAGGACTATGGTATGGCCTGCACAGTCCCCTGACCTCAACCCCATAGAACATGCCTGGGGTTACCTCAAGAGGAGGCTTGCAGAGTATGAGCATCCTCCCAAGGGAATACTGGAGTTGTGGGAGAGGACTCAGGTGGAGTGGAACAATATACCAGCTGAAGAGTGTCAGAAGTTGATTGAAAGCATGCCTAGGAGGGTGGAGGCAGTGATTAAAGCAAAAGGAGGCTATACCAAGTACTGATATTCCCCAAATACCCCTCACTTTTCAAAAGTGAATAAACGTGTGCAATGGTGTAGCTGTTTTATAATGGACATATCTCAATGACTACTGCACCAAATCACGTGACCCTGGGACCATTTTGTAGCCAAGAGCGAGTACTACCACCCACCTCACCAAGGCTAAGCAGGATTCCCACGCCTCATGGCGCTACACTGGACTTAGTACAAAACAGCCAAACATTGCACACGTTTTTTCACTCACTGTATGCAGCAGGGAGATTGCAATGCCCCTGCAATGTTTCAATGTCTAATGACTGTGATCTTCAGAGACCACATAGGATGTTTTGTATACATCTATCTCAATGACATATTCATCTATAGTAATACAATAGAGGACCATGAAAGGCACCTTGGAATAGTGTTCGAATTACTAGAGAAAGCTGACTTCTACCTTGAGAGGGAGAAGTGCGATCTCTATGCAGAAAAAATCGACTGCCTAGGGCATGTCATAGATGCTAAAGGTGTACACACCAACAGAGACAAGATGTCTTGGATCAGGAGCTGGAGAACTCCTAAAACTCTCAACAAAGTCCAACGGTTTGTTGGACTAGTTGAATACCTGGCACAATTCATGCCAGATATATCAGCATATATGATGCCCTTGACCAGTATTCAATGAAATGAACACCCATTCCAGTGGAGGGAAATCCATGATAGATGTTTCCAAATGATCAAAGACCTTGCATGCAAGTATCCAATCCTGTGACCTATTGATCCACGAAAAGAAGAGCCAATATGGCTCATGTGTGATGCATCACTCTATGGAGTAGGTTCATTGTATGGGCAAGGGCCTGAGTGGAAAACCTGCTGACCAGCAGGATTTATGTTGAAAAAGTTGAGCAACACTCAACAGAATTATCAAACATTTGAGCAAGAAACACTTGCAATAATCAAAGTGTTACTGAAATGGGAGGATAAACTCCTTGGATTCAAATTTACAATCATCACTGATCATGAGGCTTTGGGTTACCTTAAAACCCAACAAAAGTTGTCAAGCAGACAAGTCCACTGGCTGGACTACATGTCTCGGTTTGATGCAAACATTGTCTATGCTAAAGGCACAGAGAACCATGTAGCAGATTGCCTGTCTTGATACTATGAATGGGAAGGAGGCAATATAGCCTCCAATGAAGAAGTAGAATGGGCAGATGCAGATATACACCTGGACCCAGAGGGGGATGATCTCCCACAGGATAGATGGCAAGAGCTGAGTTTATCAGCAATACAAGAGGGAGAGATCCTTCAAAAAAGCAATCACCTGAAAGAGAAGGTAGAAAAGCAATACAAAGAGGCTAAAGAAATGGCCTTGGCCACAGAACAGAGTAACAAAGACCCTCCTAACACAAGCACACAGGATGATCTGTTGATACTTGAATCTGCTGAGGTCACCAAAGCCTCCCCAATAATGTTCAGAAAAACACCAGAGTTCCTGGATGCTATCTGAAAAGGATATAAAAATGAGCCTATGCTCAATAAGGTAATGATGCAACCATCACATCACCCCAAATTTGAGGAGAAAAATGGCCTCCTCTACACGAAAAATCGTGGAGGAGAGAAGGTACTATGCCTTCCACATGCAAAGTACAAAGGCAATGATATTATTGCCAGAGTAATTGACCAAGCACATAGGACAGTGGGCCACTTTGGCCCCCAACGAACAGTGGATTACATCCACAGATGGTACTGGTGGCCGAAGCTCAGCAGGGAAGTGGACAAATTCTGCCAAACCACTTAGTGGTTAGAACATAGTACAAGACTACTAAATGGAATCAAACAGACAAGTACAAAAAACAAAAACAAATATAAGTAAAAATAACAAGATGGAAATAACATCATTGGCCTCAAGCACAGCATGGTTACTATAATTAAGTAGAGTATTTAGTCTTTCCCGATCACATTTTCTTTTCACATGTACCTGCCTTAGTTGGTCACATGCTTTTCTTTTTTATGTTACCTTGCTTTTCCTTTCCTTTCTCTTTAACACTCACTCCATTCTAGTAGTCATAGCTACAATGTCCCATCGTGATCACCATTGCAAACATTCCCTGAGCCCATACTGCTCACCCACCCCTGACCCTCGCAGGTCTGTCATGCCTCAATGGGGCAGATCTCTCTTGCATTCTGATGCATACACCGATGGTTCACCATCTCTGCCCCACTCTTCTGCTGACCGATGCAGTTTGCATATGGTCAGTAGTGGCCACAAAAGGCCACATTCTCCCTCCTCCTCCCCTTCTCACTTGTCATCCCATGGGCATGAATGCCACAGGGATAAATGTTCCTGCCCATACTGGGAGTGTCACCCCCAGTTTCCTTTCTTGCACCATCACAGCACTTGCAAAACTTGCACAGCCTATGTGCTTCATCTCTCTCAAGGCATGGCCTTGTCAGATGTGGGCATCATGCCTGCTATTGTCACTCTTGCTGACGAGACCACACATCTCATCAAACGTATGCCTTATGATGAGTTGCACCATCGCATCAGCCATCTCGAGCAAGAGCTCAAAGATACCTCATATGACCTTTGTCATGCTCTTCACAAGGTTGATGACCTGCATCATGCACCTGCCCCCACCATCTCTGCTCCCATCATGGTTGAGCAAGCTGTGTGTGACTTTGAACATGCTCATATTGCCTCCTTAGGAGGAGGCACTTATGATCCAAGTCAGGAGGCTGGTCCTTCCTGGGTGGATCCCCCGCCAGCCATACCATCCCCCTCTTCTTTATGGGGGAGGATACAGGCTAAACCTGCATCACAGGTTGAGCCTGTAGGAAAAGGGAAGGCAAAGGTGCCCCCAATGGATGATCAGGTTGCACCTGACTTCAGTATGGAGGATGAAATTACCTCTGCTGGAATATATGATGACATTCCTATGGTCATCAATACTGCTGTCCAGGGAACTCTATTCCCTGAGTTTACAGAGTGTGAGAACCCATATAGAGTACTCTGCCTTGGACAAGGCAAGGATGGCATGAGAACAATCCTCTTTGTGAGGGTCAATGACAACCTCTACACTTACAGCGATGAGAGGCTCAGCACTGCCCTCACCAACATCCATCAGGGGACCCCCCCTCCTGTCCCAACCAGGTGACACCTCACTGGCCCTGTCACTAGATGGGACAGAGGGATCATGGGTCCCATTGGACTCGTCAACACTGCGGAGCATATCCACAAACTGTATGCCCAAGCATACGATGAGCCTGAGGAAAAGGCCCCCTGTGTCCAAGGGATCAAGACCCCAATGTCCAGGCTGCGATTGACCTGCTGAGGGCAGCCATCCATGACCCTCACCTGCCAAGTGAGAATCAGTCAGTCAAACGGGTCAACCAGCAGGCTCAGGCCCTGGGAATCTCCCCAGAGAGGATTGCAGCCTATGAGGCCCACATGTTTGAAGCAGGGGAGGTGTATATCCTCCAAGAGTTTGCTGTAACAGTGGCTCTTTATGACCTACCCCATCTCCCCAGAGGGGATGACCAGGGTATGAGTGGAGATTCCCCAGCTGGGACTTGGGAAGCTGAGGAAGGAGAGTTGCTGGACAGGCCAGCACCAATGTAGAAGGGACGCTATACCTTCAGCCCTGGTCACTACCCCCAAGGGCATAACCCCTCAGTCAGCAGATTCAGTCTGTCCAACAGTAAAGTACTCATCGCACAAGGGTTCAACACCCTTCATGCTTGGTCTAACGAGGCTCAACCCTCAGCTGGCAGTACTGCGAGGTTCAACACCTCATATGTATGTGTAGGCTTTTGCCCTAATCTTGTTGTATCCCTTCCTTCTCCTTTCCTTTTCCTTTTTCTTTTTCTTTTCTCGTTCCGAGCCTGTACTGGCTCTACAGGGGGAGGGTGTTAGGGGTCATGCCTTTTTGGGCACAAGTTATCATCCACAGGCATGTGATACTGAGGTATCACATGCCTGTCTGCCTGGTATATATGCTGCTATGGAAGATTTTACATAGTCCTAGTCTTACATATTTTCATACTTGCAAATACCATACAGTACAGTTCACGAGTGTGAACTTAAGGCAACAAAGCTTACACATTGATTAATGGCACATTGTTTGCTGGGCCTCATGCCATACCAGATGGTGTGTTTTATTTGAACCTGGGATATGCCAGTGAAGGTGCATTATTGTTCATGGTGTCGGGGTTTGGATACTTGTAGATATTTCATTGAGTGGCCACAAATCTAAGCAGTCTCAACAACAAGATGGGGTTCTGTTTAGATGGACAACTTCACAGCCTGACAAGGCTCACACAGGAATGAATGCTTGCTTACTTCCTCCATTACAGGTGAAGAGGTGCCAATTTCACAGCAAGATTGCATCCTGCTGCAATGATGCTTTTTGGGAACTGTCCACCTATGTTCTGCATTGGCAACCCTGGTGATTAGCCTTTAGTTTTAAGACCCTTGGTCCAAATTGGGTTGCATCTTTGGTGTGTGCTTCTTGATGAATATGGCAATATACACTGATGTTTCAACATCTGACACTTCCCAACACTCTATCATTGCAAGATCTGGTTGCAGTTGAGGCAATTCACCCAAGCTCCTCTATGTTGTAACTATGATCTTGAAATATATCTGTAGGCTACCTCAGTAGACTGTGAGCTACTAAGTAGAGTACTGTACCTGTAGGCTACTACAGGATGTCAGTAAGTAATATACTGTGAAATGTATGTGTGCTTACCTGTCAGATAATTAGTTCCCCAGTAACTCCAAGCTACTGAGGAGGGAAGGGAGAAAATTTACCCTACTGTATGTACGCTTTTTTGCTTATGTAAGCGACACATCATCGCACCTAAGTCTTATACTACTAGGGGCAGTTTATATCTCAACATTACCCTTAGTAGACTGTGAGCTACTGAGGGAACTCTATGAAATGTACTGCTAAGTCCCACCCTTGGCACCACTTTGGGGCTGTTCCCACGGTCTTGAGATATGGTTTCCTTGTTGGGATGAACTCATCTCGTAGAACCTACCACACTTCGGCTGTCCCTGCAATGTCCAAATATAGATTAACCTTCTTTGCCTGATTCTCATAGTAAACACGAGCAGACTTTTGAACTGTTAACCCGAGCTCCTTACGAGTGTCGTATGAACATCCTGAAAATCAGGTACCAGCAGTACAGTACTGTGAACCTCCTTTGAGGGTTCCGAGTGCCTCGTGCGAACTACCCCACCCACAAGTACAAAGCCATCCCCTGGTACTAGCCACATGGCAATATCATTCCAAAACTTATCCGGGCATAGTCAAAGAACACATTGGCTATTATATTCAACCTAGATAATGCATTATATATGTGTTAAGGCCACATTTGTTTTCAATCTTTTTCTCGCCTTGGTCAAAAGTTCAACGATCTAAGTTCGCAACACTAGTGTAACTACAGAACAAACATGAATATATCTATTTATTTATTTATTCACAGGGGGGAGAGAAGCCATA
This sequence comes from Pisolithus thermaeus, assembly GCA_024663475.1. Classification (NCBI taxonomy): domain Eukaryota; kingdom Fungi; phylum Basidiomycota; class Agaricomycetes; order Boletales; family Pisolithaceae; genus Pisolithus; species Pisolithus thermaeus. The sequence continues at coordinate 211,321 of JANFAF010000004.1, forward strand.
AAGGAGCCAAGAATGGGGTATTTGATCAATTCAGGTTAGAATCTATGGGTGGCATTAGGGGGCTGAAAAGTAAAAAGAACGGACATACCGTGAGGCGTAGATCAAGTTTAGATACGATCGTCTTCCTGCTTGTCCTTACCACCTCCGAGGGCATCAGGAAGATGGTTTGCACCGGGCAGGGGGTTTCCATTACCATCCGGATGTGAGACAGCGCCGGGGCATGCCAAAAGGGGGCGAGGTGGATGAAAAGGATAGCAGGTGGGCTCTCAATAGGCGAAACGGTATTGTTCAGCGCCACTCACCATGCCGGGGTAGTACATATCATGGTACTGATTCCGAAGCGGTGCGTTGTGACTACCGTGTACCGTGTGCTCCGGCTGTGGAATAGAGGTTAATGCAGGGCTGCGAGGGTCAGGTAGAGGGTATGTATGGCAGTAATGCTGCGAGATATACAGAATTGGTGGGAAGGGACCTTGTTGAGCGGCGTACCAGCCACTGCTGTTGTCAACGTCATACTGCACCTGGTTGTCGCCTTGACTTCTAACCGGCTGCTGTGCATACAGAGGACATGTGCCCGACCCGGGAAGTCGATCTGGAATATCTTCAGTTTGCGGTGGGCGAGCAAAGGGGTTAGCGGCATCATAGGAGGCAGGGCGAGGGATGGGAGGATAGATTGCTTTAGAGCCGGGCACCTCTAACAGCACATTCGGATGCTGCGCATCGTGACTACCTTCAGGCACTAGACGATCCTCTTGACTCCCACCGATAAGTCCTTCCTCGGCAGCTAGAAGTTGCGCAGACGTGGCAGATATATTGGTTGCGTCGACCGTGGGGGTGCAAGTAGGATAGTATCTCGTGCGCAAGCTGAAGGCATCTGCGGTGTCGTTTCGCTGTAGGCGGTCTGCAGCGTTGCGCACTTGTCTGGGCCTGGGACGTTGGTTTTGGGTACCTGAGTTGCTGCACAGTGGTACTGGAACGACTGTCATGAAAACTTCAATCAAGGATAAGTGGTAACTTATGTGTCTGGGTATGCACTTTCTGCTGAACTAGTTCAGGTGCTGCAGATATCTCAACATCCGGCACGGAAGGCGGTTCTACAGCTGCAGACTGTCTGGATGCTTGGTCACGAGGGTCGGCACTGGGGATTGGAGGGGATGGTGTCATCAAATGAAGTAGTTGGGTTCTATTGGTCTCATGGCGCTCGATAGCATGCTCCGCGGCAGGGGCTGAATTGGAGCACTCCTTGGCGGCTTCCTTCGTGGTCGCTATAATTGGAGTACATTTAATCAAATGAAACGCTGAAGCATAACAAAAAAAAAAACACCTTGAGATGATGAAGCGCACGGTTTGATAGAGAGGGACTGCTTTGGCTGCTCAATCGAAGGGAGTTCGTTGTGAGGTCCCACAGAAAGTTCTGAATGGTTCTTGGTAGACGATGCGTCGGGCTCCACAGAAAGCGACGTCTCACGTATGAGTGCCTTACGTGGCGCTGGTTCCTCGTCGGATGTGATGACTATTGACCGGGAAGATGGAATACGCTTTTTGCCTCAAGTTTTTCTGGCTACAGAAGCAGGTCTGGCAGGCTGCTTTCCCCTCGCTTCCTCGGTCAAGGAAGGCGGTGGCTCGTCGCCCGAATCGTTAGCTGCGATTATCTTAAGCTTGCGAGAGGACGCTGTAGCCTTCACTTTGCGTTTGCGGGATGATGAGGGCTGCTCGTACTCGGTGTCCACAGAGTCGGCATACAAGTCCTGAATTCCATCGTTGCTGCTTTTCGTCTCGCTCTCTTCCACCGGCTTATAGTCAGATGCAGATGGAGACATAGAATCGCTTGAAATCTCGATAACGGAAGGCCGCTTCCTCTTTGGTTGAGTGGAAGTGATAACGACTCGAGCAAGGTTTCGCTTTGTACCACGGGCGTTCTTCTGAAACAAATTCCCATCATTACTCTCAAGCGCATCAACTTCGTCACAATCTTCGACACCACCAACGATGGCGGAACTCTTCTTCACCCGAGTAGCAGCTTTGTTAGCCATTCGCTTGGGCCCCAGTCGGTCAGTCTTGAGGTTGCAGAACATACATTTCCCTCGGCTCTTGTTAGAGTCATGTGGAGGGGCAGCACCTATTATAACAGGTTCCTCAGAGCTGATCAGTGCAGCTTTCTTAGTGTCAGTTGTCTTGTTGCATATCATACGATGCATATACGCACCTTTATGCCGTGGAACAGATCAAATATGGAGCTGGGTATCCTCGGTGTCATTCAAGGCTGCCAGAAGCTTAGAGCATTCCCTCGCGTGAGGTCGGAGATGCCTTTGGGCATGGTGTGGGAGGCACGTTCCTCTCCTGGAAACATCACGCCCTCGGGCCAGTTGACTAAAACCAGTTCGGATGCCGCTAAGCGACGGAGCATCTGCTTCCATGGGAAAAGCTTGCCGGAACACCACCTCTGACCATGCTCCTCTGTTACAATGTCAGTGGAAGGCCATGGACCGTGTACCTTGACGCACCGAATAAACCACGCAGACGTAGCTTAACCTGAGCGTGGTCCTCTCTTTCCTCTGAGCCATCCCACGTCGGCCCTGTCCGTATCACTAACTACTTCTACTTCGTCGTCGACACCATCTGTCTTTGGGCTTCGAAGACCTCTTCTACAGCTTGTAGCGACACCATATTACTGTGTGAGCAAGTTAGCCAGTAGTATAGATGGGCCGCATTACTTCCTTACTAGATGTGCACCTTGAAATGGCCAATAATCTCATCATCACCAGCGCGACAGCGTGTCGCGAAGAACTCCAACGCCATTTAGCATCCTGAGAGACTGGCTGTGCAGAGGACTCACCTGCTCCGCCGGGGGTCATGACATGCCCAAGTCCGCCATCTTGATTGACCACTCGTCCAGCCAGGAGATAAGCACCTTCGAACCCGTGAGCTTTGCTCAGCGCAGTGAACTAGAAATATATCCATTGAGAGTGCATCTGGTACATGGATGATGACATACCATGTGGTTGAGATTCTTTTTGGACTTGTCAAAAACTTGCTGCCGTTGAGCAAGCGTGCCTCCCATGTTCTCCAGTTCCTTCGCCTCTTTCCATGTCTCGAGAATCGTCGAGTACGTATCCTTATATTCTGCCTTGAAGAGAGTAAAACAACGCTTTCGGATATCGGCTGTAGGAGTTCCGGTGATCTGTTCGCCTTTGGGAAGGCGGCCAGTTCGCGCTCCATATTTTTCGCGAAATACATCGAGTACATATTCCAGAGATTTGTTCCATGAGTACGGGAGTGGAGACGAATGTAACGATCCGATACTTGATGGAAGGGCATCTTAACATGGGTGGCTAGCTTGCTAAACATCTCATCGATCTCGTCAAAACCTTCCGTAAGGACTGCGAGGACTGAATCGGAAACGCGTCCTACTACAGACGCCTGGTCGCCCTTGTCATTAGATATTTCTGTTTCCTCGATATTGAAGAAATCTTGTGAAATGGCTAAGGAACTGGAAGGTATTCCGCTCGGGGAAGGAGAGTCGGGGCAAGAGGGAGGCTTCAGCGTTGGAGGCACAATTTTGATAGATGGTATGGCTTTTGTCACTGGAGGCGGCTATAGTACTAATGAGATAGGAAAAGGAAGTACAATTTCTGCACGCACCGTAACGACTGCATGACCTGCCGGCTCAAATCCCAACTTGTCCAGAAGAGCTGATGGCGCAAGGCCAGGCTTGGTGTCGCGGCGCAGAAGTGGCACAGAAGAGCGGTTGCCCGCCCCTCTGGAGAGGGAATCCACTCGACAACAGGATCTTCCGTCGACGCCCCTGAGTGCGGACACCTTGACCGCTGCTGGGGAGTCTCCTCTGGGTTCAGGCGATCTGTTGGTCACAGGCGAGGTAGTGTCACAAAAGAGCTGGCCATCAGGTTGAGAGAGAAACGGATCGTCATCTGTACAAGTTTCCTTGGTAGCTGGCAGCAAAGTGACTTGCTTGGGTAGCTGACTTCGACGGAAAGATGCATCTCGAACAAGCCCGGTAATCTCTTCCTGTGGCTTTTATCTTTTGTTGCAAGTGAGTGGGCGTAACAATGACGGGCGTTGGTTCGCGGCAGCCACCACCGACCTGTACTTGAATGTAGTCATCAGTGGATAGAGCAGAAATATTGTCAGCCTCGGTGAATGAGTCCACCTCCATGGAATGTTCCAGGGTGCCGCTCCGTCCCTCATCGAGATTAGACGCCATCTGTGAACAACCCGGTAGTATCCAGACGTAGTAAAAGAGATAACTAGACCTACCAACTGCAAGGACACACGAGGAGAGAAAACAATACAAGAGGAAAAAAGGAACTTCTGGAGACACAACTTAGAATTAATAAGAGAATACTGTTTGGCACGAATGATCGAACCTGACAATCGCTTTCGTCCCATGCCGATAAAACGAGCTGTTGAAGGAAGTCGAATATTTGCCAGCGGCGATAATAGGCAAGGCTTGGCAGAAACGTATACCTAGGGGAACCATTCGTGAGATGTAAAACGTAGTGGCGGACCTGGCAAGTTTTTGTTTCCTAGCCAGCAAAACAAACATGAGAGAAGGTCAAGATTTTGCCGGAAATGACGACATGTGAGGATGGGCATACCTAAAAACCATTTTCGGAACATATTTAAGGTGTACAGCGAAGTACCGGTGAAGAAGAGACCGATGGGCGGTAGGGAGCTCCGAGGAGCAGAAGTAGTAAAATCCCCAGAGGGTTTCCAGAGGCTTTCCAGCGAGAGGGTCTCACAAAAGGTTTCAAGCCACATTACCAGGGGATAACAATGCGATCCATGTAACGCAAGCGACCTGGAATATGGATGAGAGCACGACTGTGAACAAGTGGGGCAGACCTGGTACATACGCGGACCATTTTAGAAATAGCCCAAGGATGTAGGACTGAAGTAGTGGCAGGCCGCGGGATGACAGTTTCCTACTCCCTGGCAAACGGAACAAGCACGAGAGAAGGATGAATTTTTTGCCGGTAATGACGATATGTGACTCAGTGAGCATTGGCATATACAAAACTATTTAGAACATACTTGAGACATCCAACCAAGTAGCGGCGAGGAAGGAGGCTGACTGTAGACGGGGGATAAGGAGCTCCGAGGTGAAGTAACAGGCTTGCGAGAGCTTCTTGAGAGGGCGCTCCTGCGCGACGTTCCCGAGAGGGCCTCCCAGTCAGGCTTGCGGAGAATTGGCATATTATCTGTGGAATTTAGGTGATCCAGGATGTCGGAGAGCATACCTAGGAACTTCGGAATCTTTCGTCTTTCAGAGCACATACTTAGCGGTAGCGAGTGGAATGGGACACCCGGCAAATCCCTACACTGGACTGTGGGAGCAATTTCATGCCATCATCCAGAGTACAAGCCACATGTATCGACACGAGCAGAAAACACGGATTGCGGTACACAAGTTCTGGAGTACAACACGATATACGGAAGGTAGTTAACTGCATTTACACCACCGCGACCTCACCCAGTTCAATGGACCTGATGATCCTTTTGACTCCTTCTTTTACAGATGGCACACCAACATAACAGGACCCTTTAACGCCAATTACGTAGGGCTGCTGTTCTTGGCCTCATGAATAGTCTAAGTACAATACAAGACTTAATGCAATCAGTGGGCTTACCATGTAGCAAGAACGCCGATTCAGTGTCCCTTTCGTCACCAAATAATATGGTCCAGCTATGTTGGGACCGGGAACATCGAAATAGAGACCCTTGTGACGCTGTTGCCAGCAGTCTTCTCCCCTGGGGGTGTGGAGAATGAAAGCCCGAAGCTTGGGGAGCCCAACCGCTGGAAGCGACTTGAGCGATTCAGGCAGGACCTCAAAATGGGTAGAAGGCATGATGTTAGCATTACCGAACGCAGTGGTAAATACCGAGGATGCGGTTTGTGGGGTAGACGGAGCCGACAAGTTGGATTTTCCAGGAACTGCGATAGGACCGGCGCGCGCCACGTTGGGAGTGACTCGAGCCTCTTGAAGTGCATGTGTGCCAGTTGCAGGCTGCTTACCATCTGCATGAATCATTGTAAAGGCAGTCAATGGCAACGGCGCGGGGGCGTTGATCGGAGAGTTGCTTGCTTGCACTTGAGAAGAGCCACAGGAGGACTGAGGGGAAGGTGGGAAGGTATGGGTTGCAGGCTGCTTATTATCTGCATGAATCGCTGTAAAGGCAGTCAAAGGTGACGGCGCAGGGGTGTGAATGGCAGGGTAGCTTGCTTGCACCTGGGAAGAACCACAGGAAGACTGCGGGGAAACTGGGAAGGTTATGGGCGAAGGTGGGGGAGTTCCGAACAACGATGGGCGAGCTCGTGCTTGAATTTCGAGGATTGCAGCATCAGCAGTCGACGGATTGAGTGCAAGCCCGGACAAAAAGTTGATCAGGTCAGCTTTATGAACTTTGAGTAACGAGAAAAAAAAAAATAGCCAGGAAAGTACTTGCATAGAATAACTGAGTCCACACCATCTTCATCTCCGCGCTCAGTCTGTTTCCTTGAGGAAGACATTTCTACTGGAGAAGAAGGTGGTAAGAAAATATAGAGAAAAACCGATGGCGGGTGTTCGACTGCGCGCTTTATCTAGGTTGGGGGGCCGACAAGCTCCGTCAGGGAAGCTTCTAAAATCCTTCAGGAGAAGCGTTGAGGATGGCATTGTCTGCTGGAATAATTTTCTTTAGCGACGGTCGATGTAAGGGGAGTGAGAGATACACATACTCCTTCAGGGAGCTCCATTTCTCTCCCAGGAGAAATTTCTCGGCGCTAGACAACCGACAAGAAAGGTAACGGTCCTCCTGGTTTACCGGAAGGTTTGAGCGACTGTGTAAGTCAAGTCGTGCAAGACGGAAAATCCTGAACCAATCACAAATCAAATAACCATCGTACTGACTCTAAAACATGTCTAGTACTCGAGAACACATACCTTCTGAGGATCGGAATACATGCGGAGGGTATTATCAGACCCCCCGATAGATTGGTTGCAAAATATGCGACGTTTAAGCATGAGATCCGTGCAGAAATGAGCACGAAGTAGTATCCACCAGTTCGTCTGTGAGGTCACATTTGTTCTGGTTTAGTTAATACACAATAGTATGCATACCTAACAAGAACGGAGACGCTGCTCGACTGGCACTGACGCACTCCCAAGGTGTTATGGGTCGCAAGGCAATACATCTTAGTGTTACTGCAAGGCAGACTGCCGACCGTACACGGAAAGCTCGCTATGCAACTAGCACTCGGTACGGTGTTCGCTCTTTGGTATGTTGTCACTGCTTTACCCAACATCTAGAGGCAAAGTCAAGCGGCACAGCCAGAACTCCAGAGCGTATCGTAAGAAACATGGTCGACACGCAAGCAAATCCTCACTATCCGACCAACTCAAGGCTCTCTCTGTTCCTGATTTACCATCATCTCTTTGATCTCTCGCTGCAATGCCATTGCCCACATCGACTCTATTTCTTGATGCATCACACAGCGCAGATGTATTGGATGAGTCCGATCTGTATATCTGGGAACAGGACCCCCCCTACGACTATCCTGAGCCCATCATGACGGCACACGAGGTGCGATACACTATGAACATGGTAGACGTTATGCTTGGTCGGCGCTGGAGGTTATCTAAGGCATCAAGGTACCAGCGTGCACTTCATTTCTTAGATGGAAAGGCACAAGAGCTCTTAATCGGGATACTCAAAGGTCTTGCTGGGCGTGTTTACAAGTGGTCTACAGTAGCTTCACATGCTGCAGAGTTAGGGAGTGGCCGGAATGCAGAGATGACACGCTGCTGGTTGCAATGGCAGGCTCGAGATATCTTCACGGAGTCCGAAGAGGCGAACATGCTTAAATCTGGTGGAAATCCATACCGTACTGCGACACAGCCTACTGATACTCTGACGTAGTCAGTGCTAGTACGTTCATACCAAATTCTGATAGATGTGAGAGCACGAGTGGTTTGGACCACCCAAGGTTGTAAGGTGACAGAGTGCAGGCATGAAATTTCTAACTAATGACTAGAAATAGGAATATGAGCAATAAGGACATGTAGATAGTGACGGAATGCAGGCATGTCATTCTCATACAAACCAGTAATCTCGAAGCCTCTTAGAATGGCAGTCATCTGTGCGAGAACCCAGAGTCCGCAGTCATAGTTGTTGCTCTGAACAGGCTCGGTCTCCATATATGAGCCTTGGCACACTAAGAAGAGTAGTGAACTTACAAGGACGGGCCGTGCAGTCCATGCATCAACGTTTCTCACAGGAGCCATGACCTTCTCTGAGGCAATATGTGACAGGCGGCAAATAAGCTGTGAAATGTCCTTGTTGCGCGTCAGTTACTTCCAAGGTGGAAAAAAAAAACCCACTCGGATGTCCTTCTTCCACGGTTTACGTTCAGCGAGGCTGTCGAAGAGTAATAATCGCTTGGAAGAAAAATCGGCAGTGCATACCACCCAATGACCAATGCATGATGGCCGATGGATTGGGATAATCCATATTTCCTTCTCCCAATATCGAGTCCACGAAGTATTGTGCCAGAGAACTTCGTCTGTCGCATTGTAACGGACATGGGGCAGATCATGGGTCGAGAGAATAGCGCAACGCTGCACAGCGGGGGAAAGGAGGGTTGAATATAATAGGGCGGCACAACCGTTGATGCACATATCATTCAGGCGTGCGTTTGCAGTCGAGACGAGGCTAATATCATCCGGATCAAACGTTTGTCGGGGGAATCCGTCGCAAGGGGGGCGAACGTGCGTGGTCTTGACAGTGCACGGATAGCTATGATCAGTGGCAAACAAACTGATGGTTGAATGCGCCCAAAGGGGCTAGAGAAGCACGTTAGTAAGTTCTAGGCGAAGATCGAGATCCTCACCGCTGGGATCCACCAGTCCAGACTGATCTCCATGGGTTCTTCGTCTTCATCCTTGTTCAAGGAACCTTCCATGTCATTACTTATGTTCCCGAGAAGGTGATCCGCCAACATGATCTGGCCCAGGTCTTCAGGTTCAGTGTCCATGATAGTCTCCAGCCCCTCCATCTCTGTACGGTTTTCCGAAGGCAATTCGCATACGACAGGGCTAAGCCACTGTAGAGCCGAGCCGCTTGGAGATCCAGAAAGGGAGGCAGCAAGTTCGGTGGCAGCGCGGGCTGTGCTGGCATAGCGGGTAGCAGAAACGAGGGGAGTCGGCCATCGATCTTGTAAAGCACGTACAGCCTCATGCCGTTGCTTTAGAGCCATGTAATATATGGAATCTAGTAGAAAGTGGTTACCAACGGCATCGACAACAAGAACGGCCTTATGTTGTGGCTGCCGCAAAGCAAACTCGACCGCACAAAGTTCGTGCCCGAACCATCGGCACATATTATCTGCTTCCATCCCCAGACGGACTTGCTCCTCGCAGCAATGCTCTTGCTTTAGAAGCGCTCGGATTCCCTCTCTAACATCGCGGTCCTCAAGCCACGGCGGGATTTCCCCGTGAGAACGTGTAATCCAAACGTCTTCTAGAAGAGTCTGATCGTTATGGAGTTCGACAAGTTTGGTTAAGAGCGGAGTGGGTAGTGGTATGGCGTATGACAGGTCATAGAGTTCTTCCAAGAGGGCACAGTAGTGATTGAATTTGCGTATGGCGGACATCAATGCTGGCTGCCATTTGGCGATAGCCTTTTGCGTCTGTTGGTGAAGCTTCGTACCTGGGTTGCGCCATCATGAAGACCAACATTGTAACTTCCAAAAAAAACTTACCTAGCGCCTTTTGTCTGCCACCAACAGCGCGATCGAGCTTGTCCCATTCGAAAAAACTTCCAATCGCTCGCTTGCGGATGTTGATTTTGAGATCTTGGGCAAGGAGTAGAGTCTGCACAAATTTGAGGCTCACGCCGTCTAACTCTGGAAATCTGTCGTGGATATTCAGTGAGGAGTAAAGAGTGTCGACCTTGCGCAAAAGCCTCTCATGACCGCGTTCAAGGCTCACAAGAGCGTCCAAAGCGCCCTCGGAGGCTGAACCCTTTTCAACGATAGCCCGAACGCTTTGCAGCGCTCTCTCAGAGCTGTCGAGTTCAGCCTGGAGAGTAAGGACAGTATCGAGTTCCTTTTTCAGTCGTACTGGCGCATCTGTAGTGACGTTTCAGCGTGTAGCCCGGCAAGGGTAAATTGATGACGTACGTGCTCGGATGGATAGCTGAGCAGCATGTTGGTCGGACCACTGCTTCCGAAGTTCAGAAACATCCATCTCACACTGGTTCAGAATCTCCTGTGTGGCAGAACCTTGTTCGTGAACGCCTTTTTTGAGCCGACGCCTGAGCCAGTCACCAAGATCATTAACCATGTCTTTTGCAACAGACGTGGCGTGCCGATCGATCAACCAAATGCGACGTTGATGCTAAGAACAGAGTGAGCTGAATGTCTGAGAACTTGTACTTATAGTAGTAGGACTTACGGAAGATGAATGCTCAATACAAATGAGTCTAATGAAGCGGGACCAAAGCCTTTCTGTACCCTCACCATCTGACAAGCCCAAGCCTTTGACGATTCGAGGGTTATAGACGAGTTGGCATGCCCACTCGTGTCCATAAGCGTGCATCGCAGTTGTAGCAAACCATATGCGGGAGATGATGTCAGGTTTGAGGATATCATACTGAGAGTAGTTAGTCAAAAACTTGTAGACAAAACCAGCGTCTACATACTTTCATCAGCGATCGTGCCAGCACACAACCAACGTCATACAAGATGACTACGTTAGCCTCGAAGGGAATAAGAGAAAAAAGGTGTTCAATTAAGCCCACACTATACTTCTGTTGTTCGCCGGGAGTATTGATGTTTGCGAAGAAGAGGGGGATGTCATGATGACAAATGAGCGCCATGATGCCAGCATCATCAAAGCTGTCCATCGCCACCTTTTGCTTCTTGCCATCCGCTGCTTCGTACGACGTTTCGCATTGATCAACGGCTTCATCTGGCACTAGTGTGTTGTATTGCCTGTGGAGGCCGCCTGCAGTGCGGTGTCGATCCGTCTCCCAATGTCGTCAACCTGGGATTTAGGAAGGAAATAAATGGGATCGTAGAATGGCAGGGCAGTCACCTGCGGAGCGTCGGTGACGATGATGAAAATTGCCGTCCATGGCAACATGAATGTCACCACCATTATCTAAGTGGCGCCCAAAATGTCGGCCTCCAAAGCATGCTGGACAACGCTGAATTAAGGTGGGTGCGCACATGCCTGGTAAGAGATTATGCTTGGTCGGCGAAGCTGGAGGTAGTAAGGGCAGGAGGGCGTCTTCACGCGACCTAGCACTTGCAGCAATGTTCCGACATTCCCGTAATATATCCTCCACGTTTCTCTCAATCTTGACTTGTAACATATCATACCATTGAGTTGCGTGACCCAAACTCCGACGGAAGGGTTCAAGGACATTCCCACCCTGGGGAGAATGTTGGAACGGCAAGGTTATTCTATAGTTCACAACGTACATCTTTCTTCGTGACATGGAAACCCCGTCGAGTATATTGTGTATGCAGCGCAGATGCGAGAGCGTTGATAGCATCACAAGAGCGCTCGAAAAGCGCACGATAAAAACCTAGGAGCTCGACGGAGACTGGCCATGCGAGGTTGCGATGGCGCTGTCAGGAACAAGCCGTTGCGGACGAGTAACTGTGGAAGGGTGATACATTCGCAACACCAGACAGCAATAGATATAAATGCTAAGGCGTATTCAGCATCAGATCACTACAGTGCAGTCGAAATGCACTTACAGTCAAAGTATAGGCAGGTAATGTTGGTGAGTTTCTTCTCACAATTTTGCAAGCAGGAGGAAAGTGAAGAAACTTGCTGGGTAAGTGGCTTTCCGAGTGTCTCAGAAAGGTACTCCAAGTAAGGACAAACCATGGTTGGGATGACCTGACTTCCACCTGCTAAAGAAGTGGTCATGGCGAACGCGCTGCGGGGTAGGATGTTCATAGTCACCGGTTTCTTCCGTATCAGTACCGACCGCAACTTCCATATCCACGATGGAGTCTTCAGGAAGAGTATCGACTGGTCGGTTCATCGGAGGGTGGGGCAGACTTGTGGTTGAGGAGGTCGTCGAGGTGGGCGAGAAGGCGATGCCGCTTGGTGTTTTGACCTAGAAAAGAAACATGAGTTTGAGTCTTCCGTGGGTTTCTAACTTTTCGAGGGGAAGTAAAATGGTGGCCCATTCCTTTTGTTGTACTAGAAAGGGCTGCCCGCGTTCCGGGATTTGGATTTGGAACCATAGTCTGACAGAAAAGTGATGGAGCGAGTACATACACCAAAGGTTACAAAAAGTTCCCAGGAACGGTGAGCGTCACCGGAACATATGGTCACCGAGAGCATCGAGGATGCTCTCCAGAGGATAGAGCGAGGTTGCCGGAGGATGGTTCAGAGGGTGAGCAGACCATCTACGATTGGTGAAAGCGCGTGGAGGGCAGGCACGGGAGCAGGGAAGTTAAGCGAGCAAGCGATTCTATTCTTGGCAAGATCTCGGAATTTACCGGTGCAGATTGTTGATCTGTTTGACCAGTTCTTCGCATCAAAAGAACCGTATCTAAGAGATGTCTATTGCTACCGAGAAGTAGTGCCTGAGGTGCGGGATCTTCAATCTCCACCTACCCGTCATGTATGGTGAATCCGCCGAGAATGCGCTGGGCCGTCTCCTGGCAGATATTGTATCGCAGTCAGGGGACATCTCTGTTCTGGACTGGATCGGGGAGCCGTCTCCGTTTCACAGCTGTTTCCCTGCTCACATCATTTTGTATCAAAGACTACCAGCGCCTACATCTCATCCTAATGCTGAAGAACAATCTTTGGCGAGCAGTCAACTGCCTGCATTGTTTGAAGCACTACAAAAGCTGTGTGTCTTACTCGCTACCTCACTCCTCCCCCATTTTCTCAGCCAGTTCCTGCTACCGTCAAGTGCCGACCGTCGCAATTCGACAGATCAGCGACGTACCCCAGATTCATATGCATCAAGCGAAGTGTATGATTTTTACTCACTTGCTAGGGTGCCCCTCCCGCGATTCTTCAATCGCCTCCTCGCCCTACCGTGTGTTGCCTATCATGTTACAACAGTTCAACTGAAAGGAGAAGATCTGTCCATACCGAATTATACGTACAACATTCAGGCGTCTGGTCTGATGCCACTTGAAATTACACTACCGACCAAGCTAGAGAATGTAACAAGACCACAAGGTGTTCTGCACCTTGTCCGCCCATGGCACTCGAAGCTGCTTGGACCATCTGCTGGGCTAGATGCCGTGACAGAACAGCAGCTACTTTCTGCACTTGGGTCGCCATTCAACGCACTCCTCTTAACTCAACTACCTCACAACGAGTACAAGAGGATCGCGTCTTCTACCCTCATCACTGCTCAGCCCATAGGCCGGGCGAGCATTTTGAACAGCAAAATTAGGATAGCTAATGTTGTTTAGATAGTCATCTGCTCGGGATACGACTTACGAAGACTGGACTGCTGTGTTGTACATCGCGAATTCACCTGCAGTATGTATTTGAGTGGGAAGTCACCACGGCGCTTCGACTGGCCCTCAGAGCGTCGCGTCTTTGTTGGTGTCGTTGCTGGTCCCACAGCTCGCACCCTTCAACATTGTCAACACTGCACCGCCAGTACACTTTGGCCAAAGCATTGACTGTGCACGGTTTACTGATCGTGTTCTAGTAGATTCTCGCTTGGAACAGCACACCTGATACTCCCACTTAAATAATCTAATTAGATAATATATTGCTGTTGTGATGTGTGTCTAAGGCAACATGTTTGAGGCATCTCTCCCCTCAATGAATAATTATTGAATACTGAGGGGTACTTAAAAGAATCTAAAGCCACCCAGGCTCCTACCCATCCTTGCTGGAGGGTATGAGGGATGGCATACTACAGTAATGTGTTTGCAAATATTTGGTAGATATTTTTTCAAACTCAGCCTAACTTTATCCCTCGAACCCTCCAGCAGTGGCTGGTACAGAATATTGGTAAGGTTTGTTCTCCGCCCGAAAGCTGTAAGTGTAAGTGTACGGATTTGGAATAAACAACAAAATTATATCATTGTATATTGCCATTGTACTGAAGCTCACATCTTGGAAATGGGGACTTTAACCAGGTTTGGAGGTAATGGGGACAGTAGTATAGTTGTATTACATGGTGAGAGTTATGAGGGATTACAGAAGGGCTGGACTGGACAGAAATATATATATTACAGTTGTCAATGGCATAATGCCAGTCAGCACACTAGCACTGTCTATTAGCTGGGGCCCAAGTGTAGGGGGCTGGGAGGGGGTGGAGGTGGTCTGGTAGAAGTGGGCACAGTGGGGTATTTGGGGAAGGTGGTAGGTGGTAGAGGGACTGGGAATTGGGACATCAGGAGGGAGGTAGATGCCATTGGGGTAGTGGTCTCCTTTAACCTCACTACCAGTATCATGGTCACATAGTATTCATTAGGATTTCAACAAAACTCAAGGGTAACATGGAACAAAGTAGTTGTGTCAAAATGCCAGAAATACATATATAATGTCTATAGGCAACACTGGAGTGAATGATACATCAGAGCTTGAAGGAGGCTGCTACCTCTATGGCTTCCCCACCCTCCCTCACTGCCCCAACATCCACCTCCCTCCCAGTACCATCCCAACAATCCCTCCCTCAATGTCCTACACCTGTCCCTAGTACCCTCACCCTCTGCTACCTTCCACCTTCCCCAAATACCCCACTGTGCCCACTTCTACCAGACCACCTCCACCCCCTCCCAGCCCCCTACACTTGGGCCCCAGCTAATAGACAGTGCTAGTGTGCTGACTGGCATTATGCCATTGACAACTGTAATATATATATTTCTGTCCAGTCCAGCCCTTCTGTAATCCCTCATAACTCTCACCATGTAATACAACTATACTACTGTCCACATTACCTCCAAACCTGGTTAAAGTCCCCATTTCCAAGGTGTGAGCTTCAGTACAATGGCAATATACAATGATATAATTTTGTTGTTTATTCCAAATCCATACACTTACACTTACAGCTTTCAGGCAGAGAACGAACCTTACCAATGTTCCGTACCAGCCACTGCTGGAGGGTTCGAGGGATAAAGTTAGGCTGAGTTTGAAAAAATATCTACCAAATATTTGCAAACACATTACTGTAGTATGCCATCCCTCATACCCTCCAGCAAGGATGGGTAGGAGCCTGAAAGCCACCAAGCTGTGCTGCATGAACACAGGTTTGTCATCAATGCCTCCCCAATGATTCCCACACCTGTGGTGCATCATTCCCGACACCTCTCGTTGCCATCGTTGACAGCGAGCTCATGTATCTCAACAACTATGCAATGCACGGACATCAGATTTTCACAGTCATGTATTAATTTTAGCTAGCTTTCATTCTGTAGCATATAACTTAGCATTTGCATTGATACAAAGGTCCATTCAACCATTATGCCTGTGGCAGTGTTCGGCAACTTCCAGTGACTACCTATCTGCCACTGTTGATGATGACGAGCTCATGTATCTCGACAACTATGCAATGTAGGGACTTCGGACTTTCATGGACATGCAGTACCTGTATCTAGTTAATATTCTCTAGTGTTAAAAGCAATGTTTTCATTGTGGGATCGACTAAAAGATGAATGATGTGGGTGTCAATCAAACAGTGTATCTATGCATCTGTAGTAACACTGAGAATATTCTGCAAAGCCTCACATTGCTCCTCCAAAGTAGCCCCATGATCCTCATCAGCATCTTCATCCATGTCCTCTTCTCCACTGTCAAGACAAACCAGTGAGGAAGAGAGTATAGCCTCAATGTGCACGTGTTGGGGGACACTGGCACTATCCCCCAGGCCACATGACGTGCTAATGCCTGGAGAAAGCATACCATTAAATCCAGGGAGGTGGGATATTTTCTCGAGGTAGTGGAGGTGCAATGGGGTGAATCGGGAATGGATGGTATGGTACCTAGAAATCTGGTATGCAAGTGCAGGGTGAGCATCCTGGTAGAGAGCTTCACAAGCTTGGATGTAGTGATCTTTGTCTATGAGATATGTCATGATGTGATGAATCTCCACATTGAGGCAGACAACTTCTTCCTTGGCCTGGCATAGCTTGAAATATGTGTTTATAGCAAGCTGGGCAGTAGGTGATGCCCACAGGCAAGTTGATACGTCCTGCTGTGTGTCTCTGAGAAGGTCAAAGTCAGCCAGAAATGCATACTCAACCACCTCATCAAATTCCAGTGTTTGGTGGCCAAGGGCTTTCACTGCAGTATTGTAATGTGTTAGAGCAGCCTGAATGGCTGCCAAGTGCATTTGTAAGGCCTTCCCAATGTGCTTACGAAGTTTATACCCAGCAATAGTCAATATGAGGTAACTGAGAGTAGAATAGACCTACTGGTGCCAGACTGGTTCATTTTCGAAAGCTTGAAGATATGTGACACTACCAGTCGCTCAATGTTATCCAATGCATGCTGATACTTTTGATTGGCAACCAGGTGAGCAGCTGCCTGCCACTCCTTATCCTCTGGGACCCAGTGGCATGTTATTCTAAGGCAACCTTCGAGCTCCTGCACAACCTTCAAGTCCTTCTTGTAGTTCTCTTGGGTGTGGCGGTGCATTGTCTCTCTTCTCCTAGTCGCACTGCTATCACTCCAAATGGGTGCTGCACTCTGTGTGGTAACAATGGTCCATGTGGATAGAATCACCTCAAGGTCTTGCCTAAGTTTACCAGTAGTTAGGACAATCACTCCTCATTGTAATGATATGTACCTGCTTGTGGCCAGATTGATGAGCTGTTGCCAATATTCCATCTGTAGGGTCTCTTCTGGCAGTTTGTGCAGGAGGGATTTGAGATAGACACATTCTTTGTCCAACCAAAGTTTAAATATTGCTGGGTCACTTACTCTGAGCTTGCACATCAGTCGGTCAAGGGTCATGTGGCCATTGGAAAGAATATTGAGAGCTTGCTTGTAGTTGTTGAGTAAAAACTTTGCTGTTGAAGATTAGATATGTTGAGGCAGGCATGATTGACTTACTGAGGTTTGCATACACTTTCATTTCATCACTGTGCTCAAAATAGCTGGTGATGGCTTGCCTTCTGTGGAAAATTGACACATCGAGTAGATGATGCAAGGGCATTGCTCTTTGAAAATGCCCACTCACAACCTTCCAGGTCTTCAAGTCCAAGACCTTCAATGTAGGTTGTGAGGTTGTCTAGCTGACACAATCTATTGTGAGTGTGACCATGAATGCATTAACAAGAGACATATAGTTGAGTGATTGGGCATGCTTTCCCAGGACACTAGATGCCAGAGTGGTCTTGAACTGACAGCCAATGTCATAACTGCCCCCAAGGTCTGGCCCAAACGCATCCAAGAGTTTCGATGTCACTGCGAGAGCATACTTAGACCTGTGTACAAATGGCATTAATTTGCATGCATAACTCTTGCAATGGTTTACTGACTGTTCACCACTTTGTACCATGTCAGCAATAAGCAGGCAAAAGCCATGCCGACAGACCACTATGAAAACACCTGATTCATTGAATACATTCCACATTTTCAGTCCTTCATATTCTTCCAGTGCTCTGCACAAAGGTTGCCATCACCATCCTACAAAATGGTAGTACATCTAGAGTACAAATGAAAGCAACAGATTCTCACCTCATCAACGATACTGTGGCCCATCTGCTGATCTGATGCAAACTTGTCAACAAATTCATGAGTAAGATATTGCTCATGGTGGAAGGTATGCTCAGAGGTGGGAAGAGAAGTGGCAACATGGTCGACATCACCATCCAGTATTCTTGTGGCCACTTGCTTGAGAGAGTCATTCCCATCCTGAGTGAACAACATCGAAAAGCACATGGCTGGTTCATCCTGCAATCTGTAAGTACAAGGAGGACAGCTGTGCTTGAGCCACCAATCAGGCTGGTCATGCTGCAGCACACAGTGGACCAGATTTGAAACAAATGCTAAAACTTGCAAATAAATGTCAAGTGTGATGGAAAATTGTTGTGAGCAGTGGTTGTGGAACAGAACCTGAGTCAGGGATAAGTTTTCAGGTATTCGAAGAGCAACATCAGATGAACCCCATGCATGTCACAAAGCAACTTGATGTAAGCTTGTATTGAAAGATGGGGGCAGCATTGATGAGTAGTGTGGTATAGGTTGAGCATGTGCACCATAACAGTGACCTTCGGGGTGATAGGAGAACACAGGATCAGACCGTGACAAACAAGAGCTGAAGTTAGGTAACAATCAGTAGGCCCTATAGTAATAGAAGTCTTCTCAGCACCTATCATGCTGTGAGTACCCACACATGCGAGGACGATGAGGTTTACCCACAGAAGACATCCAGCACAAGCATGCTAAGCAGCTTGGTGTCCACACCATCACAATTCCTTTGCTCTTCCTCTTGTGTACATTGCTCCTCTGAATCAAAAAATCCTTTCCCACTCATGCCTCCATGCTTCAGGGACCATGCCATGTAAGCCTCCACCATCGCACCTATTTGTACACTGAATGTGGCTGTCTGTTTAGTAGAACAATCCCAGAATGTACAATAATCCGAACACTTGGTCTTCTCAGGAGCGTTGAGAGTAGGCAATCAGCTGTTATTCCATTATTCCCATGTTACTGTGAGCACTGACCTTTTCCAGAAATTGCCCAGTAATCCCCTAGTAAGTTCTTGGAACTCACCACTGGTGTGACTAACATCGAGTGGCTCTGTTCCATCCAGGACCATTTCACCATACCCATCACTTTGGTAGTTGTTGCCTATGTGCTCATTGGCTGCATTGTTCAATGCCGGCTCCCGCAGCACCTCAAGTGTGTGCCTCTTGGTCACAGTCATCTCTATTGAAGGTGAGCCTTTTTTTTAGCATAATAACACACTACCTCTTAGCCATTTTTGTTTGTGCTCTGCTGTGTGTGCAGACCATTCAGCAATTTTTGTTGGACCTGCCAATTCGTGAAGAGTTCATGTCACCCCTGCAACTTGGTGAACTTGGGTCTGTATTCACCATATTCACAAGGATGTCAAGCTTCTGCACTTGTGCAAATGGCCATGCACTGTTCTCCCAGCCATAACTTGCTTTGGTATGCCATTCCATTGATTGGGACCTTTGATCCTCTCAAAGACCATGTGACATTGGCATACTGTCAAGACTTACAGCTGGCTTATCTGCCATCATCAGTAGAATGCCTTATATTTAATTACCATTAGTGTTGACCTACAAGGCTGTTTGACTATGGTATCAAGTGTTGAAGGTAGGCATGAGACCTTTTTTTTTGGCAGAGAGTTTGACATTTTGTTAGGCAATGATAACTGGCAGGAAACAAGATCTACAGAGCAAGAAACTCAAGAGATGGTCACTAGAATGGTGACAACTACCTGTGAAGGGACTACGGAAACCAAGGTCAAAACTGTTGTGAAGTGTCATACTCATACTACGAAAACCATTCTCAGGAGTCCTCAAGAGTACAATCCACTAGTGAAACGGTCGCTGGCTGCAATCACCGCCTCTACTGCCACCCTACCATCATCCCCAGCTGTCTCTACCACCACCCTGTTGCCCATGAGCACAAATCCCTCTCGCAAGCCACAGTCTAGTCTGATGTTTGTTGCCTCCCGTCCTTTGGTACCTCATACATCGATGTCCCACAACACTGTCATTCCCCACCCATTGGATCTCCCAGGACCAACCTCTATGCCTGAGGGGTATTATCTTGTTATCATCGGCCAGGAGGTCAGCATATTTTACATGTGGTAATATCAGTGTTGTTGTTTCTATCCTCTGTTCATCTGATTTCAAATACATAGGAAAGATACTGCATTGCACATTCTTGAAATTAGTGGTGCAGTTTATTACAAGTGCAGGACCTTCCACCAGGCTCTTGCTGACTATATGGCAGCTTATAAGAAAGGTGAACTCCATGCAATTCCTACTCCCGGTGGACCCTTCTGGCCCACTGCATTGTGTACACCTTCACCTGTTCTCAGCAAAGGTGAACAATCCTATTGGGCTGAGGTGGATGACTTGATAGATGTGCTTAGTCAAGCCCAGCTCAATCCCACTGGGAGCATGTGAGTCTTTTGTCCTTTCAGAAGCTTTGTTTTGTTGATTGTAACTACAGTGCTACCCATCTTTGTCCCATGTTGAGTAGTTAAGTATATAGTGCTTAATTCCAGAAATCAATCTTCTCTGCCTGCTGAAATGACAATGAACACATCTGCACATTGAAAGTCTGATCTGAGGTAGCATGTACTATTATTGAGTGCAGAGTGAGTATATGACTGAGTGGACCACTATGCAGCATGATGACAGGTTTGTGTTCATGGCATATTATTGACAAGTTCAATATGCTAGGTCAGTACATTGCAGTCATTACAACACATAATGTAAGACTGAAGTATTGGACAGCGCCTATTAGACAGTAAATGAGCTAACAGTCATAACGATACCACATGTATACTACTAGAGTTCATTTCCAACAATGCTGGTAGTGAATAATGGTTGATAGCAAAGGGGTTCACTATCACCATTCGCTATCACCTAAACTGTAGAGTACATCATGTCCTGTAGTTTGCTTACTAGTTTGTGTCACACATCAGTGTTCGAACACAGAATGTCTGCACATGATTTGTATGTAAAATTCCTCTTCAGTAAAGCAGTAACAAGACTTAGAGGAAGGGGTGAACTTCAGGTTTCCAGTGTGGAACACATTCATACAGTTTATGTATAAATGTCAAGAACACTTCACAGTAAAGTAGTAACGAGCTTCAGAGATTCAAGACAGAGGGGATATGGGTGCATACTCATCTAACTTGACTTTGAAAAAGTGTAGTTCAGTCAGTAAGGATGTGAGCAAGTCAAACACTTGTTTGTACAAGTCCACAACCTTGTATCCTATACCCCTGAAGCCTTTGTGTGTAACACTCCTCAAAAGCCAAAGCAGCTGTCTCCCATCCTTGATGTGTGCCTCACATTGTGAGAAGAATGCCTCACTTGCAAGCCAGCCCCTGCCCTGTGCAAGCTTTAGTTGTTCATGGAACTTCTTTGGCCAAGTCAACTCTGCGCCCCATTTGGATTGCCAATCAGTGATAAGTTGCCTGACTTTCTTGAGCAGAGGGATTTCTGAATGTGCTAAGGGGTGTAGGAAGGAGTCGGGTTCAGTGTCTAGAGATGCTCCATCTATGCTGGTCAAGGTCAGGTCTCAAGTAGTAGCTTCATTGTCAATAGTATGCTTCCTAATGATGAAGTTATTATATGGACATATCTGGTAGTGGACACTCACCTAGTCCTGTTCCTGCAAGGATACATTAATCACAACAGATACTCAAGATCAATCATATTGGACTTACCTGGCAGCGCAGAGCCTTGCCTTCTCTCTCTGCTCATCTCGAACTCTGAAGAATGCGGTTAAATGCAATACCAACCAACGTACAGGATATACTTTGTACCCCAGCTTTGATAGCCAACACTCAGTGGCTGCACATTGTTTGTCCCTCTTCGTTATGGTTTGTGTTGCTCCCATATATGAGCATCAAGATCCTATCTGTAAAGAAGTGGGGTTAGTTGACTGCAGGGTAGCATATGCAGCTTACCCAGTGCAACTTGGAAGCAACAAAGATACTGATCATCAGAAATTCTGAGTACCATTTGATGTTTCAGCTTTCTTCTGGGTCACATGACCAGCAACATTGCAGATGCAGTCAGGGCATTGTAGGGAACCTAGGCTCCCTGAGACTGCGAGGCACCCTTGGCAGCAATCCCAACTCTCCCAACCTGCCAGATCACATGCCCATTGACAAGACTGATAAAGTGTCACTGCAGGTGGACTGAGAGAGCTGAAGGGTGAGATCTTCCTAAGGGGCTTCTATAGCCTGTGAGAGAGAGCTGTCTGAGGAGAAGATGTCTGGAGCAGTCTGAGATCTGTCTGAAGACTGAAGGCACTCGCAATGGCCTTCTCAAACTCAAACTCGAGCTCATAACTCAGTACTTCGATGTTCTATTTCTGTAAGTAGTTACAGAGGAGTGTAGGTGCGTGAGGGCTTATGTAAGCTACCTCACGTGCCTATACTCGAAGCTAAGAGAAGTCTAAGGTAAAAGAATAAAAACAAAAAGAAAACAAAACAAAAGAGTAAAGTAAAAGTAAAAGTAAAAGCCATAAAACAGAAGGAATATCATGGTGGGGAGTACTCACTCCCTACACCGTCATGGTCACGGGATTGTGTCGCTGCCTACACTACACTTCCTCTCAGTCATGTGCCTATTACTGCCAGCAACATCGTCACCTGTCACATGTCACTGTGCCTCCCCACAGACCCTCCTTTAGCTATACTGCTCCCCTCACCCCCTGTCAGCTTCCAGGGTGCAATCCCATTGCTCAGATGTGTAGTTATGCCACTTTGTCTTGGTTCATGTTTATCTTCTCCACTTTTGTTTGCTTTCCTTTTGCCACTGTCACTGCTGTGCATGTGTCTGTACCAGCGTCGGACTTTGCTTTGTCTGTTATTACTTTTGACATATGACAGATCCAAAATATGCTGAATTTTACCTTAGATACCACTGTCCTTACAATACAAAAGCCTGGCCTACTTAGAAAAATATAGCACCCACCTTTTGGCATCACAGAGCGAGAATCTAAGAGTCCCCTTTGAGTCTAGAGAGCCTTCCCAAGCCATCTCCAAGTTTACAAGAGCACCCCAAGTCCCAGAATTCCCTTTGCCACCATTTCGCTGCCATTGAGTCCCTAACATCCTGAAAACTGTCCTCCAAGCCTACTATTGCCGCCTACCAAGTTCCAACAAGCTCTCAAGTCCCCCTTTCATATAATTCCCGCTTTACCACCTAAAGTCCCCCTCTTCTGTCTCTTTCTGACTCAAGACCCCTTGGGATGAGCCTAGGTCTTACCTACAGCTTTCCCCTCTTATTTCCCTTAGCACTCTTGCAAGAAGAGTTGCCCACATCATTTTGGAGCCCACCATGAGGGGTCTGTAGATCTGGAAAGGAGATCTCTATGACCTACCTGCCACAGAACAGAACTCGAAGAGCTCTTAGAGCCCTTCTGCCATCTTTCTATATCTTCCTCTGATATTTTCATGCCTGCTATTAACCCCCATGATATTCCACAGCCTAGTTCTCCAGACATAGAGCTTTCCACCATTGGATCCCCTCATTGTCCAGAATCTCCCTCTCTTTCAATAGCCAATATACCTGGTGCCTTCAAGCTTGATGAGTCCTTTGCACCACCACCTGATTGTCAAGAATTATCACCACTTACCGACCTATCCCCTCCAGTTTCTTCATCAGCTTTGACCTTTGCCACAGAACAACTTCTCCTCCCATCAATGTCCTTCACCACCTCACAGAATCCCATTCTACTACTAGCCCATACTTCCCTGCCGATACCTCAGTACCCCCTTCCACTCTCATTGTTGTTTCCCGCAACCATGTCTGCTACAACCAACCATTGCGAAATGCCTCTTAGAGGTTCTAACAAAGCCCCCAAGTTTTCAGGAAAAACAGAAGATATTTGTGCCTACTTTGAAGACATCGACCAGATCTGCACTGATGCAGGAATCACCAATGACAGGGTTAAGATTAGGTGGGCTATTCACTATGCTGACAGAAACGAGTTGGAGCTATGGTCCTCCCTTGACTCTGCTACAGGTGATGACTGGGAAGACTTTACTAGAGAAGTCACCAGTTTCTACCCTGGTGCCAATGTCAAAGGGCGGCAGTATACTAAAGCTGACCTTGAGACTCTCCTCCACCACCAAGTCCAGAAACCCATGTCATCCCTCAAAGACCTCAGCAAATACATGTGGGAATTCCGCTGAGTCATAGCCCTAATTAACAAGAAGAAGAGACTTACTGATGACTATGTTAATGAGAAGTTCCTCGAAGGATTTCCCCCAAAATTCCATAGCAGCCTTGCCACTTGCCTCCAACTCAAAGATCTAGACCATGATGTCGATGACCCATGGCCATTCGATGAAGTCTACAAGCACACAACCTACCTCCTTAGTGGGGCCTGCTGAAATGCTGTCCAAATCAATAGTTCAGCCTTATTCCCAGGCTCCTACACAGCCCTTCCACTGGGAGTATGAGGGCATACTCAGAATGTCGGTATATTCTGAGGCAATGTCCAAGTTTTCAAACACTGCATAATCTTATTTCCCTCAAACTCCCAGCGGGGGCTGCAAGAAAACACTTGTAAACAACCATAGCCACAGTGGTGCAACCTGCGGACTCTGAAAGACAATACAGAAAACCTAAACCAGGGTTACATTTTTTCTGGTTATGAGTATCATATATGTGTAGCAGTATATGTCACACCTGCCCATAACTAAGCATGACACTATTGCTGACTCCTAATCAGCCTAATGAAGCTTGGAGTGAAGTACATGAACAACTGTCTAGTCATATACAGTAAATTTATCAGAAGTACAATATAGCCTGCTTGGAAGGAAGGAAGCTTGATGAAATGTATTATACTTTGTAGTTGGCTGTGTAAAATCTGGAAATCCAGCATAGTGACAGTGTCTCTGCACACATGATCACTTTGACTGGTCCAAGAGACTTTGTTTTTGTGTTTTGTGCTGTGGGATTCTTGCGCACAGCTTCTATACCTCTATTCCCTGCTTACTGGTATTGCTACCATGGCAGCAATGGACATCCCAGTTTCACCTTCACGGAGTCTATCCTAAATGGTTCTATTGTTGCATAGAAGGCAACTTTCAGTCAGTTGAATTAGTGGATGCTTTCTTTACTATCATATATGCAAATAGCCTCCTTATGATGTGATTTTCCTGTGTCAGTATGGTGCAGCTTGAGTTCTCTCCTGCTATGCATGCTTGACATACAAGTTTGTTTATATCAATATAAGACAACTGCAGTCTGTAGGATGAATACATGATTCCATGGGTGTATGAGAGGTAATCAAAACACTCCATGGCCTTATTGTTGAGTCCAAAATGCAGGGGGAGTGCCAGCGACGCAGGGGGGCTGCAGGAATTGCGATCAATGCGGAAGGGATGACGAGTGAGCACGAGCATGAGGTGGCTTACCAAATCGGGCAACTATGCTCACGCGCCATACGAAGTGCCACATTGAAGGCTCGAGACCGAGCAAAACCGCTATAAGGTCGTTACGATGCCGAGGCATGCGATCATAAGTCAAGAGGAACCTTATATACAATGTATAGGAGCTGCGTGCGAGGATCCCGTGGCGCGAGGCATGGAAGCGGAGTCTCTGGACCAGTCGAAGTGATCATGCATGTAGAGACACTGTCACTGTGCTGGATTTCCAGATTTTACACAGCCAACTACAAAGTGTAATACATTCTATCAAGCTTCCTTCCTTCCAAGCAGGCTATATTGTACTTCTGATAAATTTACTGTATATGACTAGACAGTTGTTCATGTACTTCACTCCAAACTTCATCAGGCTGATTAGGAGTTGGCAATAGTGTCATGCTTAGTTACAGGCAGGTGTGACATATACTGCTACACATATATGATACTCATAACCAGAAAAAATGTAACCCTGGTTTAGGTTTTCTGTATTTTCTTTCAGAGTCTGCAGGTTGCACCACTGTGGCTACGGTTGTTTACAAATGTTTTCTTGCAGCCCCCGCTGGGAGTTTGAGGGAAATAAGATTATGTGGTGTTTGAAAACTCGGATGTTGCCTCGGAATATACTGACATTCTGAGTACACCCTCATACTCCCAGTGGAAGGGTTGTGTAGGAGCCTGCCTTATTCCCAGAATCCTACTCCCAACCAACTTCACCCCCCACCATTCTTAAAAGGGAATATGTCCAAGCTGCTGACCCCACCTCAGGCAGCCACCAGACTCAACCTGCAGAACAGCAGTTTTGCTGCTCTTTTGACCCCCACTGCTTCTTCTGTGGAGGAACCAATGGCCATAGAACAGCTGAGTGCAAGCTCTGCAAGGAGTATGTTTGCCAAGGGAAATGCACACTTATAGGTGGTAAAGTCTTTATGAAAGATGGTTCTGACATTCCTAGGTCTGCAGCAGGGTGGAATTTCAAAGAGAAAATTGATAACTTTCTGGCTCTTAGAGAGTCTATTATGGTGTTGGCTAATCTGGTCTCTATTCAGTCTCCAGGTACTGCCTCTTTATCTAGAGGGTGTGATACCCCACCCCACCTTGTCAATACCATGTTCTTTGGCTCAGAAGACACTGCTGAGTTTCAGGTCGAGATCCACCCCTTGTCATACCTTGTCAACCAAGAAATAGAAGATAATGCCAATGAAGAAGATAAGCGTGCCCTCACCAGAGCCTATGCTCAGGTAGAGGAGCTTAAGAATGCTATCAAAAGGCAGAAACCAGCCCACTTCAATGGTGTGGAGATCCTTGCTTGTCACCCTCAAAATGCCACTCCAGCCAACCCTCCCCCTTCCAACAACCCTGTACCTACCATGACTTCAAACACCCAGCCAGCATGTAACAAGACACAAGCTAAATCTAATGCCACTGAGCCTTCGACCTCTAGACCTTCATCCAACCCTACCCCTCAGTTTCATTACCAGAGCAGCTTTGACAAAGCTGCTGCCACTAAATGACTCGTGTCCCAAGTTTTAGAGGCCAAGATTGAAATCTCGACCCAAGATCTTTTGGCAGTCAGCCTGGAAATCCACAAACAGATAAAAGAGATGGCTATGACGAAGAAAGTAGTGATCAGTAGCCTTGAGACTGCATTGGAATCATCCTTGTCATCTACCTGGGCCTCATATGAACAACACCTCATTAAGGATACCGATGGCAAGTGTGTCAGTCTTGCCACCACCCCTCTCTGCACAGTAGATGGTGTCCTTATGGACAAGCTTCGGGTCAAGTGTATCCTCGACAGTGGCTGTCAGGTAGTTGCCCTCAGGCATGAATTGTGGGAGGCTTTAGGGGCTCCCCTCCATTCAGACATGAGTATGATGTTAGAAGCTGCTAACCAGTCTAAAGAGAGCACTCTAGGTGTCATCAAAAATGCCTCTCTTTGAATTGGGCTGGTCAAAGCTCACCTACAGATTCAAGTTGTCGATAAAGCCCCTTTCAACCTCTTATTAGGCCACCCATTCTTCTGCCTCCTCAGCAGCATCCTTCGAGACTTCCCTGATGGAAAACAATCTCTAGAAATCTGCAACCCCAATTCAGGCCACCAGTTACTTATCCCAACCTGCCCTTGACATCGTCTATACCCATATCCCTGATTCATGAACCCAGATGATGAGGCAGAATACTTTGCCCACCAGAATCACCACTGCCAACTCCAAGAGAGTGAACAGGGTTTTTAACAATGGTCAATGACTTGATAGGGTTATGAGGAGACCAAGATAAAATAGTATCCATGTGTTCCCTTTATGTTTCAGATTCACTTTCTGCCTTGAGAAATTCCACTTCCCCTCTTTCTACCGACTTTAAAGAAAATGCCACAGCAGTGCTGTTGTTCTGTTATACCCCAGATACTGCACCTCCTGATCCCTTTGATTCCAGTTTCATTTTGCCTGAGGACCCCTTCCTGTTTACCACTAGTACTATGGTTTCTCCACTGACACTTTCTGCCCTACAGTCTACCTTTCACTATGACCCAGTTTTTCATGTGTTAAAATACAAGCCTGTAGCGAAGAAGGTAAAGCCTATCCAAACTGCAATGCCTGTTGAATTCAGGGTGGAGCATCAGGAGGTTGGCAATCCTCTCGCAGATTTACCTGTATTACCATACCACCCTCCCTTATTTGTTCCAGGTTCCAGATTTACCACTCAAAGGGCAGAAGAGCTCAACCTCGATCCTACCAAGTTCCTTTGGCCAGTGGAGTTGGATCTTGTTCATTGGCTCGTTTGAACACACAAAGCTGCCTTCGCTTGGGAGACCTCAGAAAGGGGAACCTTTCGCGAAGACATGTTTCCCCCCTTAAAAATCCCAACTTTACCTCACAAACCCTGGGTTGAATGTAACATCCCTATGCCACCGACCATCTTTTGAGACGTTGTCCAAATAATTAAAGAGAAAATCACTGCTGGTGTTTACAAGCCCTCGACCTCATCATATCGGTCCAAGTGGTTCTGTGTTGTCAAGAAGGATGGGAAATCTCTGCACCTCGTTCACAACCTACAGCCCTTAAATGCCATCTCTATCCAAGATTCAGCCATTCCTCCTTTCATCAACTCAATTGCTGAAGCTTTCGCCTGTCACTCAGTGTATGGGATCTTGGACCTAATGGTTGGCTATGACCACTGAGCCATCCATGACGATTACCACAACCTGACTACCTTCCAAACCCCCATCAGCACCCTTAGGCTGACAAAGTTACCTATGGGGTACACTAATGCTGTTCAAATATTCCATGGTGATGTCTGTTGGATCCTAAAGGACAAAATCCCTGAGGTCTCCATCCCATTCATCAATGACTGTCCAATCAAAGGCCCTAAGTCTCGCTACCTAAATGCCTACAGGTCTTATGAAATGATACCGCAGAACCCCAGCATTTGGTGCTTTATCTGGGAACACCTTGAAAATACCAATCATGTACTTCACAGACTTCGTCATGCAGGAGCTACTGTCTCTGCCAAGAAATGCATCATTGCCACCCCATCTATTGTAGTGGTGGGGCATAAGGTTTCATACGACAGGAGAATCCCTGATGAAACTAAAGTCCAAAAAATTAGAGACTGGCCTTACTGTGCTAATGTCACTGAAGTTAGGGGCTTTCTAGGTCTATGCTCATATTGCCACATCTTCATTAAAGACTTCGCCAAGCATGCACGTCCTCTTGTCGAGCTCACAAAGAAAGACATCTTATTTGAGTTTCGTGATGAACACCGAGCAGCAATGGACTATCTCAAAGCTGCTATAGTCACCTCCCCAGCACTGCGTCCTATTGACTATGGCTCCTCCTTTCCAGTCATCCTTGCCATTGACACCTCCAACATTGCTGTCAGTTATATTCTCATGCAAGAGGGAGAAGATTCCAGGAGGCACCCCACCTGCTTCAGATCCATCACTCTTAATGATTGAGAGAGGCGGTATAGTCAAGCCAAACTCGAACTATTCAGTCTGTTTCAAGTGCTGCACAACGTGCAGCTTTATGTTTTTGGAGTGGAGAATCTAGTTGTCAAGGTCAACGTGAGATATATCAAAGGCATGATTAACAATCCAGACTTACAGCCTAATGCCACCATCAACTGGTGGATTGCCAGTATTCTACTCTTCAACTTCAAACTGGTCCACGTACCTGCTGCTAAGCATGCCACCCCTGATGGGTTGTTGAGGAGACCAAGAGCCAAAGAGGACCCTGAGGTAGATGAAGAAGAGTATGAAGACTGGGTAGGCAAGTGTGGAGCCTTCACCATGGAACTTGTGAATCACTGAGAGCCAAGAACTCAGATGCTATGTCCTCCAGGAATTCTGCTGTCCATATACTACTCATCTAAAATCTTGCCTCAGGATGTCAGCATATTTATGGCAACTGGTTCACCACCAGAAAACACCGAGACCGAAATCCCATGATCCAAGAAGGTGAAGCAGAGGGATGAGAGGTTGGAGGTTGTGAGGAGGTTCTTGGAAACAAAGAAGCTGCTGGACAAGTTGGGAGAAAAGGAGCTGGAGAGTCTTGTGCAGCTAGCAACCCAGTACTTCATAAAGGGTGGGCAGCTTTGGAGGAAAGAACCCCAAGGCCACCACCAACTTGTGATTCACTGCCACAAGTGGCTTGAAATTATTCATCAGGCCCACAATGAGTTAGGCCACAAGGGTATCTTCTCCACCTGTATGTGCTTGCTGACACAGTTTTGGTGGCCCATGCTTGAGCAGGATGTTCACTGGTACATCAAGACGTGTCACAAATGCCAGATTCACTCCCTTGATCAAGTCCACATTCCCCCTGTCATGGCAATACCTGAGCCCCTGTTCTACAAAGCCTATGTTGACACTTTCATAATGCCAAAGTCCAACAGCTACTGCTACGTTACTCAAGCCCAATGCTCCCTCACCAGCTACCTGGAGTGGGCCATGCTTTGATCCAAAACTGGAAAGTCGATCAGCAAATTCTTATTCAAGCAGATATTGTGCAGGTGGGGAGCTGTGGCAGAGGTCATCACTGACAATGGCAGTCCTTATGTTCTAGCACTTGACTGGCTATCAAAGATGTATGGCATTCAGCATATCCGTATCTCACCTTATAACTCACAGGCAAATGGTATTGTGGAGCGGTGGCATTTCAATGTCAGAGAAGCAATGGTTAAGAGTTGTGAGGGCGAAGCCTCAAGATGGTCAGAAGTGGCCCTGTCTGTATTTTTGGCAGAGAGGGTTATGGTTCACAAAGCTACAGGATTTTCCCCTTACTATATGGCTCATGGTGTCCATCCCAGACTCCCTTTTGACCTCACCGAAGCAACCTTTCTCACCCCTTTTGAAGCACAGTCATACTCTACTACAGCTCTCATTGCCAATTGTGCTCAGCAATTGCAGAAGTACCCAGAAGACCTAGCACTAATACATGATCGAGTCCTCAATTCCTGCTTCGCTTTGGCAAAGGACTTTATGGCTTGATTCAAGAGGACTATCCATGACTTTGACTTTGAACTGGGTACCCTAGTCCTTGTCAGAAATTCCCACATCAAGAAAGAGCTGGACTGAAAAACCAAACCTTGTTACCTAGGTCCTATGGTAGTTGTATGCCACACCAAAGGTGGCTCTTATCTCCTCACAGAGCTTGATGGTGCTGTTTCGAGGTTTTGCTTTGCCGCCTTTCACTTATACCCCTATTTCCCAAGAAACAGGTCCTGTATTGAGGTCACCCATCTGGTCAGCTTCAACAGGTCTGCTATAGATCAGCTTGAAGATGACTCCCTTCCCAACCCAGAACTGGCTGGTGTCCTTGGGGATGAGTTAGATGAGTAACCTATGTCCTACATTCTTTTTTTCTTTTCTTTTCTTTTTTTTCATCCATTGTCTATCTTTTACAGACGCTTTACCTATACAAGTTACTGACACAAAAAGCTGAACACAAAACCATAAAATGATATAAAAAAAACCAAAAGCCAAATTTCTTTGCCTCCCCTTTTCCTTGACTCATAGTTTTACTCACTGTTTACCATCTATAGAGTTCAGCCAAAACTAAAATGACAATCACCACTACCTACTCAGTCAGGATGACAGTACTATACTGCTTGTTCTTCCTTCTTTTCACTTATGTCTCTTATATTATTCTGACCTTCCAGTCTTTCTGCCAAGGTGTGTTCTTAGGCAGTGCACACACGGATGAAATTACTGCCAATCTACGGTATGACAGCAGACACAAAGTAAAGAAGGGAGCTGCGAAACTACCATTTCTACACTAAGACGAGTCAGAGGGACTGGGGATGAAGTGCTCCTCCCACCAGGCCTTCAGGGAATGTAGTTGGTGCTGAGACTGATGAAGAGCCTCGCAAACTTGGGTCGCCGTCATACTAACCTGTGCCATCTGCAAGAACAAGTCCATCAAGGCATCCTTGCCCCATTCAATCGACAGCTCCACATTGGTGATCCACTTGTCCAGCTCTTTGATGGGGTGTATATGACCACTCCATGTATGGTGCTTACCCTTTACAGACAAACAGGTTGGCCCCATAGGTGTGGGGACTTCCTTGGACTCGGTCAGGTCGATCTCGACCTTCTCAGGAGCCGAGCCTTCGCTGCCTGCGACCTTGGAGGCCTCTTCGCCCTGGCCTGTCCTGACTTGTGCACTCAGAAACTCACTTGAGCCTCTTGAGGACTTGGCAGGTTTGTCGACAGGTTTGTTAGCAGGGCAGGAAGTGAGGAGAGCCAGGAACCTGGGAGTGGGAGTGGGAGTGGACAGGCCACTGGGGAGGAAGAGAGGGAGAGGTTGTTGCAGCAGGGGGACCTGGGATGGTTCAGGTATGTCTGCAATGGATGTGGAGGCAGCAGGCTGGGAAGCCACTGAGCGACTGACC
Organism: Pisolithus thermaeus; assembly: GCA_024663475.1. Lineage (NCBI taxonomy): Eukaryota > Fungi > Basidiomycota > Agaricomycetes > Boletales > Pisolithaceae > Pisolithus > Pisolithus thermaeus. The sequence goes on from JANFAF010000004.1 coordinate 243,316, forward strand.
AGACAAGGTTGCAGCCATCCTGTTGTAGGAGTCAGCACTGAGGATGGGGGAGGAGCAGGGTGCAGTTTGGCCTTTTTGCTTGTCAACACCAACTCTGGCACCAAACCCTCTGGGATTTTGTGCTATGTCCCATGGTCACTAGCTGAATGTGCCAGTCAAAAGGGTTTTACTTACCTTCCTACCTGGTTTCCCAGCCTTGTCGCATTTCTTTTTGCCATCATGGCAGGCCTCACATGTGGTCCATTCCTTCCACACACAGATTATTCCTCGTTTGACACACCACTCACAAGGTCCATTACTCCCTGGTGTGGGGTTGACCTCCATCATGTCTTCATCTGCTGTAGGGCCACCCAGGCTGGTCGACGTCATGCCTTCAGCAACCCTTGCCAACAACCCACCTTCCATAGTCTGACCAACTCCAGGCATTAGCATACTACTCATCAGCCAGAGGTCATGTATGTACCGTTGCTCCCTCCTTCCCTTTGTTGGCAGATTTCTCTAACTGCCGTTGCGACTGACGGACTACCTCACTCCCTGGTTGAGGAGCACTGGGGCTGGGGGCAGCTGGCTTCGTCTTGGGTTTTGCTGTGCATGGTGGGAATCGAGTTTGCAGTGCCGTTAATGCCATGAAGGCATTGCTTATGGCAATCTCAGTTTCATCAGGGTAGTCAGGGACCTCTGAGCTCATGTCTGAGGCAAACTTGTGAAGTTGTTCAATACACCCCTGCACTCGAGACTCAGAAGGATGGTGGTGCCAGTACCACATGGGCAACTCACCGATAGTACCTCATACCAACCCAACCATGCTCATGCCATCTCCTCATCTGCAGACTCACCCAGAATCTCCTTCATCAACAATTCCAGTTTCTTCATATGCAACACCCACATTCCTGGGATGAGATCTTGTGCAGCACTGGGCGTAATGAAGGGAGGCACAGTCATGGAGGTGCTCTGGGAGGAAGACATTGTGTAGGAGATGGGAGAGACTGGTAACAACAAGTGGGCTGGAGAGGGGATGACAGACTTAGCAGAAAAGAAACAAACACAGTGATTACACTCAGTGCATTAAGTGAACTTTACACCACAGAAGCATTTTCCCACAGCATGTGCTTGAGAACCCTGTCGCTTGTGCTTTGATCCATGCACAGCCACTTTGATCACAATGGCATTCCATCTCCATCCTGTACCTAATCACGTGCACTTGACCAAGGACAGTCAAAGTCTAAAGACCCTGGGAGGTGTAGGGAACCTAGGCTCCCTGAGACTGTGAGGCACCCTCAGCAGCAATCCCAACTCTCCCAACCTGCCAGATCACACACCCCCAGATCACATGCCCATCATGGTCATGGGATTGTGTCACCACCTACACTATGCTTCCTCTCAGTCATGTGCCTATTACTGCCAGCAACATCATTGCCTGTCATGTGTCACTGTGCCTCCCTGCAGACCCTCCTTTAGCTATACTGCTCCCCTCACCCCCTGTCAGCTTCCAGGGTGCAATCCCATTGCTCAGATGTGTAGTTATGCTGCTTTGTCTTGGTTCATGTTTGTCTTCTCCACTTTTGTTTGCTTTCCTTTCGCCACTGTCACTGCCATGCACATGTCTGTACCAGCATCAGACTTTGCTTTGTCTGTTATTACTTTTGACATATGACAGATCCAAAATATGCTGAATTTTACCTTAGATACCACTGTCCTTATGATACAAAAGCCTGGCCTACTTAGAAAAATATAGCACCCACCTTTTGGCATCACAGAGCGAGAATCTAAGAGTCCCCTTCGAGTCTAGAGAGCCTTCCTGAGCCATCTCCGAGTTTACAAGAGCACCCCGAGTCCCAGAATTCCCTTTGCCACCATTTCACCACCATCAAGTCCCTAACATCCCGAAAACTGTCCTCCAAGCCTACTATTGCCACCTACTGAGTTCCAATGAGCTCTCAAGTCCCCCTTTCGTATAATTCCTGCTTTACCGCCTAAAGTCCCCCTCTTCTGTCTCCTTCTGACTCAAGACCCCTTGGGACAAGCCTAGGTCTTACCTACAGCTTTCCCCTCTTATTTCCCTTAGCACTCTTGCAAGAAGAGTTGCCCACAGTGTGTCAACATATTATCCACTGTCACATGTCTATCTTTTCTGTGTGTCTGCAATCTCCAACTGTCATCCCAACCATTTCTGTCATTTCTGTGAAGCAGAAGAATTCAGATATTGTACAGTGTAGCAGTCTACTATTGTCTAGCAAAGCTAACTTGTGGTTTAGTTTCTAGGAATCTGTTGGATACATTCACATGCAATCCTCAACAAGAGTCCCCCTGCTCATCTAGTTGGTATCTACCACCATGAGAGACTTTTTCTGATCAGGCAGCTCCAGCCTTCAATTTATTCATAGGTACTGCAACATGGTACCAGCAATGCCAGTGTTTCGATCACTCATCCAACACTGGATGGGTGGTATGGTGTCGGCTTCCACAGAGGTACGTATAGTCAGTACACTATACATCATTCTAACATATCATGCTATCTCCACAGGTCCACATGGTGGTATATCAAGCTAGGACTACAGTGCGTGATTGTCCCAATGACAGGATGTCATTTGTCCAATATCACACTGTCAACTTTTTTGAATATTTTTCCAGGATTTGGAGATGTAGTGCAACTGTCAATACTTCATGCATTGACTCTTCACCAACAGCATGGAAAACTATGTCTTCAATTTTCCTCCAGTCTCCTTCAACTCTTCGAGTGACTTCATGTGTCTGACACCCCCAGCATTCACTTTGTATGACTACCAGAACCTGTCCCATGCTTCGTTTCCTCCAGACACAGTGCAAGTGGTTCCACAGCCTTTGATGCCCCTCAACTCATGCAATGGTTATCCTGTGCTGGACCCAGCCCTCCTGGCCATTTCAATCCCTCAGACCGAGTTGCCTTTGACTTTGAGGATGCCCTCTACATCCAAAGTTCCTCCTTCCTCAAATACTCAGTACCTGGCATGACCATTCTCAGTACTTGTCCCAACAATGGTGTGCCTGGCAGATGCAACAATGAAGTCTCAGCAGCTAAGCCCACAGGTAACAAGTCTACCTGGGCTGCCCAAAACCCCAGATGGCCTGTTATGCAACCTCACCAATCCCTCTCCACTGTGGAGAAAGAGCATTGCAGTGCACATGCGGCATCAAGGCAGATTTCTGCAGCACAGCAGAAGGACCATGATGCACTTCTAAACAAAGCAATCCAGTCGCTAGCTGATGAATTCGAAGCAAAGGTACAAGTATTGGCAATGACACATAATGTTACACATGAGAAGGTCAAGAAACTTTTGGGCAGTCACAAGTATTATCGAAACCCATGCAGTACACAATTAGTAAATGCCATCATTCATGACAAGGCACATGAAGTTAACAAAGGTAATCGATTTCCTGCTATTCTGTTTAACTTCTTTTTACACTCAACAGGCCACACTCGCAGGCAAAAACTTTCCCTCCAGCAGATTCGAGACTTAGTGAAGGTCAACCCCAAGTACCAGGAAATGACCCAGGATGAAAAGGATGAGTTGCTGCGTGCCCTCACTGAGTACCAGGCTCTCAAGAACACGATGTGGGCTACTCTTCTTGCAAGAGTGCTAAGAGAAATAAGAGGGGAAAGCTGTAGGTAAAACCTAGGCTCGTCCCAAGGGGTCTTGAGTCGGAAGGAGACAGAAGAGGGGGATGTTAGGTGGTAAAGCAGGAAATATACAAAGGGGAAACTTGAGAGCTCGTTGGAACTCGGTAGGTGGCAATAGTTAGCTTGTAGGACGGTTTACAGGATACATGGGACTTGATGGCGGCGAAGAGGCAGCAAAGGCAATTCTGGGACTTGGGGTACTCTTGAAAACTCGAAGACGACTCAGGAAGGCTCTCTAGACTCGAAGGGGACTCTTAGGTTCTCGCTCTGTGATGCCAAAAGGTGGGTGGTGTATTTTTCTAAGTAGACCAGGCTTTTGTATCGTAAGGACAGTGGTATCTAAGGTAGAATCCGGCATATTTCGGATCTGTCATACATCAAAAGTAATAACAGACAAATCAAAGTCTGACGCTGGTACAGACAGGTGCATGGCGGTGACAGTGGCAAAGGAAAAGCAAACAAAAGGGGAGAAGAAAAACACGAACTAAGATGGGGCAGCATTACCATACATCTGAGCAATGGGACCGGGTGCAGGGAGCAGCATAGCCAGTGGGGGGGGGCTGTGGGGAAGCATAGTGACACGTGACAGGTGACGAGGTTGCTGGTGGTAATAGGCACGTGACAGGGGAAGCATAGTGTAGACAGCGACACAATCCCATAGCCGTGACAGGCATGTGATCTGGGGGTGTGTGTGATCTGGCAGGTAGCGAGAGTTGGGATTGCTGCCGAGGGCGCCTCAGAGCCTCAGGGAGCCTAGGCTCCCTACACCTCCCGGGGTCTTTAGACTTTGACCGTCCTTGGTCAAGTGCTTGTGATTAGGTACAGGACGGAGACAGAACACCATTGTGATCAAAGTGGCTGTGCACGGATCAAAGCACAAGTGACGGGGTTCTCAAGCACGTGCTGTGGGAAAATGCTTCTGTGGTGTAAAGTTCACTTAATGCACCAAGTGTAATTGCCATGTTCGTTTCTTTTCTGTTAAGTCTGTCAACCTCACTCTTGCCCACTCGTCACTACCAATTCCCTCCCCTCCCAACACAATGTCGTCCTCCCAGAGCACCTCTGTTTCTGTACCGCCTTTCGTTACTCCCGATACCACAAGAGATCTCGTACTGGGCATGTGGGCTTCACAGATGAAGAAGCTGGAGGTCCTGATGAAGGAAATACCCAGTGAGTCTGCAGATGAGGAGACAGCACGAGTGTGGTTGGGACGGTACGAAGAGTTGTTGGTGAGTGGCCTGCATGATACTGACAGTGTAATGTCTTTCTGACGCCTGGCTGCAGGGGCGTATCGAGCAACTATGCAAGTTTGCCTCGGACATGAGTACCGAGGTCCCCAACTACCCCAATGACACTGAAACCGCCATCAGCAACGCCTTCCTGGTGCTAACGGCACTCCAAGCTTGATTCCCCCCATGCGCAGCGAAACCTAAGGCCAAGCCGACCATGGCCAGCTCCAGTGGCCCTCAAACAGGAGGTGAGGTAGTTTGGCGGTCGCAGAGGCAGATAGAGAAGTCTGCAGAGAAGGGACAAGAGGGCACGACGGTGCATCCACTGACCCTGACTGACGAACGACACACTAACCACCTGAGCCCGACCAGACCAGCAAGGGTGGGTCACCGACAAGGGCTGTGGGAGGCACCGTTTCGTCTGGCCTGGTAGCTTCGGTGGTGGATGTCGACATGATGGAAGTCGAGCCTACGCTGGGGAGTAATGGGCCTTGTGAGCGATGTGTAAAGTGGGGGATTATCTGTGTGTGGAAAGAGTGGACGGCCTGCGAAGCTTGCCACAATGGCAAGAAGAAATGCGACAAGGCTGGGAAGCCAGGCAGGAAGGTGAGTAAGGTTTGTCAAATGGTGCACTCAGCTAGTGACAACGCGACGCAGTGCAAAAATCCAGAGGGTCCCCAGCCCAAACCGGCCTCTATAAGCAAGAAGGCCAAGCCACACCCTGCTCCCCCTCCTTCATCAGCACTGACTCCTACAACAGGGCAACTGTGACCTCGTCTGGTTAGCCACTCAACGGCTACTCAACCCGCTGCCTCAACATCAACTGCAGTCATGAACGAACCCCAAGATCCTCCGCCACCACAACCTCTCCCTCTTTTCCTCCCCAGTGGCCCATCCACTCCCACTCCCACTCCTAGACCCCCGGTTCCCCTTACCCCCCGCGTCACCAGTAAACCTGCCGACCAACCAACAGAGTCTTCAAGAGACTCTAGCGAATTCCTCAGCACACAAGTTGAGTCGGGCCAGGGCAAACAGGCCCCTGAGGTCGTGGGTGGCGAAGACACTGGTACTTCGAAGGTCAAAATCGATCTGACCAAGTCCGAGGAGGATGCCATGCCTACGGGGCCAACTCGCCTGCCTGTGAAAGGTAAGCACCGCCCACATGGTAGTCATATCCACCCTATCGAAGAGTTGGACAAACGGATTGCTGACGTGGAGTTGTCGATTGAATGGGGGGAGGACGCCTTGATGGACTTGTTTTCTCAGATGGCACAGGTTAGTACGACAGCGACCCAAATTTGCGAGGCTCTTCATCAATCTCGGCGCCAATTACGTTCCCTAAAGGCCTGGCGGGAGGAGCATTTCATCCCCAGTCCCTCTGCTTCATCTTAGTGTAGGAACAGTAGTTACCCCACTCCCTTTTTACCTTGTGTCTGCTGTCGTTCCGTAGTCTGGCAGTAACTTTATCCACGTGCGCGTCGCCTAAGAACACACCTCGGCAGTGAGATTGGAAAGTGAGAATACATAAGAGATGTAAGTGAAAAGAAGGAAGAACCGGCAGTATAGTACTGTCATCCTGACCGGGTAGGTAGTGGCAGTTGTCGTTTTAGTTTTGGGTGAATTCTATAGACGGTAAACAGTGAGTAAATCTATGATTCAAGGGAAGGGAGGAGACAAGGAAATTTGGCATTTGGTTTTTTATATCATTTTATGGTTTTTTGTGTCTGGCCTTTTGTGTCGGTAATTTGTATAGGTAAACATCTGTGAAAGATAGACAATGGACGAAAAAAAGGAGAAGAAAAAGGAACGTAGGACGTAGGTTACTCATCTAACCCATCCCCAAGGACACCAGCCAGTTCTGGGTTGGGAAGGGAGTCATCTTCAAGCTGATTTATTGCAGACCTGTTGAGGCCGACCAGGTGGGTGACCTCGATATGGGACCTGTTCCTTGGGAAATAGGGGTATAAGCAAAAGGCAGCAAAGCGAAACCTCGAAACAGCGCCATCAAGCTCTGCGAGGAGATAAGAGCCGCCTTTGGTGCGGCATACGACCACCATAGGACCTAGATAATGTGGTTTCGTCTTTCGGTCTAGCTCTTTCTCTATGTGGGAATTTCTGACCAGGATGAGGGCTCCCAGTTCGAAGTCAAAGTTGTGGATAGTCTTCTCGAATTGAGCCATAAAGTCCTTTGCCAAAGCAAAGTGGGAATTGAGGACTCGATCGTGTATTAGCGCTAGGTCTTCTGGGCGCTTCTGCAATTGCTGAGCACGATTGGCAATGAGAGCGGTAGTAGAGTACGACTGCGCTTCAAAAGGGGCGAGAAAGGTTGCTTCAGCGAGGTCAAAAGGGAGCCTGGGATGGACACCATGAGCCATATAGTAAGGGGAAAATCCTGTAGCTTTGTGAACCGTAACCCTCTCTGCCCAAAATACAGACGGGGCTGCCTCTGACCATCTTGAGGCTTCTCCCTCACAACTCTTAACCATCGCTTCTCTGACATTGAAATGCCGCCACTCCACAATACCGTTTGCCTGCGAGTTATAAGGTGAGATACGGATATGCCAAATGCCATATGTCTTCGACAGCCAGTCAAGTGCTAGAACATAAGGACTGCCATTGTCAGTGATGACCTCTGCTACAGCTCCCCATCGGCACAATATCTGCTCGAATAAGAATTTGCCGATCGACTTTCCAGTTTCGGAACGAAGCATGGCCCACTCCAGATAGCTGGTGAGGGAACATCGGGCTTGAGTAACGTAGTGGTATCTGTTGGACCTCGGCATCACAAAAGTGTCGACATAGGCTTTGTAGAATAGGGGCTCAGGTATTGCCACAACAGGGGGAATGTGAATTTGATTGAGGCAGCGAATCTGGCATTCATGACACGTCTTGATGTACCAGCGAACATCCTGCTCCAGCATGGGCCACCAAAACCATGTCAGCAAGTGCATACAGGTGGAGAAGATACCCTTGTGGCCTAACTCATTGTGGGCCTGTCGAATAATTTCAAGCCACTTGTGGTGGCGAACCACAAGCTGGTGGTGACCTTGGGGCTCTTTCCTCCAAAGCTCTCCGCCCTTTATGAAGTACTGGGTTGCTAGCTGCACGAGACTCTCCAGCCCCTTTTCTCCCAACTCATCCGGCAGCTTCTTCGTTTCCAAGAACCTCCTCACAACCTCCAGCCTCTCATCCCTCTGTTTTGCCTTCTCGGTTCGTGGGATTTCGGTCTCGGTGCTTTCTGGTGGTGAACCAGTTGCCGTGAATATTCTGATGTCCTGAGGCAAGATTTTAGATGAGTAGTATATGGACGGTGGAATTTCTGGAGGATGTAGCATCCGAGTTCTTGGCTCTCGGCGATTCACAAGTTCCATGGCGAAGGCTCCACACTCGTCTACCCAGTCTTCGTACTCTTCTTCGTCTACCTCAGGATCTTCTTTGGCTCTCGGTCTTCTTGACAACCCATCAGGGGCGGCATGCCTAGTGGCGGGTATGTGGACCAGTTTGAAATCGAAGAGTAGAATACCGGCAATCCACCGATTGATGGTGGCATTAGGCTGTAAGTCTGGATTGTTAATCATGCCTTTGATATATCTCGCATCAACCTCTACAACTAGATTCCACACTCCAAAAACATAAAGCCGCATGTCATGGAGCACTCGAAACAGACCAAATAGTTCGAGTTTGGCTTGACTATACCGCCTCTCTCGGTCATTAAGGGTGATGGAGCCAAACACTACAAGCATTTCACAATTTTTCTTCAAAAGACATGCTGAAAAAATAGAGAGAAGAGATACTCTTTTATTTTGGATTATGTGTCAGAAAAAATGCAAATATAATAATATCTTCTCTGTGCAGAAACATCAATTGATGGTAATGACCATTAGCTTCTACTCTAATTGGCATTAGCATCAATTGATTTTTTCTGGAAGAAAAGGAAACATTTTTTCAGGTTTTTTTCTTTCCAAACATCTAAAATAAAAGACTATCTCTTTCCTTTTATTTTTCAGCATACTTTCTGAAGAAACATTGTAAAATGCTTGCAGTGGAAGCAGGCGGGGTATCTCTTGGAATCTTCTCCCTCCTGCATGAGGATATAACCAATGGCAATGTTGGAGGTGTCGATGGTGAGGATGACTGGAAAGGAGGAGCTGTAGTCAATAGGACACAGCGCCAGGGAGGTGACTATAGCAGCTTTGAGGTAGTCCATTGCTGCATGGTGTTTGTCACGAAACTCGAATAAAACGTCTTTCTTTGTGAGCTCGATGAGAGGATGTGCATGCTTGGCAAAGTCTTTAATGAAGATGCAGCAATACGAACATAGACCTAGAAAGCCCCTAACTTCAGTGACGTTAGCGCAGTAAGGCCAGTCTCTAATTTTTTGGACTTTAGTTTCGTCAGGGATCCTTCCGTCATACGAAACCTTATGCCCCACCACTACAATGGACGGGGCGGCAATGACACATTTCTTGGCAGAGACAATAGCTCCTGCATGGCGAAGTCGGTGAAGTACACGATTAGTATTTTCGAGGTGTTCCCAGATAAAGTGCCAAATGCCGGGGTTCTGCGGTATCGTTTCATAAGACCTGTCAGCATTTAGGTAGCAAGACTTAGGGCCTTTGATTGGGCAGTTGTCGATGAATGGGATGGAGACCTTGGGGATTTCTTCCTTTAGGATCCAACAGACGTCACCATGGAATATTTGAATGGCATTAGTGTACCCCATAGGTAACTTCGTCAGCCTAAGGGTACTGATGGGGGTTTGGAAGGTAGTCAGGTCATGGTAATCATCGTGGATGGCTTGGTGGTCATAGCCGACCATTAGGTCCAAGGTCCCATACACCGAGTGACAGGTGAAAGCTTCAGCAATTGAGTCGACGAAAGGAGGGATGGCTGAATCTTGGATAGAGATGGCATTTAAGGGCTGTAGGTTGTGAACAAGGTGCAGAGATTTCCCATCTTTCTTGACAATGCAGAACCACTTGGACCGATATGACGAGGTCAAGGGCTCATAAACACCAGCAGCAATCTTCTCTTTAATTATTTGGACGACATCTCGAAAGATGGCAGGTGGGATAGGGATGTTACGTTCGACCCAGGGTTTGTGAGGTAAAGTTGGGATTTTTAGGGGGGGAAACATGTCTTTGCGAAAGGTTCCCCTTTCTGAGGTCTCCCAAGCGAAGGCAGCTTCGTGTGTTCGAACGAGCCAATGAACAAGATCCAACTCCGCTGGCCAGAGGAACTTGGTAGGGTCGAGGTCAAGCTCTTCTGCCCTTTGAGCGGTAAATCTGGAACCTGGGATGAATAAGGGAGGGTGGTATGGTAATACAGGCAAATCTGCGAGAGGATTGCCAACCTCCCGATGCTCCACCCTGAATTCAACAGGCATTGCAGTCGGGATAGGCTTCACCTTCTTCACTACAGGCTTGTATTTTAACATGTGGAAAACCAGGTCATAGTGAAAGGTAGACTGTAGGGCAGAAAGTGTCAGTGGAGAAACCGTAGTACTAGTGGTAAACAGGAATGGGTCTTTAGGCAAAATGAAACTGGAATCAAATGGATCAGGAGGCGCAATATCTGGGGTATAACTGAGCAACAGCACTGCTGCAGCATTTTCTTTAAAGTCTGTAGAAAGAGGAGAAGTGGAATTTCTCGAGGCAGAAAGCGAATCTGAAACATAAAGGGAACACACGGATACTATTTTGTCTTGGTCTCCTCGTAACCCTATCGAGTCATCGACCATTGTTAAAAACTCTGTTCGCTCTCTTGGAGTTGGTGGCGGTGATTCTGGTGGGCAAAGTATTCTGCCTCATCATCTGGGTTCATGAATCAGGGATACAGGTATAGACGATGTCGAGGGTGAGTGGGGATAAGTAACTGGCAGCCTGAATTGGGGTCATGGATTTCTAGAGATTGTTCACCATCAGGGAAGTCTTGAAGGATGCTACTGAGAAGGCAGAAGAACGGGCGGCCTAATAAGAGGTTGAAGGGGGCTTTATCGATGACTTGAATCTGTAGGTGAGCTTCAACTGGTCCAATTCGAAGAGAGGCATTTTCAATGACTCCTAGAGTGCTCTCTTTAGACTGGTTAGCAGCTTCTAATGTCCTACACATGTCTGAATGGAGAGGGGCCCCTAAAGCCTCCCACAATTCGCACCTGAGGGCAACTACCTGACAGCCGCTGTCGAGGATACACTCGACCTGAAGCTTGTCCATAAGGACACCATCCACTGTGCGGAGAGGGGTGGTGGCGAGACCAACACACTTGCCGTCGGTATCCTTAATGAGGTATTGTTTGTATGAGGCCCAGGTAGATGATGAGGACGATTCTGACGTGGTCTCAAGGCTACTGATCACTACTTTCTTTGTCATAGCCATCTCTTTTATCTGTTTGTGGATTTCTGGGCTGACTGCCAAAAGGTCTTGGGTCAAGATTTCAATCTTGGCCTCTAAAACTTGGGACACAAGTCGTTTAGTGGCAGCAGCTTCGTCGAAGCTGCTCTGGTAACGAAACTGAGGGGAAGGGTTGGACAAAGGTCTAGAGGTTGAAGGCTCGGTGGCATTAGATTTAGCTTGCACCTCATTACATGCTGGCTGGGTGTTTGAAGTCGTGGTAGGTACAGGGCTGTTGGAAGGGGGAGGGTCGGCCGTAGTGGCATTTCGAGGGCAACGAGCAGGGATTTCCATGCCATCAAAGCGGGCTGGTTTCTTCCTTTTGATAGCATTCTTGAGCTCCTCTACCTGAGCATAGGCTCTGGCGAGGGCACGCTTATCTTCTTTGTCGGCATTATCTTCTATTTCTTGGTCAACAAGGTATGACAATGGGTGGACCTCGACCTGAAACTCGGCAGTGTCTTCTGAGCCAAAGAACATGGTATTGACGAGGTGGGGCAGGGTATCACGCCCTCTAGATGAAGAGGCAGTACCCAGAGACTGAATAGAGACAAGATTAGCCGAAGCCATAATAGACTCTCTAAGAGCCAGGAAGTTATCGATTTTCTCTTTGAAGTTCCACCCTGCTGCTGACCTAGGAATGTCAGAACCATCTTTCATAAAGACTTTACCACCTATAAGCACACATTTCCCTTGGCAAACATACTCTTTGCAGAGATCGCACTCAGCTGTTCTATGGCCATCTGTTCCTCCACAGAAGAAGCAGTGGGGGTCGAAAGAGTGGCAAAACTGCTGATCTGCGGGTTGAGTCTGGCGGCTGCCTGAGGCAGGGTCAGTGGCTTGGACATATTCCCTTTTAAGAATGGTGGGCGGCGAAGTCGGTTGGGAGTAGGATTCTGGGAATAAGGCCGAACTATCGATTTGAACAGCATTTCGGCAGGCCCCACTAAGGAGGTAGGTCACGTGCTTGTAGACTTCATCGAACAGCCACGGGTCATCGATGTCATGGTCTAGGTCTTTGAGTTGGAGGCAAGTGGTGAGGCTGCTATGGAATTTTGGGGGAAATCCTTCGAGGAACTTCTCATTAACATAGTCGTCGGTGAGTCTCTTCTTCTTGTTAATTAAGGCCACGACTCAGCAGAATTCCCACACATATTTGCCGAGGTCTTCTAGGGATGACATGGGTTTCTGGACTTGGTGGTGGAGAAGGGTCTCGAGGTCAGCTTTGGTATACTGCCACCCTTTGACATCGGCACCAGGGTAGAAACTGGTAACTTCTCTAGTAAAGTCATCCCAGTCATCACCCATAGCGGAGTCGAGGGAGGACCATAGCTCGGACTCGTTTCTGTCGGCATAGCGAGTAGCCCACTTAATCTTAACTCTGTCGTTGGTGATTCCCATGTCAGTGCAGATCTGGTTGATGTCTTCAAAGTAGGTGCAAATGTCTTCTGTTTTTCCTGAAAACTTGGGGGCTTTGTTAGAACCTCTAAGAGGCATCTCACGATGATTGGTAGTAGCGGACATGGCTGCAGGAAACGACGATGAGAGTGGAAGGGGGTACTGAAGAATCGGCGGGGAAGTATGGGCTAGCAGTAAAATGAGATTCTGTGAGGCGGTGAAGGACGTCAATGGGAGGAGAAGTTGTTCTGCAGCAAAGGTCGAAGCTGATGGAGAAACTGGAGGGGATAGGTCAGTAAGCAGTGATAATTCTTGACGATCAGGTGGTGGTGCAAAGGACTCGTTGAGCTCGAAGGCACCAGGTATATCGACTATCGAAAGAGAGGGAGATTCTGGATGATGAGGGGATCCGATGGTGGAAAGCTCTATGTCTGGAGAACTAGGCTCTGGGATATCACGAGGGTTAGCAGCAGGTACGAAAATATCAGAGGAAGATATAGAAAGATGGTGGAAAGGCTCTAAGAGCTCTTCGAGTTCTGTTCTGTGGTGGGTAGGTTGTAGAGATCTCCTTTCCAGATCTACAGACCCCTCGTGGTGGGCTCCAAAATGATGTGGGCTACTCTTCTTGCGAGAGTGCTAAGAGAAATAAGAGGGGAAAGCTGTAGGTAAAACCTAGGTTCGTCCCAAGGGGTCTTGAGTTGGAAGGAGACAGAAGAGGGGGATGTTAGGTGGTAAAGCAGGAAATATACAAAGGGGAAACTTGAGAGCTCGTTGGAACTCGGTAGGTGGCAATAGTTAGCTTGTAGGACGGTTTATGGGATGTATGGGACTCGATGGTGGCAAAGAGGCAGCAAAGGCAATTCTGGGACTTGGGGTACTCTTGAAAACTCGAAGACGACTCAGGAAGGCTCTCTAGACTCGAAGGGGACTCTTAGGTTCTCGCTCTGTGATGCCAAAAGGTGGGTGGTGTATTTTTCTAAGTAGACCAGGCTTTTGTATCGTAAGGACAGTGGTATCTAAGGTAGAATCCAGCATATTTCAGATCTGTCATACGTCAAAAGTAATAACAGACAAATCAAAGTCCAATGCTGGTACAGACAGGTGCACGGTGGTGACAGCGGCGAAGGAAAAGCAAACAAAAGGGGAGAAGAAAAACACGAACTAAGACAGGGCAGCATTACCATACGTCTGAGCAATGGGACCGGGTGCAGGGAGTGGCATAGCCAGTGGGGGGGGGCTGCGGGGAAGTGTAGTGACACGTGACGGGTGACGAGGTTGCTGGTGGTAATAGGCACGTGACAGGGGAAGCGTAGTGTAGACAGCGACACAATCCCATAGCTGTGACAGGCATGTGATCTGGGGGTGTGTGTGATCTGGCAGGTAGCAAGAGTTGGGATTGCCGCTGAGGGCGCCTCGGAGCCTCAGGGAGCCTAGGCTCCCTACAACGAGTATTCATGCAACAAATTCAGCTGCAGCTCATGATACCCAGTCGACATTGGAGCATATCTTTAAAATTGTATGTTCAGTATTTAACTCTAATGACCTTGAACTGATTTTTGATAGCTTGACAGTCTCACTCTTCGTACTGGAATCTATGTATGCCTCTTTGCTTCTTGCAGCCATGTCTACAACTCATCTCAGCCTTTCTGGTATGGGACCAACCACATCATGGACTTTTGGGAGGATGTTATGGACCTGGAGCCCGATGAAATCATTTGCAAAATGGAACAGTGGGTGTGCATGCATGGCAAAAGTAAGTGAATGTCATTTAGTGGCCACTAACAATTTATTTGTGCTTTTCATACAGACATCAAGGAATGTAACTCAGTGGAGGGTATGCAGTGGTTGTGCACCCGCATCCTCAATTCTGGCCTCCATTTGTGTTCCTTCTCAAACACTGTAAACAATATCTGACATGTGCACAGGTGTCATCACAAAGAAGAAAATTCAAATCAACTTCATCAATTTTGAGGTGACTATCAAGGCAAAGTATGGCATTGACCTGGTGGGGTGGCCAGAGGGTGTACTGTTCCAGTTGCCCTGTGCCATCATGAACACTGAACACCTCTGCACCCTTTGTGATGTGTTGAAGGCAGGCATGTGCCATTGGGCATATATGTCTAGACAGCAATGCATACAATATCAAGACCAACTTAAGGAGCAATGAAGCACTGGGGAACTGATCAGAAAACCTCACAAGAAGTGCTCCGATGCAGGTAGGAAACAGCACTGTACAACATTGGGGAAAGGTCCAAAGAGTGCCACAACTATCGACTCGTCCTCAGGAGAAATTTCCTCAGAAGATGACATTTGAGATTATGTGAGTCTTCATACACTTAATGCTCAGTGCTTGGTCATTCGCTCTTATAGCAGGATTTAATGGCATCACCATCAATCAGCTACTAAGTACCCATGTCCTCTTCCACCAGTTCACCTGTGTGAGTCAATATTCATAGTAGTCATTCAGTGAGTCTCTTTCTTGTACACTGCATAGTAGCAATAAGAAGTCGATGAGTGGTCTCTGGCACATGCTGAACACGAAGTGATATATGTGTGCATGAGAACTGAAGGGAACTCATATAGGGATCACTTTCTATTGTACTGTACAATCCTGGCTAGATAAGTTACTATGTGGCTGTAGGTTTCCCATCTCTGTACATTGCATAGTCCTTGGGATATTGTGGAGTCACAGCCAGCAGGGGCAGACCAAACACCACTGGCAATCACTGAATACTGCCATGTGCCTCATAAGAACCAGTCAATGCCAAGGTGATTATTTCATGACAATATAAATATTTTTATTAGGAATGCAAGCTAGATAAGTTACTGTGTGGCCTTGAATGCTCAATGCATGTATATTGCATAGTCGTCAAGATAGGCGAGCTTGCTATTGTTGGCTGTGGTGGACAACTTAAAGGTGGCCAGAAATGGCCGGGCACTGCCACATAGGTACATTGTGGTTGAAGTTTCTTTTCTGAATGATGTGTCCGTAAAATGCTAAGTTATATGCTATTAAATACAAAATAGATATAGGTACTGCATGTCCGTGCAAGTTCGAAGTCCCTACGTTGCATAGTCGTCGAGATACGTGAGCTCGTCGTCGTCAACAGTGGCAGATACATCTGCAAACTGGATGAATTACAGCATCCGCTTCCTACAGTTTTTGAATTGTTTGAGTGCTCGGCAAGTGCTGTTGTGGCACGTCGTTGCCAACACGTGTCCGTTACAGTCAGTAATGGCTCGGGTAGGTTTGCAGATGTAGGTAGTCACTGGAAGTCACTGAATACTGCCACAGGCATAACAGTTGAATGGACCTTTGTATCAATGCAAATGCTAAGTTATATGCTACAGAATGAAAGCTAGCTAAAATTAATACATGACTGTGAAAATCCGACGTCCGTGCGTTGTGTAGTTGTTGAGATACATGAGCTCGCTGTCGACGACGGCGACGAGAGGTGTCGGGAATGACGCACCGCGGGCGTGGGAATCATCGGGGAGGCATTGATAACAAACCTGTGTTCGCGCGGCGCGGCTTGGTGGCTTTAGATTCTTTTAAGTACCCCTCAGTATTCAATAATTATTCATTGAGGGGAGAGATGCCTCAAACATGTCGCCTTAGACACACATCACAACAGCAATATATTATCTAATTAGATTACTCGGGAAGTGCCGCCTGCAGCGGCGCCAACCTTGCTTGCCACGGTGAAATGTGCGTATTACTTCAAGGTCGTGTTCCCACGCCACTCCAAAACGGGAAGTTCTTTCAGCTGTCCGACGGTTCCCACGGCATTTATGGGCTGGAGAAACCTTGCATTATTTAAGTGGGAGTATCAGGTGGAACAGCGTTCCCGTACGAGTGCCCGCGGCCGAAACAGTGTCGGTTCGTCGCATATTACCGAAACTTAGCAGCTATGGGACTCTTGTGTATTTCCAGGGAAAGCCAGGGACAGGTCGTTGCCGTCGCATGTGACTCTCGAAGGCTCTGCAAGGGCTGAGTCCATGCATTAGATGTAGTCACGGTCGTAAATCGCCTACTCAGGGACTTCTATTACTTTAGTTCTGGTAAGACTAGTTGAAACATGTACTACCAGCCGGGCCCGATGATCAACTGTTCATAGCAATGCTTCGTTTGCCGTTCAGATCGGGCATTCGAATACTGAACCACACCATCTGCTCCACCCAGATTCAATGCCAATCATCATCAACATGTCCCGTGCGCCTCATCACCACCGACCGGACTTTCGTGGAGACAATAGCCCAAGTTTGGATCCCGTGTCGCCATCCCTCACCTCATACCAGGAAGTGCACTTGCTGTTCAGAAATAGAAGTGGCACTGCAAAAACATAATCACAGGCGTTCAAAAAGTGTTCGAGTAGTGGCTCATGTCTGGTTCAGACGCACAGATTCGGAGATTTGGACTCCAACAATAACGTTAATCGAAATCCTCAGATCGAGTTGCAGGCTAGTTAGTGGTCCACTGGTAACCCCGTTCTGCTCCTGCCCTATCGTCTCTGCGATGAGAGAAATTGCCGTCTGGTGGTGGTGAGGGATATGTGGAATGTTCCAGCGGGTGTGTCTGTTTAGGAAAGCAAGGATCGGAGAACACACTAGGGACGTCAAATACGAAGTTTCTTGTCATGGTCAGCAGAGAGATGAACGCGTAAGTACAGAACTTCTTCTGGTCTCGTTATGAGTGGTGATCAAGGACTGACAGATCCACTGATATGCAGTGAGGTCCATCGAGTCGGACACGCCGCATCCTCTGGGATTGAGTTGGCGGCACAACAGTGGTTCAAGGGTCACCGGGCGTTTGAGTCTTCGCCAGCTCGACCCGCCATCTTCCCACCCAGTGCGTTCCTGCTTCGTCTCGTTTTCGCTCAGAACACGACTGCAGCTACTTCCAAGTACCACCCGTCACGCCCTCAGTTAATCTACGGCCAATTACGACTACCAAACTGTGGAGCGTGCATCGCTGCGTTCCCAGTGCCCACCCTTACTGTCCCACTCGTTCTCTACTGTTCCGAGCGCAAGACTTAAACCCAAACCACTCCGTCCTCCCATCACCATAATGTCACAAACAATGCCTTATGTCGTCGCTCATATCGTGGTCACTTACCTAATCAAGCTCGTCGGGAAGGAGAGCTATGTACGAAACAATGCTACCTCTCTTGAAATCCCATTGGGAAGGCTGGCAGCAACGTTCAGTCATTCACATAGTATCAACTCTGGGGAAGTATCATCTGGAGGACCTCATGTTCGTGAATTCTGCACTACGTTGTAGGCTTTTGAGAAATACTATCCCATCTGACTGCTGAGGCGGCTTCGCGGGATGTCGAGATCTTGAAACCAACTCAAGAGTCTACCCTGTGGAACGTGAAACCGTGTACCAAACTTTTCCTTGTCGAGAGCGTCATAGCTACCAGGAGAGCATAGACAAGATGATGCCCACGACCATGAGAGTTAGATCTGTGTCGTCAGGGACGTGCATCCTGTACACGAATCATGTTGGTCCTGCAGATGCTAAACAGAGTCCTTTCGTGGACATCGCGGTCATCCTGCTGAAGTGGGTGGAAACTTCGATGCACAGGTAAAGCCAGCTGAACAGACGCTACTTCCGCACACCACTGCGAGTCCCTCCTGCGACTCGTACTCTTATCACTGCTCCCACAGAATTTACTATCGATCTTCCTACCGACAATTCTCGAGCCCTGCAAACCCCTGTTCCAGTAATCGAAACATCTCCCGCTGAGATGGAGGAATGCCTTCGGATAATTTCCATGCATTTGTACTTTTATTTCCACAGTTCGTACCTAACGAGCGGAACCTGCAAGGGTGCCATCAATAACGTCCTTTCCGCATCCTCTGGCTCAGATCCTGCATGAATAGTTTTGCTCTATTTCAGCCCCATCCACGCCGCTACCTTCCGCGCATGCCCATCCTGTCTCCGAGTGGGTGTATCACTTCGCTTTTATGTATCATCTCGCGTTTCCATTATGTCCATATCCATATTGTATATACTCCCTCATTTCCACACATGTACGGGTCGGGTGTACACGCCAATCTGATACTGATACCCACTCGGTCAGTCTTGCTTCGTTGGTTGGTTTGTCGGTCAAGCTAGAGTATGTAATGAGGTCACAAGGTGCTCTATACCTCGTTCGCCCTTGGCACACGAAGTTACTTGGTCCATCCGCCGAGCTCGATACTGTGACTGAAGAACAACTGATTTCTGCGCTTTGGACGCCATTTAATGCACTTCTGTTGACTCAGCTACCACATAACGAGTACAAAAGAATTGCATCCTCCACCCTCATTACTGCTCACCCCATTGACCAGGATAGTGTTCTGAGCAGCAAAATTAAGATGTTCAATATTGTTTAGAGAGTCATCTGGTCATGATACGAGTTACGGGACCATTGTACATAGCGAACTCACTCGCAGTACGTACTTGTGTGGTCATGGCATCCAAAGAGAACTTCGCGACGCTGCCAGCAACGGAGTCAGATCGTCGCTCGCCAAGCAGTGCGTGAGTCTTATACAGGATGATTTTGCGGACGCCCGCAGCCGTTCCACAGAAGGTGGTGCTGTAATCCCTTCTTTAGTACACAAGACAAGCTGCCCGAGACCGACCCTACTCATCCGAATACTATGGTAAATCACTTCGCCAACTAGTGCTGCGCCTGCAGTATTACTGCTCTGCGGTCTACCCATGGCAAGCCGGGCGTGCATGCGGGCGCCGGTCTACTATAAATCAACACCTGCTCCGAGCGATTTCCTGTTCATGTGTTACCTCGTGTACCTTGTTTTCGCACCTCCATCAATGCTGGAATGTGCATTTTCCCTGAGCACGTGTGTCCGCTACATGGTTTCTGCCTTCTTTCCTTCCTTCACCCCGCCATAGCACGTAGGAGAACCTG
Organism: Pisolithus thermaeus; assembly: GCA_024663475.1. Taxonomy (NCBI): domain Eukaryota; kingdom Fungi; phylum Basidiomycota; class Agaricomycetes; order Boletales; family Pisolithaceae; genus Pisolithus; species Pisolithus thermaeus. Next base: position 262,908 of record JANFAF010000004.1, read on the forward strand.
CCCGGTAAGTCAGAACAGTTCCTCGTTGATCTCGCATCACCTTTCACTGGATTGCATAAGATTAAGAGGTGGACCCGTGGAAGGCCCAACCCCGATGATGTTGGATGCGATTACACGCCTGCATTCATCCCGGCGGAGGCGGCACTGGCCACGTAGGCGCAGCTGCAGAGAACCCAAATTCCGAATTGTACATATGAACAATATCGCATGTCCCGCTGCATGCCATTCAGAGACAGTCTCGTTGTTGACGTTGTCAGCTCAGCCTTTTTGGACGGCCTTGTTACCGAGAGCAATTCTAGCGCCAATCAGAGGGGCGAGCGCGTCGAAAAAGATGCGGCACGCATAGAGGCTGCGGAGAATTTCAGTGTATATCAATCAGTGTTGTGATATGCGAGACTGACATCATGTTTGGTTATTGCTGCAGGATTCACTCGGGCAGAAAGCGAAGGCGAGACTCACGTTGTAAGCATACCGACCTTCTTAGTCGGAGATGCTGCATATGTGGTGGGGGTCAAACATATCCATGAATGCATACGGTCCTAGACCAAATGAAAAACCAGCTCAGGTTTAGTGTTACTACCTTACTGTGGTCTATTGTAAGTCCAGCGATCGATACACTGTCAAGGATCAGATAGCTGTATCATGCAATGACTTGGAGACTTGCTTGTCAGTATTGATGACACCGTGCATGAATCCGCACGGCTGCCATGCTACAACCATCTTAGCGCTTCTCCGGGCCACTTCAAAAACCAACTCCTTTCCCCAAGCACCACCGGCATCGAGACTAACATTATCGAGCTTAAGAATGCGCTTGACATTCCATTCTCCAAGGATTCGGGGGACCCCGTAGTTAGTATGCTGCTATCCGCCACCGAAGAAAAACATAGTGCGTGAAAGAGGAGAAAGCGCTTCGAAGTTACCTGTCCAAGTGAAGGTGTCCGCGACTCTCATCATAACACATGCTTTCCCAAGTCGTTCACGTATGATGGGCATTCCGGGAAGATACACTAAGGTGACAGACCGGGTAGTAGGGATGCCCAACGCATGCGTAGCTGATAGAGCATGAGGTCACTGATGCGGGCGGCAGAAATGAAAGCATGCGTACATTCTGAGCATAGATACTCACGGATAGAAGAGCGAAGAATTGCAAGGCCATCAGCACTCCGCGAGAATGGCGTACAGCCAGCACCCTTGACCTGAACCTCGTATGCTGCGTCAGAATTGGATGGGTGAGACGTGGCGACTGGAAGAGGTTAGGACCCACTACAACATGAAAATCATGTAGTTACGGATCGAGAATGCTCATCCATCACCGAGCTGTCTTTCCCAGACGCCGAACTGGTGACCACTGTACCTAGAAACCAAGGAGCCGATCCTTTCCCACTTAATCTGTCTGATCCTCCGGGGATCATAAGAGAGGAGTGGCCACCGAGAATATCTGCGAGCTCCTGGTTGACACGCTGAGCCTCACCAAACAAGGAGGCCTCTTCTTTGTTTGACTTGGACCATGTGGAACCGTGAGTTGTTGGAAGATGGCTGGGCCACGGGAGGAACGGACCTTGCGTGATCCATATGATGTCGGCGGTGAGGATGAACGTACAGTGGGTGTGAAAATAACGCCAAGCCACGAATACTGAAGTACTCAAATCCCTCGATACAAGTTTGCAAACGCGATACTACGCACCGGCGCAGTCAACCTCGTCCGAGACGTCATTGATATGTGCGTGGTATGTCCTGTTGTACCAGTCTTCACGATGCATGAGTTTTTCGTCTTCTTCGTCGTTCAGCATCTCCACTGGGAGACGGAAGAAGGTAGAAGAGAGCTCGCGTGGGAGGAGATATTGTTGTCTGGTGGTGAGGGATGTGTGAACTAGGAAGTGTTTCTGTTTGGACGATCGGAGAATAGGACTCAAGTGACTACCAAATGCCTCGTCATCGTCAGCAGAGAGACGATTTCTCTGTCGACGGCGGTCGAGGAAGTGACGCCTACTCGTCTTGTCCAAACTCGATTCAGAACACACCACGGCTCGGTCAGTCCACCTTCCTCTCACCGGACCCCATCTTGCTTTCGCTCAGAACACAACTGCAGCTACTTTGATGCCACCCGCCATGTCCTCGGACAACTCCCAGTCGATTACCACTTCCAACATGCATCACTGCGTTCCCAGTGCCCATCCTTGTTGTCCTACTCATCCTCTACTTTTCCGAGGCCGAGTAACTCGAGAACGTTCTCCTTCCTCCTTTCCTCATGACGCCACAAATAACGCCTCGCATCATCGCTCACATCGGGGCCACTTACGAGACAACAATGAAGACCGTCAAGAAGGAAAGTTATCCTTGGAACAGCGCCTTTTCCCTTGAAGTTCTATTGAGAGGGCTGGTAGCGATGTCCAGTCATTCACACTGTACCAACTTCTAGGGAGATGTCACCCGAGGGGCCGCACACTCCTGAATTTTTCAGCGCACACTAGCTCTTCAACAAATACTACCCCACTTGACTGTTGAGACGGTTCTACAGGATGCCGAGACCATGAAACCACGTCTAGCGTGTACATTCATGGGGCTATACGTAATCTCTTATGGAACGGTTAAACTGCGCCGATACTTTCTTGTCAGGAGGACTACGACCATCAGGAAAGCAGGGAGAAGGTAATGCCCATAGTCATATCTGCATCACCCAGAGAGCGCATCCTGTACCCAGATCATCTTGGCCCTGCAGAGGCTAAACAGACGCCTTTCGCAGACAGACACCGTGGCCAACCCCGTTGAAGAGGGTAGTAAGTAACCTCTTCTGTAATGCACAGGTAAGGCCGGCCAGATGGACGCTACCTCCAAGTACTACTGCAAAACCCTCCACCGACTCGTATCCTATCACTGGTCTTCCCATAGAATCTACCATCAATCTACCCCCTACCGGCAGTGCTCAGGCCCTATAATTCCCAGTTTGGGCAGTCGAGGCGTCTCCTGGAGAGATAGAGAAACGCCTTTGCGTAATTTCTATGCAGTCATCTGTTTGTTTCCGAGGTTCATACCCGGCGAGCAGACCTTCAAGGATGCCATCAGTAACGTGCTTTCCGTTCCCTCTGACTCGCATCCTGCATTCATAGTTTTGCTCTATTGCAACCCGTTTCACGCCGCCACCTTCCACACGCGTCCATCCTACCTCCACGTAGGGATGTTATTTCGCTTCTATGTGTCGCCTCGCGTTTCCATCATGTCCATATCATGCTTTCATATAGTCGTTCATTTCCAGACATGTACGGGCCAGACGCGCACGCCAATCTGATATCGTACCCACTTGGTCAGTTCCTTTCGCTCGTTGGCTCGTGTGCCTGGTCCCCCACACCTGGATCGACAGCAGGATGTTCGGTTTCTTTGTGCGCACATGTCATGGCTTTTCTTCTCGTACGTGGGTACACGGAAATACATGCCTAGTGAATCGAATACCTCGCGACTTAACCTCTGTGTTACGGCACATCGTTGTAGAGTAGGAGAGAGCGATGCACAAGTGAAACCTCCGTGCTGTGATAAGTAACATCCGAGCACAATCTAGGAGACACACCTCCGCCTCATCTCATATCCTCAAGGCAGGTCATGAGGGCTTATGGGCCTGATCAATTTAACGGACTTGACAAGCAGGTTATATGAGTAGCGCTAGGAGGAAAAACCGGCACTTGGATTTCGACAAGAGAAACCAGTGAACGGGTTATTGGGTGAAATGGGCAACATCTGGAGGTTCACCGACGAGAACAGTTTTGGGAATGGCAGGCATAGCTGGCTTCTCCCTCACGAACTGCAACCTCGCAGCGTGGATAGTGCAAATAAGTAATACCGCGGAGATCGTCGAGAGGAACCGATCAACAAGCCAGTGTGAGATCAGTGGCGCATCAGACACACAGGAATGTGTTAATGCGCGGCTTGCCTTGTTCGTGCGTCATAGCCTCCTGCCCTGTCTCCCCTATGGGCGGCAACCGACCGTTCAACCCCAAGTGAGCCTCTCCCCGTCTCCAGTTTGCACGACCCGCTCAAGGTGTACAGCCAAATTTCCTCTCCCTTCTCCAACCAGTCTGCACTTCTCGAATCTATCAGTGAGTTTCCTATCAGTCCATCTTCGCGTCATTGGCATTTACCTGCATGCTATCACAAAGCTTTGTTCCTCATACCGACTCCCAAGACTGCCTGCGGTGTATTCTGTCTTTACCTGTGAGTTCCTACTCGCCATGTGATTAGCCTCGCTGATAAATGGGTAGTATTTTGACTTTCAGAATTACCCACTACCATCTGAATTGGACAGGTATGGGTCTACTGTCCTTGTTTTATGGCAGCTGACGGCCTGAAGGAAGAACTGTTCCACCGTAAATAGCCTCCCAGTGTAGCAATTCAATGGCCTCAACGGACGATGATGTTTCTCGCAAACGCGAAGAATTGGAACGCTGTCCTCCAGGGAACGATGGTCGCGACGTCGCCCTCTTCTACCTGGCAGATGCCCTCCGTGAGAGATTCCTCGAAAAAGGCGAAATCGACGACTTGAACGAGGCAATCATGTTGCACCGCGATGCTTTGGAACTCCGACCCGTGGAGAATGAAAAGTACGATCGGTCCACGTCACTCAACGACTTGGCTGTCTGCCTCTCACATAGATATGTTAAGCTGGGGGCAGTCGATGATTTGGAAGAAGCCATCACACTCGGACGTGAAGCACTACAGCTCCGTTCACCAGGGTGCCCTGGTCGTGCCATGTGTCTCAGCAATCTTGGTTCTGACCTCCAGAGGAGGTTCACAAAGAAGGCTGACAGCTGCGACTTAGAAGAGGCCATTCAGCTGCACCGTGCAGCTTTGGAACTACGTCCCCCCGGACATCGACAGCGGTACTTTACGCTCTCTGCGCTTGCTTTCTCCCTGTCGGATAGATATGAAAAGCAGGGCTCAGTTAGGGACTTGGAAGAAGTCGTGACACTCGGACAGGAACAACTAGAGCTCCGCCCATGGGGGCATCCTGATCGTGATATATTTCTCCATAATCTTGCTCGTGATCTCAGGAGGACGTTCGCGAATACGGCCGTGATAAGCGACTTGGAGGAGTCTATTGAGCTGCATCGCGTAGCTTTGGAACTACGTCCCCGTGGACATTCCGATCGGTCCTCAACGCTCCACGAACTTGCTCTCTGCCTGTCGAATAGACATGACGAGTACGGGGTAACCGGTGACTTGGAAGAAGCCATCACACTAGGACGTGAAGCACTAGGGCTCCATCCACCTGGGCATCCTGATCGTGGTGAATCTCTCCACAGTCTCGCTTGCGACCTCAGGAAGAGGTTCGTGAAACAGGCTGCGATACACGACTTGGAGGAGTCGATCAAACTGCACCGCGCGGCTTCAGAACTACGTCCCTCCGGCCATCCTGAACAGCCCTCAACACTCCGTGAGCTTGCTCTCTGTCTGTCCAATAGACATGACAAGCTGGGGGTAGTCGATGACTTGGAAGAAGCTGTCACTCTAGGACGTGAAGCGCTGGAACGCTGTCCATCCGGGCATCCTGGTCACGGCAAATCCCTCCAATGCCTTGCTCGCGACCTTAGGAAGAGGTTCGTGCAAACCACCGCGATCGGCGACTTGGACGAATCGATCGAGCTACTCCGTCCAGCTCTGGAACTATGTCTCATTGGACATCCTGCTCAGTCCTCGTTACTCCATGAACTTGCTCTTTGTCTGTCACATAGACACGACAAGCGTGGGGCAGCCGATGATCTGGAAGAAGCCGTCCTGCGTGGACGTGCAGCACTAGAGCTCTGTCCGCCAGGGCATCCTGATCGTGGTGTCGTTCTTTACAGTTGTGCTTGCGACTATTGGAAGAAGTTTCAGTACCTCCATCAAGCTGAAGCGGTGGGCCGTGCGCCAAGCAAGGTTGAGCTCGCCTCCTCCCTCTTCGAGCTCTCACAACATTTGTGGGAACAGTTTCAGAAGCAGAAGGTCATGGTGACTGACCTAGACCACTCTATTTATCTTGCAACGTATGCTTTGGAGCTCCGTTTACCTCCTGAAGACATTTCGGTTACAGGATGGGTCAAGAGGTTGGCAGAGGGAGAAAATTCCGATGATCCTGTCATGCTTGAGCGAGTGGTAGACAACTTACGTGCCCTTGCGAACTATCACAGGGCAAGATTCCAAGCTCAGCACGCAATTATCAACCTTCACGAGGCTATCGCATTTTACCGACATATGCTACGTTTCCGTCCAGCTGGACATCCCGATCGTGCTTCGTCCCTCCACGACCTTGCATGTTGTCTGGCGGACCGGTTTCGTGAACAACCCGCAGAAGCCGACCTGGACGAGGCTATTGCTCTTGAACAAGAGGCTGTCTGTCTGATCATGCGTAGGGCTCCAGATTACCACGTGTCTCGACTCTGTCTCACGGCCTACTTGCAAATGAAGTTCAACTCGCGGGTTGCTATGATGTCCTCGGGTGCCTCGGGCGTGACCCCCCTCGATATGAAGCAAGTCATCCGTAATGTCGCATTCGAAACCCTCAAGACACTGCCAACCAGGCTGCTGCACACACCTACCGGCAGACTGTGTAACCGTGATGTGCAGATATCATATTTTCTGCAGAGTCCAGAGTGTAAACAGCTGGAGTCTTCGTGCATGACTTGTGATCGGGATCAGCAAATGAAACTCATCCATTGCAACACCTCGAGATACTTCCAGTACATTACACTTTCCCATCGCTGGGGCGAATACGAACCATCATTACGCGACATCGAGGACCACACATTATATAACATGTCAGTTGGGGGGGGCTTCGGAAAGTTGCAAGCCTTCTGTCGTATTGCTTTAGAGTTGGATTATTTATGGGCGTGGAGCGACACGTGTTGCATCGACAAAGACAGCAGTGCCGAGGTGCAAGAAACGATAGGATCAATGTTCGCGTGGTATCGAAAGTCTGCCTTGACGATTGTGCATCTTTCTGACGTCACCGATACCGCTTCACTCGGGGGCAGCGAATGGTTCAGACGCGGGTGGACCCTCCAAGAACTACTGGCACCCAGGAACGTAGTATTCTACACTGAAAACTGGTCGCTTTACAAGAATCTTGCATCTTCGAACCATAAAACGGATGTCGCCGTGCTGGCAGAGCTAGAAAATGAAACCGGAATAGATCGCCGGTTTCTCACCAACTTTTCTCCAGGCCTAGATGATGCACGTTCGAGACTGCAGTGGGCATCTCTGCGTCGTACCACCCGCCCGGAAGATATCGCCTATTCACTTTTCGGGATCTTCAATCTCCACCTACCCGTCATGTATGGCGAATCTGCTGAGAATGCGCTGAGCCGTCTCCTGGCAGAAATTGTATCGCAATCAGGGGACATCTCTGTTCTGGACTGGATCGGGGAGCCGTCCCCGTTTCACAGCTGTTTCCCTGCTCACATCATTTCGTATCAAAGACTACCAGCGCCTACATCTCATCCTAATACTGAAGAACAATCTTTGGCGAGCGGTCAAAAGCCTACATTGTTTGAAGCACTACAAAAGCTGTGTGTCTTACTCGCTACCTCACTCCTCCCCCATTTTCTCAGCCAGTTCCTGCTACCATCAAGTGCCGACCGTCGCAATTCGACGGATCAGCGACGCACCCCAGATTCATATGCATCAAGCGAAGTGTATAATTTCCAGTCACTTGCTAGGGTGCCCCTCCCGCGATTCTTCAATCGCCTCCTCGCCCTACCGTGTGTTGCCTATCATGTTACAACAGTTCAACTGAAAGGAGAAGATCTATCCATACCGAATTATACGTACGACATTCAGGCGTCCGGTCTGATGCCACTTGAAATTACACTACCAACCAAGCTAGAGAATGTAACAAAACCACAAGGTGTTCTGCACCTTGTCCGCCCTTGGCACTCGAAGCTGCTTGGACCATCTGCTGAGCTAGATGCCGTGACAGAACAGCAGCTACTTTCTGCACTTGGGTCGCCGTTCAACGCACTTCTGTTAACTCAACTACCTCACAACGAGCACAAGAGGATCGCGTCTTCTACCCTCATCACCGCTCAGCCCATAGACCGGGCGAGCATTCTGAACAGCAAAATTAGGATATTCAATGTTGTTTAGATAGTCATCTGGTCGTGATACGAATTACGAAGGCTGCTGTACCATACATAGCGAACTTGAATTCACCTGCAGTATTTACTCGTGTGGGAAGTCATAGCGGCGCTTCGATTGGCTCTTAAAAGCTGTTAGGATGTTTTCTCTACGCGACTTGTCTTTGTTGGTGTCGTCGCTGGTCCGGAAGCTTGCACCCTTCAACACTGTCAACACAGCACTGTCAGTACACTCTCACAGCTGGCCAAAGTATTGACCGTGCACGGTTTACTGATCGTGTTCTAGTGGCTTTTCGCTTGGAACGGCGTTCCCATACGAGTACCCATGGCCGAAACAGTATCCGTTCGTCGCATGTTACTTGAACTTAGCAGCTATGGAACTCTCACGTATTTACACAGAAAGCCAGGGATAGGTCGTTGCCGTCGCATGTGACTCTCGAAGGCTTTTGCAAAGGCTCCATGCGTTGGATGTAGTCAAGGTCCTAAATCGCTACTCGGGGACTTTCGGTACTTTAGTTCTGGTAAGACTTTGAAACATGTACTACCAGCCTGGCCCGATGATCGACTGTTCATAGCAATGCTTCGTTTGTAGTTCGGATGGGCATTCGAATACTGAACCAAACCACCTGTTCCACCCGGGTTCGATGCCAATCATCATCAACATGTCCCGTGCACCTCATCAGCACCGACTGGACTTTCGTAGAGACAATAGCCCAAGTTTGGATCCCGTATCGCTATTCCTCATACTGGGAAATGCACTCGCTGTACGCTCTACAACTAGATAGTCATGGTGTTATGCTACTCACAATACGGTGGCCACTTCACCTTTGTAAGTAATAGGTGTGAGGTGCTAGCAATTGCAGCTGTACATTGATTCGCGGTCGACCTCACTTTTCCTGACTAGCTTGTCCCCCATTTTCTGAATCTCTTGTGATTAGAACACAGGTGGGAAGCTTTTCCTATCATTGCGTCTTGCCCAGCGTCGCTGTAACAGCATTTACAGGTCACTCTTACTCCCAATTCCGACAGGGCTTGTTCGACCCGCTGTCTTCGCTCATTTCTACTTTAAGATATACCTGTTCACGCATCGCCTCGACCTTGAGCGCCACCCAATAGTTCGTTAGGTGTGTGCGGGAATGTATCGTTGCTAGCCGGCTCATATAAGTGCACATATCAGAGTCTGCCATGCCATCGCCGCTACCAGTCCTATAATCGAACATGGCCTATCAATTAAGCTGAACGAATGACCGTGCCATCCTTGACGAGACGACGTGGACTTCTCATGCTCGAACAGTAAACCCGCTTACAACAGTGTGCTAGGTGGTTGTTCTGGTTGGAGGACTTACCACTATGTACTTCCAGCTACGCCCTTGAGCAGTGCTGGGTACAGGCGTGCATGCGTTCGAATGCCGATCACGGACCATCTAAAACAGCCTTGGTTGAAGTAATGCAAAACTCCGGTGATCGGGAACAGCTTGCAGTGATTCTGCTGCTGGGGAAGGTATTAATTCATCTGGCCCTGGCCTCACGGCGGTTTAAATGCAGTATCTGGTTTTGCGGATACAGTGAGTGGGTATTCGAGGGTACTGGTCACTGGGTGTGCAATGGTTCCTCGTAGCGAAAGAGCCTATCGCGCATCTTGGCTCCTCAAACTAAGTGGTGGGTGTCGACCTCCGTTTCCAGCATCACATCCGAAGTTTACCCTAGCACTTCAGGATTTAAATCGGTGCGTCTGAGGCTACTCGCCTGCCCCGCTGTCGGCTAGCTCAAGAATTACCGAGCAGTCCAATGTGTAAATGATGAGTGGCTGACTGGAGGTTGCGTCAGTTACAGTGGACCATGGAGGGGAAGCAGGCCAATGTACGTGTCACGCTGGCAACTTTAGTGCGAGTCGAGCTTGTTGAACACGTCTGAAAGCATGTTCAGTACGACTCATGTTCCTCTGATCCATGGGTCCGCTTCGTTTGAGTGATTACCGAGTTGCCAACGGCGCACGATGCCGGTGGTGAGGATGAGTGTAAACGCGAGCACTCAAATGTGTACTCGAATCCTGCCATATATGTTTGCGAACGCGATACCACCCATTACTGCGGTCAGTCTGGTCTGAGACGCCGTCGATACACCCATGGTATTTCTGCATTATCACCCTTCACGATGCACGAGTGTCTTCGTCCTCCCTGTTCAGCATCCCCGCCTAAGAAAGAGAAAGTTGGGCAGAGTGCATGAGAGAGGAGAATTTATTGTATGGTGGAAAGGAGTATGTGGAAGTGTTTCTGTCTGGACGTCACTAAATTTCTTGTCATGGTAAAGACGAGACGCGACGTATACCCACCATGTCCAAATTCGAAGATTCGTAACCGACGAATCCCCCGTTCAGTAATCCAGATTGAGTTGGTGATCCTCGTGCCGTGTGCTCCTTTTCACTGCTACTCGTTCCGCCCGCCTTCCAGTTACTCAGAACACAACTGCAGCTACTTCCGTACCACCCGTCGCGCCCTCTGATAACCCCCGGCCAACTGCGACTACTAACCCCCTGCCCATTCTTACCGCTCGCTCCCAGTGCCAAGAATTCACCCAAAATCATTCTCCACCTTCCCATCACCGTAATATCACAAACAATGCATCGCGTCGTCGCTCACATCGTGGTCACTAAGTTATCGTACGACAACGAAGGTCGCTGGGAAGGAAAGTTACCCACGGAACAATGCCTCCTCCCTCGAGATCCTATTGGGAAGGGGAAGGCTGGCAGCAACGTTCAATCATTCACGCAGTACCAACTCTGGGGAGATACCATACAAAGACCTCACGTTCGTGGAGTCTTCAACTCACCTTGTCGCCTTTCGAGAAATACTATCTCGCCTCCCTGCTGAGACGGCTTTGCGGAATGTCGAGATCTTGAAAACCACGTGAAGCCGTGTACCAGCCTTTTCTTGTCGAGATGGTCACGGCTATCAGGTAAGCAAGAAGAAAAAGATGCGCACCGCAACAGAGTTGGATCTGCATCACTGGAGAAGCGCATCCTGCATGCGGAGCATCCTGGCTCTGCAGATGCTAAACAGCATATTTTCGCGGACATTGCGACCATCCTGCTGAAGCGAGTGACAAGCAATATTTTCCTCAATGCACAGGTAGGTAAAGCCAATCAAACGGACGCTACAAGTTCGGCACACTATTGAGAGTTCCTCTTCCAACTTGTACTCTATCACTACTCCTCCCATAGAATTTACTATCAGCCTACCCCCCTACCATCAATGCTCAAGTTCTTCGATCCCCTGTTGCCGCTCTCGAAATGTCTCCTGCAAAGGTGGAGGAATGCCTTCGTGTAATTTCTATGCAATCATGTATTTACTTCCATGGTCCGTATGTACCTAGCGAGTGGAACCTGCAAGGACGCCACAAGTAACATCCCTTCCGCACCATCTCACTCAGATCCCGCATTCATAGTTTTGCTCTGTTGTGCTCAAGGCGGTCCAATCACATCTCCGTTCACGCCGCTCCACACCCCCACACACCTGTCCTACCTCTGAGTGGGCAGTTATTTCGCTTTTATGTGTCGTCTCGCCTTTCCATCATGTCCATATCTAATACTCTCTCATGTCTACACACGTACGGGCGCGCATGCCAATCTAGTATCGATACCCACTCGGCCACCGTCATTTCATTCGTTCAGCAGTTTCAGTTCGCTCAACTCACCCTGAGAATGAATTGAGTGAATTGAAACTGTGCAGTAATAGGCAGCGTCCGGGTGCAATCAGGAGGAGACCCGCCTCCGCCTCCCAAGGCAGGTCATGAAGCCTGGTGGACCCATTCTTATTCGACGAACTCGATGAGCAGATTGTGTGGGTAGCTCCGTGAAGGATGCTCAGTAAGTGTACTTCAAGTGGAGAGGAGCAGCCGACCCTTGCATTGATAGTAGAGAAATATGGGAACAGGTTATTGGTCGAAATCGGCGACACCTCGAGGTTCACCGATGAGACCAGTTTCGGGAATGGGAAGTATAGCTAGCTTCGCTCCTTATGAACTGCAACCTCTCAAAGTGGATTCAGCCAAACAAGCAGTATCTTGGAGCATCGTCTAGAGAGACTAGACCAACAAGGTATTGTTTGGGATCAGTGGCGCATCAGACAGATAGGAACATGTCCAGGCAGAACCTAAGAGTTCAAGATAGAAGCGTGGGTCCTGTGCGTTTTTGTGTCATAGCCGCTTGCTCCCCCTCTCTCTCTCACAGACACACAGACGACCACTAGCTGTGCGACGTACTCAAGGAGCTCAGCCGAATTTCCCTTCACTTCTCAAACCAATCCGCACTTCTCAAACCTATTGGTGAGCGTCCTATCGGTCCATATTTGCGTTATCTACACTCACCTGCATGTGGCCCTTGTCTTCATACTGACACCCAAGATTGCCTACAGTGTACTCTGTCTTCACCCGTGGGTTCCCCCTCGCTCCTTGATTAGCCTCGCTGATCAGTGGGAATTATTCTAGCTTTCAGGGTTATCTACCTTCTGATTTAGACAGGTATGACTCTACTGTCCTCGTCTTACGGCAGCTGATAGCCTGGAGGTAGAACCATTTCCCCCGAGAATAACGTCTCAGTGCATCCAATGGCTACAATGGATGACGTTTCCTGTAAACGAGAGGAATTGGAACGCTGTCCTACGGGGCGTGATGGTCGCGACGCTGCCCTCTTCGAACTGGCGAAGACCCTCTACGAGAGATCTGTGCAAGAGCGCAAAATCAGTGATTTGAACGAGGCGATCACTTTGTTCCGCGATGCTTTGGAACTCCGACCTGTCGAGAATGAAAAGCACGATCGGTCTACGTCACTCCACTACCTCGCTCTCTCCCTCTCATATAGATATGACCGGCTGGGGGCGGTCAATGACTTGGAAGAAGCCATTTCCCTCAGACGTGCAGCACTAGAGCTCCATCCACCAGGACACCCCCATCGTGACGTGTCTCTTCACAATCTTGCTTGTTCACTCAGAAGGAAATTCGTGAAACAGGCTAGGATCTCCGATTTTCAGGAGGCGATTCAACTGGCCCATGCAGCCTTGGAGCTACGTCCCACTGGACATCCTAAACGGCCCGTAACGCTTCGTCAACTTGCTTTCTCTCTGTCGATCGGATACGATAAGCTGGGAGTAGTCCATCGTTTGGAGGAAGCCGTCCTTCTCGGACGTGAAGCACTGAAGCTCTGTCCACCAGGGCATCCAGAACGTGGAGTTGTTCTTTACAATCTTGCTTGCTGCCTTAGGAGGGCGTTTCAACAACAAGCTGGCATAGCTGGATTACACGGGACATATGTCTGTGATCCGACTGTGTTGGCGGCTGATCCGACAACCAAGGTTGAACTTGCCTCCTCCCTTTTCGAGCTCTCACAACACCTTTGGGACCGGTTTCAGAAGCGGGCCATGACGACTGACTTGGACGATGCTATTTCTCTTGCAACATATGCTTTGGAGCTCCGATTACCTCTTGGAGATGTTTCAGTTGCAGCGTGGGCCCAGAGGCTAGCCAAGGGCGTAAGCTCAGATGACCCCGCCATGCTTGGTCGAGCAGTAGACAATCTGCGCGCCCTTGCGAGTTACCTTAGGACCAGGTTCCGAACTCGGCATGACATCGTCGACCTGAACGAGGTCATCACGTTATACCGACACACGCTACGGTTCTGTCCAGCTGGGCATCCAAACCGTGCTTCGTCCCTTCACGTCCTTGCACACTGTCTAGCCGACCGGTTTCGTGAACAACTAGCAACAGCCGATCTGGACGAGGCCATTGCTTTTGAACAAGAAGCCTTGCAGCTATTCGTGCGTGGAGCCCCAGACTACCACGCATCTCGGCGCTGTCTTGCGACCTACTTGCAAATGAAGCTCAACCCCCAAGCTTCCATGATGTCCTTCGGTGCCTTGGGGGTTACCAACGCTGACTTGAAGAAAGCCATTCGGGATGTCGCATTCGAAACCCTCAAAGCCATGCCAACCAGGCTGCTGCACACACCCACCGGTGTCCTGTGCAACCGTGATGAGCAGGTATCACATTTCATTGATAGTCAACAATGTAAACAGCTAGAGTCTCTGTGCGCAACATGTGGTCGGCATCAACAAATGGAGCTCATTCATGCTGATATCTCGAGACATTTTCAGTATGTCACGCTTTCTCATCGCTGGGGTGAAGGCGAGCCATCATTGCGCGACATCGAGGGTCACACGATATATGGCATGTCAACCAAGGGGGGCCTCGGGAAGCTGCAAGCCTTCTCTCGTGTTGCTTTGGAATTGGATTACTTATGGGCATGGAGCGACACGTGTTGCATCGACAAAGGCAGTAGTGCTGAGGTGCAGGAAACAATAGGTTCAATGTTCTCATGGTATCGACAGTCAGCCTTAACCATTGTGCATCTTTCAGATATTCCCGACGCCGGTTCTCTCAGGAGCAGCGAATGGTTCAGACGCGGGTGGACTCTCCAAGAACTACTGGCACCCAGGAAAGTACTATTCTACACCGAAACCTGGTCGCTTTACAAGAATCTTGCGTCTTCGAACCATAAAACGGATTTCGCCGTGCTGGAAGAGTTAGAAAGGGCAACTGGAATAGAGCCCCGATTCCTCACCAGCTTTTCTCCGGGCATAGATAACCCCCGTTCGAGACTGCAATGGGCGTCAATGCGTCGTACCACTCGCCCCGAAGATATCGCCTATTCACTCTTCGGGATCTTCAATTTCCACCTACCCGTTATGTATGGCGAATCCGCTGGGAATGCACTTGGCCGTCTTCTAGCAGAAATCTTATCGCAGTCTGGGGATATCTCGGTTTTGGATTGGGTCGGAGAACCGTCGCCGTTCCATAGCTGTTTCCCTGCTCACATCGTCTCGTATCAAGGGCTCTCAATGCCTCCACCCCAGCCGACCGCGGAAGAGCAGTCATCGGTGACAAGTGAAGGGCTCCGGTCATTCGAAGTCCTGCGAAATGTCTCCGGATCACCCTCTGCAGGACCGGCAGTTCAGCCGCAAGCTTCTGACTCATACGCACCAAGCGATGTGTACGATTTTCACTCGCTGGCGAGGGTCCCCCTTGCGCGATTCTCTGTTCGCCTCCTTACTCTACCATGTATTGCCTATCATGTCACAAAGATTCAGCTGAAAGGGCCAAATCCATCGAAACCGAGTTACACGTATAACGTCCAGGCGTCCGGTCTGGCACCACTTGAAATCGCATTGCCGGTCAGGCTAGAGGATGTAACCAGGTCACAAAGTGTTTTGTACCTTGTTCGCCCTTGGCACTCCAAGTCGCTCGGACCATTTGCCGAACTAGATACTATGACTGAAGAGCAGCTAGTTTCTGCGCTGTGCACGCCATTTAACGCGCTCCTGTTGACTCGCCTACCTCATAACGAGTACAAAAGGATTGCGTCTTCTACCCTCATTACAGCTCAGATCATGGACCGGGCTAGCATTCTGGATAGCAGAATTAGTATATTCAATGTTGTCTAAATGGTTTATGATACGAATTGTGAAGACTGTTGTAGCGAGTTTGGCACCTGCGGTGACTATTACCTGCCGTCATTGTGGTCAGTCACAACTCTCAACTCACCTCAATAGCAGTTGAGATATTTTCCCCTGGGATCCGTTGCGTCTTTGCTCGTGTCTACGTCGTCCCCGCTGGTCTTATCCTGCTCTTGTCTCCGCCTACCTTAACACTTCGGCGAATCAGCACTCGCACCAGTGCGTCTTAGGCCGTTCATGTGATCCGTCAGTTGATTATCGCAGGAGCTATTCAGCAGCACAATATGCATTGGTGAGTTGCTGGCCAGAGGCCGTGTCAGTTACAGCGGATTGTGGAGGGAAGGGCAACCTGGTCGACGTACGTGTCACACTTTAGTGCGAGTCGATCTTTTGAAGTCGGTATGAAGCCTCACTGCAAGCAATCTTAGTGATAGTATGTTCAAAAACGTGTTTGGTTCGAGTCGATTCACTTTCACCCAATCTATAGGTTCGCCTCGTTTCAGTAACAGTCATGTCGTCAACGACGTCGCATGAAGCTCCGCAGACGCACTATCCTAGGTTATGGCTGGGAATGGACGACCCGGCGAAGGCTCCTCCATCTTAGTCTCGGCCACGACGATATTCACGGGTAGGAATTACACCCTTGCGATGCTCACCGATTTCCTGCCGATGCACAGCCGGACACTCATAAATTCCACCTCGATCTGTAAGTGTGTTAGGCTACCCGTTTATGCCGTCGTCATGTTGGAAATGGCGAAAATTCCGTGAGTTCCGACGCAGTTTTTTCTTTCTTTCTTGATTTCGGTTTTTAGGTGCGGCGTTCCAGAACGAAGCATGGAGTTGTAGGAGTATTGTAACATCTTTCTTCGACATCCCTTTCGCTATGGCAGAGGGACAAATTAGTATTCCATTGCAAGACACGGGACGATGCGCACACCGATTGACGGCAGGATGCTGGTATACCCCAGCCTGGTGTTTCCTTCCGATATTCTAAAGCAAGGAGTGACAGGAGTCGGCTAGCTATATTTATGTAGGTACGTTCCTTTTCTTTTCCGATAGACTCCACAGATTGGCCGTCGACGGCCCTGTGTTAGCTACTTGAAAAAGTGTAGGTGCGTACGATTGTTTTCACGCGATGTATGACCGGCTGGTCCCTTAGATCTCTTTCACATTGAGTATTCTCCGTGTGCTTATGTTACCGAAAGCTGGAACCCAGAGTTCACGCGCAGCTAGAAGCAAAGAGCTAGGAAGGGAATCTCATATTTCAAGCGTGTCGTTTGAGATCATGAAATGGCACCCAATCGCCTCTTTATGAAGATCGCTGGCGTTCCATCTACGAGGTTACGTAGTGGTACTGACCAAGAACGCGGATCTTCTTCATCTTAAAACCACTGGTGAGATCGAAGGATATCAGGATTTGAAAGTTGTTTACGGATGGACTGTGCATGTAAAACTCACCTCTGCTAGCGTAGGTGATATTAAATACTTCGTACTTTCATTGGTCACGACTTTCTACTGGATGCCCAGCAGCGGCATTAGGGGTCAAGATGATTACCGAGTTAAATCACGAAGAGTTTCCATTCAACCCAATACCTCTCCGTGGAGGAGAAGCTGAAAACAGTAAGTCAACTTAAAGTACTTTGGCTTCGGAAGGAGGGGACCGACATAGGAACCTTTGTCCGCAATGCTAAAAGTGTTTACACGATCCGTCCTGCACGAAAAGCTTCGCTGTGGTCAGTTGCTCCAATGATTCAATCCACCTTTCAATTGGCGAATGCTAAAGATTCATTTGGAAACAAGATCGAGATTAACGACATCTTTCACCATGACATGCTCGGGCATGCAACTTCCTTGTCAACTCGGGCGCCAACTCAATGTCATAAGCGTCATGTTGCAGCTACCCTACTCCCCACTGTGTTCATCATCTGCAGGGTCGGTGCCGAATGTAAATAGTCTCTTATAGCAGGTATAATCGGTCGTCTTCGCAGAACGAACTTCGACGCTGGCACATGGTGAGTTGCTCCCTAACACAACTTGATCCTTCACATCTTCATTCCTGGTGTAAGACTCTGTTCTCAGGCTGGGTGTGGTTGGAGTGGAGTGGGGTGGATTTTAGTAAGCTCGAAGGCTTGCCCTAGGCAAAAGTTGCTAGTTTTGTGAGGAACTGTCATGCATCGGAGGGAAAGTAGAAGAATCGGCTTGCGCAGGCTCTTGAGTAGGGAAACATAGCTCCTGTAATGCAGTAAGGCATCGGAACACGGCTGGTGGGTCACGAGAGGATCGGACCTCGCACGATCCATCAGATGTTGGTGGTGAGGAAGAAGCGAGCGGGAAATAATGGTGAGATACGAGTAGTCCAATCAAATTCCGCAATGCATGTTCGCGAACGCGATACCATACATTGGACGTCATTGATATGCACGAGGTATTTCAGCAGTATCAGCCTTCACGATGTACGAGTGCCTTCGCCCTCCTCATCATTCAGTATCCCCGCCTGGAAGACAAAAGAAGGTTGAGCGGAGTTCGTGCGACACATTGCTGTCTGCCGGCGGGGGGTATACTAGGGAGGTGGCACTTCTGTTTAAGAAAGCAAGGGTCTGCTCCTAACAGCGGAGAACATGGGGATGTC
This sequence comes from Pisolithus thermaeus, assembly GCA_024663475.1. Lineage (NCBI taxonomy): Eukaryota > Fungi > Basidiomycota > Agaricomycetes > Boletales > Pisolithaceae > Pisolithus > Pisolithus thermaeus. The sequence continues at coordinate 281,141 of JANFAF010000004.1, forward strand.
GTGTATGTAGTCATCATTCATGAGGGGAGAGGCAAGAAACACCCAGGTACAGAATTTGTTTCCGTCGCTCTACACATCAGCAGCGGTCGAAGAATTTACGCATACTGGCCTTGACCAAATATGGGGATTCGTTACTGACAGGTTGAACGACTCTGAACATCCTGAATCCTCTGAGGTTGATTCACAGTGAGTGACACGATAGTTGTTGTTGCGGCTCGGTCGGCCCGCCATCTTCCCACCCTCGTTTTCGCTCGGAGCAGACCTCTGCCTTCTTTTTATCGAGCAGTAGGTACAGTCATTGGGGTACGTATCGCTGTGTTCTCAGTGCCCATTGTTGCTGTCCTACTTGTCCTCTACTGCTCCAAGCGCCAAGAATCAACCCAAAAGCGTTCTTCCCATCATCGTGACGCCATAAACAGTGCCTTGCGTCGTCGTTCACATCGTGGTTACTTACCGCACGACAATGAAGGTCGTCGGGAAGGAAGGTTATCCACGGAACAATACCTGCCCCCTTTTCAATCCTATTGAGAATGGGTGACAGCAACGTTCGGTCATTCGCGCAGTGTCAACTGTAGGGAGCTATCATTCCAAAGCCCTATGTTCGTGAAAATTTCACTGCGTTATAGCCTTTCGAGAAAGACTACCCGCCTGACCGCTGAGACGGCTTCGCAGGATACCGAGATCCTGAAACCACCTCCAGCACGGGCATTCAGGCGCACGGGCTATCCAGAGTCTGTCTTATGGAATGGTGAGACTGTCACTACACCGGCCCTTTCTTATCGAGAGGATCACGGCTACCAGGAAAGCAAGAAAGAGGTGATGGTCGACGCAGCTCGGCTAGGTCTGTATCGTTGGGGAAGCACGGATCATCTTGGCTCTCCGGATGATAAACGGAATCCTTCCGTAGATATCAGGGCCACCCTCTGAAGAGGGTGACAAGTAACCTCTCTTTGATGCACAGGTAAAGCCGGCCAAACCGACGCTACCTCCGGACACTACTGCAAATCTCTTCACTGGCTCGCGCTCTATCTCTGTTCCTCCCATAGAATGTACTGTCAATTTGTCCCCTACCGGAAATGCTCGGGCTTTGCAATCCCCGTTGGGGTGCTCGAAACAGCCCCTAGAGAGATAGAGGAAGGCCTCCGCTGACTTTTATGCAGTCATCTGTTTATTCTCGAGGTTCGTACCGAGCGAGCGGAACTCGCAAGGGTGCCATCAACAACGTCCTTTCCGTACCCTCCAGTTCGGTCCCTGCACTCATGGTTTTCGCTCTATTACATCCCGTTTCACCCCGCCACCTTCCGCACACATCCATCCTACCTCTGAGTGGGTGCATTACTTCGCTTTTACGTGTCAACTTGCGTCTCCACCATGTCCGCGTCCATACTCTCGTTTACTCCCTCATTTCTGCACATGTACGGATCGGGTGTGCATGCCAATCTGGTATCGATACCCACTCAGTCCTTCGTTTCGTTCGTTAGCCCGTATACCTTGTTCCCGCACTTGGATCGACAATAAAATGTTCGTTGTCCTTGTGCGCTGATGTCATGGTACTGACTTTTGATCTCTCCTCTCATATATAGGTACACGGAAATACATGTCGAATCATTCGAGTGTCTCGCGACCTACCCTCTATACTATGACGCTCTAGAATGGGAGAGAGCGATGTACGAGCGAAACCGTGCTGTAATAAGCGATATCCGAGTTGAATCCAGGACACACCTCCGTCTCGTTTCATGTCTTCGGGATGAATCATGAAGGCCTATGGGCCCGATCACTTCGACGGACTTGGAAAGTGGGTTGTGTCGGCAGCAATGTGAAGGATGCTTAGTATTGCGTTTCCGACGAAGGGCAACCGACGCTTGGATACAATGAAAAACAAGCAAGCAGGTTGTTGGTTGAATGAGCAATACCCAGGGCTTCACCGATGAGACCCGTTTTTGGGAGCGGCACGCACAGCCAGTTTCCCACTTATGAGTTGCAACCAAGCTGTATCATGGAATATCTTCTAGGAACTGGTCAACAAGCTGCTGTGTGGGACCAGTGGCGCATCAAAAACACAGGAAGCGCCGCAGGGTCTAAGATAAAAACACGTTTCCCGTGCTTTTCGTGTGCCATAGTCTCCCGCCTCCCCTCTCCCATAGACCACTACTAACCGTTTGACTATTGTCGAGCCTTTCCCCATCTCCACTTTGTGCGACATACATGGGGAGCACAGCCAGATTTGCTCTCGCTTCTCCAACAAATCCATACTTCTCGAATCTATCGGTGAGCTTCTACCGGTCCATCTTTGGGTTATTCGCATTTATCTGCATGTAGTTTTGTTCTTCATACCGACACCCAGGATTGCCTGCGGTGTGGTCTGTCTTTCTCTGTGGGTGCCTTCTCGTTGCTTGATCAGCCTCGCTGATTTGGACAGTATTCTGACTTTCAGAATTACCCACTTTCTGGAATAGACGGGTATGGCTCTGGTGTCCTTGTTATATGACCGCTGATGGCCTGGAAGTAGGACTGTTTTCACCGTGAATAACCTGTCGTTGTAACGGCATTCAATGGCTTCAACGGACGAAGTTTCCCGCAAACGAGAGGAATTGGAACGCTGTCCTTCAGGGCATGATGGCCACGATGCTGCCTGCTTCGGCCTGGTGACGGCCCTCTATGAGAGATTCATAAAAGAGAGGAATGTCAGCGACTTGAACGAGGCAATCCCTTTGGCACGCCATGCTTTGAAACTCCGACCCGTCGAGAATGAGAAGCACGAACGGTGTGGAATACTCGGCTGCCTTGCTGTCTGCTTCCTTCTCAGATATAACGAGCTGGGGGCAATCGATGATTTAGAAGAGTCCATCACATTCAGCCGTGCAGCAATAGGGCTCTGTCCACCAGGGTATCCCGATCGTGCAGTGGTTCTCCACTGTCTTGGCGTCGGCCTCACCAACAGGTTTGCGGAGAAGGCTGAGATCTGTAATTTGGAGGAAGCGATTCAGCTGGGGCGTGCAATTCTAAAGCTCTGTCCACGAGGGCATCCTGATCATGCTCAATTTCTCTGTCATCTTGGTCGTGCCCTCGGGATGAAGTTCGCAAAAACGGCGGCGATACGCGACTCAGAGGACTCGATTAAATTGTATCGCGCAACTTTGGAACTACTTCCCCTTGGGCATCCCGAAATGTCCTCGGTTCTCCGTGGACTTGCTCTTTGTCTCTCGAATAGACACGACAAGCTGAGGGTGGTCGATGACTTGGAAGAAGCTATCACAATCGGACGCGCTGCGCTAGAGCTCTGTCCACGGGGGCATCGCGAACATGGCAAATCTCTCCAATGCCTTGCTCGTGACCTCAGGAAGAGGTTCGTGCAAAAAGATGCGATCTGCGACCTGGAGAAGGCAATTGAGTTGCTCCGTCCAGCTTTGGAATTACATCACACTGGACATCTTGACCGGTTCTCATCGCTATATGAACTTGCTCTTTGTCTGTCGCATAGACACGACAAGCATGGAGTAGCCGATGACCTGGAGGAAGCCATCCTGCTGGGACATGAAGCACTGAAACTCCGTCCGCCAGGGCATCATCGTCGTGCCGCAGTTCTTTACAGCCTCGCTTGCGACCTTTGGAAGAAGTTTCGGTTCCTCCATAAGGCTGCTGCTGTTGTCCGACCCACAAACAGAGTTGACCTCGCCTCCTCACTGTTTGAGCTCTCACAACGCCTCTGGGACAAGTTTCAGAAGCAGCAGGTCACGGTGACTGACCTAGACAATGCTATTTGTCTTGCGACATGTGCTTTGGAGCTCCGACTACCTCCTGAAGATGTTTCGGTTGTGGCATGGGTCCAGAGGCTGGCCAAGGAGGCGAAATCAGATGAATCCGTCGTGCCTGGGCAAGCTGTAGACAACCTACTTGCCCTTGCGAATTACCATAGAGCCAGATTCCAATCTCAGCATGCAATCATCGACCTAAACAAGGCCATCACATTATACCGAGATATGCTACAGTTCTGTCCAGCCGGGCATCCCAATCGTGCTTCGTCCCTTCACGACCTTGCACAATGTCTAGCAGAGCGGTTTCGTGAACAATCTACAACGACTGATCTGAACGAGGCTATTGTCCTCCAGCAAGAAGCCTTGCGCTTACTCGGACGCAGGGATACGGACTACGAGATATCCCGACGCAGTCTCACCGCCTGTGTCCAAATGAAGATCAGGACACAAGTTGCTATGATGTCCTCGGATGTCTCATCTGCCACTCACGTCAACGTCGAGCAAGTGATTCGTACTGTCACATTTGAAACCCTCAAAACTATGCCTACTAGGCTGCTGCACACGCATGCTGGCATCTTGTGCGACCGGGATGCGCAATTGTCGCATTTTTTGAGCAGCCAGCAGTACAGGGAGCTTGTGGCTCAGTGCAAAACATGCGACAGAGATCAGCAAAAAGAACTCATCCATACCGAGGTCTCGAGATACTTCCAGTACGTCACGCTTTCTCACCGCTGGGGCGTAGGCGAGCCGTCATTGCGCGACATCGTGGGCCAAAAGATATATAGTATGTCCGCCACAGGGGGGTTGGGAAAACTCCAAGGTTTCTGTGCCGTTGCTTGCGAGTGGGATTACCTGTGGGCATGGAGCGATACGTGCTGCATCGATAAATACAGCAGTGCTGAGGTACAAGAGACGATAGGATCGATGTTTGCGTGGTACCGACAGTCGGCCTTGACCATCGTATACCTTTCCGACGTCCCTGATACCGGTTCACTCGGGAGTAGCAAATGGCTCACACGTGGGTGGACCCTCCAAGAACTACTCGCTCCCCGAACCGTACTATTTTACACCCAGAACTGGACACTGTATAAGAACCTCACGTCCTCAAACCATAAAATGGACGTCGCAGTGCTGGAAGAGCTGGAGAAGGAAACTCGAATAGAGCCTCGGTTCCTCACTGACTTTTCTCCAGGCATAGACGACGCACGTTCAAGATTGCAGTGGGCATCATTGCGTCGTACCACGCGGCCTGAAGATACCATCTATTCACTCTTTGGAATCTTCAACGTCCACCTCCCTGTTCTGTATGGTGAATCTGCTGAGCACGCGCTTGGCCGTCTCCTTACCGAAATCGTATCGCAGTCTGGGGACATCTCGGTCCTGGATTGGGTTGGAGAGCCGTCACCGTTTCACAGCTGTTTCCCCGCTCACATCACCTCGTATCAAAGACTACCAACGCCTCCACCCTACCGGGACGCGGAAGAGCAGTCACCCGCGATAAGTGAGGGGCTCCCGTCATCTGAAGTACCACGAGACGTCCCCTGCTCACCTACAGCCCGGGTGGTTCAGCTGGGAACTCCAGACTCATACGTACCAAACGACGTGTACGACATCCACTCGCTCGCCAGAGTTCCCCTTGCGCGATTCTTCGGTCGCCTCCTTACACTACCATGCATTGCCTATCAAGTCACAGCAGTTCACCTGAAAGAGGCGGATCCGTCAACACCGAAATATACGTACCACATCCAGGCATCCGGTCTGACACCACTTGAAATCACATTGCCGGTCAAGCTAGGGAATGTAACGAGGCCACTGCAAGGTATTCTATACCTTGTTCGCCCTTGGTATTCGAAGTTACTTGGTCCATTCGTCGAGCTAGACGCTGTGACTGAAGAGCAACTGGTTTCTGCGCTTTGGATGCCATTTAACGCGCTTCTGTTGACTCAGCTACCGCATAACGAGTACAAAAGGATTGCGTCTTCCACCATCATTACCGCTCACCCCATCGACCGGGCTAGCATTCTGAACAGCGAAATTAGGGTATTCAATATCGTTTAGATAGTCATCTGTGAGTCATGATACGTGTTACGAAGGCTATTGTACATAACGAATTCACGTGCGGTATTCGTGTGGCAGATCGCAACTCGCCTTGACATCAGCCAAGATGTTTTTTTCCGCCCAGTCTCATTTGTTATCTACGGTGTTGTCGTCGGTCGGACTGAAGTGCGGCTGTAACTTCCCACACGAGTAAATATGCAATGTAGGTGAATTCGCTGTTAGCGTACGGTACAACAGTCTTCGTCTCTAGTAGTTTTTCGAGACGGCGTCTCTTCGTAGTTGGGAGTGCCGGTGACCAACAATCGTAGTTTGGCATAACCTCATACTGTTGAATGTTAGCGAGAGTCAACGATGACAGGACCAAGTTCATAGGCTATTCACCAGGAAAGCCAGGGAGAGGCTCGTCGCTATCTCATGTGACACCCCAAGACTTTACCAGGGTGCCTCGGCATGTTGAGAATCACGGTCCTGGATCGCGTACTTACGGACTCATTACTTCACCTCCGGTAAGACCTCGCAGTATGCAACTACTACCAGCAGAACATGACGGGCATTCGGATACTGATTCAGAAACAAACCATCCTCCGTTCCCAGGTCGCCAACCATCAACATGTCTCATACGCTTCGTCAGGGCCACCGACTGATCTTTGGTGCAGACAATGACCCAAGTTTGGATCCCGTGTCGCCATCCCTCGTGCTGGGAAATACATTGGCTGTGCCACGCCAGTGGCCAATGCAGATAGCCATTGTGTTATGCTACCCACAGTGCGGTAGCTAGTCCACTTGCACAAGTACTACTAGTAGGTGTAAGGTCCCAGCAATTGCAGCTGTCCATTGATGTGCACTCAATCCCACTTTTCCTGGCTAAGCTCCCACATTCTGGATCGTTCTCCATCAGAACGCGGGCAGGAAGTTTTCTCTACCATTCCACCTTGCCTGGCGTCGCTATAGCAGTGTTTACAGGTCACTCTTCCGATGTCGACATGATTTGTTCTGCTCACTCTTCTCCATTATTGCTGCTCATGTATCGCCTCGGCCTCCACCCACGGCACCCCCGTCAAATCACCAGTCGTTGCTGGAATGTATTATTGCTATCTGGTAGTTCATATAAGCACCCACAGCAATCTGGCACGTCATCACCGCTACCTACCCCAGAAGTAGTCGGTCACGGTTTATCGATCAGCGGAACGAATAATGATGCCATCGTCTGACGAGACGATGGAAACTTCTCATGCTCGAGCAACGAATCTGCCTACGACAACATGCTGTGTGGCCGTTCGGGTTGCGGGATTATCGCTGGGTATTCGCAGCTTTGCTCTTTAGGAATGTTGAGTGCAAACGAAAACATGTTCGAGTGTCTGCCACAAGCCTCCATGACAGCACGGATTAGAGAACGTGACGCAAACTCTAGCGATTTGGAAGAGCTTGCACTAGCTCCGTTACTCGGGTATTGTTTTATCTAGGGACCACACGGCGGTCAGGATGTCGTATCCGATCTCACAACAAGTGCCTGTTGTGCATCTAGCATCGCGTTGATGCGTCGCAAGAGCTTGGGCTAGCGCTAGAGTGTCACCCAAGGACAAAGCACCGAGTACAGTGGCGAGCTGGCGTTTTCTGTGCTTGGGAAGTTCTTTGTGTTGTAAGCCTGCAAGCGCGGAGAGGGAGATCTTTCCCTTCCTTGCTGTCTGAGGCACGGGCGACAGGGCAACAAAAAGGTTCAGATCTTGATCAAGTCATCCCATCGAGAATGCCCCGTCCACCATGTCTCCCCCACCTCGCAGTGGCAACTCGTGCCAACCCGCGGATCCGGACATGTTCACTGGAACTTTCCTCTTCTTCGTGTTTACCGGGAAAGCGGGGGGGAGCACGCGTTATCGGCAGAACTGCTGCGGAGCACATCGTCAGCCAGCCAGACTAGTAAAGGGAGAGGCCGGTAACTAGTACTGGAACACAAGTAGTCGTCTGGTCGACGGGCCCGGATGGCTTGCGTCCACGCCTTTTTCGAGTGGAGCACCTTGGTTTGAAACTTGTATGGTACGTGTTAGCTGGAGTATCAGACGAAGCTATACGCATGTGCACTTAGGCACCCCCTTTCGAGTTCCGTGGTACCAGGCATCGTCAGCTCCCAAGTGACACAAGACTCTCTTTATCCATGGCGAACTTAACGCCAGCGTTCGGGAAGAAAGTTGCATCGATTCTGTTGCTGAGGGAGACCTAAGCTCATAGTGACGGTGGTCGGAACACAAGCACTCCCCCGATCCCTGGTTCCATCGTTGTTGGCAGTCCCTCCCGAGTGAATATCAGTTCCTAATGCTACTGCAAAACCCTTCGCTGACCCGTACGTTTTCACCGCCTGTAGGAGATGCAAAGATATGTTCGGTGAACCGAAGAAGTGACCGAGAACACTTACCTATCCAAGTATCTGACTGTATCCGAGACCGCAATACATTACGCTGATTCGAGGTATCGACACGGTGAAGCGCGAGACGTCGTGCCATATTCGGTGGAGCAAGTTGACTCTGTGACTCAGTTCATCGTAGATCCAAGCTCTCGCTTATTCTCGCTCCGCGTCATTCCGAGATCGTCTCGTCCTGGCATGGTCGGCCCAGCCATTTGGTTTCCACTGTGCTGCAAGACATAGAGAAAGGAAATGCTATAGATTTCTAGCTTCTGACCGACTTCTCTCCGGATATGAATGATGCGCGCTTGACATTCCACTTGGCATCACTATGTCGTACCATCTGACCTGAGAACATCGTGTGCTCTCTTCGGAATCTTATGCATCTACCTACCTGTTCTGTGGGCGAGGCTGCGCTCACTCCCCTCTCCCAGCCGAAATCATATCACAGTCTAGGCATATTTTGGCTTTCGGATAGGTGGAACCGTCGAAGTGACACTGTCATTCCATAGCTGTTTTCCCGCTCACATCACATCGTATGAAATGTTACCATTGCTTCCACCCCAGCCACACACAGAAATATGTAGGTGCGTCGGTGTCGCAGGCGTAAGCAATAGCTTAGAGCGAAGAAAGGTAGAGAATCGGTTGCAAGGAGGTAGTTGCAGGCATCTGTATGGGTACGATTCTCTCTTCTTCCGATACACCGATTAGGTCGACCGTCAGGTCCATACGATTGTTTCCGTGTGATAGAGGACAAACTGGCCTCTTAACCACTCCTGTCAAGTTTCTTGTGTGAACTCTGATGCTGAATCCTGAGATGGAGGACAGGGTACATGCGGTGCCAGATATGCTTGTTTAAAAGTGAGTTTTTAGCCGGTTTTGAAGACAGAGAACGCTTACCGTATTGGTAAGCCGTGTTGTTTGAGGCCACAAGATGCGCGCCCCCTCCTCTCCCTGCGCAGTCGCGCGGTGACGCTGATTGAGAAAACGAGTACTTGTCGTATTACGACCAAGGAGTTAGGGTCGTGATAAGCGGCGAATAGAATGACCTGGAGCGCGTCGATGCCTCTGTGCGGAGGGAAGTCGAAGCCTAGAAGACAACTCAAAGTTTATTGGCTTTTGGAGCTAGTGACGCCAAAACCCTTTCTGCTGTGCTGAACGGTCTTGTAGGATCTGTCCCAGACGGTTTTTCTGGCAGATGATCCGTTGTGGGCAGTTGCAACACTTACTCGGTCCACCTTCTTTGTCTGAAGAAGGCTGAGGATTCGTTTGGAAAGCAGATCAAGATCAACTCCGTCTTTCGCCTTAGCGTGCTTAGGTTGGCACGACTTTTTTTTTGTGAACTCGGACATCATTGTCTTGAGTGTCATGATCACAGGTACCACCTACTATTCGTGTTCCTTCATTAGGGTTGGCACTAACGTTAGGTTCTTCGTGGAGGGGGCAATCGGACGTCTTCGCAGAAAAATTACCAGAACAATGATATATTACTGCTCTCAAGCAATTAGTCGACTCTTCGGGCTTTTCATTTTGGATTGGCAAGATTCTGCGTTCGGATTAGCTATGAGATAATGCGGAGCGCGCTCGGTAGACGATTGTGCTATCGCTCCGTCCACTCACTTACCGGGGGCACATTTCATGCCAAGGACGAGGAAATCGGTCGCAGTTGCGAGACAACGAGCATTGGTCAGCTTCGGTAGATTCTTCTGTGGTATGGGTGGTCATAGACATGCCCGCGAGGGTGGAGTGGATCTGCGGTAACGTAACTGATAAGTATATCTTTCCGGACTTCCCGTTGGGTGCTGGTGGATTACCAAGGCTCTGTACCTCTAGAGCTGCGGTTGCATTGAGAAGTGAAGCGGGGCTGGTAGAGTCGCACGTAGCAACGAAGTGCATTGCTGATCGTACTGTGACGGTAAGAAAGATGTGATAGGCTGTTGACGTAGGGACCGCAACACACGAGCGGTTCGCCGAAAACTGGTGTGGAGGACCTCGTGTATCGACAAATCCAATGTGACGCACCTGGCGTCTGTGTCCAGAGATGCCCTGGACCCTGTGAAGTCGTATCGTTCCCAATCCAGAACTTGTGCGTATCAGTGCGCCCGACAGGAGTCACGTGGACAGCCATGCTTACACAAGCGGATTACCGTTTTTGCGCCTGCCGTCGGCTGTGTGACTTGTCTGAATCAGTTACGACCCCGTCCACAGACGACCACCTCCAACGCTGTTTGGACCACTCGACACACACTCTTTCTTGGACCACCATCACCCACGCCACTCACAAGACTAGCCCGCCTTACTTAGTGTCTCATCGTTCTCGGAAGATGTCGACGTTCTCGAGTCCGACACCAGCTCCGGGCGGCCGCAAGCTAGCCACGAGCGCCCTGAAGAGTGCTGGCCTCATCGACCGCGATGAACACATGCGAGACGTCTCGTCTGAAAATCCCGGTGGCAGGAAGGGCATCTCCAAGATTCGCTCCCACCGTCCACGACCGATGGATATCTTCAAAGACCAACCTGGCCACTCGCGTGCAACCACGGTAAATATAATACCTTACTCTTCATCGCTCATTCGACCCATATTTACGGCATAACACTACATGGTCTTTCTTCCTTGCACCTTCCCGACATACCTTGTATACTCTTTTCGTACCTCTTCACTCTCTCATCATTTCTTACTCCCTCGCTCCTGACCTTCATCGTCCGGGTTGCTTTTCCCATCATGTCGCATGTATGATCGATCGTCGCACCTCGGGCGTGCTTGTTCTCCAACCTTGAAAACATTGCGCTTACCCATTTTCTACTCGCTCCACCGCCCGGTTGACCCAATGGACACCTGTGGGAACAGCTGGCCTCGCGATCACAGCCAGGCGCCTCGTTAGATGGTATTTCGATCCGTGGCGCTGCGAGCGCGAGGAATTCGACGGTGGGGCGTCTTCGCAGGAACGTACCAGGTATGGCATCGGTATCGGCTGCTGCTGCAGGCGGGAGAGTGGCAACCGTGGCAGTGAAAGCAGTGGATATATGGAGGGACTTTGTGAACAGAAGGTGGAACCCTGAGACGAGATTCTTAAACCTCGAGGTGAGTTGTTGCTCGGGAATGTCTGTCGATAGGTACATGGATGTTCACCATCGAGTGATGTAGTCGATGTCGGACGACCCCGAGTTGGGAAAACACGGCTTACTTCCTCCTGGCGTTCCGGGTTCAAGCATAAAGGAGTCTTCTGTAATCTTCAAATTGGCTTCTCAGCTTAAACCTCTCGTGAGTGGTGAGCTTCCTGAAAAACTATGCAGGAACTCAACGTCTTCTAGCCGCAAACCATCTCCCTCGCAAATAACAACATCAGCTCAGGGCAGCTCCTCTCAACCCTGGCTCATTACCTCCCTAAACTCGCGAACCTATCCCTCCAGAACAATGACCTAAAAGTATGGCGTGACATGGACCATATATCGGGGCGGAAAGGGAAATTGGAACACCTTAGGGAGTTGATTTTGTTGGGTAATCCAGTACGCGAGCTTGAGATAAAACATGGCCGAGGAGACAAATACAAGAGGTGGGTTTACCTTATCCACGTTCTGAGCAGCTTTGTGACCTGTTATAGCGAGGTGACCCGGCGATTCCCCTCGTTAGTAATGTTAGATCAGGAGGCCATTGCGACTATCGCCTTCGACGCGCCCGTACCTTCATGTACGACTGTGACGGAAGAGCGGCCAACTGCTACGACGTTCCCGTTCGAGATGAAACCTTCATTTATTACTGGAGTGGACAACGCCGTCATTAGCAGCTTCCTTGTGCGGTGGGTGTTGACATAAATCGGTTTGGCGGTCCGCACTGATTGCACGTTTTGTGTAGGTTTTTCCCGTTGTTTGACAATCAGCGGGCGGCGCTTCTAGATGCATATCATCCCTCCGCAACCTTCTCGTACTCTGTGAACACTAGTATCCCCTCACGTGCTCGAATACAAGGGCTGCACTCGTCCCGAGAATTTCCTAATCAGCGCAAGCTAGATTGGGCTGTCTGGTTGGGTGATTCACGAAACCTCACTCGACTGGGTCGCAGCGACGGGGCTCAGAAGGCTGTCAATACTTTGCATGTTGGAAGTGAAGCGGTCGTCCGTGCGATCACCGCTCTTCCAAAGACAAAACACGACATATCTGGTTCTCCTGATAAATTCTGCATCGACGCCTGGCCAATAGGACAAGGCGACAGTATGAAGTTGTTTATCTCGCTTCATGGACAGTTCAATGAAGGTATGTTTATTCGGTTCCGGGTTGTATTACCGCGTTACTTTGCGGCGTCGCGAGCTCATGTCGGGGATCATGGGCGCTATGGCGTGTACTACTTGATGGAAGAGGTGTTAATTTGCATTTTCTTTGCAGAGCCCTCGCAGGGTATTCGGTCCTTTGACAGGACATTTGTTCTGGCACCTGCGCCGCCGAGTTCACGGTATGTAATGAGTTTGCCCGTAGCAACGTGTTTTTTTTTTTAAACTTTGAGTAGCGCCAAACTCAACGGATGGGATGTTGTGATACTGTCTGACCAATGGACGATTAGGGCATACTCCAGCCACGAAGCGTGGCGGCCTGGCCCGATGCGGGTGCATGCGGGAGAAGGATTACCTACTGCTGTTCAGCAGCCCCCGCAAGCGATGCCGCAACAATCGGCCTCCACGACGGTAGTCCCATCTCAAGCGCATTTCGAGGAGGCTTTATCTGGCTTTGTAAGTTCTCGCTTCCCGACGCCGAGTTTAAACCGCACAACTTACACGGGATCCCATCATTTCCGCGGCTGCGGTCATGTCTTACCATTCATGGATAGTCCGAGCCGCAGCGCCGTTTGATTGTGGAGATATGCCAGCGGACGGGGTTGAACGTGAAATATGCCGTGGATTGTTTGCAGAACAATGGGTGGGACCTGGACAGAGCGGTTGCAAACTTCGAGCAGGTCAAGGTATGTGAACAGTGAGCTGTCGGGTAGGGACTGTTGCGACGGGTGGCTTACGTGACAACGGCAGGGGGTGTTATCGCGGGACGCGTATTTGTGACGTGCGATTGTGAAGTGAAGGTAGTGTGGGCACCAGTTCACACGGTGACGTTGGTTCACTACGAATCAACGGACGCTTAGCAGCGAAAGTCAACGACATCCGAGTTTCCAAAGTGACACTCCACTCGATCTATCTATCTGCATTGGGCAGGTCTTCTGTAGTAACTTCCTTTTTTTGACACTAAATGTACCTTACCCATATCATGTCTACACACGCGATTGTTTTTCGCATCGCAATATGTCTCGCTCGCATCGAGTCCTTGGTGTCAATCAGTGCCAATCTATACTTTTTCTGCCGGTCTACCATTTTCCAGAATACACGCCGGGTTAAACGACACAAAGTCCGCATCCGAGACTGCCAAGGGTGGCGTGTGGGTGGGATTTTCCGAGACGGATGCTACCCTGGAGGCTTAGTGCAAATATTTGGGTTACACGAGGCAACCAGAGACATCGACAATGTGCAGGGAGATGTCGGGACAATGTTTGTCCGTGCGTCGAGGACCACGAGGCTGATTTTCCGGCAGTGACAGTCAGAGTCTAATGAGCATGGCGCGAGCGCCGGGCAGGATTCCCGACGGAATGGAAAGGAATATATAATAATAGTCTTCTGATAAAACGAAACGCCTCGTTGCATTGGAACTGTTCATATAAACACGCTTATAAAACCCGGACTCTAGTTCGATCACGTATTCATCTCATTCTCCAAAAGAAAGTCATTCCCCCCTCTTCTCCTCCTCACCCGACTTCGCTCTACTGCTTACCTACTCGCCCGCCTTCCTTTGCTCCACACGGCCTAATTCCAGTTCTTTTATATTTCCCACCCACCCCCGCCCTCCGAATCACCAGTCGTTTTACGATTCCCTCACGACTTGCCATGAGTCGAGTACAACGCTCCTTTGAAAACTCTGCACTCCTCCAGGCTGCCTCCGAGGGCTGCGCTAGCGCCGTACGCGACGCCCTCGAAGCAGGTGCCGACATCAACGCGTCTGACAGCTCCGGTCGCAATATTTTGACTTGTGCGCTCACTGCTGACAGGTATGTGTTTTCGGGGCACCGCCCGTCACCGATCACTCGAGGACTCATGTTTTTTCACGAGATGGGAGACGATCAACGCGTCTGACGCGTCGTTTATGTCGGAGGATCGTCTCACCGTCCTTCGAATAGCGCTCTTACACCCCGACATTTCCCTCTACACGCTCAACGCCCCTCAGGAATCCATCAACGACGTCACCCCACTAGGCATGGCTGCATGGCTAGGAGTACCCCACGTAGTCAAACTCCTGCTCGACTATAGTGCAGGCGCCATCTCTGTTGACGGCATGGACACAGACGGCGCAACACCCCTTATGTGTAGGTCATCAGTGTCTCCCTATCCCCCTCAGTCTTAATTGTTCATTTTGCACAGACGCCGCACGCGATGGCAGGTTGGAAGTCGTTCAACAGTTGGTACGTGTATTTGTTTTGCCGTTGGAAGGGCTTCGATCTGATCGACCCCATAGCTTTCTCGCGGTGCTCGTCCAGATCTTAGAGATCGCAATCACCGTTCTCCCATCCAGTTTGCACTACCCCATCCGGGCGTGCTCTGGGCATGCGAACACGCCTTGCGCGCTTTCCGTTGGTCCGAATTCAAGGTGGCTTCTCCTTAATTTCATGTACCAATTAAACTGACCGCTGGCGCGGTTAGAACGGAAACAAGAAAGCGCTCTGCCAACCGTCCTATGTCGACATCGATCAACTGTCTCCAGATGCATCCGCACTTCCGATCATGTACGATCCTCCCCCGACCGCCTTTTCTCCCGAGTGCATTTCGCTTATCACCGACAATATCGTACACGCTGTACTCACCGCCGATCTTTCTATGCTTTACTCCCTGTTGTTTTCCCCACAATCATTCGAACCTTCTCCCCTCGAAAACGGACCTGTTGTTGTAAATGTACCCGACATTGAAGGATGGAGCGCCATTCACTACTGTGTCTCTATGCCAAATCCTTCTATCGAAATGCTCGACACCCTGTACCGCGCTGGCGCCGATGTCAGCTTGTTTACTACTCAAGAACAGTTCACCCCTCTCCACTGCTTCGCTCGTCTTGCTCGCGTATCCGACGCTCCTGACTCTGGCAGTGGCCTGTACGACTTCGCCTTACACCTCATCCGAGACCTCCGGGCACCACTATCTGCACGTGACAAAAACGAAGAGACATGTATTCATGTAGCCGCCGAGCATGGCCAATGTATCGATGTACTTTTAGCTTTCCTGGAATGCGATCCCACCGGATCCATCAGGAATCTGAAGAATTCCCGAGGGTATGTTCCGCATCTGATCTAATTTTGCCTTGTTCAGATGCCTGATTGGCTTTTTCGCTCGACCAGTCTTACCGCGTTTGAGGTAGCGAAGCCCCAATTCCAGTCTGCGTTTTGCCTTGATGGATCAGCGAATCGGCCGCAATCTTCCCTTTCTGATCGCACCATTCGCCCCAATTCGCTCAGCCAACTCCCATCGATTACTTCCCTCACCGACTTGGCGAGTCCCCCCGTTACCAGAGTATCCCCTGGTCCCGCAAGTCACCTTCCACCTGACTTCGATGCCATATCAACATGCGAGCGACTCCTCGATAACATCCAGTATCTCACCACTGAAGCGCAGTTCGTCACGGACCATGGCGGATTGGACAATCTCGAGTCCGCCGTCACCGAAACGTCTCAACTTGGTGAAGACGTCCTCTCCCACTTCCGCGGACAAGTTCACGATGTCACGCAAGAGCTTCGGGACATGCGCGAGGTTTTAAAGACGGCGGATCGTCTGTGGAGTACTGCGTCCCAGGAAGCGGAAGAATACCTTCGCGCACGTGGGAATACACGCACTTTGGCGCATTTGCTCGTGCACAAACGTTCTCCGCGAGGTTCTGAGGACTCCCAAACGACCGCTGTCGAAGGCGATAACGTAGAAATAAGGGTGTTGCTGGGACCCAAGGAGGCGAACGAGGACAAGTATCGTTCCGTCGCCGTATTTACGGAGGCGATACCATCCAAGACAATCGTGACCACGACTCCGAGCGGTGCCCGAGCGGTGCCGTGGCCCGAGTGGCTGGACTCGTTCATCTTGAGCGCAGACTCGTCAACGTATAAGATGCACCTGGCCAATTTGATGGAGATTGAGCGGGAACTACTTGCGAGGGATGCCATGAGCTCGTTTGAGGAGAAAGTCCCTTCAAAGGAGCCTATACTCCGGAGCTTGCTGAAGAGCCGCAAGCGGCAAGAGAAAGTGGAGAGGAGCAGCGCTTCGAAGTTAAAGTCATGGTTGAGGAGAAAGATTACGACGGATAAGCCTTTGAGCTTTCAGCTTTGTTATGACCTAGACGATCCCAACTGTGCGGTAGGAAGGGAAGTAAAACAAGATCCCTCGTCACTCGGGTGGTCATCCACTCTCACCGAGGCAGAACGCGAAGCATACAACATCTCGTCCATTCTATCCGTTGCCAGCAAAGACCTCTCCAACATCGAAGAGTGTCTGCGTGGGGTAGGTTCAAGTTCACTGACTTAGATAACTGCCGACTCATGATGTTTCCTAAGGTCGGAGAGTTAGTTGCCTCTGCTAACCACTCGATCTCTCGCACCGAACGGCTGATACGACGGACTGTGAAGGCAAGTTCGCTGCACTGGGTGCCTCTTACCGCTATGTTGATGGCGACGACAGGTTCGGGAAGTCATGGTCCAAAATCTGCGTTCGCGATACCCCCCAGCATACACTGACATTTTCGCATTCTCTCCCGATGGTACCACACCCTCTGCCTACTTCGGTCTTCAAGACAAAAATACCTCGCACGCATATCCTTCGCCACCGAACAGTAATAACTCCTCCCGTATTTGTTCCGCTCAATCCTCTTTTGTTTCCCTTGCGGCAACGCTAAATGACGAAGAGGACGAGGACTCTCGAGCGTTGCGAAGACTGATACTACGCAAAATAAATGCGCATATCGATGGCGCATTCGATGAGGTCGATCGGGCCAACGTATGGTTACGCGTTGTCAAAAGTGTATTGCGGGATCTGCGTGCCCGAACATCGGCATCATTTTCACGCCTACCCTCATCCTCACCACCTGCATCATCATCCCCTCCAATTTCCCACTGTTGAATACATCCCCCTCACACACCGCACGCACACACTCATCCTCAGCATCACCCTCAAGCATCCTCCATATCATCTGCATCGCCATGAACAGATACGACGTCCAAGAAAACAATACATGGAAAAATAAAAGAGGACTCCTGTGGTGCGCTTATGCAATATTGTCTGTATGTTATTGTGTAATGTATGTATATTATTGATGCTGTTGTCGTCTGTTGCCCCTTCTCTCGTACTAATCGTCCTTGTTGGCATTCCGTTCTCCAACTGTTTGATTTTTCGTTCTGAAATACTTTCCGTCGTCCCTCCGCGGGCACTTTTCTTGCTCTCTTTTCTCTTTTTTTTTTTTTTTTTTTTTTTTTTTTTTTTTTTTTTTTTTTTTTTTTTTTTTTTTTTTTTTTTTCCCAGAGAGTGAACGGCTTTTGTAGCATTTGTAGATAAAATACCGTAGATAGGCATGCCCGAACTCTCGAGCCAGAATAAACCTCATCTTCAGTCGTGTATACGCAAGGGGTATGTACGTACACCCATTGGCAAGTTACAACAAGACGCATTCGAGCACGTATGGGTATATCCTCGCTGACTTCCGACATGTGACCTAACGAAAGACACTCCAAGCCAACCCCCATCACGTTCATTGCTAGTCCTGTTAATGATGGAACATTGATAAGGAGCCGGGTAACTAATTGCGACCTGTAAGTTGGCAATAACCAAATTGACAAAAACTTCTAACTCGCCTAACCACGCCATGCCGAAAGACGGGCTCCACCTCAATCTCCTTGCCAAAAGCATCTTTGGCTTTCTCGAAACGAAAGGTAGATAGAATCACTGCTGCGGCAGCCCACAGCGAATCATCTGCAAAGAATCGTCCAGGACACATCCTACGTGAAACTCTTAACAATACTGAAAGAAGAGGGGAGGAGCATCGCTCAAGTTGTCACGCACCTCCTTCCGAAACCAAAGAACTTGGAGTTGCTTTGCTTTGCGTCTGGTTGCAGCTTCCCATCCACGGTGAGGTATCTGGTAGGATCAAATCGTTCCGGGTCACTGTACTCGTTGTTCGCCATCGCCCTAATACCCGCTGCTTAGCGTTCACGTTGTGGATCATCGCTACTTTGACACACCAAGTATTGAATATCACCAGGGTCCCTGTGATGTCGAAGTAACCGTCACCGTATGCAGACCGAGCAGAACAATGAACATACCTTTTGGGATGTGGTATCCGTCTACGATATCGTCTGCAGTCGTAGCATGCGGGACACCTGTTTCGTTGATGATTGCTACTAATTCGGTGGACAACAACCACGGTCACCTAGAGGGACGGCAGGGTTCCACCTCATAACCTCGTACATTGTTGCCTGCAAATACGGCAAGCGTTCTCTATCCTCAAACCTAGGAAGCATGCCTTTCCCAACGACCGCATCTAGTTCTGCATGAACCTTGTCTTGGATCCCAGGGTTCAGTATCATAGCTAGCACGAGGACCTTCAAGGTGGAAGTCGTCTAAGAGGACAAGTTCACAATCTATTGCGTGAAGTCGCGAGCCATAAACCAATTACAGTCATACATGCGGCGCCTGCTGGAAGAAAGAGGGTCATGATCGTTATCGAGTAGTGAAGGTGGAGGCGGTAGGCTTCAAGAGTATGTGTTGAGACAGCGGTCTCGACAAGCCAAGTCCACGCAGAAGTTTAAACTACGAACCACTGGATACAGCTACTGTGTAGCCACATGCGGCCGCACGTAGCGCAAATAGAATGAATCCCCAAGGACGGGAGATGACGTGCATTGCGGGCACGGGGACGGGTGTAGACACTCACCCGCCCCCAAAGATATAAGATATGAAATACTAGCGACGTATAAGAAGGTAGCTACCAGAATATGAGATCCCCATGAGACGAGAAGTCTGCTCGTCGCCCCCGCACATCCGCTCGAGACATAAGCCCGTTCCTCTAAGCGTTGACCGCCGTGCAGCCTACTGTGCTATTAGCGCCCTTACCTTACCCTACCATTCTCGTCAGGTTATGAGCCCCGGCTCGTACCTCTGAGCTGAAGAAACATACCGCCTCGACGAAGATTACGCTCCGACAGGGGCCGGGACCCCGCTATGTCGGATCAGCCAGACCCCAGCACATCGAACCCGGACCCGCCAGCGCGCGAGACGGCGCCGACGACACCACGTACAGCCACCGTCGCGCAGCCACGATCGAACGTAGCTATTCCAACCCCAGCCACTGCAGCAGCCCCATCAGCCTCGACATCGAGACATGCAGCAAATGACCCCATACCTATACTGAGCCCAGCCATTGCTGAAGCCAGCTCGTCTACTATCATGGATATGCCATCCACCCCTTCTGCCATGTCCAAAGGAAAGAGGAGAGAGAGGTCATCTGAGAGGGAAAGAGATGGTAGGGGAAAAATAGAGAAAACGGAGAAGTTGACAGATAATAATTGGTCGGCGTGGAAGAAGAAGATCACAGCCATGCTCCAAGCGCATGACCTATATGACATCGTTGCCAGGCTCGAGCCGAGGCCATCCAAAATTAGAGCGGATGAGCTAAAAGACTGGAATAAGTGGGATAAACTTGCATACGCCACCCTCCTGACAAATCTCGCTAACAGCCAGACTATACATGCACACCCGGGCGAGGAGACTAGTGCCGCCCTATGGGAGAACTTACGTACCATCCACGAGACCCGTGGACAACAGTCTATTGCTGCCATTAGGTGAGAGCTTTACAAGATTAAGGCCAATGAAGACACGGACATATTACAGCATATCAACACGTTACGCGAGCTCCAGAACCGCCTCCATGAGATGGGTGACGAGATCCCTGATGCACAGTTCCATGCCGTCCTCCTATCCTCGCTTGACAAATCTTGGGACTCGTTCACCTCCGGCCTCTTTGGCAGTTCAAATAACAAAGCTATGCAGCAAACTACACAAGAAATAATCTCTTCTATTCGTACTGAATGGGAATGCCGCCGGCAAATGAAGGCGGACTCCACTTACCATGCCAAGGGTGCCGAGAAAAGGAAGCGCAAGGCCGATAGCCTAAACCCGTGTGACATCTGTGGTCGCACGAATCATAACACCTCAGAGTGCCGCCACAAGGGTAAACCCAAGTGTGGATATTGCCGGAGATTTGGCCACACCACACATGAGTGTTGGACGAACCCGGCAAATAGAGACAAAGATAGAAACCAGCGGAGACGCCATAGATCGAGATCCCAAGACCAAGGAAAGAAGCGGTCACATAGAGATAAGAGGTCCAGTAGATCGGACAAGGCACACCATGCTGTGGAGGAAAAGGACTCCAGTGATGTAGCGTTCTTGTCCACTGAAAGTGTAGACTCGAGCTCTTTGAAATCAGACACCTATTCTGCTTATGAGTGGTTGGCTGACAGTGCTACAACATCGCACATATGTGCCCAAAAGAGTGTGTTCAGTGACTATGAATTACTCTCCAACAAAACTGTGTCTGGCATTGGAGTAAACCCTGCTACTGCCTTAGGACGTGGCACAGTTCCTGTCCACAGTAAATTAAGTGATGGAACCATAGTAATGGTCCACCTCTGAGATGTCCTACATGTACTGTCCTCGCCAAATAACTTATTCTCCATTGGCCGCTTGGATGCCCAAGGTGGCTGGTCAATCTGTGAAAATGGATACATAAAACTACACAATATGTCTGGCAACATGATTGCTATCGGAAAGAGAGCAAACCACCTATACAAGCTCCAATTCACTGCAGCCCATTGTACCAGTGATGTGGCTAACCATGCAGTAGAAAATCGCTCGTGGAGATCATGGCATAAGCGATTCGGCCATATTGGCCTAAGCAGGCTCCGGAAGCTCTTCCGGAAGAAGCTGGTTACCGGATTAGATGTCGATGACAAATCATCTGACTTCGACTGTGAGGCATGCACAGCTGCCAAGCAGTCACGTGAACCCCACCTGCATGAAGCTACCCACTGTGCCAAACTACCGGGGGAGCTCACACACACGGATGTATGGGGACCTGCCCGTACAACCTCAATAGATGGCATGCATTACTACATTTCGTTCATTGATGACGCTACACGGTATGCTACGACATACTACATGAAAAGCAAAAATGAGTCCCCAGACCATATCAAAGAGTACACAACGATGCTTGAAAGACAATTTGCCATCAAACCAAAGTGGTTTAGATGCGACAATGGCACTGAATATATTAACAATGCCATGCATGAATGGTGCAAAACAACAGGAATAATACTTGAGCCTACTGCCCCATACTCGCCATCACAGAATGGAGTCGCAGAAAGATTTAATAGGACTGTGGTAGAGCTTGCATGCACCATGATTGTCGTGCAAGACTTGCCAGCCTTGCTATGGTGTGAAGCTGTCAGCCATGCAGTCTACCTGCGAAACTGGGCATGGACATGAGCCTGTACAAAAACACCATATGAGCAGTGGCATAAAGCCACACCTGACGTCTCACACCTATGTGAATTTGGCATGCTCATTTGGATCTTGGATGAGCACCCATCCATCTCAAAACTTGCAGCTAAGTCACACCCCTTCACATTCGTCAGCTTCTTGGATGGGCCACGAGCCGTGAAGTACTTTGATGCAAAAACGAAGCAAATAAAGCACTCACGGAACTTCAAGTTCCTCCGTCAGGACACCTCACCTGGCTTCCACCCCACAGGGGGAGTCGACAGGAGTGTGCTGCAACCCAGTACAATAAAACTAAAATTAAAAAGAAAAGCCACAGAGCCTCAGGATGCACCAAGCAACAAGCGAGCAAAGAACACTCGTGCACACGGTGCCTCTGACAAACACATACCTAATTTGGATGATGACCCAGAGAGCGCCGAATCCTCAGATAACCAGGAACTCACATCTGCAGAGCGAGTCTACCTAGCCTGTAATGAAAGTACGCTTGGTGAAGGTGACCCAAAAACACTACAAGAGGCAAGGAACTCACCCGAGTGGCCCCAATGGGAAAAGGCCATACAGGCTGAGCTCGAACAACTACGAGACAAAGGTACATGGGAGCTAGTGGACCCACCAGAAGGGCGAAAACCCGTGTCAAACAAATGGGTATTCACCCGCAAATATGACAAAAATGGTGAGCTCCAAAAGTACAAGGCACGACTCGTTGCCAAGGGATACTCACAAGTACCCGGGATGGACTACAACGACACATATTCCTCTGTCGTACGACTCGAGTCAATCTGCCTCATCCTGGCACTTGCACACGCCCACAATTGGGAGATCCAACGATGGATGTCAAAGGTGCATACCTAAATGGTAAACTAAAAGAAGAAATTTACATGAAACAACCCGAGGGCTATGATGACGATACAGGGCGTCTGTGCCGACTAATCAAGACACTCTACGGACTAAAACAATCTGGGCATGAGTGGAATGAGGAATTGAACACAAAGCTACAAACTGTCACATTCACCCGCCTACAGTCTGACCCATGCATCTACATCTGAAAAACCTTGACCACGATCGAGATCATCACCGTCTGGGTCGATGACCTTATCCTCATCACCAGTACAATCGAACTAATGACAAAACTTAAATCCCAGCTACAGGGAATGTTCGAGGTAACAGACCTTGGCGACCTGAGCAAAATTGTCGGGATAGAACTTTCTCGCGACCGTGCTGCAGGTACGCTTACTCTCACCCAAACAAGATACATCGAGGGTGTACTAGAAAAATATGGTATGCACGACGCAAATGCTGTCAAGACCCTGCTCGACCCTGGCTGTAAACTGTCAAAAGCCCATTCCGAGCATGACAGGTCAAACCAAAACAGCTATGCCACCCTCATCGGGCACCTCATGTACACCTCTATTGTGACGCGACCCGACATCACCTATGCAGTCAACCGACTTGCTTCGTTCACTTCAAACCCTCAGCTCGAACACTGGATGGCAGCAAAGCATGTCCTACGATATTTGGCAGGTACGAGGAATGCTGGAATAACATACCATGCAAACCTCCCCACCCCAAGCCATAACACACTAACTATGTACTCGGATGCAGACTTCGCCAATGACGAAGACCGTGTATCTATCTCAGGGTATGTCTCCATTCTAAATGGTGGTGCTATCACCTGGTACTCGAAAAAGCAGAGCCATGTCACTCTATCAACTGCAGAAGCTGAGTACAGCTCGATGGCCAACGCTGCGCGCGAAGCGATCTGGCTATGAAACTTACTCAGCGAACTCGGGCACCCGCAAGGGGGAGCCACGATGCTCCATGGTGACAACCAGTCAGCGCTTGCTATTGCAAAGCAAGCGCAATATCATCAGCGGTCGAAACACTTTGACACGTGCAACCACTTCATTTGTGACTGTGCGAAGAATGGAACTATAGAATTAAAATACTGCCCCACGGCCGAAATGACAGCCGACATTTTTACCAAAGCATTAACGAGAGTCAAACACGAACACCACTCTGAGAGCCTAGGCATGAACCTGGCTTGAGGGGGAGTGTTGAGACAGCGGTCTCGACAAGCCAAGTCCATGCAGAAGTTTAAACTACGAACCACTGGATACAGCTACTGTGTAGCCACATGCAGCCGCACGTAGCGCAAATAGAATGAATCCCCAAGGACGGGAGATGGCGTGCATTGCAGGCATGGGGACAGGTGTAGACACTCACCCGCCCCCAAAGATATAAGATATGAAATACTAGCGACATATAAGAAGGTAGCTACCAGAATACGAGATCCCCATGAGACGAGAAGTCTGCTCGTCGCCCCCGCACATCCGCTCGAGACATAAGCCCGTTCCTCTAAGCGTCAACCACTGTGCAGCCTACTGCGCTATTAGCGCCCTTACCTTACCCTACCATTCTCGTCAGTATGTCGTTGCTACAAGTACCACGAGGGCACAGTGCAGAAAGTGACGGCAGACTCAAGCCCATGGTATGAGACATTGCGGTAACGTTTACCAGACGTAATCTTAACGCTCAACCAACCTGATTACCTTTAGTACAGAGTGTCAACGTTGTTTGCGTATCATGACAGGCACCAGCATGGAGAGAGTGGAATGCCGGCGGAAGCTCCCGAGACAAATCCAACTGATGCACTGTGTAGGCAACCAACTTACGTTCCAATGGATAGATTATACATAGGTAGTTTAAGTTTGGAATTGCAGAGACATGCCGCAGTCAGCCAACAGACTCGGGATGTCTTTGAGTGAATGATAGTGGACATGATCGTCAAACGCCTATCAGCTGATCTACTAGATCCGGGTGTGCATGCCATACAGCGACGAGAGTCTCTCAGGAGAGTAATCTCCATAAGGGAGTCTTCCACCATGCGTTCGAGAAGGGCCATCAGAAGTGCCGGCGCTATGGAAAGCCGGACAATCGCGCTTCCACACGGCCGAAAACGGGAACTTTTTCGGTGGTATGTCGGCTTGTTGGCTTGTTTGTAAGATGGTATGTTGACTTGTTTGTAAGACAGACACCGGACACTGCGGTAGTACGGTACGTCGGTAGTACGGTATGTCAGTAGTACGGTATGTCGGTAGTGTGGTACATTGGTAGTGCCATAGTACTGTAATTTATCACGCCGTAGTACCGCAGTACGCCACGTTGGTGACTCGGTATCGCATCAACGAGCTTTCAATTCATGATATCCATAGTCAGAAGCTTTTATTTCATGATTCAGTGGATGACAAATGCATAACTAGCGGAGAATACATGTGGGGTACAATGCTAGAGATGAAACAAATACCACAAGAAGAAACCCTCTGCAAGAGGGAGGCCACTCTTTGCCATTGAGAGTGCGAACTCCTGCTCCGAGCACGAGGTCAGATAGGCTACCACAATAGCAGCAACAGCAGACTCAATATAACCGTGAGCCTGCAAATATTTCACTGCATGGACACCAAGAGTGTCTGCGGCAGACTCAGTAGGGGGATCCCACTCGGTCACATAAAACCGGCTCTCTATGACACCATGTAAGTTGCACACATGGGTATAGATAATAGGGCAGTGCTGCGACGTGCTAGGGCTACAATCTGAACTGCATCAGCTGCGCACTTGCTAGTGGAACAAGAAGGCACTTACCATCGGGACTGGAGGAGAGGTTCTTCACAGCGGGGGTCGATGTAATGGGAAGTACAGGACTTGGAGTATCCTCACCCATCCATTTCGGCACAGGAAGTATATTCTGCGAAGAGCCAGCCACACCTAAACTCCACGTAAGACGAGTTAGAATTAAAATGGATGATTATTACCTTTGACTTTGGGAGTATCTGTTAACAGTTCCTCGATACCTTTTATGATCATGAAAGCCAGTGCATCCCAAAATGTGGGCATCTCCTTCCAGTACGGAAAAGCAAAACCTTTAGATGAGCTCTGCGCTGATTCCCTGCAAAACATGTCAATATCGAGTCAGATACAAATGCCATTGTCACACACTTCGTATGATGGATGCCCACTGGTTGACCAACGACGACAGCATAAAAGTTACTGATTCGGCCTGGGAACAAGTTGTGCACCACGTCTGATCCGCCAAGTATTGTCAAAAGTTCACTGGCACTCGGATTGCGTGGAGCCCGCTGCAAGATAGGCTGCAAGAGATCATTTACCATCTTGGCCTCCATCAACGACAAGCACTGAATTGCGATTGGGAGTGGCGGAGAGGAACGTCCACAGCGTAGACCAGGACTGAGACAGGTGAGTGTGTGAGCACACAATCGTAGTCGGCACTCTACCATTTGGGGTATATGCCAGGGTTGTCACCACCGATCACAACCCAACACTGTGAATGGGTAGCCACTGTGGCATCCATGATTCTGGGTATATGAGGTCAGTCCATGCTCACACTTTATAGTCAGGGCATTTGTGGAAGGGTTGTATATGGTCTAGACATTTTTACAAAGAGTATTTCTAAAACCACCCAGAAGTATGGTAAGCGGGCATAGCGCACGGTGAACACAGATAAGCACGGAGAAAAAGCAAGAAGTACTGAGTTAGTCCATGGGGGTAGGAGATTCGCAAATGGCCGCCATCTTCGTCCCAAACTGATTTAAGCAAAAGCCAGGCCACTTGCAGAACCGATTGCATTCGTGGTGCTTCTCAAACGAAGCCACGGTAGACTTGACATTTCCTTCACTGAAAACATCCAAGCCTTCACCAACAGAGCTGTCCAAAGCATCAGTACTAGAATTAGCAAGGGCGTAAGGGGACAGACGGGTCTGTCAGGATTTGAGGGTCTGTGAGTAGCGTACTACTCCCTGCGATCGGGTTAGCAACCACATATGAGACCTGGCTTATTTGACTTGCCTTGGTAGTCAGAAACAAATACGAGACCTCCGCTTTTAGAATACTGGACATGTTGAGTGAATGTGAGGAATTCGGCGATATCATACCCATCTTCGTCCGCAGATAATGAGGGCTTGCAATTCATGTTGTGAATATACTTAGTAAACGCTGTGCTGCCACCCTCGATCTTCTCCTCCAGCAGGTAAATGCCGCACACCGTGCCACCAAACTTGGGTTTCACGAGACCTTTGGTGAATTGCGAGTGAGCTAACGCCAGCCCGGCTTCCACAAAGCGCAGGCGAGGAATCTTGAAGGGAGGAGGAGAGTCTGCTGACAGGATTGCACCATCTATAAAGTCATAGGTCATTGTAAGAAGGGCCTTAGCCCAATAGAGAGTGTTTGCTTCACAATGTAGCTTCGGTAGTTCGTCACCCAAAGAAAAGCGTATGATTCGCCGCAGACCTCCAGGAGTGAGCCCAGCATCAGTGGTGGAAGGATTTAGGGTGGGGGGCCTGAGGAATGGACGCTTTACAACAACGTTGTCATGTACTTTGGAGCCTAGGCCGGATGGAGAGGTCGGCATAAGCATCAACAAACCAGATTGTGCTGTTTTGAATCCACTGATGCCAATAAATGATTTCGGGTTTTGATCCACTCTCAGCCTGCCGGGATAGGATTCGGCAAGGTCAAGATTGAAGGAGCGATACCGAGGAGTTTCCAAGATCTCAGCGAGTGGTCGCATGGGGATGGGGTAGAACTGAATGGTTTCAAATGCCTGTGTTAAAACTACAAGTTTCCATTAGTGGTTTCAACCAGCACGAGCTACTTAAGTGTTTACCATTGTCAACGTTCAGTTCTGATGTTCCACCGGATTTCAGAGCCTCTCGCAAATGTGTCCAGCTAGGGGACACGAAGGGAATCAATGCGGGTATCTTTCTTGGGGGTGACACGGAAGCAGGTGGTGGACTAACGACAGTCCGTTTCATCGCGGGAGTTGTTGCAGTGGTTAGAAGAGGTACATCCACAGGCTCCATAGCTTCATCATGATGTGGTCCAGCATGCACACCTATACGTGCAGGCATGAATGTGGTCTGAGCAACACGCATGGGAAAAAGGCGATCTGCCATGTCCCCAGTGGAAGTCGAGGCAGAGGGGATAGTCGAGGGGGTGTGTGAGGATGTTGTTAACTGTTCATTATCGCCCTCATCACTGGACACGATGGCCTCAGATTCGTCCTTGGTAGTCGTAATCTTGGACTTTCCTTTGTCCATGAAAGTTTCATAATCTAACCACTGCGCAGCAGGGACAACTACGTATAATGTGAATTGTTTGGGTTTAAACATCATGGCCTTCGGGTTTTTGCATGCAGGCTGGAGACACTGAGAGTAAAAGAACGGCACCGGAGAACGGTGCTCTGCAAGATTGACCCAATCGGTGTCATGGACTGTGAACTCATCGAAGCGCCACATAAAAGTGGGACAGAACCTTTTGACTTTCGGGATGATCATGTCGAGTGCAATTGGGACGAGGTCGTGGGCAGTGATGAGAGCATTGATGTCCTTTTTCCCTTCGCATATATTCTACACAGCATGATGAGAGTTTACGACGGCCTTCGCAGATTAGCACTCACACCAAACACCGTGCTTTGGCTGCATCCACGCTTTGGACCACCTTCATAGTGCGCCAATATCTTGAGAGAGATCGTTTCTGCTGGTGGGGAGGCATAAGTCCATCTGGCCCACCGGTCGTACTCTTGAGTGTAGTGGGAATGCTGAGACGTATAACCAATATGAGGGGGTAACATTGTGTGAGCAGCAAAGAAGTAAAGGGGTCCCTAGGGGGATCCTAATCGACTCCTAAAGCTCTAGTGAGCTAGGGGGATAACCAGACTAGAGTCCAGTGTGAGCAACCATAGATTAAGTAGAGATATGAGGGTACACAGTACCTAGAGTCCAGTGTGAGCAACCAAGGGTGTCAACACTGGACTCAGCTACACTAAGTGCGCTTCCAAGTAAACAACAGTAAACAAAGAGTGGCTGATGCACCACAACACTAGGAATTGGCCTAGAAGGCTGGGAAAAGAAGTGGTAAGTAGCAAATGAGAAGGGGAATCAAATGGTAGTAAGTAAGAGACCATGTAAAAGTGAGAAAGTGAAGATAAGAGGTGAAGATCACCACAAGGAACACTCCCCCCTGATTGCACACCTCTGCCAGCTCAGCTCCCCCCTACTGGTGCAAGTCCCATCATCTTGCAGAACTGCTGCACCTTGACTCGAGCCAGAGGCTTGGTCAGCAGATCAGCAGGCATCTGGTCAGTGGGCACAAACTGGGGTGAAATCACCTCCCTGTCCACCATATCTCGTGGCCAGAGCCACCGCAAATCCAGTTGCTTCATCCTCCCATGATGCTCAGGGTGTTTGGCAACTTGGATCGCAGATTGGTTGTCGATGCGCAGTACAGAGGGCTGGGAGACAGCAAAGCCCATCTCCTGAAGCAGTTTTCGCAGCCAGACCACCTCCTTGCCAGCCTCCACAGCAGCAATGTACTCTGCCTCAGTTGAGGACAATGCAACGATGCCCTGCAGCTTTGAACTCCAAGAAATTGCGCCAGTACCAACTTTGACGAGATATGCGCCAGTAGAACGACCAGTATCCTTGCAGCCACCATGATCTGCATCAGAATAAGTTGAGAATAGCTCAGACGTCGAGGGATCAGGAGAATAGGTAAGGGAGAGGCTCGCAGTGCCCTTCAGATAGCGCAGGAGGTGTTTGACTGCAGCCCAGTGAGCTAGGCCTGGGTTGGAGTTAAATCGAGCAAGTACACCGACAGTGTATGCGATATCTGGCCTAGTGGTGGTGGCAAGGTACATCAGTGCGCCAACAGCTCCCTGATAATCAAAGGAACACATCTGGGAAGCTTCCTCTTGCGTCTGAGGGCAGTGATCATGAGTAAGGTGCAATCCTGGGTCCATGGGAGTCGAAACAGGCTTGCAATCAGCCATCCCAAAGCGATCAAGGATGTCGAGACAGTACTGCTGCTGGGAAAGGGTGATGGATCGACGAGGGCGGTCTCGATCGATTTTAATGCCCAGGAGTTGAGTAGTAGGTCCTAAATCGCGCAATTTGAAGTGTTTGCACAGGGCAGAGATCATCTCCTCAATGGCAGAGAGAGATTTCGATGCAAAGGTCATGTCGTCGACAAAGACTGGTAGTATGATGCGCACATCACCTTTGCACAAGATATAGATGGCTGCATCAGAGTAGGTCTGCTTGAAACCAAGGGATTTGAGTACAGAGCGCATTTTGCGATTCCAGCGATTACCACCTTGCTTTGTCCCATACAGCGCCTTCTGGAGCAGACAGACATATTTTCTGGAGTCCTTCTGGGCAAAACCCTCAGGCTGCTCCATGTAAACGTCACAGTCCATCTCCCCATTGAGATAGGCATTGGAGACATCGACAGAGCAAAGGTGGAGGTCATGGAGAGCTGCTAGAGCCAGGACGACTCGAATGGTGGGCATACGAACAGTAGGAGCGAAGATCTCCAGGAAGTCGAAGCCAGGTCGCTGGTTGTAGCCCTTGGCCACCAATTGAGCCTTATACCGGTCGATGGAGCCATCTGCGTTGCGCTTCAGCTTAAACACCCATTTAGAACCAATCACCTTGCGATCCACAGGCCTTTCAACCAAAGACCATGTCCCATTATTCTCATGGGCAGCTAACTCGTCCAAGGCAGCTTGATGCCACTGCTGGGCATCAGGGCGGCGAGTAGACTCGGCATAGGTCCTAGGTTCTGCAGTAGAAGTCGATAGGGCGAGATCTGCATCCTCTTCTTCATCATCTACTTCGTCCTCCAATTGCTGGGGGCTAAGCTGCCACCAACTGTGAGGAGGTCGTCGATTTCGAGCAGGGAGTCGAGCACCGATGCCTACAGGGGTTACAGGGCGAGGTGGAGGTGGAGGAGAAGCTGGAGGAGTGTGGAAGTCGTCTGCAGCAGGTGCAGGGGCATGATCAGGACCATCAGGAGCGAGTGCTGGAGGATCTGGAGGGGCATA
This sequence comes from Pisolithus thermaeus, assembly GCA_024663475.1. Classification (NCBI taxonomy): domain Eukaryota; kingdom Fungi; phylum Basidiomycota; class Agaricomycetes; order Boletales; family Pisolithaceae; genus Pisolithus; species Pisolithus thermaeus. Next base: position 311,855 of record JANFAF010000004.1, read on the forward strand.
TGCGACTGGAGGGGCCACAGCTCCCCCTTGACCCTGTACCAGTGCAGGGGGATCGTCCTCATCATCAGAATCATTATCAGAGTCGAGATAAATGCCAGTAGAGGTAGGAGCACCAGTGGAGTCAGAGGAAGTGAGCTGGGGCGCACCAGGTGTCATGGGAGGTCGCTTGGAGGCCAGAAAATGGCGCTCATCGAAATCAGCTCGCTCAGAGATGATGGTGCACTTGGTCAGGGGATTGTAGAACTTCCAGCCCTTGTAACCATCAGGATAACCTATAAAGACGCATTTCTGCATATGAGAACCAAGTGCAGGGCGCTGATCCTTCTGCAGGTGAACATAGGCAGTGCATCCCCACACCCTGAGGTGGGAAACATCGGGTTTTCGCCCATGCCACAGCTCATAGGGCATAGCACCATCCACAGCATCAGTAGGGCATCTGTTCCACACATGGACAAGAGCAGCGAGGGCCTCACCCCAAAATGACTTTGCCAGGCCAGACTCGTCCAACATGGCAGTGATCCGCTCTGCCAGGAGCCTATTTGCGCGTTCTGCAACTCCATTTTGCTGAGGACGAGCTCTAACAGTGTGCTGGCGCTCTATGCCAGCCTGGGTAGTGAAATCGAGCATTGCAGTGCTCATATACTCCCCTCCCTTGTCATCTCGAAGAGTTTTGATGCGTCGCTCTGTCTGATTCTCTGCAAAGGCTTTGAATCGCTTGAAGGCATCGAAGACATCAGATTTGGCTCGCAGGGGAATCACAAATCGATATCTGGAGTAATCATCGATGAAAGTGACCCAGTAGCGAAAGCCAGAGAAGGTCCTGTAGGGCACATAGTGCAGATCAGTGTGCACGAGCTCTAGAGGACGAGAGGCGCACCATTCAGAACTAGGAAAGGGATTGGCATGCATCTTGCCAGCCAAGCATGGTTCACAGATGGGATCAGGGCGAGTCTTGACATCTAGTTTCAGTCCAGTCACCAGGTTGCGCTGTATGAGGGCCTGAACACCCTCCACATGGTGGTGGGCCAGTCGACGATGCCACAGGCTCAAATCGAGAGGCAGGGTAGTGGCAGGCGAGGCCGAGTGACTGAATGGAATGGTGGAGCCATCCAGGAGCGCAGTGTTGCTGTCTGAGATGCTGGCAATGAATAGGGGAGCCCCAGGAGGGCAAGAGAAGGCCATGCACACAGAATCGATGTTTACTACGAAGCCAGAGTGGTGAGTTAAATACAGGACTGAGAGGAGATTGGATTTAAGGTCTGGGACATGCAGGATGCCTCTAAACTCGACTGCCCTCGCTCCCTTGCCCTCTATCACTGGATGAAAGACCACAGAACCGATCCCAGCTGAGTAGACGATGGTATTGTCAGCTAGGCGGATTGGGACGCGTTTTGGGGTATAATTTCGCAGCCAGTGGCGATGTGGGGTCATATGAGAAGTGGCCCCAGTGTCTGCAGTCCAGTGATCATCAGCATCGAGTTTGGAGGGGCAAGGGGAGGCAGAGAGGCGAAGACTTGCATTTCCAGCTCCTTCAGGGTGGTCATCGAGCGCAGAGCTGTGCGCAATGGCAGCCTTGGCAGCTGCTGAGGCAGGATCTGGAGTGTTAGGTGTGGCAGGCGAAGCTGTAGAACCAGAGGGCGATTCCTGAGCCTGGTTCGCCTTCCTACCTTTCCCTTTGCGCTTAGAGGCCTTGTGGGCATCCTTGGCTCGCTGTCTGGCGAAGCACATGTGTTCACAGTGCCCAGGTCTCTTGCAGAAGGAGCAGGGGTCGCTTTGGGCACATCCACAGGTCCTAGCACTGCTGGTAGCGAGTGCAGAGTCCCCAGACGTTCCAGCCACTTCAGCACGAGGTTTTCTGTTTATATCTTCGGCCATAAACGCAGACTTGATAGTAGACTTGTCCAAGGACAAGAGTAGGAGCAGGGAAGAGGTGAAATGCGAGTAGTCCGAGGGTAGAGCACGAACCATGGCCATACAGACGAGTTCATCGTCCAAGGAGGACAGTGTGAACTGCTGAGGGCGCAACTCTTGGATCTTGAGCATGGCTTGCTCGATCCTAGCTGTCAGGGAGGTAAGGGACTCATCCTCTCGCTTTCTGATGCTGAAGAGCTCGTCATAGGCTGCAAACCGAGCACCAGGGCGCTGTTGGACATAGAGGGTGGCAAGGGCATTCCAGGCAGCGACAGGATCGTCTTGGACTGTCCTAATGTGCACTCTCTGGTCAGCTTCCAAAGCTAGCATGATTTCACCTGCAGCCTTGTCTGCCTTCGCATCCCACCTGTCTTGGTCGTCTCCAGGAGTGTTGGGGCGAGCCTCAGTGCCAGCAACAAGCCTCCAGAGGCCTTTGGAACGAAGGAAGGCCTTCATCTCTTCGCTCCAGGTCGAGTAGTTGGTCCCATTGAGGGGTTTGATGTGAGGGGTTTGTTCAGAGGACATGGTCGATGTGTGTGAGACAAAGATCGACGATGGCGAGCGAAGATGGCGATAGATGACTTCGAGGGTGGTATATATGAACAGAGGAGATCAAGAGGAGTCGAATGATATAAGATTTAGAGAAGATTGATAGGCCAGAAGTCGAGAGAGGGACAGTTTGGTCCATGCGCAAATATGTGGCGATGGCGACCGATTGCGTCAGTGAAAAATTTTCTAAAGGGTATCGGCGGAAAGCCCTCGATGTGGAGAACCCGGAAAAAGTCAAATCGCAAAGATCAGAGCAGTGGATGATGAGATATGAAGGGTTCGAGTATGAGTATGTGCGCACTGATAGCCCCCTTTAACTTTCCAGTGTTATATCTCGCTTTCTACCCAACAGATCGAGCTGAAATTTGGTGTGGCACGAGCGCTGAACCTTGTGAGTCGAAGCGAGGTGTTTTAACAGTCGAAGAACTGATGGGAGAGGCTGGAGAAGCCGATGTTGGGGATTAGGGGTGGAAAAGCGACAGGTGCTGTTGGTCGAGATGTGGATGGATTCCGAATTTGAAAATAGGCCGCCTAGGGTTATTAGGGCCGTAGAAATCGATGGTGAAAGTTTGGAGTCGATTGGAGCAGCAGGTGTTGCGATATGGGGCTTAGAGCGCGGGGCTCATAACCTGTGAGCAGCAAAGAAGTAAAGGGGTCCCTAGGGGGATCCTAATCGACTCCTAAAGCTCTAGTGAGCTAGGGGGATAACCAGACTAGAGTCCAGTGTGAGCAACCATAGATTAAGTAGAGATATGAGGGTACACAGTACCTAGAGTCCAGTGTGAGCAACCAAGGGTGTCAACACTGGACTCAGCTACACTAAGTGCGCTTCCAAGTAAACAACAGTAAACAAAGAGTGGCTGATGCACCACAACACTAGGAATTGGCCTAGAAGGCTGGGAAAAGAAGTGGTAAGTAGCAAATGAGAAGGGGAATCAAATGGTAGTAAGTAAGAGACCATGTAAAAGTGAGAAAGCAAAGATAAGAGGTGAAGATCACCACAAGGAACACATTGTTGGCTCGTTTGCCTGTGCCGATCCACTTGCACACAGTGTCTGAGGTCCAGAGCCGGATAGTGTCAATCGAGGTGGTAGCATTGGTCTACAATCCGCATGCCATACAGACGGGACCGCCACATCTGGGCCATGGGAGACAGCTACAACGCGGGGAGGATTTATGGATGCTGAATATTCATTTCAGGGAATGCCGCACAACAGACTCGCATAACATACATCCACGCTGTGCAGCGTTAACTGATTTCTGGATCCTAAGTGCGTCAGGGGGTGCATGATTGGCTAGAGCAATATCGGCAGGTTGTGAAGCAGCTAGTAACGCAAGTACATAATCTCAGTAGTGATAGTGGCTAAATATGAGTCTACGTACCTGTCTTGCGAGCTGTAGTCGACGGTTTATGCAGATAATGAAGGTTACATGACGAGCAAACCCGTTGCCCACGTTGACCAGGTTTGATTGTAGCGATGTAAAACTCAGGTTCACCCTGGCGTATCATCACCCCACACTTGGGCCGTTCACAGTGGTGGTCTTGCTTGGCAAAGGCATCTTCAGTGAACTGGGTAGAAACTTCCAGACGGTCAGCCATCGGCAGGTAAGCTTGCAGTGAGCACAGGGAATGAAAAACGGGATGAAGAAACCATGGCATCGATGGGCTTTTAATACTGTCAGTGCATCTCTCAGTCACCCCAACCTACACAAAGATTGTGATGCCTTGATCCTCCCAAACACATTCTCTGCCTTCATTTGTGAATTGCCTCGGACCTGCTAAGTAGCCCGCCGTGTTGTTGCAACTGCCGTTCATGAATTGCCTCGGACCTGATAAGTAGCCCGCCACGTCTGGCAACAGTGGTCCTAGCATGGAGATCGTTGCATTATCTTCCAAGACGATAGGGGAATACAGATGACTTACTGATTGAGGCAAGACGAACAGAATGCACAGTAATGACGAGGAGGACTTTTCTTTGACTTACACAGCTGAGTCCCCTCCGTGTCGGAATGTTCTAAGGCTTATGCCGTGTTCCAAGGTTCTCCGTGTCAGGACCACATGTTACTTTAGTAATAACATTGACGGCATGACACCTCACCTGATGCTATTGACAGCGGTGCGAAGCCCAGACTCTATCGCTCCATCTCCACATTATAGGTCGACGGTAGCTGCGGACAGCATTTGTTGGTTCTTGTCAGCTCAGATCCCTGCTAACTCACAACCGCCAATGCCTAATCAAAACAAACCCACCCATCAGTTAAGGAGTCACCCCAGTAATGTCATTGTTCCTAATATCACTTTGTAAAAAACAGCGCCTCTCGAGGACATTGAACCACACATCATGCGCATGTGGAAAGCACGACTCAATGACAGGCAAATCGTCGATGAACTCCGCAAGCTTATCGACACCAACCAGTATGGTATCGGGTAAGTAGTGGATTGACTACGACGTCTCCCACTGACATCTTTACAGCCTGACGAAGTTTATCCAGATTCGCAAGGAGATGGGGTTGATTCATACTCACCAACAAGGACATACCCCAGAGTCTATCCGGGGTGCTATGGTTGAATTGTGTGCGATGTACCCCAAGGCAGGTGCTCATGAGATGATCAGTTTGTTGTACCACGAGCAAAAGATGAGTGTATCTAGGTCTGCACACATTTAACCATGAATCCTAGTCTGTGGGCTCACCAATTTGTAGAAGTGTGATCCGAGAATATTTTGCTACTTACGAACCACATCTCATTCGTCAGTGCAAGGCTCGCCGTCTCCAACGCCGTCGTTTTTGGGCAGCCGGTGTGAACGATTTATGGGCGGTCAATCAACATGACAAATGGAATCGGTTTGGTCTTGCCCTGCACACAGGTGTAGAGCCATTTTCCGGGAAGATTCTTTGGATTCGCATCTGGCACTCTAATAGAAACCCGCAGCTTATACTTACTTACTACCTTGATGTGGTTGAAGAACTTGGGTGTGAGTCTTTGCACTTTCTCTCTGGTCGGTGGGTCCGAGTATATTAATCAATTCACTGTAGTCATTCCCCTCATCACTCAGAGTGATCCTGGGTTGGAGAATTTTGGTATTGCCAATGCCCAGACCATGCTGCGTCAGTGGCATGACTCTGCACTTGAAGGTACACTCCAGCATCAGTGGATGCGAGCGAGGAAAAATATCAAACCCGAAATCATGTGGTCTCAACTCCGTCGGCGTTTTACTCCCGGCTTCGAATCGCTTTTGGAAGATGGGGTACACCAGGGTTGGTATGATGTTGATAACACGCTGCAACGGTAAGTTGTTCTTGACTATACTCGCATTCATGGTTAAGTATACTGGTCATGTAGTATGATCTTTCGATGGATATTTATACCCTGGCTTCAAGTGGAACTCGATGCCTATCAAGACCATGTAAACCACACAGCCAAACGGCGTGATCGTAATAAGGCGAGTCTCACATCAATCAGTTGTTGTCTAGCATCTCATCCTACCTACAGGACCTCCCTCATGGCATGCCCGAATTGATGTTCACCTCTCCACAGGACTACGGTGCATTGGATCTAAAGGTTAGTTTTTCTCTGTTGTAATTTATTTATGCTAAGTTGAATGCATGTAGTTCATGGTCGACAAGGCCGCATTGAAGCATGTTCGTCGACTATATGTCAATACTGGCCACCCGGTTTTCGACTTAGTGCCTCGTCCCCTGAATGCACTGTTGGAGGAACACTACAATGATCTTGGACGTCCTGCTGTCACACGCCTAACTGTCTGGCGTATCTACCTTGATTTATTGCATGCTGTGCAGGACCGTACTCTACTGCCAGATCTCCCTACCTCACTACCTGCAAATGCTGATGCCAATGATGATCTACCTTTACTCGAAGGGCAACGCGACCTTCCCTTCAATGACAACGATGAGGGCTATTATTACATGGGAGGTGTTGGTGGGGGCCTTGGTCTTGGTGAGCCAATGTTCCCAAGAGATTAATAGAGGCTGAAGCATCTCCAGACGAAAACCATATGCACCAGCTCGACAAGTTGGACAATGCCGAAGAAGAGCACTGTGTTATCGAAGGAGGGCCTGACGTTATCGTATCTGAATTTTCTGACGAAGAGTCAGCTGGTAACGACGATGACTGGAGCTAAGTAGTAGAACCTCTAGTTATCACGTTGCCTCCTAGCAAGTTTTTGTCGTATTTGCTTCATCTCTGGTTATGCACTTGCCTTTTTCTTGCTATCCATCGAGTTGTTGGCCGTCCTAATCATAATTCGAGAACAACTTCGGACTACTACTGCTACTTGATGTGCTACCGTACTACGGTACTACCGTTTGACCGCGTGACGAACCACCGAACTACCGGACTACCGTATTACCGCGTGACGGACTACCGACGTACCGTACTACCGACATAATGCACTACCAACATGCCGCGCTACCGACGTACCGCACTACCGACGTACCGTACTACCAACGTACCGCACTACCGACATACCGTACTACCGACGTACCGTACTACCGCAGTGTCCGGTGTCCGTCTTACAAACAAGTCAACATACCGTCTTACAAACAAGCCGACAAGCCGACGTACCGCCGAAAAAGTTCCCGTTTTCGGCCGTGCGGAAGCGCGATTGTCCGGCTTTCCATACGGCGCAGCCTGTCTCGTCTTACTTTATACAGTGCCGACCCGATTAGATTGAAAACGCACCTCCATTTGAAACATATGCGGCTGCACATTTGAAGCGACTTGTTTAGAACGCCGTCTCACTGAACACGAGTGATAAAGGAAAACTTTCTCACTGGCAAGTCGATGCACGCTTGTGAACGGCCACGTAAGTAAGTAATGCACGTGAATTTGCTATAAAGTAGTTTTCATATTATACAGTGAGGGGATGGCTGTTCAAACGATACAGAATATCCTAACCCCGCTTTCCAGGGCGCCAGCCCGGTCTGCGGGCTGAGCAGTAATAAGAGTAGATGTCGCGACCCTTTTGTGTTCGCCGTAGGTGTGAGTCAATTCGGTCAATAGAAGTGCGTTAAATGGCTCTTTGAGTTTGGACAGCTGTTCTCCAGTCGCAACGTCTGGCTTAGCGGATGGGCCGAGTAACTTTGAGTGCCAAGGGCGAACAAGGTGTAGAGCACCTCGTGACTTCGTTACATCCGCTAGTTCGGCCGGCAGTGTAATCCTAAGTGGGGCCAGACCGGACGCGCGGACGTTATACGTGTAACTGGGTGTCGATGGGTCTGCCCGTTGTAGCTCGACCATTGTAACATAGTAAGCAATACATGGCAGTCTAAAGTGGCAAAAGAAAAACCGCGGAGGAGGCGCATTAATAAATGGGTAGAGTTCGATCACGCCGCGTGGTGCGGATGAGACTGGAGTTTGCCGCAGAATCGTCGGAACGTGACAGGTGACTCCTAACAATGCGAGGGAGCGACTGAGAAATTGGGGACAGAGCGACATAAAGAGTGAGTCAGACAAGTTTCGCAGTACGCTTGTTGCCAAAGGCCGCTCTTCTGTGTTGAGACAGGGTAGAGGCGAGGGTAGGCTTCGATAGCAAGTGATTTTAGAGGGGAAATAGCTACGAAACTGTGACGGTTCCCCGACCCAATCCAAAAGCGAGACGTCGCCGGACAGCGAGATGATCTCTGCCAGAAGACGGCCAAGCGCCTTTTCAGCAGATTCACCGTATAGAATAGGGAGACGGACGTCGAAGATCCCAAAAAGTGAATAAACAATATCCTCAGGTCGGGTGGTGCGACGCATGGACGCCCACTGGAGTCTTAAACGTGCGTTGTCCATACCTGGAGAAAAATTGGTCAGGAACCGGGACTCTATTCCAGTGGCCGTCTCCAGCTCTTCCAACACCACGGCATCCGTTTTATGGTTGGAAGATGCGATGTTCTTGTAGAGTGACCAATCTCGAGTGTAGAATAGTATGGTTCGGGGGGCCAGTAGTTCTTGGAGGGTCCATCCGCGATTAAACCATTCGCTGTTCACGAAAGAATCCGTATCCGCGACGTCGCAAAGGTGTATGATAGTCAAGGCGGACTGTCGATACCATGAAAACATTGATAGTATCGTTTCTTGCACCTCATTATCGTTGTGCTTGTCGATGCAGCACGTGTCACTCCATGCCCACGAGTAATCTTGCTTCAAAGCAACAGCGCAGAAAGCTTGGAGCTTTCCCAAGGCCCTGGTAAACGGCATACTATATATGTTTCGACCTTCGATATCGCGCAATGACGGCTCGCCTTTACCCCAGCGGTGAGAAAGCGTGGCATACTGGAAGTGTTCCAAGATCTCAGTGCGGACGAGTTTCATTTGTTCATCCCGGTCCAACGACTTGCACAAACACTCCAGCCGTTCGCAGCGCTCACTGCCCATAAAATTCGATATTTGTGCATCCCGGTTGCACAGGATACCAGTAGGGGTATGCAGAAGTCTGGTCGGCACGGTTTTGAGGGTCTCGAAAGCAACCATACGGATGACTCGCTCATTGTCAACCCCGGGGACACCTAAGGCATCAGAGGACATCATTGCGGCAAATCTTTTAGTCCTCATTGGAACGTAGTCTGCGAGGCAGCACCGAGATGCGTCGAAACCCGGATTTCCGCGTTTAAGTAACTGTAAGACCTCTCGTTCGGCAGAAATGGCGCCGTCCAGATCAGACAATGCTGAACTATGACGAAACCGGTCCGCTAGACACTGGGCAATGTCGTGGAGGGACGAAGCGCGATCTGCATGTCCAACAGGTCGCAGTTCCAAGGCAGCACGATATAAGGTGATTGCCTCGTTCAAGTCATCGATTCCCCTTTGATTTTCAAATCTGCGGTGGAGGGAGGCCGCCAGGCCGCAGAGGGCGACATCGCGACCATCATGCCCAGGAGGACAGCGATCCAACTCTCCTCGCTTCTGGGAAACGTCGTCTGCCAAATCCATAGGTGCTGTTACACAGTGGGGGGGATATTAACGATAGAAATGGTTCTACGAGAAGGCCGTCAGCTGTAATGAAATCCAAGGCGAACGGAGCCATACCTTTCAAAATCAGAAAGAGACCTTCGAAAAGAACACCCACAAAGTGAGAGTCTACCCGTCGACTCCGTCGAAGAGCCCCTAATGGCTTATCACAGGATTACATTACGTCATTGAAATAACTTTGCTTGGGGAGAAGCTGGGTGGCTTCAAACAACCCACGTCACGGGATCAAGTACGGGGTGACGAACGAACATCACGGTTGCCCACGTGACTTCAGGGTTGTCCGTGAATCTGTCTCGTATCAACTGCAGGTCACCGTCAAACTTCATTTGGTACACGCACGCATGAGGTCCTAGGGCCAATCTTCGCTGAAGTGCCTGTGTGCTGTAGTCTGTACACCATAACCCAAATCTCGTGTTCTGTACTTCTTTCCAATCGCAAAGCGATTGGCGATGCACTTCGATGCTACGCGCCGCTCCACCAGCCCCCCCCCACGGCCAACCCGGCTGTAGGTCTTGAAGTTCAGAACATTGCGCAATTGTTATTACTCACGTTTTCAGCACACTGGCGAGAAGTCTGAGGGGACACTGAAACAGTCGTAGCACTTCTCAGTCATGCCGTCACAAGTTCGCTACGTATTAGCGGTCTCGTCTCAGATTCAGTGCGTCTGATTTGACCGGGTACTAGTCCATGCTAGCCTAGTATCTCAAGGTTTGTTGCCGGCTATATTCATTGTAATGCTTATAGCCATCCGCAGAATCTCAGACCCTTGCTAGTAGGCATGTCTGATTCCCTCGTCTTTGGCGTGAAATGCACCTGTGTCGCGTTGGCTTTTCTTTGGTTCGTGGCTCGCAAGAGAAATCCTCTTCCCTACCCCCCAGGTCCGAAAGGCTTTCCAATCATTGGAAACGCCTTTGATATCAATCTAAAAACCCCGCAATTCACGTGTGCTAAGCAGGGCACAAGATTCGGTTTGTCTTTCCGTACGGTGCTCGCTGTCGTATAGATGGTCGTGGCATTGTAATAGTAATCAAGTAAGTGTCATACTTAGTCGATTTACCTGCAGAGCAAATACCACGGAACTTGTCCTCATGCATAGCTAGGTACGACGAGATGACTACGTCTGTGGGGGCCACGTCGGGTTTGGGTACTTATATGATGCTTAGCAGGGTACAAAGTCGGAGCCCAGCGTTATGAGACTTAGCGAAACGGAGGCCCTGGTGGACAAAGATAGTAGTATGTCCACAGAAACTGCGGAGTTGTTTTGCTACTTCCTCACCATTATTTTAGGACGAGAAATGCACTCGAATACGCGCCGTGAATGCACTCGCTCAATTCCGCACGGGAAAATACGACGATGCCATCAATACCTTCCTTGAGCTCGACCTCTACCCTGCCAAGGTGGTTGCTCTTTACCCCGAGCGAGTGGCCGGCTGGCTGTCCGTCCCTCGGGATGAATGACTACCGCTATCCTGTGGTCCCGCAAGCTCAACACCTAACGAAACAGCGGATAATCTGTGGCGTTGCTACTTCGTGGTTACAGGGGGACAGGAAGCTCAGCGTACTTCAGACGGAGCGGGCCCCAGACCGAGCCGGGCCGAAATGGAGTTACGTAATCGAGGCGCCCGTTGCTGTGCGACGCCGCCGACACCATAATATTTCGTCTAACACCGGGCGCGTCGCTCATAGAAGACCGTCCCGACGTCCTTGAAGCCCTCTACATTCTAACTACTCTATGGGATCCGTCAACGATGTATCACCGCTGGGCATGGTTGCATGATTAAGTGTGCTCCGCGTTGTCAAATTCCTTGACTACAGCGTGGGCTCGATCTTTGTGTGTGGGTCGTCAATATTTCTCTGTCCGTCATTCATTGTTTGCGCTACGTAGACGCCGCACGTCTAGCATGCACCAACATTGTCACATTCTCCCCTTGCCTACTTGGTGTTCCGAACAGAAATACCTGCTTACCTGTGTACCCCTCGCCAGCAGTTATAATTTCTCCCGAACGAGTTCTGTTCACCCCTCTTTTGTCTCTCTCAGAGCAAGGCCAACCGATTAAGAGGATGGAGACGCTCGAGCGTCGCGAAGACTAATACTACGTAAATGAACGCGCATGTCGATGGTGCACTCGACTAGATCGACTTGGCCAACGTATGGTTAGGCGTTATCAAAAAATGTATGGCAGGATCTATGCTCGGACACGGACTTCATCTCCGCGTTTGCCCTCATCCTCTCCACCGGTTTCACGCTTGTGTATGGTTGACGCCGTTGTGTGTCGCCCGTTTTTCGTATTAACTATCCCCGTCGACAGTTTTCTCTTCCTGTTGTTCATTCTAAAGCTTTTCCTGTCGTCTTTCCTTGCACACTTTCTTCGGTTCTCCTGGTGAGTAGTACGTTCGTGACTTCGTAGATAACATTATAGATAGGCACGCATGAACTCCCCAGCCGGAATGAGATCCATCCCTCCATTGCACCGGCCGAAGGTCAGCTCAAGTGATTACGATTGAAACTACACTGTATGTGAACAAAGCAAGTAGTGCGACATTTGAAGTATAGTTACATGCCTAACGCCTTCGGATCTTCTCTTGGTGTATTTGATCGGTCTCTTCTGACTGTGCGTATTCCTTGATGCTCATTAATGTTCACCGGCACCTTTGTCATATCCTTCTTTGCATGCACCGCACAATGCAGGTACACGGATTCCGAAGCGTTGAGGTGCGCTTCGCAGGCAGTGCTAAGAATATATTCAGAGTTCACTTCGTTCGTGCTCAAGAGATACGTACGCGACACGGGCTCGGCATCGTCGTAGAAAGCTTTTTCAATTCGTCTAGATCCACCGTATGGGGCTTCTAACATAGCCCCACGCCTTGTCATCTTTCTGGTCTGGTACGATTACCGTTCGCGCACTTTGGCACATTTGCTCGTGGACAAACGTTCTCCGCGAGATTCCGAGGACTCTCAAACGACCGCTGTCGAGGGCGATAACGTAGAGATAAAGGTGTTGCTGGGACCCAAGGGGGCGAACGAGGACAAGTATCGTTCCGTCGCCGTATTTACAGAGGCGATGCCGTCCAAGACAATCGTGACCACGACTGCGAACGGAGCCCGAGCGGTGCCGTGGCCCGAGTGGTTGGACTCGTTCATCTTGAGCGCAGACTCGTCAACGTATAAGATGCATCTCGCCAATTTGATGGAGATTGAGCGGGAGCTACTTGCAAGGGATGCCATGAGCTCGTTTGAGGAGAAAGTCCCTTCAAAGGAGCCTATACTCCGGAGCTTGCTGAAGAGCCGGAAGCGGCAAGAGAAAGTGGAGAGGAGCAGCGCTTCGAAGTTAAAGTCGTGGTTGAGGAGAAAGATTACGACGGATAAGCCCTTGAGCTTTCAGCTTTGTTATGACCTAGACGATCCCAACTGTGCGGTAGGAAGGGAGGTAAAACAAGATCCCTCGTCACTCGGGTGGTCATCGACTCTCTCTGAGGCAGAACGCGAAGCATACAACATCTCGTCCATTCTATCCGTTGCCAGCAAAGACCTCTCCAACATCGAAGAGTGTCTGCGTGGGGTAGGTTCGAGTTTACTGACTTGGATGATTGCTGACTCATGGTGTTTCCTAAGGTCGAAGAGTTGGTTACTTCTGCGAACCACTCGATCTCTCGCACCGACCCGCCGATACGACGTACTGTGAAGGCAAGTTTGCTGCACTAGGTGCCCCTTACCGCTATGTTGATGACGTAGACAGGTTCGGGAAGTCATGGTCCAAAATCTGCGTTAGCGATACCCCCCAGCATACACTGACATTTTCGCATTCTCTCCCGATGGTACTACACCCTCTGCCTACTTCGGTCTTCAAAACAAAAATACCTCGTCCGCATATCCTTCGCCACCGAACAGTAATAACTCCTCCCGCATTTGTTCCGCTCAGTCCTCTTTTGTTTCCCTGGCGGCAACGCTAAACGACGAAGAGGACGAGGACTCTCGAGCGTTGCGAAGACTGATACTACGCAAAATAAATGCGCATATCGATGGCGCATTCGATGAGGTCGATCGGGCCAACGTATGGTTACGTGTTGTCAAAAGTGTATTGCGGGATCTGCGTGCTCGAACATCGGCATCATTTTCACGCCTACCCTCATCCTCACCACCTGCATCATCATCCCCTCCAATTTCCCACTGTTGAATACAACCCCCTCACACACCGCACGCACGCACTCATCCTCAGCATCACCCTCAAGCATCCTCCACATCACCTGCATCGGCATGAACAGATACGGCGTCCAAGAAAACAATACATGGAAAAATAAAAGAGGACTCCTGTGGTGCGCTTATGCAATATTGTCTGTATGTTATTGTGTAATGTATGTATATTATTGATGCTGTTGTCTGTTGCCCCTTCTCTCGTACTAATCGTCCTTGTTGGCATTCTGTTCTTCAACTGTTTTATTTTTCATTCTGAAATACTTTTCTGTCGTCCCTCTGTGGGCACTTTTCTTGCTCTCTTTTCTCTGTTTTTTTCCAGAGAGTGAACGGCTTTTGTAGCATTTGTAGATAAAATACCGTAGATAGGCATGCCCGAACTCTCGAGCCAGAATAAACCTCACTTTCAGTCGTGTATACGCAAGGAGTATGTACACATACCCATTGGCAAATTACAACAAGATGCATTCGAGCACGTATGGGTATATCCTCGCTGACTTCCGACATGTGACGTAACGGGAGACACTCCAAGCTAACCCCCATCACGTTCATTGCTAGTCCTGTTGATGATGGAACATTGACAAGGGGCTGGGTAACTAATTGCGACCTGTAAGTTGGCAATAACCAAATTGACAAGAACTTCTAACTCGCCTAACCACGCCACGCCGAAAGACGGGCTCCACCTCAATCTCCTTGCCAAAAGCATCTTTGGCTTTCTCGAAACGAAAGGTAGATAGAATCACTGCTGCAGCAGCCCACAGCGAATCATCTGCAAAGAATCGTCCAGGACACATCCTACGTGAAACTCTTAACAATACTGAAAGAAGAGGGGAGGAGCATCGCTCAAGTTGTCACGCACCTCCTTCCGAAACCAAAGAACTTGGAGTTGCTTTGCTTTGCGTCTGGTTGCAGCTTCTCATCCACGGTGAGGTATCTGGTAGGATCAAATCGTTCCGGGTCACTGTACTCGTTGTTCGCCATCGCCCTAATACCCGCTGCTTAGCGTTCACGTTGTGGATCATCGCTACTTTGACACACCAAGTATTGAATATCACCAGGGTCCCTGTGATGTCGAAGTAACCGTCACCGTATGCAGACCAAGCAGAACAATGAACATACCTTTTGGGATGTGGTATCCGTCTACGATATCGTCTGCAGTCGTAGCATGCGGGACACCTGTTTCGTTGATGATTGCTACTAATTCGGTGGACAACAACCACAGTCACCTAGAGGGACGGCAGGGTTCCACCTCATAACCTCGTACATTGTTGCCTGCAAATACGGCAAGCGTTCTCTATCCTCAAACCTAGGAAGCACGCCTTTCCCAACGACCGCATCTAGTTCTGCATGAACCTTGTCTTGGATGCCAGGATTCAGTATCATAGCTAGCACGAGGACCTTCAAGGTGGAAGACGTCTAAGAGGACAAGTTCACAATCTATTGCGCGAAGATAATTAGTGCACACCTACGGTTTCTGAGGCAGCTAACACGCAGTCATCGAGGGTAAACCTATTGGGTCCATAGGAAAAAGAAACGAAGGTACCTAAATAAATTCCTGTAGCTGTTTCCTTTGCGTCCGACTCATCCACCTCCCCTTGCGCCAGCATGTCGGAGATGAAGCTGGGTAACAATCCATCGGTTTCCTGCTGTCGATCAATATGTGTACCATGCATTGAAGTAGCACGACAACCCACTGCTTGTCTCTTGGCCATGGTGAAAGGATAGTCAGAGGCAGAAGTTACCATATCCCTGCACCTTGGGTGCTTCGTTCTGGAATGAAGCACCAGGAAACCAGGATGGAACATATTGAACTGTGCAACATTCCATCTGAGAGCTTCCTCCACGGATAAGCACGAGTCCAGACTAACAGTCGGTAAAGCCGTCAACAGTCCTGTTCTTTCACTGGTCATTCCATTTCCAATACTTGCTGCTAAGCCGGCGGCCATTGTAATGACGGGATCATTTTTCCCATCCACTTTACGTCCATAAGTGAACTCGAGGGCAGTGGACCCAGTGTACCTAGGCGGTTGTCAGTATGTATGTGCGCGCGAGAAACTGTAGCCCAACGCGCTCACAGATCAAAGTGATTGTAGAAGTTTTCACTGTCCTGTTCTATGTTTTTCACAAGTTCACAGGCATTGCGTAAATGTAACTCCTGATACCGGTCGATAACATCGTGACGAAGGCTTAGGTGAAGTAGCTTGCGCTGTGCCTTCCATTCCTTGCCATATTCCAGAACGGGAGTCATATGATGTGTGCCAAAACTACGGAGGAAAGCGACTATTTAGAAGGAGGCCACGCATTGATTTGGAGATTTACAGTCGATAAATAGGTGAATGAGGGCGATCTGAGTAGATAGATGACCGTTGATCAGCGAGGAGCCGTGCCATCTTCTCAGAATTTACGATGACGATGTCTTGACCAAATATGCAGGAATGCACTGCGATGTCGCCTGTCGCAAGTAAAGAGTAAAATCAGCGGGAATGCAGTTAT
Source organism: Pisolithus thermaeus (assembly GCA_024663475.1). Lineage (NCBI taxonomy): Eukaryota > Fungi > Basidiomycota > Agaricomycetes > Boletales > Pisolithaceae > Pisolithus > Pisolithus thermaeus. The sequence goes on from JANFAF010000004.1 coordinate 327,976, forward strand.
ATTCGTATGGATTTCGAACCGTAAATTCTTGCCCACTCCGTATATGTGACGTGGGTTCCTTGAGATCAATGTCAAATGCATTTCCGATGATAGGCAATCGTTTGGGTCCCAGGGGATAGAGTAGACCAGATCCCTTGCCAGCAATGCGAATTGCGAGCCATAAACCAACTACAGTCACACATGCAGCACCTGCTGGAAGAACGAGGGTCATCATCGTTACCGGGTAGTGAAGGCGAAGGCCGTAGGCTTCAAGAGTATGTCGTTGCTACAAGTACCACGAGGGCACAGTGCAGAAAGTGACGGCAGACTCAAGTCCGTGGTATGAGACATTGCGGTAACGTTTACGAGATGTAATCTTGACGCTCAACCAACCTGATTACCTTTAGTACAGAGTGTCAACGTTGTTTGCGTATCATGACGGCACCAGCATGGAGAGAGTGGAGCGCCGGCGGAAGCTCCCGAAACAAATTCAACTGATGTACTGTGTGGGCAACCAACTTACGTTCCAATGGATAGATTATACATAGGTAGTTTGAGTTTTGAAACCGAAGTTTGGAATTGCAGAGACACGCCGCAGTCAGCCAACAGACTCGGGATGTCTTTGAGTGAACGATAGTGGACGTGATCGTCAAACGCCTATCAGCTGATCTACTAGATCCGGGGGTGCATGCCATACAGCGACGAGAGAGCCTCTCTGGAGAGTAATCTCCATAAGGGAGTCTTCCACCATGCGTTCGAGAAGGGCCATCAGAAGTGCCGGCGCAGCCTGTCTCGTCTTACTTTACAGTGCCGACCCGATTAGATTGAAAACGCACCTCCATTTGAAACATATGCGGCTGCACATTTGAAGCGACTCGTTTAGGACGCCGTCTCACTGAACATGAGTGATAATGGAAAACTTTCTCACTGGCAAGTCGATGCACGCTTATGAACGGCCACATAAGTAAATAATGCACGTGAATTTGCTCTAAAGTAGTTTTCGTATTATACAGTGAGGGGATGGCTGTTCAAATGATACAGAATATCCTAACCCCGCTTTCCAGGACGCCAACCCGGTCCGCGGGCTGAGCAGTGATGGGAGTAGATGTCGCGATCCTTTTGTGTTCGCCGTAGTTCTGAGTTGATTCGGCCAATAGAAGTGCGTTAAATGGCTCTTTAAGTTTGGATAGCTGTTCTTCAATCGCAACGTCTGGCTTAGCGGATGGGCCGAGTAACTTTGAGTGCCAAGGGCGAACAAGGTGTAGAGCACCTTGTGACTTCGTTAGATCCGCTAGTTTGACCGGCAGTGTAATCCTAAGTGGGACCAGACCGGACGCGCGGACATTGTACGTGTAACTCGGTGTCGATGGATCTGCCCATTGTAACTCGACCATTGTAACATAGTAGGCAATACATGGCAGTCTAAAGTGGCGGGAGGAAAACCTCGGAAGAGGCGCATTAATAAATGGGTAGAGTCCGATCACGCCGCTTGGCGCGGATGAGACTGGAGTTCGCCGCAGGATCTTCGGAACGTCACAGGTAACTCCTAACAATGCGAGGGAGCGACTGAGAAATTGGGGACAGAGCGACATAAAGAGTGAGTCAAACAGGTTCCGCAGTACGCTTGTCGCCAAAGGCCGCTCTTCAGCATCGAGACAGGGTAGAGGCGAGGGTAGGCTTCGATACCAAGTGATGTTGGAGGGGAAATAGCTACGAAACCTTGATGGTTCCCCAATCCAGTCCAAAACCGACACGTCGCCGGACACCGAGATGATCTCTTCCAGGAGACGGCCGAGCGCCTTTTCAGCAGATTCATTATACAGAATAGGGAGGCGGACGTCGAAGATCCCAAAAAGTGAATAAACAATATCCTCAGGTCGGGTGGTGCGACGCATGGACGCCCATCGGAGTTTTAAACGCGCGTTGTCCATACCCGGAGAAAAATTGGTCAGGAACCGGGACTCTATTCCAGTGGCCGTCTCCAGCTCGTCCAACACCACGGCATCCGTTTTATGGTTGGAAGATGCGATGTTCTTGTAAAGTGACCAATCTCGAGTGTAGAATAGTATGGTTCGGGGGGCCAGTAGTTCTTGGAGGGTCCATCCGCGATTAAACCATTCGCTGTTCACGAAAGAATCCGTATCGGCGACGTCGGAAAGGTATACGATAGTCAGGGCGGACTGTCGATACCACGCAAACATTGATGGTACCGTTTTTTGCACCTCGTTACCAACGCGTTTGTCGATGCAGCACGTGCCGCTCCATGCCCATAAGTAATCTTGCTTCAAAGCAACAGCGCAGAAATTTTGGAGCTTTCCTAAGGCCTCGGTAAGCGGTATATTATATATGCTTCGACCTTCAATATCGCGCCGTGACGGCTCGCCTTCACCCCAGCAGTGAGAAAGCGTGGCATACTGGAAGTGTTCCAAGATCTCAGTGCGAACTAGTTTCATTTGTTCATCGCGGTCCGACGACTTGCACAAAGACTTCAGTCGTGTGCAGCGCTCACTGCCCATAAAATTCGATATTTGTGCGTCCCGGTCGCACAGGTTACCAGTGGGTGTATGCAAAAGTCTGGTCGGCATGATTTCGAGGGTCTCGAGAGCAATCATACGGATGACTCGCTCATTGTCAACCCCGGTGACACCCAAGGGATCAGAGGACGCCATTGCGGCAAATTTTTTGGTCCTCATTGGGATGTAGTCTGCGAGGCAGCACCGAGACGCCTCGAAATCCGGATGTCCGCGTTTGAGTAACTGCAGGACTTCTCGTTCGGCGGAAATGGCGCCGTCCAGATCAGACATTGCAGAATCACGGCGAAACCGGTCTGCTAGACACTGGGCAATGTCGTGGAGGGACGAAGCGCGATCGGGATGTCCAACAGGTCGCAGTTCCAAGGCAGCACGGTATAATGCGATTGCCTCGTTCAAGTCGTGGATTTCCCCATCATTTCCAAATTTGCGGTGGAGGGTGGCCGCCAGGCGGCAGAGGATGACATCGCGGCCATCATGCCCTGGAGGACAGCGATCCAACTCTCCTCGCTTCTGGGAAACGTCGTCTGCCAAATCCATAGATGCTGTTACACGACGATAGAAATGGTTCTACGAGAGGGTTGTCAGCTGTAATGAAATCCAAGGGGAACGAAGCCATACCTTTCAAAATCAGAAAGAGATCTTCGCAAAGAAGAACACCCACAAAGTGAGAGTCTACCTATCGACTCTCGAAGAGCCCCTAATGACTTGTCACAGGATTACATTACGTCATTGAAATACCTTTGCTTGGGGAGAAGCTGGGTGGCTTCAAACAGCTCACGTCACGGGATCAAGTTCGGGGTGACAAACGAACATCACGGTTGCCCACGTGACTTCAGGGTCGTCCGTGAATCTGTCTCAGGCTCGTATCAACTGCAGGTCACCGTCAGACCTCATTTGATACACGCACGTATGAGGTCCTAAGCCAATCTTCACTGAAGTGCTTGTGTGCTGTGGTCTGCACACCATAATCCAAATCTCGTGTTCTGTACTTCCAATCGCAAAGTGATTGGCGATGCACTTCGATGCCACATGCCGCTCCACCAGCCCACAGCACAGCCAACCCGGCTGTAGGTCTTGAAGTTCAGAATATTGCGCGATTGTTGTTACTCACGTTTTCGGCACATTAACGAGAAGTCTGAGGGGACACTGAAACAATTGCGGCACTTCTCAGTCATGCCGTCACAAGTTCGCTACGTATTAGCGGTCTTGTCTCAGATTCAGTGCGTCTTGATTTGATCGGGTACTAGTCCATGCTACATCTCAAGGTTTCTTGCCGGTTATATTCGTTGTACTGCTTATAACCATCCGCAGAACCTCACAGACCCTCGTTAGTAGTAGGCATGTTTGATTCCCTCGTCTCCAGCGTGAAATGCACCTGTGTCGCATTGGCTTTTTTTTGGTTCGTGGCTCCCAAGAGAAATCCTCTTTCCTACCCCCCAGGTCCTAAAGGCTTTCCAATCATTGGAAGTGCCTTTGATATCAATCTGAAAACCCGGTAATTTACGTATGCTAAGCAGGGGACAATATTCGGTTTGTCTTTCCGTACGGTACTTGCTGTCGTATAGATGGTCGTGGCATTGTAATAGTAATCAAGTAAGTGTCATACTTAGTCAATTTACCTGCAGAGCAAATACCACGGAACTTGTCCTCATGCATAGCTAGGTACGACGAGATGACTACGTCTGTGGGGGCCACGTCGGGTTTGGGTACTTATATGATGCTTAGCAGGGTACAAAGTCGGAGCCCAGCGTTATGAGACTTAGCGAAACGGAGGCCCTGGTGGACAAAGATAGTAGTATGTCCACAGAAACTGCGGAGTTGTTTTGCTACTTCCTCACCATTTTTTTAGGACGAGAAATGCACTCGAATACGCGCCGTGAATGCACTCGTTCAATTCCGCACGAGGAAATACGACGATGCCATCAATACCTTCCTTGAGCTCGACCTCTACCCTGCCAAGGTGGTTGCTCTTTACCCCGAGCGAGTGGCCGGCCGGCTGTCCGTCCCTCGGGATGAATGACTACCGCTATCCTGTGGTCCCGCAAGCTCAACACCTAACGAAACAGCGGATAATCTGTGGCGTTGCTACTTCGTGGTTACAGGGGGACAGGAAGCTCAGCGTACTTCAGACGGAGCGGGCCCCAGACCGAGCCGGGCCGAAATGGAGTTACGTAATCGAGGCGCTCGTTGTTGTGCGACGCCGCCGACACCATAATATTTCGTCTAACACCGGGCGCGTCGCTCATAGAAGACCGTCCCGACGTCCTTGAAGCCCTCTACATTCTAACTACTCTACGGGATCCGTCAACGATGTATCACTGCTGGGCATGGTTGCATGATTAAGTGTGCTCCGCGTTGTCAAATTCTTTGACTACAGCGTGGGCTCGATCTTTGTGTGTGGGTCGTCAATTTCTCTGTCCCCTCATTCATTGTTTGCGCTACGTAGACACCGCACGTCTAGCATGCACCAACATCGTCACATTCTCCCCTTGCCTACGTGGTGTTCCAAACAGAAATACCTGCTTACCTGTGTACCCCTCGCCAGCAGTTATAATTTCTCCCGAACGAGTTCTGCCCACCCCTCTTTTGTCTCTTTCAGAGCAAGGCTAAACGATTAAGAGGATGGAGACGCTGGAGCGTCGCGAAGACTAATACTACGTAAATGAACGCGCATGTCGATGGTGCACTCGACTAGATCGACTTGGCCAACGTATGGTTAGGCGTTGTCAAAAAATGTATGGCAGTATCTATACTCGGACACGGACTTTATCTCCGCGTTTGCCCTCATCCTCTCCACCGGTTTCACATCTGCGTATGGTTGACGCCGTTGTATGTCGCCCGTTTTTCGTATTAACTATCCCCGTCGACAGTTTTCTCTTCCTGTTGTTCATTCTAAAGCTTTTTCTGTCGTCTTTCCTTGCACACTTTCTTCGGTTCTCCTGGTGAGTAGTACGTTCGTGACTTCGTAGATAACATTATAGATAGGCACGCATGAACTCCCCAGCCGGAATGAGATCCATCCCTCCATTGCACCGGCCGAAGGTCAGCTCAAGTGATTACGATTGAAACTACACTGTATGTGAACAAAGCAAGTAGTGCGACATTTGAAGTATAGTTACATGCCTAACGGCCTTCGGATCTTCTCTTGGTGTATTTGATCGGTCTCTTCTGACTGTGCGTATTCCTTGATGCTCATTAGTGTCCGCCGGCACCTTTGTCATATCCTTCTTTGCATGCACCGCACAATGCAGGTACACGGATTCCGAAGCGTTGAGGTGCGCTTCGCAGGCAGTGCTAAGAATATATTCAGAGTTCACTTCGTTCGTGCTCAAGAGATACGTACGCGACACGGGCTCGGCATCGTCGTAGAAAGCTTTTTCAATTCGTCTAGATCCACCGTATGGGGCTTCTAACATAGCCCCACGCCTTGTCATCTTTCTGGTCTGGTACGATTACCGTTCTGCCGCATTTCCTTTTCCTTTCGCTGGCATTACCCACCAATGGGATGCATGTCCTGAAGATCCCATGTTGTGGATCGCTCGAAGCACCATACCTCTCTGGGTGGCCCGAGCAAAACTATTTCAAAGACACGTTAGAATTCTGCAACGAGTCTGGGCCCCTCCGCGGATCCATTTAAATGAAAAAATTTCTCGAACAAGTATGGACGCTTTGAGTCAGCGGATCTCTGGTCCCGCTTAATGGGACGACGCAGCAGCAATGCGATTGCAGCTCCGAGAGTCCGGCCCGAAGTGGCTGGTTCGAGATAGTGCGCAGGAACCGTTTACAAAGTATTTTGGTGAGTTGTGGTCTCATAAAAACTTGTCAGCCATTTGGTTGACCTTGTCTGCCGCAGCCGTATACCATAACTACCCGCCCTGTCTCGTCCACAAAACATTCGGCTGCTAGTGAACTCTTCCCCCCCCCTTCAATTTGTGTATCCTACTCAACGGAAACAGCCAAAATTCCTCTCGCTTCTTCGACTATTTCGTGCCTCTTGCGTCCATCGGTGAGGCTCGTATTGGCCCACCACGCGTTTATAACGTTTACCAGCATTTAGCTCTATTCTTCATACCGACACCCAAGATTGCGCGTTGGTATACCCTGTGTCTTCACCTGTGAGTTCCTTCTCGCTTATGGTGGTAGTAAACCGACTTCCAAGATCACGTATCCCATCTCTTCTCGATTCCGAAGGTACGCCTTGGCTCCTCTTGTCCTACTGCAGCCGACGGCTTGAAGGCAGATCCCTTTCCACCGTAACAGCATCTATGGATTCAGCAGACGACGTTTCCCAGAAGCGGGGAGAGTTGGATCGCTGTCCTCCTGGGCATAATGGCCCCGATGTTGCCCTCTGCCGCTTGGCGGCCACCTTCCACCGCAAATTTGAAAATAATGGGGCAATCGACGACTTGAACGAGGCAATCGCATTATACCGTGCTGCCTTGGAACTGCGACCTGTTGGACATCCCGATCGCGCTTCGTCCCTCCACGACATTGCCCAGTGTCTAGCAAGCCGGTTTCGTCATAATTCTGCAATGTCTGATCTGGACGAGGCCATTTCCGCCGAAAGAGAAGTCCTGCTGTCGCTCAAACTCGGTGATCCGGGTTTCGATGCGTCTCGGTGCTGTCTCGCAGACTACGTCCCGATGAGGACCAAAAAATTTGCCGCAATGGCGTCCTCTGATGCCTCAGGTGTCACCGGGGTTGACATCGAGCGAGTCATCCGTATGGTTGCTTTCGATACCCTCCAAACCATACCGACCAGGCTTCTGCATACACCGACTGGTATCCTGTGCAACCGTGACGTACAGATATCGGATTTTATGGGCAGTGAGCGATGCAAACAATTGGTATCCCTGTGCAAATCGTATGACGGGGATCAGCGAATGGAACTAATTCGCACCGAGACCTTGGGACACTTCCAGTATGTCGCGCTTTCTCACCGCTGGGGTGAAGGCGAGCCGTCATTGCACGACATCGAAGGTCGAAACATATATGATATGTCGCATACGTGGGCTGTAGGAAAGCTCCAAACTTTCTGCGCTGTTGCTTTGAAGCAGGATTACTTATGGGCATGGAGTGACACCTGCTGCATCGACAGTCACAACAGTACCGAGGTGCAGGAAACGATAGCATCAATGTTTGCATGGTATCGACAGTCCGCCTTGACCATCGTATACCTCTCCGACGTTGCCGATACGGATTCTTTCGTGAACAGCGAATGGCTTAAGCGCGGGTGGACCCTCCAAGAAATACTTGCCCCCCGAACCATACTATTCTACACTCGAGGCTGGTCTCTTTACAAGAACGTCGCGTCTTTCAACCATAAAACAGATGCTGTGGTGTTGGACGAGCTGGAGACGGCTACTGGAATAGAGTCCCAGTTCCTGACCAATTTTTCTCCAGGTATGGATAACGCACGTTTAAGACTCCATCGGGTGGTCCGACGCTTGGATGCCCATTAATGGGCATCAAAGCGTCACACCACCCGACCCGAGGATATTGCCTATTCACTTTTTGGGATCTTCGACCTCCGCCTCCCCACTCTGTATGGTGAATCTGCTGAAGGTGCACTCGGCCGTCTCCTGGTAAAATCATTCCGCTCTCCGGTGACGTCTCGGTGCTGGATTGGGCGGGAGAGGCATCGCAACGTCATAGCTGTCTCCCTGCCAGTATCAAGTCGTACGCAGCGCTGCTACCTGCAGAAGAACACTCATCGACTACGAGCGAGGGGACTTCGTTATTCGGGGCGGTTCGTAAGCTGTGCGGCTCAGTTGCTACGTCGCTCGTCCCTCGATTTCTGGGCCGTTCCCTGATACCAGCAATCGTTGCCTCACCCGTTTAGCTGCTAACCTTCGAAGGACTGCGTAGCTTGCACGGCTCGCTCACTACGTCACCCGTCCTCAGGTATCTAGGTCCATATGCACCCGAGTATGATTTCCACTCGCTCACCAGAGCACCTCAACCATTACACTACAATAAGTACCTTAGGTACTTATCGTGGTGTAATGGTTGTGGCATCGTAGTAATAACCAAATAAATGTCATACTTGGTCGATTTAGGTGCAGAGCGAATACCAAGGAACATGTCCCCACGACATAGCTAGCTATGTGACGAGATTACCACGTCTACGGGAGCCCTGTCGGGTTTGGGTACTTATATGATGCTTAGCAGGGGTGCAAAGTTGAAGCCCAACATGGCAAGACTTAGCGAAACGGAGGTCCTGGGGGCCAAGGATCGTAGTATGTACACTCTTAGCTGCTTGTCTTGTTCGGAACGTTGACGATTGTCCTAGACCAGGGGTTTGTGGTGGGCGTTGACGGTAAGCAAACGAAGCCCAACGCTATCGATTGGCCGGGTCCGCCCGATGAAATCGGTAAGAACTCTCACTGGAACGCGTATCCCGTCTAATCCGCCCACCAGCATACGTGAGCACATACGTGTTTTCCATCCTTCCGCCAGGGATTGTTCCGGTACCGGATGACGAAGGCTACGAATCGCCTGCCTTACCGCCGACCCAACAGACCACGATACCAGCTCCAGTTGTGCAAGTCATATCGTCCGTATCTACTTCGCCCGTGCGAACCCTACCATTCCCCTTTCTACAGCCTGCCGTGCTCTAATGTGCCTGCCAACCCCAACTGTTCGGTCCGCCTGTTAATGGGATCTCTGGTTGCTAACTCACCTCTTTTCCTTGTCTCCACACTTCGGTTGATCGGACGACTGCGACTACCGAAGGTAGTTGTGCATGGAAGTTCAAGATGAGACCGTGGGGTGAACAGACTGATGAATTAGTGCGGAAGGGTTCGTATGCACGCACGTTGGCCCTCTTGATTACTCCGGACACTACCGCGCTCCTCCACAAGGTACACTAAAACCTGCAGAGTTGCTTTGCTACTTTCTCACCTTTTTTTTGGGGACGGGCGATGCACTTGGATACGCGCCGTGAACGCACTCGCTCAATTTCGCACGAGGAAGTACGACGATGCCATCAATACCTTCGAGCTTGACTTCAACCTTACCAAGGTGGTTATTGCCATCAGTGTGAAGATGCGAGGGCAAAACCGCAGGGTTTTATTCCCCTCAAAATTGGCAGGAGTTCATGTTGTGGTGTCACTAAGAAACGGGACGAGTTGTACGCCAAACTCCTCCACTTCACACGGGCCATTACCAACCCGCTCGCCTGTACGGCCGACTTTCACAAGGTCGGTTAGCCGCATGGCGTAGCTGTGGAAAGTGACGATACCTCCCACAGATCGTTATGAGGCACGAGCCATACCGTTAGATCGCATGGGAAGACACGAGCATTCCGTAAAATTGTACGTATATAAGCTAGCCAATTTCCAGACAGCCGAGGTGTATGACTACCACCATCATCCACGTACTCCGATTACTTGCTATCTTTTTTAGGTACTGCAAACGAGTGTACCACCCACCCCGATTCTGAGATCGGCACGACGTTCTTGGCATTGCCAAAGCTTTACCTACGACCCGCGACCAAGGATTGTCCCAACCTCCCGCCTGCTCTGTATCTGATGAGGCAGAGTTATTGACGCGAAAGTTCTGCTTGAGGCTTTGAAGCGACTAGACCCTATCGAGGCACCGGAACCGCCACTGCTGTGGTTAGAATGGAAACAGGGAAGCGCTCCGCTAACCATCCTACGTTGGTGATCAATTGTCTCCACATGCCTCCGCACTTCCGATTCTCCCCCGATCACCTTTTCTCCTGGGTGCATCTCGCATATCATCGACAATATCGTACGCGCTGTACTCGCCGCCGATCTTTCTAAGCTCTACTCCATGTCGTTTTCCCCACAATCGTTCAAACCTTTCCCCCTCGAAAACGGACCCGTTGTTGTACATGTACCCGACATTGAAGGATGGAGTGCCATTCACCAGTGTGTCTCTATGCCAAATCCTTATCGAAATGCTCAACACTCTGTACCGTGCTGGCGCCGATGTTAGCTTGTTTACTACTCAAGAACAGCTCTCCCTTTCCACTGCTTCACTCGTGTTGCTCGCATATCCCATGCCCCCGACTCGGGAAGTTGCCTGTTCGACTTCACCTTGAGTTACACCTCATCCGAGACCTCCGGGCACCGCTATTTGCACGTGACAAAAATGAAGAGACATGTAATCATGTAGTGGCCGAGCATGGCCAGTGTATGGATGTACTCTTAGCCTTCCCGGAGTGCGATCCAATCGGATCCATCAAGAATCTGAGGCCACCGGTTTCACACTTGCGTATGGTTGACGCCGTTGTGTGTCGCCCGTTTTTCGTATTAACTATCCCCATTGACAGTTTTCTCTTCCTGTTGTTCGTCCTAAAGCTTTTCCTGTCGTCTTTCCTTGCACACTTTCTTCGGTTCTCCTGATGAGTAGTACGTTCGTGACTTCGTAGATAACATGATAGATAGGCACGCATGAACTCCCCAGCCGGAATGAGATCCATCCCTCCATTGCACCGGCCGAAGGTCAGCTCAAGTGGTATATCCACAAGCAGTACGTACATCTACTAATACACCGGGATGCATTGGAGATCGTAAATTTCCCTCCTCACCTCTTACATACAGTGCAAAGGAGATTTTTCTACGGAAGTTGACTTCTCTCATATTCGTTGCCGGTTCTGCTGATGATTGAGCATTGATAAGGAGCTGGGTGACTAGTTACGACCTGTAAGTTAGTGATGGCCGAATCGCCTAGCGCATTGTACTCGCCTAACCACGCCATGTCGAAAGACGGGCACAACCTCGATCTCCTTGCCAAAGGCGTCTTTGGCTTTCTCGAAACGAAATGTAGATAGAATCACTGCTGCAGCTGCCCATAACGAATCACCTGCAAAGAATCGTCCAGGACAGATCCTATGCAAAACCTTCAGTGACACAGGGGAAAGAAAAAGGGCTGAGGGGGAAGGGTCCTCCAAGCCGCTACACACCTCCTTCCAAAACCGAAGAATTTGGAGTTGTCCTGCTTTGCATCTGGCTTCAGCTTCCCATCCGCAGTGAGGTACCGGGTAGGATCAAAGTGCTCTGGATCATTGTACTCGTTATTCGCCATCGCCCTATTTCCTACTGCTTAGCATTCAGTTGCACGGGTCGTCCCCACTTCGACACACCAAGTATTGAATATCACCAGGGTCCCTACGACGTCGAAGTAACCGTCACGTATGCGCAGTGAGTGGAACGATGGACATACCTTTCGGGATGTAGTATCCGTCTACGATATCACTGGCAGTCGTAGCATGTGGGATACCTGTTTCCTTGCTCATTGCTACTGATTCGGTTCATACCAACCGCACTCACCTAGTGGGACGGCAGGGTTCCACCTCATGACCTCGTACATTGTTGCCTGCAAGTACGGCAAGCGCTCTCTATCCTCAAACCTGGGAAGCACGCCTTTCCCAACGACCGCGTCTAATTCTGCATGAACCTTGTCTTGGATCTCGGGGTTCAGTATCATTGCTAGCACGAGAACCTTCAAGGTAGAAGAGGTCTAAGACGACAAGCTCATAATCCGTCGCGTGGAAATAACTGTGCATACCTACTGTTTCTGCGGCACCTGATGCAAATTCGTCGAGGGTCAACTTATTGGGTCTGTAGGAAAAAGGAACGGACGTACCTAAATAAATACCTGTAGCTGTTTCCTTTGCGTCTGATTCCTCCACCTCACCTTGCCCCAACATGTCGGAGATAAAGCTGGGTAGCAATCCACCGGCCTCCTGCTGTCGATCAATTTGTGTACTGCGCACTGAGGCAGCATGACAACTTACTGCTTGTCTCTTGGCCAGGGAGAAAGGATAGTCAGAGAAAGAAGCCACCAAATCCCTGCACGCTCGTGCTTCGTCCTGGAATGAAGCACCAGGAAACCAGGAAGGGATGTATTGGACTGTGCAACATCCGTCTAAGAGCTTTCACCACAGATCAGGACGAGTCAGAACTAACGGATCGGTAAAGCCGTCAGCAATCCGGCTCTTTCACTGGTTATTCCCTTTGCAATACTTGCTGCTAGGCCAACAGCCATTTTGATAATGGGATCGTTCTTGCCATCCACCTTTCGTCCGTAAGTGAACTCGAGAGCAACGGACTCGGTGTACCTCCGATCAGCCGTCAATGTGTATGTACGCGTGCGAAACTGTAACCTAATGCACTCACAGATCGAAGTGATTATAAAAGTTTTTACTGTCTTGCTCTATGTTTTTTAAAAGTTCATAAGCGGTACGCAGGTGTAACTCCTGATACCGATCAATAACTTCATGGCGAAGGCTGAGGTGGAGTAGCTTGCGCTGCATCTTCCATTCCTTGCCATATTCCAGAAAGGCAGTCATATGATGGGCGCCAAAACTACAAACGGAAAGCAGCTATTTAGAAGGAGGCCACGTATTGATTCGGAGATTTACAGTCGATAGATAGGTGAATGAGGGCGATCTGAATAGATGGATGATCGTTGATCGGCAAGGAGCCGTGCCATCTTCTCAGAATTTACGACGACAATGTCTTGACCGAATATGCGGGAATACACGATGTCACCTGTCGCAAGTAACAAGAATACTCAGTGAGAGTACAATTTTATTCGTATGGGATTACGAACCGTAAATCTTTCCCCACTCCGTATATGTGACATGAGGCTCCTTGAGATTAATGTTAAATGCGTTTCCGATTATGGGTAATCGCTTGGGTCCTGGAGGATAGGGTAGGCCAGATCGCTTGCTAGCGTTGCGAATTGCGAGCCATAAACCAATCACGGTCACACACGCAATGCCTACAGGAAGAAAGGAGGTTATCATCGTTACAGGATCGCGAAGGCGAAGACGGCAGGCCTCAAGAGAATGTCGTTCTTATACATAATCACCGCGAGGCCATCGCAAAAAAATTGACAAACTCAAGCCCGCAGTGGGTACTAGTATGAGACGTCACGGGAGCTTTTACGAGACGTAATCTTGAAAATTGACACTCTAGCAACCCGATTACCTTACCGGGCATCGACGTTGTTTGCACACAAGGCAAGCTCCAGCATGGAGAGCGGAGCGCCGGCGGAAGCTCCCGAAACAAATTTAACTAGTGCACCAAACAACCAACCTACGTACCAAAGAATAAATTATTGGTAAAGTTTGAGTTTTGAAACCGACATTCGGAAGTGCAGCGACGCGCCGCAGACGGCCAGCAGACTCGGGATGTTTCTGAGAGAACGACTAGACTGTGATCGTCAAACGCCTTCCGGAAGGTTACAACCGGTGCATGCCACACAGCGATGAGAGAGCGTCTCAGGAGAGCAACCTCCATAAGGAAGTATTGGGCTATGTGTTCGAAAAGGTTCCTCGGAGAAGTGTCAGGGCACATGTCACCTGTGAATCCCACATATATCTGCATCTTGCTTTATACAGTACGACCCCACCGGATCGAACTATCGTCAGGTTTGAGACTGCTTACCAGCTAACCCAGAAAACCACACTGATCCAAGACATGGAATGCGCCTCCAAACATATGCAGCCAGCCATTTAAAGCGAGTTTAGTTGTTGGAAGGCTGGGAAGTGGAGCTTCCCTAGAGTTATCCTTGTTGGCGTCTTTCTCTTTGCTTTTGTCAACTGACTCAAAACACCGTGACTCATCTCTGCTCTTGCTCGGCTTTCCCGGAGAGTAGCGTGTGCATGACTTTGTGGCATAAACGAACCACACCGTGTGAGCTATTTTCCATTCCAGAACAACTTCATGGGTGCCTTTCTTGCTCACTCCTCGGTTATTTCCTGAGAGTGCGTAGCTTTGTAGGATTTGTAGATAAAATACTGTAGATAGCCGAACTCTCAAGCCAGGGTGGAATCTACCCCTCTGCTGCATCGAATAAATCTCACCTTCAGTGGTGCGCATGCAAGGAATATGTACACCTATTAGTACAACCAGATGCGTTGGAGCCACATGGTAACCTTGCTCACTTCCTACGTGCAACGCAACGAAAGACCCTTCAGGCTAATCCCCCTCACGTTCATTGCTGGTCCTGCTGACGATCGAACATTGATAAGGAGCTGGGTGACTAATTGCGACTTGTAAGTCGGCGATGGCTGAATTGCCTAGAGCATTGTACTTGCCTAACCACGCCATGCCGAAAAATGGGCACAACTTCGATCTCCTTTCCAAAAGCATCTCTGGCTTTCTCGAAACGAAAGGTAGATAGAATCATTGCAGCACCTGCCCACAACGAATCATCTGCAAAGAATCGTCCAGGACACATCCTACGTGAAAACCCTCAAAATTACGGAAAAAAGAGTGGGACCTTAGTTAAGGTGCCACGCACCTCCTGCCGAAACCGAAAAACTTCGAGTTGTCTTGCTTTGCATCCGGTTTCAGCTTCCCATCTGCAGTGAGGTATCGAGTAGGATCAAAACGTTCCGGGTCATTGTAATCGTTGTTCGCCATTGCCCTAGTATCCGCTGCTCAGCATTTAGCTGCAGGTCATCACCGCTTCAACCCACCAAGCATTGAATATCACCAGGGTCCCTGCGACGTCGGTGTAATCGTCACTATATGTACGTCGAGTAGAATGATGGACAAACCTTTCGGGATGTAATATCCATCTACAATATCATTGGCAGTCGTAGCGTGCGGAACACCTGTTTCCTTGGTTATTGCTACTAATTCAGTGGATAAGAACCACAGTCACCTAGAGGGAGGGCGGGGTGCCACCTCATGACCTCGTACAGTACAGCCTGCAAGTACGGCAAAAGTTCTCTATCTTCAAACGTGGGTAACACGCCCTTTCCGATGACTGCATCTAATTCTGCATGAACCTTCTTTTGGATCTCGGGGTTCAATATCATAGCTAGCACGAGAACCTTCAAGGTTGAAGAGGTCTAAGAGGAAAAGCTCACGACTCGTTACGCGGATATAATAGTGCACACCTACGGTTTCCGCGGCGGCTAAGACAAAATCATCGAGGACAGACCTATTAGGTCTATAGGGAAAAGGAAAGGGAACAAACGTACCTATATAAATACCTGCAGCTGTTTCCTTTGCGTCTGATTCCTCCACCTCACCTTGCCCAAACATGTCGAAGATAAAGCTGGGTAGCAATCCACCGGCTTCCTGCTGTAGATCAATATGTGTACTGCGTACGACAGCAGCACGACAGCTTACCGCTTGTCTCTTGGCAATGGAGAAAGGATAGTCAGAGAAAGAAGCTACCATGTCTCTGCATGTTCGTGCTTCGTCCTGGAATGAAGCACCGGGAAACCAGGATGGAATGTATTCGACTGTGGAACATATGTGAGCTTTCACCACGGATGAGCACTACTCAGACTTACGAATCGGCAAAGCCGTCAACAATCCGGCTCTTTCACTGGTCATCCCCTTTCCCATAATTCCTGCTAGGCCAGCGGCCATTGTAATGATGGGATCGTTCTTCCCATCCACTCTTCGTCCATAAGTGAACTCGAGAGCAATGGACCCAGTGTACCTGGATGGCTGTCAATATGTATGCGCACGTGCGAAATTGTGGTCTAACGCACTCACAGATCGAGATGATCGTAGAAGTTTTTACTGTCTTGTTGTATGTTTTTCAGAAGTTCATGTGCACTGCGCAGATGTAACTCCTGATACCTGTCGATAACATCGTGGCGAAGGCTGAGGTGGAGTAGCCTGCGCTGCGTCTTCCATTCCTTGCCATATTCTAGGACAGGGGTCATGTGATGGGTGCCGAAACTACAAAAGAAAGCAACTATTTAGAAGGAGGCCACGTATTGATTCGGAAATTTACAGTCGATAGATAGGTGAATGGGGGCGATCTGAGTAGATGGATGACCGTTGATCAGCAAGGAGCCGCGCCATCCTCTCAGAATTTACGATGACAATGTCTTGACCAAATATGCGGGAATATACGATGTCGCCTGCAACAAGTGAAGTCAGCGGGAGCACAATTCTATCCGTGCGGGTTACGAACCGTAAATTTTTGCCCATTTTGTATATGTGACGTGGGGCTCCTTGAGATCAATGTCAAATGCATTTCCGATGATGGGTAATCGCTTGGGTCCTGGGGGATAGGGTAGGCCAGATCTCTTGCTGGCAATGCGAATTGCGAGCCATAAACCGATCACGGTCACACATGCGGCACCTGCTGGATGAAAGGGAATTACCATCGTTTCTGGGTTGCGGATGCGGTAGACTTCAAGAGTATGTCCTCCTTGTTATAAGTACCGCAGGACCATGGCGCTAGAACGTGACAAACTCATGCCTGTAGTATGAGACATTACGGTAGCGTTTACAACACGCCATCTTGACGCTCAATCAACCTGATTACCTTACCGAGTCTCGACGTTGTTTGCTTACATAGCAGGCTCCAGCATGGGGAGGGTAGGAGCGCCTGCGGAAGCTTCCGAAACAAATTCAACTGATGCACTAAGCGACCAACCTAAGACACCTTGCTATTGGAGATAGGCTAGCGCATGGGTTACCGGGAAAAAATTATAAGTAAAGTTCGAGTTTTGAGACGGACGTTCGGAACTGCAGAGACATGCTGCAGACAGTGACACGCTTCGCCGCAAGGCCAACAGGCTCGGGGGACGTTCCAGAGAGAACGACTAGGAGGTAATCGTCAAATGCCTCTCGGCAGTTCTATCACCGCGTTAAACAACGATGAGAGAGCCGGTGAGAGTGACCTGCATAAGGAAGTCTTGGACTATGCGTTAGCGGAGGGCCATCAGAAGTGCCAGCGCAGCGTGTCTCAGTCTTGCTTTCTACAGTGCCGATCCGACTGAATCGAATATCGCAATTAGTTTGAGACCGCCTAACCCAGATAACCACAGATCCAAGACATGGAACGCGCTTCCAAACGTATGTAGCCGGTCATTTGAAACGAGTTAGGCTAGTGGAGTTTCCCCGTAATATTTGTCCTTGTTGGCATCTTTCTCCTCGCTTTTGTACGTTTGGAAGGATGAACACGAAGCCGTGTGAACGACTTGCAACAGCCTCACAGCGAAAGAGCTTCCTGAGCTATTCGGACTTCCGGACACTAGAGTCTGGTGCTTTCGAAATAGAAAGAAAGAGTTCCCTGCTGAGCGCTAGAGTGGCCTTTGTATACGGTAGGCTCTGGGCACGGTAACTGTCAGAGTACATGTAGGATCAATTGAAACAATGATTCACGCCGACTAGTCTGCCTGATCATCCAACCAGATAACCTACGCTGCGCTGTTAGGTCGACATCCTACTCTGCTTTGAAATGTCTTGTCTCCATAAGCATTTTGCTTGCTCTTTCTTCAGTTCTTCTAGAGTAGCGTGCGGATGGCCTTGTAGTATTGTAGACAACATGAACATCATATGCAGACGGACATAGCTCTCATTTGATGGGGTAGTTCAAACTCGATTTCCAGTCGATTTGGACGTGGACCGCCAGTTAACAAAATTTCATATTCAGTGGTGTATACACATAGAATATGTACATGCACACTAAGATGCGTTAGAGCCCTCGTGGTATCCTCTCTCACTTCCTATGCGCTATGCAACGCAATCTCTTAGGCTAGCTTCACTTGGCATTCACCACCAGTCCTGCTTATTATTGAACATTGATAAGGAGCTGGGTGACTAATTACAACCTGTTAGCCAACCATGGCTGAAAAGACCAAAACATTGTACTCGCCTGGCTACACCGTGTCGAAAGACAGGCTCGATGTCGATCTCCTTACCAGAGGCATCCCTGGCTTTCTCGAAACGAAAGGCGGACAAAATCACTGCAGCAGCTGCCCACAGTGAATCGACTGCAAAGAACCGTCCAGGACAAATCCTGTGCAAAACCTTCAGCAATGCGGGGAAAACGAGGAATGTTCTGTGAGGTGTTACACACCTCCTTCCGAAACCAAAGTACTTCGAGCTGGCCTGCTTCGCGTCTGGTCTCAGTTTCCCATCTGCGGTGAGGTGCCGGGTAGGGTCGAAACGTTCTGGATCACTGTAGTCATTATTTACCATGGCCCTACCGCCTGCTGCTTAGTATTCCATCGCGAGTCATCACCGTCTCCACATACCAGGTGTTAAATATCACCATAGTCCCTGAGACGTCGAAGTAACCCTCACGTGTGGACATCGAACAGTACGGTGGACATACCTTTCGGGATGTAATACCCCCCTACGATGTCGCTGGCCGTCGTAGCATGCGGAACACCTGTTCCATTGGTTGTTGTCACTAACTTGGTAGATGAAGTCACGGTCACCTAAAGGAAAGACAGGGCGCCATCTCATAACCTCGTACAATACAGCCTGCAAATATGGCAGGCGTTCTCTATCCTCAAACGTGGGTAACATGCCCCTTCCGACAACCGCATCTAGTTCCGCATGAACCTTGTCTTGGATCTCGGGGTTCAGTATCATAGCCAGCACGAGAACTTTCAGGGTGGAGGAAGTCTAAGAGGACAAGCTTGTAATCCACTGCGTGGAGATAACTGTGTACGCTTACACTTTCACCAGCCGCTGAAATAAGGACATCGAAGTTAAACCTATTGGGTTTCTCGGAAAAAGAAAAGAGCGTACCTATATAAATACCTGTAGCTGTCTCCTTCGCGTCCGACTCCTTCACCTCCTCCTGATCCAACACGTCAGAGACAAAGCTGGGCAGAAGTCCGCCGGCTTCCTGCTATCAATCAACAGGCGTACGCTCCACAGTAGCACGAGAGCATACCGATTGCCTCTTGGCTATAGAGAAGGGAAACTCAGAGAATGAAGCTACCATATCCCTGCACCTTCGTGCCTCGTCCTGGAGTGAAGCACCGGGAAACCAGGACGGAACGTATTCGACTGTGCAACAATTGCCTGTGAAATTCGCCAAGGATACGCACGAGTAAAACTAACGAATCGGTAAGGCCGTCAGCAACCCAGCTCTTTCGGCAGTCATCCCCTTCATCATAATTTCTGCCAGACCTGTTGCCATTTTAATGACGGGATCGTTCTTCCCGTCCATTTTACGTCCATAAGTGAACTCGAGAGCAACGGAAGCAGTATACCTCAACGACTGTCAGTACGTGGACGCGCGATTGCCCGACGTACTCACAAATCGAGGTGATTGTAGAAGTCTTTACTATCCCGCTGTATGTCTTCCAGGAGTTGACGAGCACTGCGGAGATGTAATTCTTGATACCGGTCGATAATATCATGGCGAAGGCTAAGGTGGAGTAACTTTCGTTGCGTCTTCCATTCCTTGCCATATTCCCGAACAGCGACCATGCGGTGGGCACCGAAGCTACAAAGAAAAGCGATTAACAGAGGGAGGACACGTTTGGATCCGGTGATTTACAGTCTATAGATAGGTGAATGGGGGCGATCTGAGTAAATGGATGACCGTTGCTCAGAAAGGTGCCGAGCCATCCTCTCAGAATTCACGACGACGATGTCTTGACCAAATATACGGGAGTACACAATCTCTCCTGTGGAAAGCAACTCAGTGAGCTGAGCGCAATTCATTTGTATGGATTACGAGCCATAAATCTTTCCCCACTCAGCATACGTGATGTGGGGCTCCTTGAGATTAATGTCGAATGCATTTCCGACGATGGGTAATCGCTTTGGTCCTGGAGGATAGGGCGGGCCAGACCTCTTTCTGATAATGCGGATTGCAAGCCATGTACCAACCACAGTCACGCATGCGGCACCCACAGGAAGGAAGGAGTTTATCATCCTTGGAGGGTTACAAAAGTACTCGGCTCCAAGAGTACGCCGTACTTAAACGCACAACTTTGAAACTGTAGCGCCGAAAGTGATAAGCCCAAGCTTGAGGCGGTGCCGTGACATTGCGGTAGACCACCTGATAAAATGTACCCTGCAGGGGGTATCAGCCTGAAATTGTTGGCCGCACCGTACTTGTCGATGTGAACTGGGTATTACCTTTTTCGTCATTACCACTCCACCTACCAAATCAGTGACAAGGAGTGTTCCAAGCCCATGCATTCAAAAAGGGACCCTGGCAGCACAACCGATTTGCCATGCTTCACGAAGTGCCAACTCGATTGGAGCACACCCTGCATCATTTAAGTAAGGTTCAAGACCGCTTACCCGCAGGGACCCACAGACCCAAGACATGAAATGCGCCTCCAAACGTTTGTAGCTGACCGTTTGAAGCGAGTTAAGTGCTCGGGGTTGGGAAGGGCCCTCTTAGGGCCCGACGGGTTGTGTTCAGTTGAAATGCACTGTCCATTGCCTAACCCCATCGTCAATGTCTTAGTACTGCACCAACGTAAGTCGCAGTCCTGTTTCATCATACCATTTTTCGATTTTCCCGGTCAAGCCATCTCGATATAAACGAGCCATATAAAGATGGCAGACCAGTGACAGTGGCTTGGACGAACCCGCAATGGAGCATTCCCTGTTCCAGACAAAGTTATCGTCGGTGCCATCTTCTCTCGTAGTCGGCGTACTTTGCGGAGTTGCGTTCAGTCTATGGTTCGCTATTCGCAGCAAGAGCGGACAGCCCCCTTACCCTCCTGGCCCAAAGAGGCTCCCGTTCATCGGGAATGCCCTCGACGTCAACCTTAAGGAGCCTCATATCACCTACACTCAATGGGCGGCCAAATATGGTACGTGTTTCCTGTTGTGTTCGACTCGTCCATCGTGCGTTGCTAAAGGTCTCACAGGGGACGTTGTTTACTCTCGTCTGTTAAATCAGGACTTCGTTATCATCAGCTCTGAGAAGATCGCAAGGCATTTAGCAGACCAGCGCTCCACAATTTACTCGGATAGGCCACAATCACCTTTGTATAAGCTGTGAGTCTCGCGGCAATCTTTTCAATTCAATCAATGACGTATACCTCACAGTTTCGGCGTAGAACGCATGACATTTCTCTTAACGTACTGCAACGAATGGAGGGCGCACAGGAAGTTGTTGCATCTCAGCCTGAAGCCTGAGGCAGTGGATCAATATCAAGACCTGTATCTCACTAACTCTCGGAGACTCTTAGATAATTTGAAACAAAACGGAGAGAAGTTCCGCGAGCACTTCCACTTGTAAGCACCTCGCAGCTTTTCGGTACTACTAATGACGGTCCCTCAGGTACACCGGTGCTATCTCTCTCGAATTGACATATGGACGAAGAATCGAGGGAAAGAACGATCCAATCATTGCCTTGGCCACTTCTCTGGGCGTCATTCTCAGCGAGGAAACCACGCCAGAGAAGGGCGGTCTCTTAATGGCCTTCCCACTACGTGCGTCCAGCGTTGATTTAGGTTCGGAAGCAAACGATATTAAAATGCCGTTGTGTAGTTCGGTATTTTCCGGCATGGTTTCCGGGCCTTGGCTTCAAACGTTATGCCGGAGCTTCGCAGAAAATGGTCCGCACACTGGCGGAGCGCCCCTATAATACGGCGAAGCAACAGATGGTGTGTTCACCTTAATGAGAGGGTTGTCGTGGATTGATCTTCCGAAGGAATCGGGTATCCTTCCCCAGTGCCTGGTGCATGATTTCCTTACGCACGGAGATGTTGAAGAAGCATCTGCAAAGGACGCAGCTGCTGGCGTTTACCTAGGTTTGTCTACCTCCGTTGCAGCAGGTTTTGCGCTGACCAAGTGACTCCGTCGACCAGCTGCCGCGGAAAGTGTGAGTGGTCATTCTTCTTCACCGCCTTTGCTAACAAGTTTCTAGGCCGCCGCAATTCTAGAAACCCTTGTCTTGGCCATGATACTTTTCCCGGAGGCGCAACAGAAGGTGCACGCTGAGCTTGATACGGTCCTCGGGAAGGGCAACTTGCCGACTTTCGCAGACAGACCTCGACTTCCCTATCTGCAAGCCGTACTGTTCGAAGTTTTGAGGTGGCAACCAGTCTTCCCGCTAGGTACGCATCTCGTGCCTCATCATTGGGCTATCTGACAATATGTTCAAGGCGTCCCTCATGCTACCACTGCGAGTGACATCTACGAGGGACATTATATTCCAGAAGGTGCGTGATTTCCTGAAGATTGCTATTAACGGCTCACGCGATATGTCTGCGGCGTAGGGTGTATCGTAATCTTCAATGTCTGGTACGTTAGCTGCCCCAATGTGACTAAAAGAAATTACATACTCATGTTAACTAGGGCCATGACTCGCAACTGTTCCGATCCAGATCGCTTCGACCCGATGCGGCACCTTACACCTGATGGCCAAATCATTCCTCAGGCTAGACAGAATCATGGAATACACTTTGGTTTTGGAAGAAGGTCTGCCGCGCTGTCTACCCATCCGTCATCAACTTGATATTGAGACCCTGCGACTTTGCTAGAGTTTGTCCTGGACGCTCCTTTGCGGAATACGCCCTGTGGGCTGCTGCTGCTACGATGCTCTCTTCGTTGAAGTTTGAAAGGGCGAAGGACGCCAACGGGAATTACATCGATATCAAGTTAGCCTTCACCCATGGGCAAGCTAGGTTAGTCCAACTGTCGCGGTGACCCGATTCAAGTTTGTGGCTAACTGTAATTGATTGCTGGTAGTCATCCATTGCCATTTGAGTGTTCCATCACGAACAGGCTGGATGAATGACTTCCGAACACGGCGTTGTATTCCTGGATTTTTTCTCATTGATCGACCCACCGTCGTTGGTCACAAACAAGACCCTATAAGCTATCATACACGGACCATATTGCTTTAGAGTCATTGGTTTGTTAATTGTTGGAAAATTCGGTGTTGTAAGTATGTACAAACAGACCAGTTGTGCGTAGTGTACTCCCAATATGATGACTTTGAGGATCAGTACTTGCTGCGAGAGTCGATCGCCAGATTCGAAGCAACAACGACCAGTGAGGAGTTGATACAAGGTTCGGGACCAGTAAACAAAAGAAAGGAATGAGACACAACCAGCGACAACGCCATCTCCTCGGACATAGGTGGTAGAGGAAAACTTCCTCACCGCCGCCGAGGCAAGTCGATGCACGTTTGCGACCTGCCACATAACCAAATAATGCACGTGAATTTGCCACAATAGTTTTCGTATTTTGTATACACGTCTGTCTAAACGACACGGAATATCCTAACCTTGCTTTTCAGGACGCTAGCCCGGTCTGTGGGCTGAGCAGTGATGAGAGTAGACGGCGCGATCCTTTTGTATTCGTTGTTGTTGTGAGTCGATTCACTCAATAGAAGTGCGTTAAATGGCTCTTCAAGTTTGGATAGCTGCTCTTCAGTCATAACGTCTGGCCCGGCGGATGGGCCGTGTGACCTTGAGGGCCAAGGCCAAACAAGGCATAGAACACCTCTTGGCTTCGTTACATCTGCTAGTTTGGCTGGCAGTGTAATCCTAAGTAGGACCAGACCGGACGCGCGGACGTTGTACGTGTAACTCGGTGCCGACGGATCTGCCCGTTGTAGCTCGACCATTGTAACATAGTAAGCAATACATGGCAGTCTAAAGAGGCGAGACAAAAACCGCGGAAGAGGCGCATTAGTAAATGGGTAGAGTTCGATCACGCCGCTTGGTGCGGATGAGACTGGAGTTCGCCGCAGAATCGTCGGAAGGTGACAGGTAACTCCTAACAGCGTGAGGGAACGACTGAGAAATTGGGGACAGAGCGACATAAAGAGTGAGTCAGACAGGTTTCTCGGTACGCTTGTCGCCAAAGGCCGCTCTCTGCGTTGAGGCAGGGTAGAGGCGAGGGTAAGCTTCGATACCAAGTGATGTGAGAGGGGAAATAGCTATGAAACTGTCACGATTCCCCGATCCAGTCCAAAACCGAGACGTCGCCGGACACCGAGATGATCTCTACCAGGAGACGGCCAAGCGCCTTTTCAGCAGATTCACCATATAGAATAGGGAGGCGGACGTCGAAGATCCCAAAAAGTGAATAAAGAATATCCTCAGGGCGGGTGGTGCGACGCATGGACGCCCATTGGAGTTTTAAACGCGCGTTGTCCATACCCGAAGAAAAATTGGTCAGGAACCGGGACTCTATTCCAGTGGCCGTCTCCAGCTCGTCCAACACCACGGCATCCGTTTTATGGTTGGAAGACGCGATGTTCTTGTAAAGTGACCAATCTCGAGTGTAGAATAGTATGGTTCGGGGGGCCGGTAGTTCTTGGAGGGTCCATCCGCGATGAAACCATTCGCTGTTCACGAGAGAATCCGTATCCGCGACGTCGCAAAGGTATACGATAGTCAAAGCGGACTGTCGATACCATGCAAACATTGATAGTATCGTTTCTTGCACCTCGTTAACACTGTGTTTGTCGATGCAGCACGTGTCGCTCCATGCCCATAAGTAATCCCGCTCCAAAGCAACGTGCAGAAATATCGGAGCTTTCCTAAAGCCCGCGTAAGCGGCGTATTATATATGCTTCGACCTTCGATATCGCGCAGTGACGGTTCGCCTTCACCCCAGCGGTGAGAAAGCGTGGCATACTGGAAGTGTTCCAAGACCTCAGTGCGAATGAATTTCATTTGTTGATCCCGGTCGTACGACTTGCACAGAGACTCCAGCTGTATGCACCGTTTACTGCCCATGAAATCTGATACTTGTGCATCCCGGTTGCACAGGTTACCAGTACGTGTGTCCAGAAGCCTGGTCGGCATGGTTCCGAGGGTCTCTAAAGCAACAATACGGACGAGTTGCTTAATGTCAACCTCGGTGATATCTGAGGCATCAGAGGACGCCATTTCAGCTGCAATGTTTCCAGTCGTCATACGGACGTAGTCTATGAGACAGCGCTTGGACGTGTTGAAATCCAGATTTCCAGGTTCGAGTAGCTGCAGGGCTTCCCGTTCAGCGGTAACGGCGTCGTCCAGATCAGACACTGTGGAAGTTTGACGAAACTGATCTGCGAGACACTGGGCAATGTTGTGGAGAGACGAAACGCGATCGGCATGCTTGACAGGTCGTAGTTCCTGGAGAACAGCGATCCAACTCTCCTCGCTTCTGGCAAACGTCGTCTGCCGAGTCCATAAATGGTGTTACACTGGGGAGATGTTAACGGTAGAAATGGATCTGCCTTCAGGCCATCAGCTGTAATGAAATCCAAGGGGAACGAAGCCTTACCTTGCAAAATCGGAAAAGGATATTTGCAAAGAAGAACACCCACAAAGTGAGAGTCTACCCATCGACTCCGTCGAGAAGCCTCTAATGGCTTGTCACAGGATTGCATTACGTCATTGAAACAACTTCGCTTGAGAAAACCTTGGTGCATACTTCAAACAATCCACGACACGGGATCTTCACTAGGTGATGCATTTCCACATCGGCGGGCATTGCGAGTGAAAACAAGTTGTTGGAACAAATAGCTGCCCACGTGACTTCAGCTTGTTCGTCAGTGCCGGCATTGAATCAAGACACACTCAGGGCCGCGTGTCTCACATCGACCTGGGTAGGTCAAATTTCGTTTGATACGCACACGCACGAGGTCCTAGCCCAATTTTCGCTGAGATGCTCGTGTGTTGTGGTCTGCACACCTGAACCCAAATCCCGTGTATTTGTACTTACAATCGCAAAGTCATTGGGGCTCCTGCACTTCGATGCCACATGCACCTCCATCAGCCCAATCACACCACAGCTGGCCAATCCGGCTGTGGGCCTTGAAGTTCAGAGCGCCGTGAAATTGTCGTTACGCACGTTTTCAGCACGTTGATGAGAAGTCTGAGGGGAAACTGAAACAGTTGCGGCACTTCTCAATCATGCCATCGGAAGTCCCGCTACGTACTAGCGGTCTTGTCTCAGATGTAGTGCGTCTGAATTGACTGGGGACTAGACCATACTAGCCTAGTATCTCAAGGTTGGTTGCCAATTATATTCATTGTACTGCTTATAACCATTCTCAGAATACAGACCCTCGTCGTCTGTAGCCATGTCCGATTCCCTCGTTTTCAGCGTGAAATGCACCTGTGTCGCGTTGGTTTGTCTTTGGCTCGCGGCTCGCAAGAGAAAACCTCTTCCCTACCCTCCAGGTCCTAAAGGCTTCCCAATCATTGGAAACGCCCTTGATATCAATCTGAAAACCCCACAATTCACATATGCTAAGTGGGGGAAAATATTCGGTTTGTCTTTTCCACTTCCGTGACGAGCAGCGTTTCACCTCCGGTCGTAACTTAGGGGACGTTGTGTACTTTAACGTGCTCGGCCAAGACTTCGTTGTCGTAAACTCGGAAGAGATTGCACGTCTCTTGGCTGATAAACGGTCCACTATTTACTCGGATCGGCCTCATTCGCCAGTGTATTCGTTGTAAGACTGCGACTCCTATATTATTAACTCGAAATTATACATGCTGTTTGCTTTCACAGATTCGGCATTGATCGCATGACTCCTGTCATGCCGTATGGCAATGACTGGAGGCTCCATAGGAAGCTATTCCATTCTAGCCTCAAAGCTGATGCGGTCGAAAGATTTCACGATGTATATCTCAACAACGCTCGGCAGCTCCTTCACAACATACAATCCGGAACTTCCAAGTTTCCAGAACATTTCAAATTGTGAGCGTGTTAACTCTTCCAAGTGCTTTATTCTGTGACATAGCTTGTAGATTCTCTGGGTCACTTGCATTGGAACTCACATATGGACGGAAGGTGGAGGGAAAGGATGACGCTACCATTCGTCTTGTCAGCACGATATTCGATATTCTAAGCCGGGGAACCACGCCAGAAAGTGGCGGTCTATTATTGGCGTTCCCTATATGTCGGTTCAAACACCTTTATTCTGTGTTGACGAGACACTAAGTCGCGCACAGTGCAACACTTCCCATCTTGGCTCCCTGGACTCGGTTTCAAAGCAGATGCACCACGTTGCAGGAAGATGATTGCAACCATGTCAGACCTCCCATTTCGTGAAGCGAAAACACAGCTAGTAAGTTGCCACCGTAAACTCCTCTTCATACACGTTCAACTCCCAAGGCATCTGGAACTTTGCAACATTGCTTGGTATCCGACTTCCTCAAGTATGAAGGTGGAGAGGAGTCAGCAGCGAGAGATGCTGCTGCAGGTGTCTATCTGGGTCAGTCCATGTTTCAGTCAGTGGTATGTTAGTCACGGTCTGGGTTTGATCGTCCATCAGCTGCAGCGGAGAGCGTAAGTTCGCAACCACCGTAGAGACCCGTCACTGACGACGGTCGTAGACCGCCTCCATCTTGGAGACCTTCGTCCTGGCAATGATGCTCCACCCCGAGGTGCAAGCCAAGGTCCATGCGGAACTCGATGATGTCCTTGGGAAGGGTGTCTTTCCGACATTCGAGGATAGGACGCGATTGCCGTACTTGCAGGCTGTGCTCTACGAGGTTATGAGGTGGAATCCAGTCTTTCCACTAGGTGTGTGAGTATGATCGTACTTGTCGCCGCGTTTGACCAGAACGATCAGGTGTACCTCATGCAACCACAACAAGCGACATTTACGAAGGGTATCACATTCCGAAAGGTTTGTTGGCAGTCCACTTATAGAGATGATGCGCTTCCCATGATCATGACAGGATGTATCGTTATTTTCAACGCATGGTAAGTCGGCTGATCATATCCCTCCTCCGACCCGGCACTTATTGGACCCCCGATGTGTCATAGGGCCATGTCTCGTGAATGTCCAGATCCGGAACGTTTCGATCCGAGCAGACACCTTGGTTCAGATGGCCAGCTCACACCCCAGGCTAACCAGCAAAATGCTCTTTTCTTTGGGTTCGGCAGAAGGTACGTGCTGACCTCGAGGATTCCGATCAATGGAGGAATGTTATTCTTCATAGGATCTGTCCTGGACGCTTCTTTGCGGATAATGCGCTCTGGGCTGCCGTGGCAACGATGCTTTCCACTCTTAAATTTGAGAAGGCCAAGGACGCGTCTGGGAAAGTTATCCAAGTAGAGCCAACCTTTACCAGTGGGCAGGTCAGGTGAGTTAGAGCTTCTCAACGACGCTTGGAACCGAACTAACTGAAACCGTCTAATAGCCATCCGGTACCTTTCGAGTGTTCCATCACGAGCAGAGTTTGAGTAACCGATTGTGTAACATTCACTTATCGTGTAAAGTGTATGCATCATGACACCATCTGTAATCCTGTATACAACATGCGAAGTGAACCTCTGCTCGAACTACTATCAGAGAACAAAGTACACGACGGTTCCGGCATGAGTCTGTCTCTCGTACTAATCCCCAAAAGCACTGACTTTAGCTACATTGATTCCGGTGATATTTCAATCATTCTGTAGGTGCAGTACGCTAGTATCCGAATTTGGACAAAGTCTTGTCAAGGAGCACCCATGGCTGCGCGTACGGCGGTGGCAGTACAGATATCCAATCGTTCGCAAGCAGCTCGCTTACGGTAGGTTTACACTACCAGGACATTACCTCCTACTGGTATTGTACACACAAGCCGCACCGACCCGTAGCCGTCTTCAATGCCAGACTAATGCCACTTTCTTTTGGCTTCTATTTCATTCACAACCCACCATACGGTACATACATCACCGCCTACAGATCGTCATATATGTACACCTTGCAAACCAATATAAACTGCACGTTCTACTCCACAGTCACTACTACTAGGAAGTAGCACACACTTTACAACCTACTCTACGGGCCCTCGGGCACTGCGTCTTAGTAGCAGTCTGCTTATTGCGGTATATAAATATAGAAATTCTCTCTCTCCTATCGTACACAATTACGTTGTCAATCGCGAGTCTTGTGCCAACAATCAAAGTTTGAAGTTCTGAGAAGTCGACTCGGCCGGACGTTTGAGATAGTAAAATATCATTGTGCTAGTATACACAAGGATTTTTCTACAATTTTACATTGTACGACATAGTTCTGACTACGTCTACGGTTTGCAAGGAAGAAGTCAACGGCGTTCACATTCAGCGCCAACCCTGCTAGTGATGGAACACTGAAAGGGACTGGGGTAACTGCGATGATCATGGTATTCAAGTTTAATGTCGTTCGGGCTAACAAGAAAGTTATGCTGACCTAAGTGCGCCATGGTGGAAGACGGGGTCAATCTCAATCTCGTTTCCGGACGAATCTTTGGCCTTCTCGAAACGAAAGGCAGAAAGAATTGCTGCAGCAGCTGCCCAAAGTGAGTTATTCGCAAAAAAACGTCCGGGGCAAATCCTACAAGACTTTTAAGCACCGAGGAACAACATTCCGCATCACCCGCTCACCTCCTCCCAAAGCCAAAGTACTTCGAGTTGTCTTGCATGGCGTCCGATTTCAGGTGTCCATCCACAGTGAGGTATCGAGTTGGATCGAAACGCTCCGGGTCATCGTACTCGTTATTCGCCATGGCCCTAACGTTTGCCGTGAAGCATTCAGTCAAGAGATGTGATCAATGACTTTACCAGCTATTGAATATCACAATTGTCCCTTTGGAGTAAAAGTGGGCTCCACGCGCACAGACCACGCATTACAATATAAACGTACCTTTTGGAATGTAATATCCCTCGACAATGTCACTTGTGGTGGTAGCATGAGGAGCGCCTAGTGTCTTAGTCAGTGTCACCGCGTAACTTCGTGATGGAACATCAGCCACCTAGAGGGGCGACGGGGTGCCATCTCATAACCTCAAATAACACAGCCTGCAAATACGGCAGGCGTTTTCTGTCTTCAAAGGTGGGTAAGACACCTTTCCCAACAACAGTATCTAGCTCCGCGTGAACTTTGTCCTGGATCTCAGGATTCAGTATCATGGCTAACAAGAGAGTTTTCAAGGTCGAGGAAGTCTAAGGGGCTAGCTTGTCATCCATCGTGCAGAGGCAACCATGCACACCTACGGTTTCTCCCGCAGCTAGCACAAGATCATCGACAGTCAATCTTCCGAGTCTACGAAAAAGAAAGGGAAGGAACGTACCTATATAAATACCCGTGGCTGTCTCCCTTGCAGTTGACTCCTCGGTGTCCTCTTGCTGCAGTATATCGGAAACAAAGCAGGTCTGCAATATACCAGCTTCCTGACAGCCATCAGTATGCGTGTTATCCAGCGGCACATAATGACTTACTGATTGTTCTTTAGCCATGGCAAAAGGAATGTCAGAAAAAGATTCCATCATATTTCTACACCTTCGTGCTTCATCCTGGAATGCAGCACCTGGAAACCAGGACGGAACGTATTTGACTGAGGAATGACCATGAGTATTTTTGTCATGCCACATATGAACCAGACTAACGAATTGGTATCGCTATCAGCAACCCAGCTCTTTCGGCAGTTAACCCCTTCGTCATACTTTCTGCCAAGCTGTTGGCCATTGAAATGATGGGGTCGTTCTTCCCCTCCATCCTTCTTCCGTAAGTGAACTCGAGAGCAATGGACACAGCATACCTGATAAATTGTTGGGATGATGGTGTAAAAGAGTAACCCGCTGCACTCACAAATCGAGGTGGTCGTAGAAGCTTTTACTATCCCGTTGAATGTTTTCCAAGAGCTTGCGAGCACCGCGGAGGTGTAATTCCTGATATCTATCAACGGTATCGTGACGAAGGCTAAGGTGGAGAAGCTTTCGTTGGGTCTTCCATTCCTTGCCATACTCCAAAACAGCAGTCGTGTGATCCGCACCGAAGCTGTGAGGAAGTTAGTCACTAGACGAAAGTTGAGCATGCTGCCTGGAAGACCTACAGTCGATACAGAGGCGAATGAGGGCGGTCTGAATAGATAGTTGACCGCTTTTCAGCCAGAATTCGCGCCATTTTCTCAGAATTCACGATGACGATATCTTGCCCAAATATGCGAGAATAAACAATCTCTCCTGCGGCAGGCAAACTTAGTGGGCGCGAGGTGTTGCAGCATGGGCAACGAACCATAAGCTTTCCCCCACTCTGCATATGTAAGATGAGGCTGCTTGGGATCGATGTCAAAGGCGTTTCCGACGATGGGCAACTGCCTGGGACCCGGGGGATAGGGTAGACTAGATTTCCTCCGAGTAATTCGAGTTGCAAGCCACAAGCCGGCCACGGTTATGCAGGCAGTGGTTACAAAAACAGGGGATGTTACCATCATTGTTGGGTCCCCAGTAAACTAGAGGAGCATGCAGATCTTATAGGCACACAGACGTGTCGCCCCGATAGCATAGAAGCCGGCGCCGTGAATGAGCACGGACTTGGAGTAGTGAGACATTCTAGTAGAGTTTAACTTATGAAAGGTGTAGATCTGAGTCAGGACAGACTTGAAAGTACGGTCTGCTGCGATATCAGCAACACTGAAACAAAGTCAACCTACGAATTAGGCAAAAGCACGGTTTGAAACCAACTTCAACTGGCACTGTTGCCGGTCTGATGCGAGACGTGCGTTGGCCTGCTTTCCTTGCTAAGCCAATTGAAAGTGACGCAACGTCCATACCGTTGCATGTTGTACTGTTCTGGTTCCTGAGACAGTCCACCGCTAGTACATATTATACTTGCCAGGGTTATGTAAGTTTCGGAAGTAAAATTTTACTTACATAACCGGTGCTTCATTCGCGCCCTCTGGCCCTGGGGGACAGAATGTTTCAGCGAGATCTCCATGTACTGTAGAATGGAGTCTAAGGAATAAACCACGAATATTATCGGTTTCTTTGGCTGGCGAATATAGTAGCTACCTACGTCAAGAGGAAGCGCTCCGTGGCTCGCCAGGCGCGTACAGTAAGTATCATGGTCTCAAACATTACGGTCGTCCGGGTATTAGCACACTGGTCCGCAACACAGGATCCGAGAGAAATAGGTAAAAAGATCCCTTTGGCTTTTGTGCCCCGTAAACGCTAGTCTGATATGTCATACTTACCTGAACCGAGTGACTCAGCCTGTACAGTCATCCTATCCTTCCCGGCCTGTTCAGTGCTCTTGAGTTAGTGCACCAGATAGTGTCGAAACGGGCAGCAGTGTGCCATTGGCAAGAGCGGGAACAGTGGGGTGAGCGGCGGAAAGGGTTGTATGACTGGTTGTCTCGCCGATAGCCGGGGGCGTCAATCTTGGATGTTATCTCTAGTACATATGTACTTGAGCACGTTGGGCTGCTCCCACGCCGCCACCGTTACCGTACTTTCGAGCCATCCTGTATACCGACCAACGGGTTCCAATGCTGCCATCCGAAGGTCCCACCCTGCCTTCTTATTAACTGCCAATGGCTGACCGGCTGTGCCTTTTTTTTCCGACAAGGGAAGAGTACAATAATTGGCCTTTCCATTCTGTTTCTCGGCATTGTAGTCTGGATACAATTCCTTCGACATTGCAAGCATCCAATCGTTTCACAGACAACCGCCTGAGATACGCGTGTTCTCTGCAGGACACCTTTACTTGCAGATGAAATGCAGTCTCTGTGACCTTCCGAATTGTCGGTGCATTTTCCACCTTCGGATCTGATGCACAAGCCAATTATAAGTTCGATTGGCGCGAGTATGCGTTTAATTATAAGCTTTTACTGGCTTCAGCGTCGGCTGATGGCAGTTGGTTTGTCCATCCCAACCCCATGCCCTGCAGATAAGCGGCTGGCGCCGTCGATCTGGTGACAGTCATAAGGCCCGTTGTTGAGAGGGTCACCCATAGACTTCTTTCCCAACAATGGTGTCTGACACCATCCTCAATGTGCACGAAGTTGTTGCAGCTATCCGGAGTATTCACAATCACAGCGGTATGTCTGCCTTCCTTTTCAGGAGTGTGTTCCCAAAAGTTCAGACGGGTTGTCCAGTTGCTTCACTCGTTGTATTACTATGGGACTTCTTCTTGACAATGGACGATGAGGTCCGTAGGATATGGCCGTGAGTACATTTTCTATTCACTTCCATCATCAGGATCGGAACTCCCTTCTCGCAGCGTGAAGAAGAGACCGTTCAAATGGTTGTACATGTTTCTACGTTATTTCCCTCTGTCTACACAGATGTAAGCGTGGTATCTTTTGGACGCCGGATTAATTAGCCTCACTCGGATACCTCAGATTTCATCAAATCGTTCTCCCTGACTTATCTGGGAACGATACTATACTCCCTCTTGCATGCAACCTGTGGCACGTGTACATGATAGTTCTGATACGAGTGATAAATGTGGCATTGGAGCTCGTACTGGCACTCAGAGGTGGGTGTCCGTATTCACCCTCCAGGACACGTCGCATTATGCATCTCGCACTAGTTGTTGCGTTATTTGGTGGACATCCATGGGTGTCCCGCCTGCTTGGCTGCATCATGGTGGTTGAATTTCTCTGTGCCGTGCCCGTTGCTTGGGAAAGCTTTCGTCATTATGAACACTGCATTCTTTTCATCCTGCCACCCGTGGTGCTAATACAAGCGTGCGTCCTGTAACCTGTTTGGGATTGTGAGCCTAAAGCCTCTTAGGGTTGCCTCCCTGGTCATCCAAACAACCTTTATTTTCATGACGTTATACAGAATCCTCATTAAAGACAGCAGATTTCGGAAAACAACCGTCATGTTCCAGCTTGCACGGGATGGGACAATTGCCTACTTTGTGGAGATGGGTCAGGAATATCCTATTAACTTCTGCGACGGTCAACTCACCTCCCTTAACTAGGGCTGATATGTTGTGTTTTCCTCATGTTAAAGCTACAATGGCAGCCAACCATTCTGTTCCTGTGCGCGCTAAGATTCTTCTACCTTCGTGGTATTGTTATTAACATTAAGTTGATCTAGCTGGGCAGTGACCATTCGCTCGATATGTGTAAGTTCGATCGATGAGATTCCGGCGGGACATATAGCTCAAAAGAGTGTAACTCACAGGGAACCCGTCTCATTTTGAACATGGCGCGGTTGCGAAGTCAGGAAGTACCACAAGACAACGACGATATTTTGTTTACTACCCAGATTGATGTCCCAGCTCATTTTATACCGGAAGATGGGGTATATCGATCCGGTTTGACCAGCATACAAAACCTGCTGTAAGCGGGCTAAGCTACATCACACCAGGCCTGTTCCGCGCTACTGTGTTAAGTACATACATGTATGTAGTACATTTTATCTTTTGTTTGTGCCGGCGGTCCGAAGCGGTCCGGTGAATGGAGCCTCCTTATTTGGAAGGCTTGCGGGGCACCATTGACCCGTTCCCGAAGTAGTTGCACCTGGTCACCATTTGTCGGCGAACAGTAGCGGCAGGACCTGACCGAGCATGGCGCCTTTTAATACGCCGGGTATCGTTGTTAGTGGATTCAAGGAACGGCCCGAGTCAATCCTTGCCCAAGGTAAGGCGAACACCGTGACCCCCGCAGCACGCAGTGTGTACTATTTATCTTTTAGGAGAAAGATTGTACATCGGGACTTCAACGGGAAATCTGCATATATATGACCTGAATGCTTCTGCAAGTAAGTTGAGGGTCTGCCCTTGACATGTTGAACCTAATCGATTGCCAGATCCTAACGAGCAGTCCATGTTAGTTGAGACTAAGAAGGGATTGTCACGGAGAGCCATTGATCAGCTGGGATATATTAAAGATATAAATTCGCTGGTGTTACTTTCTGGTGAGCGGTCTGACTGTAATTCCGGATTGGTAGGATGTTGCTAACCAGCTTCAAGAAACACTCGTGACTCTTTACCCATTACCGTCCTTTTCACCACCGACGCCACTCACCAAGGCCAAATCTGCATTCTCCTTCGCAACGTACTCCTCCGTGGCTGACGGGCAGTCATCACACGATGGCACGACGGCTATACCGACCATGGTCACACAACTCATCATCGGGTGCCGCAGGAAAGTAGTCATATACTGCTGGAAAGATGGAGAGGCTCAAGATATTAAAGTGTGTAGGACGTAGTATTGGTCACTGGTGACTGTCTAATCGTTTTGCTTCCGAAGGAAGCGGTGCTACCCCACTCCCCGCGTCTCATCAGCTTCCTGGATTACGACAACGTCTGTTTTGCGTACTCACCTACTGAATATGCAGTGTTTTCTATCAGCAAACTTGCGGCCGTAGACGTGGCCTTACCAACAGCACCTTCCGCGTCTATGGGAGCCCTGTCGGGTTTGGGTACTTATATGATGCTTAGGGGTGCGAAGTCGAAGCCCAACATGGTGAGACTTAGCGAAACGGAGGCCCTTGTGGTCAAGGATAGTACGTACACTCTTAGTGTTTTGTTCAGGATGTTGACGATTGTCTCAGACCAGGGGTTTGTGGTGGGCGTTGACGGTAAACAAACGAGGCCCGATGCTATTGATTGGCCGGGTCAGCCTGATGAAATCGGTAAGAATTCTCACTGGAACGCGCATCCTTGCTAATCAACCCGCCAGCGTACGTGAGCCCATACGTGTTTTCCATTCTTCCGCCGGGGACTGTTCCGGTACCCGATGACGAAGACGGTTCATCATCTGCCTTACCGTCGACCCAACAGACCACGATACCAGCCCCAGTTGTGCAAGTCATATCGACCATATCTACTTCACCCGTACAGACCCTATCATTCCCCTTTCCACAGCCTAGTTCTAACGTGCCTGCTAATCCTAACTGTTCCATCCGCTTGTTGACGGCATCTCTGGTTGCTAAGTCACCCCTTTTCCTCGTCTCTTCCCCGGTTGATCGGACGATCGCTACTACTGAAGGTAGCTGTGTATGGAAGTTTGAGATGAAACTATGGGGTGAACAGATTGATGAGCTAGTGCGGAAGGGTTCGTATGCAGATGCTTTAGCCCTCCTGAACATTCTGGACACTACTGCGCTCCTCGACAAGGTACACAAGAACCTGCGAAGTTGTTTTGCTACTTTCTCACCATTTCTTAGGAAGAGCGACGTACCCGAATACGCGCCCTGAACGCAGTCGCTCAGTTCCGTACGGGGAAGTACGACGATGCCATCAATACCTTCCTCGATCTTGACCTCAACCCTGCCAAGGTGGTTGCTCTTTACCCCGAACGAGTGGCCGGTCGGCTATCCGTCCCTCAAGATGAATGGATACCGCTATTTGGTGGTCCCGCAAGCTCGATACCTAAACCTGAAGACTCGACGTCCGCTAACTCAAGTGATGCCTCGAAGGAAGGCAGCAAAGAGAAGCTCACCGAACGATCACCTTCTCCTGCAGGCTCCATCCGCGTACGGTCAAAGACGGTGTTCGCCTCTTTAATACCGTCAGCAGCGAAGGATGACGATGTGGTTTCTCTGAGTGGTAGAAGGAGAGTTAAACAGCCGATAGGTAACAGAGTGATTCTCATGACTAAAGGGCATCTGACAAACAGGACGTCAGATGATTCTACCCGTGCTGTTGAAGTACTCTGGCGCTATCTAACAGACCGCAGACCGAAAGTTGCGGGAGCATTGGCTACGGTTAATATTACCTCCGCACAATCTCACCAGTGGCCAACCCTTTCGGAGACTTCCACAGAGGAACTATTTTCTCTGCCCAACGTTCCACTTTCGTCACTGACGCCGCAACAACTGATCCACTTCGCTCAAATCGTAGACACGGCATTGTTTAAATCCTACCTACTTTACCGGCCTGCGTTGCTTGGTCCTTTGTGCCGAGTTGCAAATTGGTGCGAAGTGTCAGAAGTTGAGGAGGAGCTGCGTGCGCGGGAGGTGGGCCTCTAAGGTTACTCAACGACCAACAGCTGATTTCTTTTGCCTCAGAAATTTGCAGAACTAATATTTTTATATAATGGGAAGAAGATGCATGCAAAAGCATTGGCACTCTTACAGCAGTGAGGTCTTTGTTTGCTAGTCCGTGATATATTCCTGAGGGTTCCACAAGGTTGAGTGAGAAGGAGGATGATATGAGGGACAAACTCAGCCCCACAATTTCTTATCTCCAGAAGCTAGGCCCAGAATACTTGGATCAAGTGTTCAAGTCTGCACGTTGGGTGTTTGACCAAGACCGCGAAATGGGCCTCCGGGTAATGCAGCCATGAACTGCATCCTATCTGGGCGTATCCTGACACGAACATCAGGTTTTCATGTCCGAAGATGTCGAACTCCCCCACTTTCAAGTGGTGGAATACCTTGAGAAGATCGACCCTCAAATTTCTGCCCGTTATATCGAGTACCTTATTGAGGAGAAACATGAAGAAGGTGGCATGTTCCATGATCGCCTTGCCGAACTCTACTTGAGCATTGCCGTCAGTGCGAAGAAACGTGGGGAAAACCGTAGGGATTTATTCCCCTTAAAATTGACAGGAGGTCATGTTGTGATATCACAGAGAAACGGGACGAGTTGTACACCAAGCTCCTCCATTTCATCGATACCACGAGCCATTACCAACCCGCTCGCCTATACGGCCGACTTTCAGAAGGTCGGTTAGTCGCGTGGTGTGACTGGACAGTGACGATACCTTCCACAGATCTCTATGAAGCGCGGGCCATACTATTAGGTCGTATGGGAAGACACGAGCATGCCCTAGAATTGTACGCATATAAGCTAGGCGATTTCCAGAAGGCCGAGGAGTATGACCGTATCATTATCCACGTACCCCGATTGATTACTATCTCTTTAGGTACTGCAAACGAGCGTACCGCCCTGACACTGAGACCAGCAAGATATTCCTGACATTGCTGAAGCTCTACCTACGGCCCACGACGAAGGATCTTCTCAACCTCCTCCCGCCTGCTCTGGATCTGATGAGGAGGCAAAGTCGTCGACTAGATCCCGCCGAAACACTGGAACTGCTTCCGCCCCTCGTATCAGCGAAGGAGGTGCATAAGTTCTTGCACCAGGCTCTGCGGATGCCAGTCTACGATAATCGTGTCATTAGGGAAATCAGGAAGGCCCGGAGCGAGCAACTTGCTGCGACATTGATGATACTTGAATCCAGACATGTCAAAGTGACGGACAGCAGGATGTAAGCAGCCATGTTTCCGTCACAGTTGCTGACCGCTGATGGTAATTATCTATGTTCTAGATGCCCCCAATGTCATAAGCGGCTCGGAAGCAGTGTCATTGCCGTCCACGCGCCACAGTTAGTTTCAAAATTTGAGCGCTTTCTAGGACTTATTCATGTCACATTTCAGTGGAGAGGTCACCCACTATCAATGTCGAGAAGCCTTTTCGAGGAAGCTTAATTCGCTACGGCAAAGTTAAATCCTGCAAAGGACAGCCTCGCATGACCACCAATGTCCGGAAGATCCTATATACCAACCATCCTGAGCACGTGTTGACTAAATGCAATTCGTTGCAGGGTTCATGTAGCTATTACAGAAAGCTGCAAGATACTGTACAGCTACTTCCCTTTCCCAGATAAGTGGTTGCCAGCAAGGTGCCTCCCGCTACCTGTAGATCCTCGACCGAAGAAGCTAATATGCGTTCGGGGTGATTGACAAGGGAAAAGGATTGTGAAAGGTTGCGCCATTCGGTAATTCTAGCGCAGATTCGCAGTCCATTAGCTTGACATAGCAGCAGCAGCAGTCTGACGGGTCCGGTGACTTAGGGATGCGGCCGAAAGATAGTCTGCTTAAGTGGCTGACTTTGAGTTAGGTCAGGTCGGCGGCGGGAACCATTTTTCCAACTTGTGGATCATATCTTCCACACTTGTGAGATATCTCACCAACACGTCTAGTATATCAGCACAGTCAAGAGGCGGAAAGGCGACTTGAAAGTCATCCTTGAAAGAAGCACTCAGGTCTGCTTTCGAATAGCTAATCAAACATTTGAGACCGATATAATTGAGAGAAATAATCGATGTAGCTTACCCCTGCTGCTTTCCAGACTTTTCCCGTTCATACTCCCATTCGAGTATTATCTTCATCCATGCTGAAATCTCATCTTTCAGCTCCCCAAATTCGGCCTTCTCATTCTCGCAGAGATCCATATGGAAGCGGAGAGAGGACGGTTGGTTATAATCTTCTATACAGCCAGGGAAAAAATCGTTCAGTCGCATTGCGAGCAGGCATGACTCGGGCGCTGTCCACAGGTAATGAATATACTGTAGAAAGGAGTTCAGTGGTGTATAATAAACTCGCCCAGTGACCACTTACTACTCGACAGAGGCTCTTCAAGATGATGAAGTACTTTTCTCGCAAACGCTCACTTTGTGCTTGATAATGCGCAAGTGTGCGCATCTCTTTCGTTGACAATACCCTGACCTCCTGGCCGTCGGGCGGGCGTTCCGTGTAAAACTGGTTCAAAGCGAGTATCTGTCCTGACTGTTTGGTAGCGAACTGGCGCAATCCTTCGACGGTTGTAAGGAGATTAAGCAAGTCGGGGATTTGACCAACGATAAACGTCGGGCGAAGAATGTTTCGGGTCGCGTAGAACAGCAAGGCGGGTGGTATGACCGCGCTATCGCTGCCTGCAGCCCCTGCTGTACCCACAACTTTGTCTGGAATCCGGGTAAGAAAAAAAGCATACAACAGAGTTGAGTTACTGGCCATATACCGTGCGGTGCGCCAGGGTGCTATACTCATCCCAGTTGATCCGAGATAATTGTGCTTCGAACTGCTTTCGGTTCTCCGAGTTCATGTCTACGCGAATGGGTGGCGGGAGGAATGAACTTCGCGTAAGTCCAGAATGTACTAACTTGTCATTGTCCGACGATAAGTCGTCGTAGAGAACGCGTCACGACACGTAGCTGTGATATTACATAATTGCAAGTCCAGTGCAGTGGTACATACATGCGAAACTTCGTACAAGCAAGCAATGATAGAGTTACTCGTCTTCGGGGTCGGAATCACCAAATAAACAAGGCCCATCGTAAACCACATCGACGCCTTCCCCCGGGAGGCCACTGGACACTCGGCACTCCAATTCGCTCGGTGCTTGACCTCCTATCGTTTGTGCCCCAACTCCGGAAGAAGGCCCATATTCGTCCAAGTAGGAAGGCCAACTTCCCAATAGCTGGGAAAACTCGACCCCGTCACCAAAAGCATCCGAATCATGGGCCAAGGCATCCTGAAGAGGATTGCGAGCCGACCCAACACTGGATGCAGTCCTAGGAGGGGAACGACTGCCATCTCCAATAGGCCTTTGAGACTCCACTCCCGTCTCGTTCGCTGAGGTGTCCAAAACTGTACCCATTGAGATGCTACTCAGGACACATCTCTCGGCTTGCGGGGGGTGACCAACGCCTTCCCTTCCCTTTGTAAACTCGATCGGACTTCCATTCGACGATGCCACAGGGAACGTAGCTTGTAGATGCTCTACCTGGAGAATCTTTCCGATAGTCGTCCAGGGATCTGGATCGGCAAGGAAGTCAAGTGGCAGACCAGTCATGGGAGCGATAACTGGATCATCCTTCACAAGCTGTGTCTCGCGAATATCATGTACCTGGTCAGGGCTGTCAGAGAATTCTAGTCCCTGGAACGTGGGTTGAGGTGGAAGGAAGGGGGGAGAAAGCTGAGGGCTTGATCGGATCATACTTCCAGAAAACTCGTCACTGCCAGTAGAAATACGGGGTAAGTGCTGAAGGCGTTCCAAGTCTGACCCGTCCGCCGTATCCTGCGATGGATGTATGCATTGTGCTACTTGCGGGCATTGACCGAACATTGTGAATTGGTTGTCAGACCACTCAGCTATAGGACTAGGAGGGAGTTGCGGTGAAGATTCGAACTCCAAGATCACGTCACGATCAACATCCATCATCGAGGAATCAGTAGTGAAGGGAGAAGACCGAGGAAGGGGCGAGAATCGATTGTTTCGCGTCCAGAGAGGACCCGGAGTGCAGAAAGGCGTCCTAGAGTTCGCATATCCGTCATCCGACCAGGAAGTCGTCCAGCTGTCTGTATTATCGTTTTCCTCTCGCCGCAAATGCTCGGTATCATATGGAAGATCCTATGAAGAGCCATGTGAGAACTTTTTAGTTA
Organism: Pisolithus thermaeus; assembly: GCA_024663475.1. NCBI lineage: Eukaryota > Fungi > Basidiomycota > Agaricomycetes > Boletales > Pisolithaceae > Pisolithus > Pisolithus thermaeus. The sequence goes on from JANFAF010000004.1 coordinate 369,051, forward strand.
ACATATTCTTGCCCGAAGTCGCATAGGTACTTTGTCCTTAGTTCCATATTCGTCCGTCGTTCTCGTGCCTCTACTAGGCACTGCGTCCTGGTGGGCAACCTTGGGTTTAACTTGAGCGCCAACCAGATCTGGCAGTTGAAGTATCCGATCGATGGCGGCTCGGATTGACATGTCTGACATCACGGGACCTCAGCACCGACGAAGGATCGGAAAACACAGAAACATACGATCCGACGTATCCAACGCAGAAAGTACCTTGGATGGTCGTTTTCGGTGGTTCTCGTTGTCAGAAGACGACGTACAAAACTGATTGGGTGAGACATGCGAAGCCTGCTGAGAGCCTTTGGGGCCAATGTTGTGGGGCACATGGGCAAAAGGTATCTCGGACAGTAGAGAAGCTGAACACGATGGCCCAGAGTTACGATCATCGCCAGAACAGCGCCTTAGGGCATTCGCGAGACGTTGCTTTACAAAATGTCGTTTTTGTGCACGACCCACAGCATCTCTTGTCTTCGCACGTACCGCATTTCTATGCGGTGTGCGCCTTTAACTCTGATAACGTGAGTAGACAGCAGGTCCAGTCAAACCTTTTTCCGCCCATATAGTTTGCACCGGCCATGGTTGTTGATGCGATTGGTGGATGATGATGGCGTTGTGCCAAGCTGCTAAGGCTCCGATACCGTAACAAATATGCCCATATGCCTTCGCCTTTCTCGCCAGCTGGCGTTCTCCACGGCTTTCCGAGTGTCCATTCACCCGTCCCGCAGCATCCATGACGGTGGGGTTTGACGCCACGGACAATCTTCAGGAGCAAGACATTGGCTTGTCCTACCCACCCAGCCCTAATTTAACCGTCTCCGATCTGGAAACGTCGAGTGCAGTCTCGCTCTCTCAGCTAGCGTCCCAAGTTCATCTCGAGCTGCCGCCATGCCATGCTCCTGCTCATCTAAAATCAACGTCCACGTCTGACGTTGTAAGGGTTGACGACGAGAAGCACGTCCCCCACCAAAGGATGCTATCACGATCACGCAGCCTTTCCCTTCTGATACAGAACGGTGACGTGCAGAGCACAGAAGTTGGTTCATTTGATTTCCCATATGATAAGGTTTTGAAGATGCGACAGTGGGTGCTCACTTTTGCCGTCGGTGAGACCATTTCTGTCATATAATACTTTTTGAACGCAGACCGTTTCAATACTACAGTTGACTTCGATTTGGATCTCGGACCTATCGTTCAAGCCGTATACCCCCCTGTGTATCTCTCAACCTCCGAATCAGAGAACATGTCTGTCGCGTAATCTATCCCGGGGTTTGATTGTATTGACGATATCCCAAAGTGCCTTTTCAGCATTTCCAGACTCGTTGCAATTTGACCAGGGGACAGAGGTTCACTCGTTCAGGATAAGAGTATACCCAGACTCTCCTTTCACACCTTGTCAGGACGGTCCCAAGAGGCCGGAGCCATTGGATGGCTTCATGTATGGCTTCTCATACTTCAGCCAAAAACGAGACTGCGGTTCCAAGCGCGGGTATAGACAGGTATCGGCACATCTTTTCCGTTTGAGTTGGGTTGGCATTTACCTTCAACCCAGTCTTCGTTGGTGCTTCTAACGTATCATCAATATCCTGCCTTCTTCACAAGCGTAATCTCAAAGCTCGGCCCCCTTTTTCATAACCACGGCATCACGATGCTAGAAACAGCGTGTCACAACGTTGCAAACTGGTGCGTGCATGAGACAGCTGTCCATCAAACCCCGCTGATATCCTCCGTTAAAGAAAGGCAGAGCCCCTCGTCAGGCTCCACTCTCGAACTCGGTTTCCTAGGGTCTGTGCTCCACGTCGAACTGCCAACGAGTACCGACAGCCAGCAGCTCATTGAAACTGCCTCTTTTGGTCGAGGCTTTGATCCTACAGAGCATGTTAGCCTGTTCTTCGTTCGTGCCGATGCATAAGTTGACTGGTACTTAGCTGCTCGCGTCATCGGTGCCACTCTATCCTCCCCCTATCAACTTGTTTGAGGCCTCGCTGTCCCATCTGTGGTCCGTCTGGGAATGCTTAATGTTGTGTGAGCCCTTATTGGTGTACGGTCCTTCGCCTTCCATGACCAGTCAGGCTGTCTGGTGGCTACGCGATCTTATACGTCCTGTTCGTATTCTGTCGAAACCTGAACCGTTCTTGCGAGATGACCCTCTTGGTAGATTCCACTGGCGGCAGATGTCCGACCATATTTCACCATCCATGACAGAGATCACGCACTGCTGGTGAACAAGTCTCCTCCCAAGGTGGGATTGATCATTGGTGTCACAAACCCATTTTTTGCCAAGTCGTGTACTCACTGGCCCCATGTTTTGAGCGTGGGACGAAAAATGAGGTGAGCCCCACAGACCAAAGAGGTCGAGACTCAAACATAAGGTTATCGCCAGACAAGGTGCCACGGTTGTCACTGGACCCTGTGCAGGGTGGACGACCAAGACTCATCGGAGGTACATCTCCAAAGATCGTCAGCTGCTGAAACGACTTGAAAAGGCGTGCGCTTCGAGCACGTCAGACAGTACGTATTTTGGGCCTATATTCGTGGATACGCGGATGTATGCGCCCTTTTTTCTAGGAATGCAAGCTTCGTTGGAGCTGCGAAGACACTTTTGCTCCCGCACCAATGCCGTTCTCGTGCCACTGAACCGTTATCTTAACACTCTCATACCGTCACCGGCGGAACGTAATACGACCCTCGGTCTTCGTCGACTCAAACCATTCAGTACAGCCGAGTTCTTTTTGTCGTTAAGGTCAAGTCCCTCTGCGCTACCTTTCAAGTCTCCTTCAAAACAGAGAGAATTCTATGAGAAGTGGTTGAGGACTCCCGCCTTTGGGCTCTGGTTGGCTCGTCAGGAGGAGGTTGTGCAAGATGCATTGCGACAGAAGATATAAAGTGGTACTCATACTTCACTTCGTGTACATATCGTGTTTCTTTCCTGGCCGTCCCTTTGCTGTGTAAGCCGGCGATGACATGGCAACTGTATGAGCCACCGATGCCAAACAGTGACAAACTTGGCCGAAGTTATACAGCCCGAGAGAGGGGAAGCAGAAAACTCGTCTCTGTTTGTTTCCTTCGCCCTGCCAACCGCCATCATCCTCAACCACGTCTCGGGCACACTCGACATTCTTGTTCGCTGTTGAGCGGTGGTTGTCAGTATCTGCTACCCTATTCTCTACGGAACTGTATAACGGCGGAAGAGTGCGTTATAGTCACTGTCACTGTATCCATACCTATCCATGTAAGACTTCTTCCATCTGTCCACGTCGCTGATTTTCGTAGCGCGCAAATCCTGTATACGCGCGTTTGCTGTCGTTGCTGTCCCTGTCGTCGGTTATACTGTCATTTGGGTACTCAACAATCCTGTTATTCTACTTTCTAGTGCAAAAGAGTTTCTGTTCTCCACGAATTCTGCTTCTGAGTCATGGCTGAGGACGATTTTGACATCTACGGCGAAGACGACGGCTTCACGTCGCACACAGACCAGGTAGGTCCCTGGTCCACAGCGCATACAGTATACTTGCTGACTTGAAGAAACCGGCCGTGTACTTCAAGGGTGATCTAATACATGACGAAGTCCAGTTAGAGGAGCCCGTCGAAACTGTAGCCACCACTGTTGAGCCGTCAACTGGCAGCAAGCGTCCCCGGGAGGATGATGAGCAGAATCCTCCCTCGGAGTCACGTTCCACTCCCGTAAACTTACAAGCCAAGACCGAACCCATCCAGAACGGCACCGCGAATGGTAATTACAACCCTGGCATGGCTAACGGTGGACAGATGGGCAGTGGAGGAGACCCTTCTGTGGCAGGTTACGACGCGCTGTATATTGGAGACTTACAATGGGTCCGTTTCGTCCTGTCGATTAGTCCACGCTGGCGTTATTCTTATCTTTTTCTTGTTTTTGTTTGTTGTTCTTGGCAGTGGACTACGGATGAGGACCTCCGTCAGGTTGCTCTCAACGTTGGAGTGAACATTGATCACCGGAACATCACATTTTCAGAGCATAAGGTCAATGGGAAGAGCAAAGGGTGAGGTCTTGTGACATGGGTTTATACTGGTACTGGTTTTCTTAACGTCGTGCAGAGTTGCATACGTAGAGTGCGGCAGCTTCGAAGCTGCCAATGTCCTCAAAACATGGTTTGATAACAAGTAAGTTCCACCGTAGTTTGTACTGAGAGTCGTTTAATGATGCGACCGACCCATTTTCAGCGAGTTTCAGAACAGACGAGCAACAGCAACGCTTACTAATTCGGCGCAAGGAAATCCATTCCGTACACTACCAAAAGGTAAGTAACCTGTACTCTTGCATCACATTGACCGGGTGAACAAACTTGACTAGAACCTCCTCCACGCGAGCTGCGAACGGGACAGCAAGGCAGTGGAACGACCTCCGGGGGTACCGGGGCGGGTCGTGGTGGAGGTACATTCCGAGGGGGCGGCCCTCAGGCGAGCGGCGGGGGTGCACAGAATATGATGGGCATGCAGCGTGGTGGAATGATGGGCGGTATGATGCGTGGTGGCATGCCTGCCATGATGGGTAATATGGGAATGGGCATGAACATGGGTATGGGAGGTATGGGAGGTATGGGGATGGGTAACATGGGGATGGGTGGCTTCGGAGGTATGGGTGGTGGTGGCTTTGTGGGAGGGCGAGGGGGTATGATTCCCCAAGGTCCCAGAGGGGGTGGGATGATGGTAGGAGGTAGAGGAGGCATGGGAGGCATGGGTATGGGCTTCTAACGATTCGTTGTCTGGCACTGCTCTTATATCCACCCGATGTATTTGTATAGGTATGGGAACGATGGGCGGCGGTGGCCGCGGCGGCTTCAGCATGCAGGGTCATTTCAACCCAGCCTTCATGCAAGGCGGCCAGGGGACCCAGTACGGGCCTAGCAAGCGCTTTCGAACCGACGAAAGTAGTTGAAAGTACACATAATCCTCGCCCAGCGCACTAGCATGGTGATACTCTACAGCTGAAGTTCATATTCTCTTCCGTTGAGCTTTATGTATTGATGTAATGTATGACCCTACATAACTTAGATGATATAAAGGTTGCCGTGGATGCATGCAGGAAAACAAATGTGGATACAGCAGTCTTGGATAATGGAACATATGCACAAGATGTTTATGTAGATAACACAACAGACGCGGTAAAAAGCGGCGAATGCGTCTAAGACCTATATGCCGCGCTTTAGATAGGTGGGAGCGAAATGCATACAAGTCGACGATTGCACTGGGTATCTGTCCTCCGAGAAAATGGTAAGGTTAGAATGATCCACGGATAGCCTAACGAATACCGCAGTATGTTTAACCGCGTTTCTCTCTCACTTCCCTCTCGCGCTTCCTTCGGCGCTTTTCTTCTTCGTGGCGTTTCTCTTCCAGCAAGGCAAGTTCGTCCTCGCGTTTAGCAAGGCGGGAGCTGAATACATAAGATCAAATGTAAAGTGTCAGGATAGGATGGACCAACCTTCTTAGCTCCTCAGTCATGACGGCACTCGCATCTGCTTCCATGTCATCATCATCGCTGTCGATGTCCCTTGTCACATAAGCAGCCCGATCTCTCCCGAACAGCTTCCATATTTCAGAGCGGATAGCATCCGCAGGAGATTCCGCACGTCGCTTAGGCGGAGGAGACGCTGAACACGACGAAGAGTGCGCTCGCTTCTTTGGTAGTACAGAACCAGTGACAGCTCGTGAGGCCGACGTTGACTTTGAGGGCTGTGCCTTTATCGGCGCTGAAGGCCCTTTTGCCTGGGAAGGTTTTGTCACGGAGGGTGTACTCCTAGTATCATCTCTCGCCGACTTAGCAGCGGATACACCCGCCTTTGCGGGGATGGCAGCTCTAGGCTGAACTCCAGACGAGGCAGATTTGCCAGCAGAGGGTACAGTGGCAGTCTTCGAAGCAGTCGAAGCTTTCGACACCAACTGCGAAGTGGACTCTGCAGAGTGTTACGACAGTCGTCGGAGTGAGCAGGCACGGAACGGCACTTACTTGCACCCGACGACAATGGCGATGCCGCGCTAGAGGCGGAACCGGAGCCCTGACCACTGGAGGACTGGGAGCTACTAGGAACAGGTTCCTTTTTCTTCGACTTCCCAAACCAGTCGTTAAACTCGCGGGCTTCCTCGCCGTCGAGTATGCCATGCTTAGCTTTTGCTCTGTCCTGGAGAATTTCGTCGATAGTCCTCGTGTCCCGTTTATTTACGTTCAATTTCGTGAGAGTGTTAGGCAATGCAGTAAGTCGTGCCTTCACCGACTGCGCACTAGACTCGGAGTCGGCAAGGGGGGCTGACGTGGCATCGATGGCGCCCCCTGGCAGTCGTCTGCCAGCCTTACTGTAGCCCGCCCCGATTGAAGAACGCTTGGCAGAGTACGAGCGACGCAATTCAGCCTCGAGTCTACGTTGTCGCTTCTCCTCCCTGGTAAGCGCCATGGCGGGGGATCCGGAACGAGAGTCACCCTCGTCGTCCGACGGGAATCTGCGTTTGCGGACCTCATCCTTCGCCGTCCCGTTCGACGTCGGCCACTTGGTTTTCTTTGGTCCATATACCAATGCGTTCCTAGCTTCCTCCTCACGACGTGCTTTCTCCGTCTCCAGCCGAGCCATGTCAGCCGCTCGCTTGGCCTCCAATTCCTGCTGCTTCTTCTCCTCCTCGAAGTGTTTCCGACGTAGTTTAGCTTGTTCCTCTCTTTCCTTCCGTTCAAATTCTTCCCGCTTCTTCCGTTTCATTTCCTCGTTTCGTTGGCGCTCGAGTAATGCGGTTTGGACCGCGCTCTGCGCCTCTTTAGTCTGCGAGGCACTCAGCGCCATTAAAGCAGCGAAACCGGTCATGGCGATCGACGACCGTCCTACGAGGACGCCTAGAACTGGGACAGACCGTAGTAAGATGGGAGGGTTGCAAGGACAAGAGATGCGATGCCAGCGGAGTGCTTTGGTCCACTTTATGAGACTAGGCTATGCTCCATTTGTTTGACATTATTTGGCACTGCATAAACATCCCATAAACAAGCCTGGAGGTCGGACTAATCGTGGCGCTGTGGAACAGGTTGTCAGATTCACAACTGCATACGTATCCAATACATGTAGTATAGCCTGTCCATTGTGCTGGGTAAATGTAGTGATAAATGAAGGGTCGGCCAAGATTTAGGAAGTTGCGCAAGTCATTAGTTTTCCCACAGTTTGCGGGGTAGTAGGAGAGATGCTCCGATTCCAATAACGACGACAACGAGGAGGTAGCAATACACGAACCATGCGTGAGCTGCAGCCTTGATTGAGAGTGAGAACATCGACGCCGCAGATGCAGGTCCAATGCTTCGCATTATCGAAACCAACACTTGGGCAAGTCCGTTAGTTGCACCGAGGCAGCCGCGGTTGGGAGACGCAGCTGCAATATAGATGAATATGCAAGCTGTAAAAACCAACGTGTCAGTGCTTATGCCACCAAATCTCCTTGAACGAGCGACTGACAAAAGCCAATGTTCAAAAGTACGGCACATGCAATCTGCATGCCAATCACACACCAAACTGCCCAATTTAGCCCATACACTCTTGCCAGGAAATTGATGACCGGAAACGTCAAGACCAATGGAATGCCACACGACACGGAAACGGTGTAGACGACCTTGGAACCAAACTGATCGTGTAAACTTGCGAAAAAGAGGATTTGAAAGAGTCCGCTTAAGATGCCATATACTGCAAGTATGTTGCCAATCAGAGGTGGGTCGAGACCAAGACCACCAAGTTCAATGGGAGTTGCATAGAATAATGGCTGTACAGCACGGAATGTGATATCAATAGTTGATAAAGCAGCATAATTCCCCGCCGCAATTAGCACCCGAGGAATTAGAAGCGCACGAAGAGGCAGCGGCCTGCTCTCGGCATCTTCACTAGTGGCAAGGGTTGTAGAAGACATGGGAGATTCAAGAGCCACCTGATCAAATTTTCGCTGGTAAAATTTCGACTCGATCAGTTGTCTGAGCGAGATGGTATTTGGTAATGTCTGGAAATTAAGACGATCATTATTTGATGAGCAGAAAAACAGCACAATTGAATCACGTACTTCTTTCAGGAACAGAAACGTGACTATCCAAGCAATTGCAGTGAAAGTCGCAGGTATCGCACATGCAAGGGAGTAAGGGTATTCTCTAAAGAATTTCACGTGCCCAAACACGTTGGGAAAACGGTCGGCAGGGCGAAAGAGGAAGCCTCCAATCAAAGGACTAAGGACAAGATAAACAACGAACGGATCACATCCTCCGTGTGGTGGCGTACCCTAGCGTGCTGCCGCTCGACCAAGCGATTGGCGTGTAAGCATATGCTTGCGCCAAATTTGTCTCATCGGTGATTTCCGCCATCATACTCTTGGTGACGCCAATGTTACCGTTCAGGGCACCGCTAAGGGCACGGCTGCATGTAGACAGTGAGAAAGATAAGTAGATATGGGTGTGGACTAGACGGAATTTCAGACCTTAGCACTAGACCTACGAAAGTCTTGGACAAGCCAAAGGAGTACATCGACAACGACAAGCCAAAAAGACCCGTGAGAAGGACAGGCTTCCGACCAACACGATCGGATATCTGGCTCCAATGAAGGACGGTGAGGGCCTGCGCAGCAAAGAACAGAGAGTGCTGTGATCACGCTAATTCAGTACAAAGACCTGGTACATCGAGTGGCAGAGTGCTGACCAGGAGTCCGACGCAGAACCCAACTTTGGTCTCGTCACCCTGGGTTACGCCGATGTCCCGTATTAACTGTAGTGCGCTGTCAGGCATACAGCGCACACTTGATGAGTGACATACCTGAGGGGCAAGGGGTGATATCAGTTGGGAGGTGAGTGGTTCTGCCAGTTGTAAGAAAAGTATGACGCCGAACTGACTCCAAGGCAAAGGGGTGCTACGCCGCCTTCGGTGCTGAATGTGCAACAAGGGAGTCTCTTCGTCCGCTATGTGTGCCATGGGTGTGGTTGGAAGAAAGCACAAGAAAGAGGATATTCGTCTGTACCCCTACTCCCTCCGCTGCGTCATTCGAGCAGCTGTCACCATCCAATCGTCATCCTGGAGCGTCACAACAGGGCAACGAAGTCGAGGAATTGCGATTTGCTGGCATTTCGCCCCCAGTATTCCAACTGCTCGTTTTCTTCAGCACGTGACATTCAACTGGAGATAGAAGAACGAGGTCGTCCCACGGAGTCGCTTGCTTGCGAGCCCAGAGTGCGCAACCATGGTCCGCCTCCGCCGACTCTTGACAGTAGTCACCATCCTAACACCTATCAGTCGTTGCTCATCCAGCTCATCCACATACGATCCAAACAAAAGAAGACACTTCCGGAGAACGCCATTGAGCACCGGGTCCACATGTCCGCGGCGAACCTATCGCGTCTCTTTTGCACTCTGCAGAAAGGACGCAGAGGGAAAATAAGGCTGTTCCGGCGCCAACGGTTGAAGAGGCCCCTCGCCAAGAAGAAATAGTCGCTGGGGAACGTATCCACGAAGAAATACCGCAGTGAGTTCCATATCGTTCCCCGGCTGCGGATATTCTGCATGCGTGCCGCAAAAAACAGTTCGGTCAAAGTACGTTTCGATATTGCCAACATTGTTACTTGACGCCGCTGACACCAAGACGGCCCATGAGACGTTAATAGAGTATAAGATGTAACGTTGGGAGGGGAGTGCTTTGCTCACTCTATTTGTTCTTATTTGGCACAGCACTGATCACGGTGGGTTCGGAAGTACTTTTAAGTCCCGGTGTTCGTAACTGCATACGTCTAATAGATGCGTAGTCTATCTACCGTGCTGGATATACTGATCATCCAGAGACTTTACCAAGAACTGAAGGGCAGGCAGGTGATCATTGGTTTTTCCACATTTTGCGGGGTAAAAGAAGGGATGTTCCAATAGCCACAAAAACGATGACGAGGAGGAAGTAGTACACAAACCATGCGTGGGCTGGGGTTTTGATCGAGAGCGAGAACATCGATGTTGCAGATGCAGGTCCGATGCTTCGCATGATTGAAACCAGCATTTGAGCTATTCCATTAGTCGCACCTAGGGACCCGCGATTCGGCGACGCAGCTGCAATATAGATGAAAATGCAAGCTACAGCGCACTGTCAGTACCAGAGTTACTAGTTCATGTCGATCGAGTGACTCGCCATAACCAAGATTCAAAAGCATGCTGCATACAATCTGCACGCCGATCACACACCAAACTGCCCAGTTCAATCCATATGCTCTCGCTAGGGCATTGATCAGTGGGCATGTCAGGATAAACGGAATCCCAGACGACACTGCAACGGTAAAGATGGCTTTGGAACCAAACCGATCATGCAAGTTTGCAAAGAAGAATATCTGGAAAAGCCCGTTTAAGACACCATAGACCGCAAGTATATTACCGATCTGTGGTGGATCGAGACCAAGGCCGCCGAGTTCAATTGGAGTTGCGTACAACAAGGGTTGCACGCCACGGAACGCAATCTCGATAGTCGACAGAGTAGCGTAATTTCCTGCCGCGATTAGCACCCGAGGGATGAGAAGGGCACGCAAAGGCAGCGGCTTGTTCTCGTCGTTTTCGTTAGTAACGGGCGTTTCAGTAGGGAGTTCCGATTCAAAGTCTTTCCTGTTAGAGCTCCATCGGCGAATTTTGGAACTGATCAGCTGTCTAAGAGGAACACTGTTTGGAAGAGTCTTTGGAAATTAGAGAACAATACTTAACGAACCACTACCGAAAGGCACCAGTCGGGGTACGTACCTCTTTCAGGAACAAGAACGTCACTATCCAAGCGATTGCCGCGAAAGTCGCTGGTACTGCACATGGAAGGAAGTAAGGGTATTCTTTCATGAACTCCACGTTTCCAAACACGTTAGGAAAATGATCAGCAGGGCGGGAAAGGAGGCCTCCAATTAAGGGACTGAAGAAAGGAAGATCAATGCATGCATCGCCCTCTAGATGGTAAACATACCCTAACGTGCCACCACTCGACCAAGCGATGGGCATGAAAGCATAAGCTTGTGCCAAGTTTGTCTCGTCGGTTATTTCCACCATCATACTCTTCATGACGCCAATATTACCATTCAGAGCACCATTAAGGGAACGACTGTGTATATTGTAAGTTTTAGGTAGATACGGATGCGAGCCAGACAAAATTCCTGACCTTAACACTAGGCCCACGAAAGTCTTGGATAAGCCAAAGCAGTACATCGATAGCGATAAGCCGAAAAGGCCCGTAAGAAGGACGGGCTTCCGACCGATATGATCGGATACCCGGCTCCAATGAAGGACGGTGAGAGCCTGGGTAGCAAAGAACAAGGAGTGCTGTGATCGTCCTACTTTAGTACGAGGATTTGGTACGTCAAGATGGGCGGGGACGCTCACCAAGAGTCCGACGTAGAACCCAACCTTGGTCTCGTCACCATGGGTTACACCAATATCTCGTATTAGCTGTAATGCACGTTGCAAGGTGACCAACCACATCACGACTATCCGATGACTGACATACCTGAGGAGCGAAGGGCGATATAAGCTGGGAGGTGAGAGGTTCAGCCAGTTGCAAGAAGAGGATAATAGTGAACTGGCGCCACGGCAAAGGGGTCCTCCGTCGCTTTTGTTGCTGAGCGTGCAGCAGGGGAGTCTCTTCGTGCACCGAGTGTGCCATGGGAGTGAGAGGGAGAGTTGAAAACAGGTGAACGCTCGTAATCAATTGATAATTTTTTCACTTGCACGCCTTGGTGGTGAGTCACTGTACAAACGTCATTAGACGTCTTTCTTATTTACGCTCGCTCACGGCATGAAGGAGCAGAGGGTTTGTTGCTGAGTAAGTCGGCGATTCGGCATCGAGTTCCGATTTCCTTGATTTCTTGGGCACGTGACCTCAAGTACTGGAGAGACAGGAGCAAGACGTGACGTCACGCCGTCTGGTGGAACGAAGGCGCAAAAACCCAAAAGTCTATCAGCCCCATCGTGGCTGAAATCAGGGTAGATTGCTTTGTCGTCCAACACGCGTGCACCACCATTGTCCACCTACAAGGCGGCGTGTTGTTTGTGGGTCCACATTTCTGCGCCACCCTTTAAAGGATGTATTAAACGCGACTTCCGACGTGGACGTAGTCACGACCTCACTGCCCATCAGCCATTGCGGCTACAACTTATTTCTGGCCTCCCCCATGCCATCCGATCGAAACAAGACGCTTCCGGCAGTTCCTCTGAGCATTAGCCCGCATGGTTGTGGCGGACCCATTGTGTCCCCGCTTGTTTCTGCAGAAAGCGCGCTCAGCATCAGTAAGGCTCTTCCAGCAATCAAAAGCGAAGAGACACTCTCCGAAGAGGAAATGGATAACTGGCGCGACCATTGGAACGAGTCCGTAAAGGAAACGGTGGGCTCCATTTCTTTCTGTGGCTTGCAGACGCGGATAACCTGTCGTTAGCACGTGTATCGCAAGAGACAACTAGGCCAACACATGCAATTTCCCGTGTCGCCGATATTCTTGGCCGACGCCACTGACAGTATCCCTGCCACACCACTATCTGCTTCCAGTCAAGCCTCCTCCACCTCACGATCCCACAGACGGTGGGGCTTCCTCAAGAGGTGCTGTACGAGTCAACTCAACCTGTGCTGACTCCTAACCTGGTTCGCAAAACAGGATGCCCACGAGCAAGCCAAGCCAAAAAGGGGTAAACGTATTGGAGTCCTTTCGGTGCAAAGCACAGCAAAACATACACAAAAGGCTGACGAACACCGTCTCCACGCTCGATATACGCACCAAGGCCAGAAACGTTGCATTGCCTGAATTAGCGATCACGTCGTCCATTCCCTCGTTGTTGCCACATGCCCCTCCTACTCGAACAATGGAAGAATCCGAAGTCCTAACGCAAGAGGAACTTATGGCAGACAAGAGAGGGGTTTACTTGACGCTCGATCCGGATTGGCAGATTTCCCGTGGCGAAGCGATGCTAAGTTTTCTATCGCCCATCCCTCAAGACTATGACCCCTTCAGGCCGGATTCTCCAATCCTGCACAGGCATCGATCCCTTTGTGACCTAGTCATGTTGGCGCAGAAGCCGTTTGAGGAGCCCAAAGCTGACAACCATGCTGAAACGTTCATTCACTCGATCGACGAATTGCATTCCTTTGTCCTGCACATGGATTGACGGACAAATTACCCACCTTCCTTACACAAAACATTCTTTGTCACCTTGCAACTTTTAGAAACATACCGTCCTGTACTTTGATGTGACGACATTATACCGCCAACATACCACTGTGCACACACCTCTCGTTTGTATCGTTATCGTTAATTGTGATTGCAATGTATTTGCCGTTTTTTTGATGGTACTGTAGTTATTGATTGACGTTGGGGCCCACAGCGTTTTGCTGTGGACGATTGACTTCGAGATATGATCGCAGTGCGCGCACGTCCTTTGTTGTCCACCCGCACAAAGTGTACAATGAGAATGACTCTTTGACTGCCACAGCACGACACCAGAGGTGGTTTTTTGAGGACGGCTGTCGCCTCGTAGCTTTGTTCTTCGGGTCCCCCCCGACGAACGCAGTTTGCGGAATTCGGATGTCAATGTCCGCTCCACGCGTGGGCAAAAAAAAGGCGGTGTCAGGCATCAGACAGAAGTTATACTTCCTGCTCGCCATCGTCATCACCGTCATCCTGTTGTATCCTCAGCGCACTCATTCTCGTACAAGTAGTAACTGTATTATCTTCCAATATGATATCCCCACCACTCTCACCAAAGATGGCTCGCAAACTGCCGGGTAACGATATCGAAAACGAACACCAATTGTCACTGCCATTGTCACCAAAGAGGTCTTTTGCACAGGACGGCCATGATCTTGTAGGCTCCAAACGTCGCCATGTGCTTTTGGAGGGTCTCGACGAACAGGGTTTACGCAGACGAGTGCCGCTCGGTGAGTATCTCGGCTCACACGGTTTGGTTCGTTGGCTGGAATCCAGAACGCACTAGATCCGTTGGCCGTATTGGACACAGAGCACAACTCTAGCTATGGCATGCAGTGGCCAGACTCGGACCTGCATATCTCCTTATCTAGTTCTCCCTCTTGTCCTGAACTCCAATCCTTTTCTCATGGAAAATCCTGGGGACAGCCATGCAGTGCCACCGGAAGGTCCATGGCAAGTTCAGTCTACACTTGGCCTCCGGCTGTTCAATGTGACAGTACGGTTCAGAACCTTATGCCCAGACGGGGTGTAGCAGAGTACGATATATTGTGCTATCCGGGTGAACACCTGTCACCCCATCGTACCCTTCACAAATCCACGTCCACCTTACCCCTATCGGAGAACCTAGGTACTGCCACCATGTTGGATGCCCCTCAAGCGAAATACGGAAGCCCTCTCTCTACTCCTACACGTACAAACTCCCTTCCGTGCGTCCGCTGTCCACCTGGTGATCTCTGGCAGGCTACGATTGCAAAAGACTTTTCAGTGGGCGAAGTGGGCTCTTCACCACTGAGCACGGCGTGCGGACCCCTCGACGATGGCGGAGTTTATTCTTCATTCTCCCCTTCGTCTCCACCCGGGTTATCCCCTTATCGCCCAAAGCTGACGCGTCGCGGTTCGGACTCGAACTTGGATCTCAATGCTAGTAACTCGGTGTCATTATTTCTTGCTTCAGGAAGTCAGCCACTACACACTCCAGAACAGCCCAAATCTTCCGTACCTATTGGTGCCGAGCGCAGCAGGGTGATGCGCATAATATCTAGTCGTTCCCCAAGCGAGAAATCTAGACTGTCATCTACTCGAGATACACTCACCGACGACCCTTCCTTCCACCTCTGGTATTCACCCTCGCAGTCACTCAAACTACAGTCTAAATTGAAAACTTTTTTGGAGGACGACAAGTTATCCCACCCTCCTCGTCCTGTCCCAATCTCCCAGGAAGATTTCTGTCGGCTCTTGCGACAGGCGACGAACAACAGGTTCGCACCTAAAATCTTCTCCCCTCTAAACCCTCTCCGTACCTCTGTCCCTCCCTCTAATCTTGCTGCCGATCCTACGTATGTCTCACGCATGCCATCCTTGACGAATATGCCGTCGCCCCGGTACACGCAGAGTCCTTCTATACGAGTGCGAACGTATGTGTTGTTCCTTCATCCCACACTTACTCACACCATCTCACATCCCTCTCTCCGCTCATCAGTACCTGCGACGTTTACCAATCCTCGCGTTTCGAGGAGGTGTGTGGACACTGCCGCGAGTGCAAAAGAGATTCGGTCGGAAAGCGTTTCTTGGCGTTTAAATATCGCCAAATGTCCCAGCGAAAGCGTCGCTCATACGACTTCGGTCTTCCTATTCCTGGGCGTGCTCCGCTGGACATGCTTGGTGGGATCGACTGTGACGAGCGAAGCTTGTGGGACGAGGTGGCCACTGTCACCTCTACGGAGCCATTCCCGCGTAGTGGCTCCGCCACCGTCTTCAGCGGTCGTACAGGACGCGGTGTTGATCATGTCATTTCTCCCACCGCGCGCGTGCCAGATATCCACGCATTCGACGACTTCCCGGCGGTTTCGGATGAAGATATGCTCACGCACGTGTCTCTTCGTGAGGTGTCTGTTTTCTGAACATCGGTCTATAATTATCCCAGGTCCCGTTGACCCGACAACGATCGAACCATTTTCTTGTTGCAATCAGCATAGAAACAAGTGTATTGTAGCTGCTCATATATACACAGGAACTTAATGTGCTTTTCATCGAGTATCTTTTTTTGATATTTAACACATTTTTTTCTTCAGATGTACGTATGTACGGTGATACATGTAACGAATAAGAAAGACAGAAACTACATATAGCAAGCATAACCGCCCCCCGAAAAAACTTCAGAAGAAATTATACTCCCTCGCGAGTGCAACCGTCTTAGCCGGTTCCACATCCGCAAGCACTCCATCCGCGCGGACCTCGTAGCTCTCGGGATCGACCGACATCTTGGGCATCGCATTATTCAATTTCATATCCTTCTTCTTGACGGAGCGGCAATTCTTGACAGCCGCGAAACGCTTTCTGAGACCATACGACGCGATGACTCCGTAGTCGACGGAGTGTTTGGAAACGAAGGCATAAGAGTTGTGGGCAGCTGAGCCAGGTAAGGAACCCCACATTGGGCGGCCGTAGGTAGGCTGGACCGTTGGTATGGAGGCGTTAGCGTCGCCCATCTGTCGGGGAAAGTATGAGTGGTTGCATGTTCGTTATTCCCTTTTGTAGAACGGGGAAGTGTACACATGCTTGCCACACCGGTTACGACGGCCACAAGTTCGGTGTGACAACCACGCGACCACGCGTGATCCGGTATAACCGCAAATTAAAAGGAACCAGAGACGGAACAACGAGTGAAATGGAGATCCAACGGAAGACAGGAACCAACCGGAGAATGACAAAACGCACCTGTGCCCAAGCTATGACACCAGACTTAAGGATCATCTCCGGCTTTGCACCGAAGTTTTCGGGTTTCCACAAAACGAGGTCCGCGATCTTGCCGACTTCGACCGAGCCCACGTACGAGTCGATACCGTGGGTAATGGCACTGGGGGAATCACATGGGTCAGGTTATAGTTAAACTCAACGCATTTACAGATATAGACTGAGGTGACGGAAGGGTAGAGGGGTAATACCAAATAGGGAAAGGACAGTAGACGCACGGATTAATCGTATACTTCGCGATGTATCTCTTCACCCTCCCATTATCGCATTCGTCCGTATCCCCGAGTTCTGTTAGCGGCCCCTTGAGACTCCTTAGCTTGCTTGCGGTGCGCCAGGTCCGCGTGACAACCTCGCCAACGCGTCCCATTGCCTGAGAATCGGAGCTGATCATTGAGATGGCGCCCATGTCGTGCAGCACGTCTTCGGCCGCAACAGTCTCTGCTCGGATACGCGATTCTGCAAAGGCTAGGTCTTCTGGGATAGATTTGTCAAGGTGATGGCAGACCATTAACATCTTACAGGGTTAGGTTCAGGAAGTGAGTAAATCGGCTGCCGTGCCGAGCACTTACGTCGAGATGCTCATCAAGAGTATTGGTGGCGTAAGGACGGGTGGGGTTTGTAGACGAGGGGAGGACATTATTCAAACCACAGACAACGATAATGTCAGGAGCATGGCCACCGCCTCATGTTGATTTCGCTCAGAAAAATTGAAAGTTGACGAATGAGCGCAGCACCCACCAGCACCCTCTGTGTGATAAGTGTGAATGGTGCGTCCCCCGAATGCTTCAATAGTGCCTGAGAGAAATCAAGTAACGTATAAGAACGAGAAAGTGCGGCAACCAACTCTCCACGAAGCCACTCTCGTTCAGGGTATCCGTGTGGATGTTCACCTGTTCGTCCCGCCGTCCCATAAGAAGTTCTAAGCATCGTGCGAAATCAAGTCATACCTGTACGTCATACAAATCTGCTACATCCAAACAAGCCTTGATTGCAGCAGGGGTGCTTCCCCAGTCTTCATGTAACTTGAGCCCGGCGGCGCCAGCTTTAACAACGTCTTCCATCGCAGCAATGTTCGAGTCGTTGCCCTTGCCAGTAAACGCAAAGTTCATAGGTAGGCCATCCGTCGCAGCGAGCATATGTTGGATGTAGAACGGACTTGACGTACAGGTTGTCGCATTCGTACCCGCGCTCGGACCGGTCCCGCCTCCGATCATTGTCGTTGTTCCAGACGCGAGCGCTTCTGTGACTTGCTGCGGGCAAATATAGTGCACGTGTGCATCGATAGCACCCGCTGTGACAATTAGCTTTTCGCCCGCAATGACGTCGGTTGCGGAGCCAATGACCAGGCAGGAGTCTGTTATTCCATGCATCATGTCTGGATTTCCAGCCTTTCCAATTCCAACGATGATGCCGCCTCGGACGCCTATGTCTGCCTGCAGTGCATAGGCATATACACTGAGCGGTGAGGGTCCGGAGAGGACTCACCTTGTAAATTCCACTCCAGTCAACGATGACGGCGTTTGTAATGACGAGATCGAGGGCTTTCGCACAGCCTGTCATTTGACCCATTCCATCCCGAATGGTTTTACCTGCAATAAGTCATGAATACTGTAGCAGAGGGACACTTCAGACGGGGTCACCTCCGCCGAACTTGACTTCCTCGCCATAAACGGCCTGGAAATTGTGTGGTTGTTGTCAACATGAAATTGGATGAAAGATGAGGATATGGTGACGCCTACCGAGTCTTTCTCAATCCTGATCCATAAGCTTGTATCTCCAAGCCGGACACGGTCTCCGACTGTAGGGCCAAACATTGAAATATACTCCTCCCTACCCATGTCACTGTCTGAGTACACCAATGGTGCATCTGGCTCAGGCACATGCGTAAATCCCATGAGCCGCTTTGTGTCAACTACTGGCTCAGCATGACTAGACACCAGATGTCGGGCAAAAAGTGCGGTTATGTTGTTTCCCCCCTTTGGGCATTTCTCACCGGCAATAGAGCACAGTGTAACTGTCTTGGTGTCTCCAGGTTCGAAGCGTACAGCCGTGCCCGCAGGTATGTCGAGTCGCTTGTGACGAGCTTTGACACGGTCGAACGCGAGAGCTTTGTTCGTCTCGACGAAGTGGTAGTGCGAACCGACCTACACGGGTCGGTACTTTAACGCTGGCGTGATAAACAAAGGATGGATTTACTTGGATGGGACGGTCACCATTATTAGTGACTCTGAGCCTTATGCGTTCCCGTCCACGGTTAATGACGATGCGTTCCTTCTTGGCAACGATTGCACCCGGGAGGCTCTCCGATAGACTTTGGGGAGGGGGAAAGCTGTCACAGGAAGGAATAGGGAGGAAGGAGCCATACAGCGCTGCCTCCAAGTCGCCATCATCCGTACAAATTGGGTCGTGCACGGTTACTAAGAAGACGCTGAGATGTCAGGCGAGGGCGAAGTGCTAGTAAGCTACATAAGAAACAGGTAATTAGTGAGCTAACCCGTCATGGAATGTCCCCTCTACTTGGATATCATGAAGTCGAGCGGGCACACTCGGGAGGACGTGTCTTCTTCCAAGAAGGGTTTTTCCATGATGCATGAGCTCTGCAACCGAGTGCTGACCGTCTCGAATACGCTCCTGCAACTGGGAGGCGATGAGAGCAGTAGCTTCGTTAATATTGAGTTGCAGTCCTCTTGCAAGACGCTTCTGGGCTAAGAAGCCCGCCTGGGATATACGATTATGGTGTTATTGATTCCATTCGAACATTGTCTGTTAGAAGATACCTGGTGAAGCAGTAGCTTGTCCTGCTCCCGAGGAAGGATGTACATTGATACGTTGGCCTGTGGCTATCTCTACTACTGGCAGTGGTGGCAACACGACCAGTGGAGGCCCCACGATAAGCTGGGAGATGCGTCACGTGACAAAGGCACTCCGTTCAACTCGGGTAGCGCACAAGAACGCATCGGCGACGAAGACGCTCCCAAGGTTGTGGTTTTCGTGCTAGCACGATGGTGGCGCTCGTAATTTCGTTAACATTATTGTCATCGCTGGCAGCCTTCCATTTCCTCATTTCCCCATGTTCACGGCGCCCGCGCGTACTCCGCATGGCAGTGTCTGGACACCTTTCTGCGCCGGTACGTTCCATTTCGGTCACCCAGTCACTCCGTTCCGCGGCGGAAAGTATGTGGATGTCTTTTGTCCGATCGAACTTTGGAGAAAGCCGACTTGGAAATATGTGCGTTGTCGTCGATCCTTTTGTTGACCTTTGACAGGACACAGGACATGACGTTGGCAGCATAATAACCGCATTCGTTCCGTTACTCGAGCAACAAAAGGCACTTCTCGTTATCTTCTGGTGTCAGCTCTTTTCGGTGGTTCGTCATTTCACTTTTTTCAATGGTCGAGGTTGCGTGGCTGTGCAAATCCTTAGATCCGATAGTTGTTTGCCGAGATCAGAATGAAATGTTGCTTGGTTATAAGCTGTTGATGTTTTATGACGGGCAGGGCTTGCTGCGCCTCATCTCTCCTCGGCACTGCTTTTGTTCCTCCCAACACTCCTTTCTTTGTAAAGTTACACTCCGGGTCTCTCCTTTTCCTACTTATGTCTCAACTCCCCAACTCACTCAAACGCACTATGTCGTTCTCCGAACCCATCCTGCCTCGCAAGTCATCCCGCATGTCCCTCCGTCGCACAGAATCATTCCTGTCGCTCTCGGACAGCTCCGACGATGAATCGGGCTCCTTCTTGCACCTCTCCTCGACATCGCCCAGCATCTCCCCTTACCCGCGCGCCATCGTGTACAGCAAAGAGCATCACAAACTTGGTCCCAGAACCAGGCCCGAGTTCACCATTGGCTCGTCACAGTCCTACGCCGCAGCAACCAAACTGCCTCGCAAGCGTTGTGCGCAACCCGTAGGGCAGCGGCCACTCTCCCCTTCTCCCGCTCCCACCCCGAAGAACACCGGCTTACGCACCAGCTCCCCCTTAGCCCCGTCGCGCAAGCTCCTTCCTCCCCGTGCCTCTTTCCCGCGTTCGAAGCCCGAGCCTGACCTTTATCGCTTCGCGATAAAGACGCGAATGGCCCACTCGCCGGAAGGCGAAAAGATCCTTCGCATGGGCCCCAGGCTGGCAGTGACCATGCTGACCGCAACAAGGGAGCTCGAGCGCATCGTGTCTGCCGCTGCGGAAGATGATGACTCTATCATGGAAGATGACTCACTCATGATGCCACCTGCAAGCGGGCGCCATTGGCGGGTTGTCTCGTATGGACAAGAGGTACAATGCGGGGCATGACGCGTTAACGTTTTGTACCATTACCCCGAGCCTCACTCATTCCACCCTATGCCGACTTGACCCTGGTTCCCCACCACCACCACTCACCCTCCCTCTACCCGTGACGACGTCTAACGTCAGTGACGTGACACGACGCCCGACGACGGAACGGACATGACATGTATTTATCCTGCAAACACAATCACACCCGCACGCTCGACACCAGACCTACAGTTTTGGAATTGGTTCTTGTAGTCTACTTAAGCATGGGATCCGATTCCTCTCCGTCCTTTCGTCTTTCATATGATTTATCCTTCGTTTCGGCTTGGAATTCTTGTCCTACATATTTTTTTTGAATGGGGATCTTGTAGCTATCTCCGTGTCCATTTGTCTCGTACTTGTATCAGTCCATTTCCAATCGCGACGACCCTACCAACGTGCCACTCGGACTCCGACGCTCTCTTCACTTCGTTTCGTCTCATAAAATGATTTTTTTGATCCATCTTCCCATGCATCCTATTTTCACCCCGATCCGTCCATCGCATCATTGATTCGACTTTGTTGATTACCCCTTTGTGCCACAGCATATCACTCGTTCTCCTACACATACCCATCGATACCCATCGATCATCAATGAAATTGAAACGTCGTGTTGCACTGCTATAAAGTACTTTCATCGCGCCTAGCGGATCTGTGATACGGATGCGGTCGGCGGATGCAGTGACGGGCTCCGACGACTCGTGCCAGTCACTGCACATGCTCCGTTCCATAGAATTGCATCCGACGCGTAGACCGAGGTCCGTCTTTGGCAATGAAACGCCGATGCCCTCGGTGCATGGGCACGGAGGAACAAAGTAAGCGCCAAATGCAGTCTCCTTTCAAGTACTGCCACGCGCAACTTTTTGAGTTGGAGCTGGCAACTTTAACTGCAAGGGACACCTCGCGTCCGAGGATCTACGATGTGTATGTAGACATCTGAGTCGGCTATGACAGAAAACTACACACGGGCAAGTGAAGAGACTAAAATCGTACAAGCTTGGCTAGGAACGGGATCGCAACTTGGATGACAGGACAAAGACCACAAGTGCCCAGCGCTCGAATTGTTCCTTGGATACGAATAAGAGAGCTTGGGAGAGTACAGCCTTGATAATTTGGGCTGACATTCCCTGTCAAAAGTGTCAGTTTAGACTTGCGTCGATCGTTGTCCGACGTCGTCAAGCAGTAAAAGAAAAAAGAGTTTCAAGTGACGGGAACAAACGACATAGAGAAAAAGGAAGGAGACGAACCTGATACCAACCCACTACCCCTTCCGTCTTCAGGACCCGAATGAGCAGAGCCAAGGCCCCTGACTGTTTAGCGCGTCCGCGGGGATGCTTCTGTGACGAGCCCCCAAGGCGTTTTTCGACGTCACCTGTCCGATCATCACGACCCATATCCTCGTCACTGTCGGAACCGGACGTGCGGGCTTGAATACGGACTTTGGCCATGATATACGGGTAAGTAACCTGCACAGCGTTAGCTCGGTAATAAACGTTTATTAGTTTCAGATGTAGCGCCGATGTTGGCGTGTTAAAACAAGGCCGTCATACACGCTCTCGCCGCGGCTGAGACGCCTATCAAACATACCCAGACAGACCGCGTATCGATCTGCTCGTATATCCGAGCAAAAAGGGGTGAGAACACGTTTCACTCACAATGGTGGCCAACGTTTTGCTGAACGCTCCCAACATGAAACTCATCCACGGTGTCATCTTCCCGCCGGCCCCGGCCTTTTCCCTGGCAAGTAAGAGTATGCTTTTCAGACGCTCGTACATGCCATACGTGATCGCCGGGTTGACGGTGAGTACCATGCTTGGCTTGAGACCGCGCCAAAGTCCCGTTATGCCGTCCTCGCGGATAATTTCACGTGCAACATTCAAGAACGAGTTATCATCCTGAATTTCCTGCAATTCCTTCGCTTCCCCGTCGCTCAGTGTTGGTGCGTCCAACTCGTATGGCTGACTTTCGTTGTCCCCGCCGTGCAACAGAGAGTAGGACTTGGTGCCCTGCCTTAACGACTTCCCAATTTGTTGGCGAGTAGCAATGACAGAAACGGGAATTGTGAAAATCTGAGAGAGCGCGCCGGCGATGGCCCCGAGGGTAAGTTCGGCAGCTGTTGAGAGCGGTGGTGGCTTTGAGCCTTTCGGAAGCTTGGATGTGAGACGCTTCGTGTAAGCTGTGCGTATGAAGGAGTAGAAGAAGAAATAGGCGTATTCTAGGTGAACATGGGCGACGCCGTCAGGCAACGCATTTCAAAAGAATGTGAGTAGCGCGCGTACGGGTGGAAAACGTGTTCAACATCGTTGCTGCGAATCCACTGTACCACCCCATAGTACCCTCTTCACGGAGTATGTCTCGAAGTACGGATAACATCGTCATATCATCCTTGCGCTTGCCCTTGGCCGTTGAAGAAGTGGCTTGAATCCGGGTTTTTGCACTGAGAAATACGAAGGGAATTTTCCAAAAGATTCAACAGAAACGCGGATCGTACGTACACATCTAGAGGGTACACGATGCTGAATAGGTAGATGAGTGCGTATCATAGGCTTGGGACCAAAGTACGAACTCACGCGTTGCTGAAGCATGCACCAAGTGCACCCGCCAAAGCATAGCCGAGCGGTGTCAACTGCTGCGGTAGATTATTGGCCTGTTTGGACTGTACCGACATTGTCTCGTTTCTGTGGAAGTTTTCTGAGTTATGGGCGCCGAAGTGTCCTGTCCTTTAAGTGTTATCCCATCGCCCGGTCACTGCCATTCCAACTCCAACCGGCTACTTCTGACGATACCACATGATATCGCCGTCGTCCAATGAGCGTTCTGGTGACCAAACAAGGAAGTCGGCGCCTTTAGATCCTAACAATGACAAACAAACATCTCCGTACATATGACTATGTCCCACCATCCCAACTTCCCTCCGAGTCTCTCCATATCACCTAGCACGACAGCCGACGACAGCGATGAGTTTGGGCTTTTAGCTCAGCGAGACGCGATTGAGAAGTTTGGCATCGCAGGCAGGGTCTGGTGATTACCCCCCGCTTTCTTCTCCGACAATTGAGAACACGCGTGTGTTGAGGATCGATGTCCGGGCAGGGAAGCTGCGTTGGCAATGTGTTCCTATGTCGACTCTATGAGCGTTGACGCGCACGATTTGGAGTTCGATCCGCCTTTCCTTGAGGGCAGGGGTTGGGATGGACAGCCGACACTGATCGAACTTGGGTCAGGAACGGGTATTGTTGCTGCGCAGATTGCACGTATGTTTGTGGGCGATGGAATTGTCATCGCCACAGATCTTCCGGACGTGTGTCCTCTACTAGAGCGGAACCTCCACGCTCACACTGGCCATTCGGGTTCCAGGAAGTCAGGATGCGACAACGTCTTCGTAAGGCCCCTCTCCTGGGGAGATATGAAGCATGTTGCGCTCATCGGACAAGAATTTGGTTTGAGTAGAGATGCAAGTTCCACGGGAGATGCACCGTCTCGATCTTTTAATATACTTACCCATGTCATCTGCAGTGACCTCGTACGTCTCCGTCTTTCCCCTATTGTTTACCCCGTAATCTCTCCGTCAGGTGTACTTCCCAGAACTGTTTGCACCCCTACTACGCACGCTTATTCATCTCACTTCATTCCCATGCACGACCGCCGTGAATGGAATTTACCCTAAAGTTGTCATCTCGTACAAAATGCGCAGTTTACAGAAAGAAGCGCCCTTCTGGGCTGCGTTCGGGCTGTGGTTCACGTTCTACCCAGTCCTTTGTCGCCGCCGGCGTCCGAGGCATCCCATCCCGCCTTCAGTCGTAGTGGATGATCATGGGTTGAAAGAAGATGTAAATGCGGAATCATGGATACCATTCGGTGATATCGATCCCGACACTCCTGACCGGACATTTATCTTCTACGCGTATCGCCGCCCCGAGTCACTGTCGTGGGAGATTCCGCAGAGCGATCAGGACCTCATCGATGGAGTTGGGGCCAGGGGCACGTCATTCAGCAAGACGGATGACACGTTCGAGACGCTCTTACTCATGGTCATGGAGCCCATAGATTGACAAGCAACAGATGTACTATACTCATACCTACGTCACATGCAGGGACGGGTACAATAGCATCGGAGACTGCGCAACAGCGAACGAGGGAAGTCATAACCAAAAGTCTTACCACTACCCTGTCTCCAATCGCTTATTTTCCTTCGGAGCACACCTGCCTCTCTCCCGACGTTGTCAGGCTATCTGTCCCCTGCAGCACCGTGATGATAAAAGCGCTGGTTACCATTCTCCAACAACCCCACAGAATTGTTATAATCCGCACCCTTCTCCTGCGCGTACTCGGGAGGCATATGTGAACGCAGGACAATACCTGGAGCGGGGAAGTTGACTATTTTCACTGGATGTTTCAGAAGAGGGGCCATCGAGCTAGCGTTTGACGGTAGCTTGGACTTAGATGACGCACGGGAGGACGCCATAGCAGTGGTACTGGACGCGGCAGGTACGAAGCCAGGTGCTTCGAAAGGGCGAAGCTCCATGTGATACTTTGAGGTGGATTCATAGTTCGTATACATGCGAACGCGTCAATCGGTCGTCCAGTAAGCATCAAACTATGAGAAGAAAAGCGCTGGATTACACTCACACGAGTCGTGAACCTGGGAAACAAACAACTCGGCTTGAACGACTTCTTCACCTCCACCTCACCTTGTAAAACCCTTGTCTCCTTTCGGCCCTCTCTCGATGATCCATCCGCCGAAGGCCAAAACACGCCCTTTGACACAGTCTCGAGGAAAAAATTGTCTGTCCTTCGCTCGGAATCGTCCAGCTCCATCGTCGCATCCAATCCCGTAGCAAGTGATCTGACAAGGAAGAGTCTGATCGCCGACGGAGAGGAGAATAGGCCAAGTGCTTGTACGTCTGTACCCGTCAAGGTTAACCAGACAGGAGCAGAAATTCCACGGGCGTACGTTAACTACACGAATGGTTAGTAATTTGGTAGGAGTCTGACTTCGGCACAAACTGGGTTGGCAAGAGCTAACTGCAGAGGCGTTATAAGGATGTCCGGTAATTTAGGTAGAATAGAACGTACGGTGCACGTTACTTCGACTTGTCTTGAATCGAAGAGGGTCCCACGGACGTTGACGGCAGGTAAAACATGCCATCCTGCAGGATCATCTAGGATCTGCAATAAATGACGGGCCTCGGGTAAGTAAAGTGCGTTGCATACCCTCGGGGCCGGGAAGTGGTCGGTTCTCTTTAATAGCCCTCTGGAGCATTGGCGACGGCGGTTGCGATCTCACCATAGGCACATAGGCAAACGACGTTACAAGGCTGTGTAACTTAAACACGGTCGCCTACACGGCCGAATAAACCGAACTTACGTCTTATTGACTCTCAAGGCCTTGCGCTTGATCGTGACGGTGAGCTTGTAGTCAAGGTATCCAACGCCAGCTCTCTCTGAGAACGTGGCAGGAAGAGGAAATCCTTTCTTGACCTTCCCGTCTAGTACCTCTACTTCGCGGGGCAGGGTTATCAGGAACGGCCACGAATAAATTCCTCTTTCAAGTTTAGAAACATTGGATCCGTCTGGAAGAGGAACTGAAGGACTCCATAGCTCGTTCTCAATATTTAGGAACTCGTCCTCTTCCTGCCCGACGAAGGTCGTCCCAGCCGTGACCTAAACGTGACAAATAAAAATTCCCCATGTGCTTACTTATGCGACTCAGCCTTGCGCGTCAAATGACTCAACTCACCTTGATGGTGATAGCTTTGAGTGACTCGGACTGGAGAATGTCCAAGTCGACGCGCCCAGTGATCTTGTCATTCTGGTAAAAACACGGTAGGGATGTCGGATTCGGTGACCGACTGTGGACGTATAGAGTTAGCCACTTGCGGGCTCTGCCATCCTCCAGAGATATGGAGTACGTTGAGCCGGAATGGTCGTTACCTCTACTAGCATTGCTACTTGACGCTAGTTGTGTTGTTCGCGAGTATCCAGGAAGGTCGCCCATATCCTTCAAGATGCCGACGCCACCAAGAGGGTAGCTTTCCCCAATATACGCACTGGAGTGCAGAACAGAGGTACGCACTTACATTTTAGCACGCCGTGCGGTCCATATCGGATGTGTTGAAGATGACCATGCGGTTGCATGCCGGATATGACTCGTCGCAAGTGCAACCGAGCAATCTTGGGAATACAATACAGGCTATTGCGGCCAATGCACGGACACGTGTGCGACCATACTACAACTGACCACCACTGAGTGTCTTTGTGAGGACACCACAGTCATCAGTCCGCCGATTGGTGAGCAGGTAAGAATAACTCCGGCCCGCCCGTACATAAGCTGGCAATGTGCAGAGTCGCACGTGACCTCTCTCTCCCACCTTGGCCTTCCTCCCCCGATCAGTCATACTAACTCAAAATGTCCTTTGGCGGGTGGGCAAGCCACCATCTTGCATCCATACACGATGCTGATTTATTCGTAGCTCGGCGTTTGGGGCTAGCACGACTGCGGCACCCGCAAACACGTCGATATTCGGCCAAAGCACGGCGTCCGAGAAGCCAGCTGGATCACTCTTTGGTTCAACTCAACCAACCACTTCGACGTTCACAGGCTTCGGTCAGCCACAACAACAGCAGCAGACCCAGCAGCCAGCACAAAACACTTCACTGTTTGGAGGTGGTCAGCAACAGCAGCCTGCGACGTCACTGTTCGGGAATCAACAGGCCAAAGGCACTACGACTCAGGCAGCATCTGGAACATCACTGTTTGGTGGGACGACGCAGCCTCAGACAACGCCTGGAACGTCCTTGTTTGGGAGTACGACGCAACCTCAGACAACGCCTGGCACGTCCTTGTTTGGGAGTACGACGCAACCTCAGACGACTCCCGGGACGTCTTTGTTCGGTGGGACGACCCAGCAGCCTCAAGGCACTGGGACGTCGCTATTTGGTGGGACGACACCACAACCTCAAAGTACGACGGGGACGTCCTTATTTGGCGGCGCGCAACAGCAACAGCCTCAGGGAACATCTCTGTTTGGTACAACGCAACAACAGCCTCAGCCCACGACGGGAACGTCGCTGTTTGGCACCACAACGCAGCCTGGCGCACCCCCTCAGCAAACCGCCGGACAGTTTGGTGGTCAACAACCTGCTCAACAAGGCACAGGTCTCTTTGGTAGTACCCTCCAACCACAGCCGACGCTACCAGCTTTTGGCACTGGTTCTACAACAACGGGACCGTCGCCGTTCGGGGTCCAACAGTCGTGAGTTTCCTTCTCTGCTTTGTGACCTGTTCAGTCACTGATGGCGTACAGGATGAGGTTAGGTGTGCTCTCAGATATGTCAGGTATCATTAACACATGCTTCCAGTATATCCCCGGTGCAACCCACAGGACAAGTACTTTTCTCAAGATCTACGAAGTTTAATGACCTTCCTGAGGATATTAAGAAAAAATTCGAGGCTCTCGAGTATGTGCAACTGCAGGACACTCTCGGGATGATCTCACTTTAGATAGTACATACATCCATGGTCGCGTCCAGATTAGTAACGAGCTAAAACAACGCAAGCTTGGTCAGGAACCCACCAAAGGTCAAGAGCTCATCCGCGAAGTGCACAAGGTCGGGTCGATCCTGTCTGTATAACAGTCAAGTAGACTGACGTTCTCTTGTTCTTACAGGAACTGCTAAGTGTCACGTCCATGATACAAGCAGATGCCCAGTTTGTTCGAGATCTCAAAGCTAAAACAGAGCAAGCTGTTCAAGATACTATTGCTGCAACTCGCATTGTAGATGGCTTCAAAAACCCACAGCAACACGGTGTTTACTTGAAGAACTATGCCTCGTTCCCACTGGAGTGAGAAGTTCCATTGGAGCTGGAGCTCCCATACTGATTAGATCTCCAGGTTCTTCACCCGTGTGAGCAAGCAGATGCAGGAACGCCTGCAATGGTGTAAAAATACGATTGAGGTATCATCCATTTTCCTACTCAAGTCCACGAGCCATATAATCATGTCTCTCTAAGCAAATTGAACGAAAATTGTCCTCGACAGCAACTCAACAGCAAAATACTCCTCATGGTTCGTTGTTTCGTCCATTCCTGCTAGGACTTACGGGTGAATCCCATTCATAGCCATCGCATCTGCATTGCAAGCTCAACATGCTGTGTTCGTGTCTCTCGCAGCCAAGACAGCCACGGCGGACGCCGAACTACAGAAGTTGAAGGCGCTGTATACACAGCTGTGGCGTGCCAAGACGGGGAGCGTAAGGGACCCATTCAATGATCTCGATCGAGGTAACGGGAGTGATTTCGGGATGGAGTCACTGCAAGTGAAATGAACAGTTCATCTGTAGTCGCACAGGTTATTTGATCTGATTGGTTTACTGAGACGCGGGGCCTGTGATAAATGACCAGTACACTATATACGTATACCCTGTGAGCCGATGGCCCTGATGGCAGTGAGTGATGACACGTTTGAGGCACGGATACACTCCAGAGCATCCAAGCCCACCTTGAACTGGGAAGTATTTGACTTGGATCGTGTGCTGTGAGATTCCTGTATTGTAGATTCTACTACGCGATCGTCGACTATGGCATATCCGCAAGACTTCGTCAGCGGTGAGCAGTACCGCTACGCACTTACGAACTTTGTGGGTATCCGTCCTACTCCCATATCGCAACACGATGCGTCGCAGCACCGAGCTTCTTATACAAGATGAGCTGACACCTCCGACAGCGTATAGCGCACGAAAAGGTCGAGGAACAACGACGCCAGCTTGAAGAACAGGAGCGACAGATTGCACTTCTTCGTTCGCGTATAGCGCTTTTGGAGGGTACTACGAAGACGCAGGATACGCTCACGAAACAGGGAGGAACATCAGTGGATGACTTTTCGATTAAGGTGCGTATCCCTCCAAAGGCGCACGCATGGCGTCGCTCATCGTGGGGTTCCTCGTTATATCGTTGACATCATTGGCATGATTCACCGTGGCACGTTTCGACACTCAGAACGCTGCTTCTCAGCTGGAAAGACTGATTAATAGATGGGCAGCGGAGGTCGTGCGAGCCCCGCCTGGCAGCCTGGACAACATCTATGCCGCTGCCATCTCGGATATCACAGGCAGCAATGAACCGCTACCTCCTGGTGCGAGCCCCATGCAAGTACAGAACATCTTGCGACATGTCATGTCCGACATGATCAGTGCCGAGGTCATCAACTGTCTGATCGTGACTAACTCGAGCGAGGCAAACGTGCAATTGACGCGTATCAATGAGCACTTGTTCTCTCGTGAGTGCATATTCGAGGCAACCGTACTATCTCGTTGGGACAACTCATGGGTAACCTACCCTACATGTTGAACAGGAAATCCTATGGTTGCAGCCGTCTGGCGTCGTCAGACCTTTTCAGCGGCGGTCGATACCTGTGACCCGAACATGGCACATGGCATCTTCAATGACCAAATGCCATCTCTGGTCAAAGTACTCGGCGCATCCATGAAAGGTGTCATCAGAATTTTTGATGCTGCGTACAACTTTTCACGAATGTTACACGGTGCCAACGTCAGCGGAGCATCTACAGACGCATTTTATCGATCGTTCGTGCCGGAGATAGGAAGTGCCCTGTTACCACGCCAGATAGAGCTCATACGGCGGTGCTTAAAGAGTGAGCGAGGAGAGGTTGATCGAGTCGGGGCGACTGTTTTTCCCGGACTGGTCAAAGTGGCAAAAGGGACCACAACAGGCGGTGAACAGGACCAAGATAACATGCAGAGTGTTGTCAGACGTGCACAGGTTATTTGCGAGTGCGCACTACTGATCGGTGCCGACGGCACAGTACCGATGGCGTAAAGGAAGGAGGCGGGGGTAGATGAGCTTCCATTTAATGTAGGATATTACTTGCATGGATCTACCTGCTGTATCCCATCCAGTATCATACCTGTTACACCGAAGGATATTTCCCGGAGAAATCGAAGTTCATGATAAACGGGTTAAAGTATTTAGTGCTACTGGCGTCAGCGTGGCCGTGGTAGAAAAATACTCGCACAGACCCGCGCACCATCGAGATATCAGTTTGCGGTTGAGTCGGTTGTGTTCTAGTCCGTCTGTAACTTCGGTCATCTGCCTGATTCGGGTTTGACAGATTTCAAGGCCGTTGTTCGAAGTCAAATTCCAGTATTCGGCGACCATATACAGGAGCCTTCCAGCCCATTCGAAAGGCTTCCATAAAGTTGTTTGCGTGCGCGAAGTGTGTTTTGTGTATACTCGCCTAGTTGAACTCGAACCTGCTGGCGCGAACACGGCGGGGACGGGTTGACGTCTGACACTTGTCGTCAATCAGAGTCTCCACACTTCGCGCACATAAACCCGATACGAACGACCCTGGAAGGAATGTGTCCGAGGGGATGAATACACGGAAGCTTCCTAAGGGAAAAGACTTGAGATATCTTGCCATATGTACATGAGTCCGCTCACCCACTGCACAGTTGATGATAGCATGACACGTGAACGACGGCCTGATGCTACGCAGCACATTGCAAGGCACTAACCAACCATAAGTGCATAAGCCGTGTTCTTGATCTATAATTAATGTGCCTGCCAGCTACTTGCATGGATGTGAATTCTGATGGAAGTGTTGACCCAGACTCGATTTAGGAAAGTCAGGGGAATGGGTGACTGCGAAGACTGGATAGGGAAGGGCCGTGCATTGCTCCAACTGTGTCTTCGCAAAGATTATAGATAACGCGAGTGGCGCCGCCACAGAACATATCTCACTATCAGAAGACTCCGTGATCCAGACTCGATCGTGTGACTGCTCTCCTACGTGGAAGGTCCTGAATGACGACCCCGAAGTGCATCACCGGTATGGAAATTGGGGTCGAGGAATGCAGCGTTGTCAGGATGTCGTTGGCGTGCTATCTGTGGAGCGGCCAGCAATGGAAGGCGAAACTGATGGTAATTACGTGGCAGTAAACCATACATTATTGATGAAAACTTGGCGCTGCCGTCTGCCCATTCTCAGCAACCCTTGCCATTGAATCATTGAGCAGATTGGGAAAGTGGAAAGTCGACGCTATTTTATATGGTGAGTTGTTGGGGTACGTGAAGATGGAGGTTGTCCTTCGCGAACCTTGACCTGGGTGATGTGTCGATGTGTTGAAGTCCTAATTAGCCCTGATGAGATGCATCGGATGCCCGTGCCGAAACCAATCTATTTAGTTCGAACACGAGGATGACGGCTTGAGGAGTGAGGATAGGCAGTTAGACGATGCATGGCGTACAGTGAACCTCGTACCATCAACTACTGATTGCTGGACGTCGAAGGGATCAATGACAGTTTGAAGCAAGTGTCATAAGCATCGCGTACTTAGATGTTGGCGAACCGTGGACAGGATATGTCTCAACTTGGCATCTCACGCATACGGCCGGAGCTCATGCACGGTGCCGGCCAAAGACAGTGTTGTGCCGAAGAATTGCTGACTCGTCCAGAGTCAAAATGTTATTATCCACCTGAAAGCGGGAAGTAATCAGCGCTCTAGGCATGTGTGATAACACCAGCACCTACTTCCCAGAGATACTTGCACTACGAATTTGGTCTGAGTTGGTCAGAAAATGGGCTCACAACGACGGCAGGGCGGGCGGCCCCTCATATCTGCCGTCTCATACGCATTTGCAATCATGTCACTACTACTAATCCAGGGCAGTCAGATCTGAAAGGAAAGTGCGGGATACGGAAAAACCAATAACACGCCTAACTCTGGCTTACATGAATCATCTTACGCTGGTACCTGTGAAGCCTGATAAATTCCGTGTTTTAATGAGTGGGTCCTACTGTATGTATATCAGTTGTATCGAGCAATATTGCGGCCGAGAACCGGTGAGAAGTCAGCGAGTGTTCCCAAAAGGCATGGCCCCGGACCACGTGTTATGGGGAAATGCCCGGGGATTGCCAGGGGCGGGGTTATAAAGCATTTCTTGTCTGACATCAGACTCACTCAGCTCTTTCTCCTCTTATCCTATCCCTCTTTCAGACTTGGACACGATGAATCCCACAGAAGCGAACAAAGACAACGGCGTCAGACACTCGAAGCCAATCCCAATCGTTACCCATCACCTCCGCCATCGTTCACTCTCAACGGCCTCAGATTCCTCTCCCTCTCCGGTATCTCCTGCCTCGGTCCAGACACCTCAGAATATATCCCCTGGTCGACAGCAGCCGCTCTCGCCGTCGAGCGTTCCCATTTTCCCGTTTTTATCCCAGTCTCCTGCTAAAACATCTGCGACTTTCCCATTCCGCGGTTTCGGACCTCCTGTCTTTGAAGGTACGCT
This sequence comes from Pisolithus thermaeus, assembly GCA_024663475.1. Taxonomy (NCBI): domain Eukaryota; kingdom Fungi; phylum Basidiomycota; class Agaricomycetes; order Boletales; family Pisolithaceae; genus Pisolithus; species Pisolithus thermaeus. Next base: position 402,138 of record JANFAF010000004.1, read on the forward strand.
TAATCGACCATTACCTCCAAAGACGTACCCGCATCCCATACCAACTCTAGATGAGGCGCTGGAGAAAATGCCCTCTGCGGATCACGCTCGTCGTTCTAGCGTTAGTGGGATGTTCGCACAGCAGCCTCCTGTGACCGAGTCGCAACATGAACGGGGCGTGAATATCTTGAGGCGTCTCTCTTTTGGCAATGCAAAGGTATGTTCTGCTATGTTAGAGCACGTAACCATACTCATGAATTTCGTAGACCCCACCCGTTCCTTCTACCAGTCCCCCCCAGCCCGTACCTCCGCCTAATTCCGCTGTATCTACCTCCCCTATCATTCCTACCACTTCGTTCGCGGGGAGAAAGCCAAAACGATCAGCGACGGTCACGGAGTCCGGCAGACCCCGCCGTGCACCCTCTCCTATGGGCGAACGGATTCTAAAAGGGCATTTCGACAGTTTCATCTAGAAGCTCCCGCTCCTTTGATCAGTATCCTCTCGTTATCTCGGACCACCCATTCCCTCACACCCGCGAGCCGATAAGGTGCCATATTATCCATACTCATTGAAAACCTGGTTACCACAAGTATTCTATGATGTTGTCGCCGCCAACGTTTCCCTCACTCACAATGTCGGTGCGCGGCTAATGACGTGTGTCTGTTACCTTGCGCATTCTGTTCTCCATTTCCAATGCGATTGTGCATTGTATTCTTATCTGCGGTTTCACACCGCTCTTCTCCGTGGGTCTTGTTAGGCAGGTCGCTTTTCGTTGCTATCTTTGTATATTATACGTAGGGATACGTGTTCGTGGAGTGCCTCCTCTTTTGTAAGATTTATCCAAACCAATATATTTATCACCTTGTGAACCCGAGCTTCGTTCGTCGCTTGATAGTATGTACTGTCGATGCCAAGGCATGGGCAACGGTACGTTCCAATAAGTAGGGTATTCCGAAAGACAAATCGTCTGCTGCAAGGCGTCTACAGTCTAAGTCCTAAGATAAACCTAATACTGTAAAAGCATCTCGTCGAACGATGCGGCAGAATCGTTCTTCCAGGGCCTTTCACGATACCCGCTTGTACTTATTGTACGTAGCAGCGGAGACACCAACATCCACCTCTCCGGCACACAACTCGCTCAGCCGTTGCTCCAGGACCGGATCAGGGTGGGCCTTGACAGGCGACACACCGCAGGCTCGGTACCACTCCCACCAGATCGTCCAATGTATCCATTTTAGCTGGAGAACTTTGCTATCGCGTGTACGGAGGACGGTACGGGACTTGACCATGCGCGAGAACGCCTCCTCGAATGTAAGCCCAGAGTCATCGACCTTGTATGCGAGTGCGTCGAGGGAATCACAACTGAGCGAAAGCGCTTTGAGCCATGGTGCAAGTGGGGCACTGGCTCGATCCTGCTGGGGAGAGTTCGAAGAGGTCGAGGTAGGTGAAGATAATGGTTGAGAGGACGGATCGTAGACCATATCTTTGATGATCTCGCTTAGGACGATGTGCGTTCGTGCCCCATGGAGCTTGAGGAGCACCAGCGATGGACACCGCTCCACAACCTGGCGGAGCTGTGCCCCACTGATATTGATAGCGTGAAGGGTGAAATGGTTGATGCTGCACTTGGAGCGGGAAAGAAGACCTATAAAAGAATCGTGACACCACGCTGTCGTCATGTTGCTACGATCCCAGACACGTGTAAGCATCTGGAAGTCGCGCAGGTGCGGGAGAACGAGGGCATCCGTAAAGTGATTGATGCATTCTTCATGATTCGTGATCGTGACAAGAACGAGAGTGCTGAGACAGGGCATCGTGATACGATCCTGTGTGTCGTCCCATTTTCCCTCTGCTCGGTACTGCGATATCTCGACGTGAAGATACGACAAGAGAGGCGCGCATGAAAGGATTTGAAGGAGTTCAGAAACGTCCGTGGTACGGTAGCCACCACGCAATGTCAGATGGGTAAGCTGTGTCCACGGTAAGGTTCTGTGACTGTCGGGCATGGCGCCAGCGGGAACCTGTAGTTCGCGCAGCCGTGGCATCTGCTCTGGTTTGAACGGTGCCCAGGGGGTGAACTGGGGTGATATCTCGAGCTCCTCGAGGTTAGGGAAGTGACAGCGCACCAGGGCATCAAAGTATTCCCAATCAGGATCGTACGCAGGGAAGTGAATGAAGATGGCCTTCCATCTATCAGAGTTCTCAGCGAGGGTTTCTGTAAGCTTCCGTAGGAACGACACAGGAATGTCGTCTGTCAGGAAGTCATTCCACAGCCAAAGTGATATCGGGAACGGTCGTGAGCGTTCCAGCCAAGCCTCCAGGATCTCATGTTGTTTTACAAAGGTGCCACTGGTAGGTAGTCTCAGGTAGAGAGTCGTCCACAAACGAGGAATCGCAAGGGAAAGAGCACGCCAGCTACGGCACACGCTTCCCAATAGGAGCGGCGCTCGTTTGCTGGGTTCCGCGTGGGGCCCACGGGCGCCAATGTCCCCACAAAACTCAAATATTCTCGCCATGATCTCCGGTGGCATCCGCCTGACGGGAGAGAGGAGCGCACCCAGATCCTCTACGTAAGAAGTGAGCTCTTGTTTCCTCCGCTGGTAGTCTGCAAGACGAGCCTGCAAGTCGTCTATGTCGTTCTCTACTGCCGCTAGCTCTGCTTTCGGTTCGACGAGTAGGGAGCGCACCTCGTCCCGTTGGTTGTCAGGCGGAGCACCGTTGGTCTGGAGTAAGCGCAATATCGAGGACTAGATGAGAGGTAGGAGCGATAAATTCTGGCCATGGCACAGACAACAGCTGTGAACGCGACCTACCGGAGGTAACTCCCTCACGTCACCGTATCGCTCGAGCTTGTCCACGTACAGCGGTGTCCCCGTCTCTTTGGGAGCGCCAGTCTCTGTAGCCATGATGGAGGTGGAGGGGTTGACGATGATATGACGAGTGGTAGTGGGGAATCGAATGTAGGACGTGTCTGATCACAGGCGAACTCGTGCTGCGTTTTATCGAAAAACGCAACCTGCAGCATGGCAGGGCGAGAAGGACCCGGTGCGGTTCGGCTGGATGTGTTAAGGCAGCGTTGACGCAACGTTGCTTTCACGAACGGGACGCGGGTGATGCCCTGCATCCGCATTTTTTTTTCTTCTTTCGTTACTCGCCTCCACCTCGCGGACCTCGAAAGTATATTACATTCCATCGTACATACCAAAGCATGCGGGATTGTCTACTTGTGCAGCTGTGCAGGCCGGATATCGGTGGCATAAAAGTTTACACCGACTACATATCATAATGAAGAACGCCACATGTTGCTTCCAGCTGGCACAGTGAAATCGGAACAGGATGTTCTCGAACTTGGGCATAAATATATAGTCGCTGAGCTTTCATTCACTCGCTTTTTCGGGCGCCATGGGGAGTCAGGGTGGGTTCAGGGTCTGCAGTGATGCACCGTTGCCCGCGGCCCACCACCGTTCGGATACACGGATTCGCATTTCGAAACAGCTCTACGATCTTCGTGATGATGGGGGTTTGTTGGCTGGGTTCGTGGCAATTGGCATAGGCCGTTTGGAGAACACCAATTTCTTCTTCACTACGGCTATCACATCCCACTTCGTCCCTGCTCCGACTTCTCCCTGAACTCCGGAGCTGGTGGATACGCTTTCGAGAGGGGTGGGCGCTTGCTTGTGTAAAACGCCTAATGGTTTCGTCAGATTTACCACCTTCCCTTCGAGTAAGTGATATCCGATAGTTAGAGTGGGTTTGTTCTGTGAATGGTGGCCTGGGCCATCAGCGAAGGTCCTGTGCACACTAAAAAGGTGCTTGGCCACACCATATCAGTCGTATTCAATGTCCCTATTAGTTGGCCATCCTTGTCTGCCATCTCGCTACCCTCGACGTCCAGGGTGCCTTGCAGCTCTATCAGGAAGAGTTCATCGTGGCCAAGGGTGACGAGTTGGGATGGTAATTTTGCGGAGAATTGACCCGGACGGGAAATGGTGATTGGGATGATCATGCAAGGCGTCTGGGTCTCCTAGGATGCGGTGTATAACCTTTGTGGTGACTTCTGGGCGAGTCTGCGTTGACCTCACCGCACACGTGGCCTACGTCTTCGGATCTCCTGCAGGTGAACGTGCGCGTTTCAATAAGTTGTAATGAATCCGACACTACGGCAAGTAAGCAGCGGCCTACCGTGGAGTGACAGTGCGCAAGTACTAAGTTATGTAGGTGTTACATCCACGGATCAAGTGTACAAGTGTCGCTTGTTGCTGATTTCACTTAGTCTGACTTCTCGGTCACCAGTCCTCCTGTGTACGTATAAATTCGGCAATTCAGATCTATGCACACACCCGCATCACCACATGTATCTAGATACATTACTAGTACTCGTGGCTGGTCCTTCACGTACTCGGAGAGCCTGCACACGTGTAACTACTAGTCACCTCGTGGCGTGTGCAAACCTTGGCGCCACCACATTGCTAAAACTTCCCCAACTTCAGCTGGGCGGGAAGTCACCAAACTCCCAACTATAACACTCCTAGGGAACATGACAACATGTCAGGTATTAAACCCCGAACTCGAATGAAAAGAAACGTGGCTCACCACGCAGTCCACCTCGCGCTTGGGTATAGGAACTTCTCGACCTACCTCATCACAAGCCGTCCACGGCTTCCCCAACACGTTTTCAATCACGGTCACGATCCCATGGTTTCGAATGTCGACAGACCACGAAAGGTTGGTCACTGTATCGTATACGATAGACTCCCCGAGGTGGCACCTGTAGACCGTCAAAGGAAACACACAGACGAGAGGCAATTCGAACATACTTCGTCTCCATGGCAAACCCTGCTAACGCGCAGGAAGACAACACACCATTGCATGTGCCCATAGCAATGGGGTCGGCGGTATGATAAACGTGTGTAACGTGTTGCGTAGATGGCTGCAAGTATCGCGGTTAGGACTACAAGAAGACTAGAAGAGACAAACAACATACTGGAGATGGAAGATGGAGCCGCTGTGCTGCTAACCTTTCTCCAGGGGACTCAAAAGTAACCACGGGTGCACCAAAAGTTATACCCAGTAAAGATGCGAGGGCACCGCCTAGTGTATAAGTCAAATTGGGGTGCATAGAATTGCATATACCTTCACCTACCCAACGAGTGACCTATGATCCATATGTTCGAGTTCGGATACATGTACGTTAAATTACCGTATAAATTCTACTTAATAGTTGGTTTTGGAGTTTCGCAGCGAGGAATGGACTCACCGTCCCAATGGGATAAAACAAACTTTCATCTATCAAGGCCTGCTCTAGGCACAGTTGGTCACACTTCCATCCCCCACGGTAACATCCGCACACAGGTGTCCACGTCCAGCCTACACGGGCACAACAACAACTGAACAGCAGATTGTCATTAAACTTGTCCTTCTTCGCGGTTGGACCTCCGCCTCCAAACACGTTCGCTGAAGTACCCTTTATGGAGAGCACGACCGTTGAGTTATCCGGAGTGGCAAAGACATAACCACGGAATCCATCGGCGTCGGGTTCCCAGCCGAATGGGTAGTGCTACGTAGAGACACAATATCAGCAAGCTCTTGTAGCAACGAACAAGCCCGGATCCCATAAACACGCACAGAAACCCACCGGTTTCCTAATCTATACCATGCAGTGTCGTTCGGAGTCACATAGGCATTGTTCGTCATCTTTGCAAGCTCCAACAGTGTTTCTCTGCTCTCGACAGCCGGGCCGAGAATGGTGTCCTCGTACCACGGTAACTTGGTGCTTTGGGCATGTCTTATAGAACGTATCCTTGCCTCGGAGTGCTCCTCAAAAGAAGGAGGTCTGAATGACGAGGTATATCTCGTTCCGAGCTCATGTAGTGTCCCAGTAAATGCGTAGCCGCCAACCGGGCGTACGTCGGAGAATACCACATTCCCTGTGTCCGAAACAGCGTGTTCATGTCGGAGGTCGAACCGCAGTCGTGGAGAGCTTTCGTGAAAGCCGTCCTCGTCGAACCTCTTACCGCTGAAAAGTTCCAGTAAGGTGATGAGCAAAGCCGACAATGCGGTCGGTAACATCGAGTGCCATCATACGCTAGCTGCAAGCACACGCACAAACCACACCAAAAACACTCGGCTTAGTCATCGAAGTTCTGCACGAATTGGGTCGTTGCACTGTCAATACTTCATTAATGTGATTCTTGTCGTGAAATTTGCCCTCACACACGTTGTCCGTCCATCGACTGCAGGATCAGTTGGAGTGACGGAATTTTAACTGGGTATGTCGGAAAAAAACGTGAAGCTCTCTTGGTCTGACGTGTTATTATTACTTGCCACAGAGATGGCGGCAGAGCTCTCGACAATCACGGGCTTCTTGATGAAGACTGGCATCAGTGCGACAAGTCCAGAAAAAGTGGTACAGGAAACTCTGGATCGCATCGACAAAGAGATTGAAACAGTCACTCTGTCTTTATGCTCCCTACGTTCCTGGCGCAACTCGCTGTCGCATGTCTCTCGGTTGCCCCCGGAACTACTGTCTGCAATCTTTCTCGAGTATGCGCTCGACTGGCACTTTGAGAATATCATGATCTGTGCAGATCAGGTTCCTGATTGGGTGTCTGTCTCCCACGTTTGCCGTACTTGGCGCCACGTTGCCGTGAACTGTCCCGCCCTTTGGACTCGTTTATTCTTGGCTTCGTGTCGATGGGTGGACGTATTATTGGCAAGATCAAAAACCTCACCACTCTCCATTTACGTTGACCTATCCCACGTTCACTCATCGGAGCCAAGAATGGCTCTCGCGAAGGCGTTGGGGCATATGGATCGCATCCAGCACCTCTGGGTTTGTTGTTCGAGGGCTGATTCCGCAGAGTACCTACACCAGCTGAATGCAGCCGCACCCATATTACGGTCGTTTCGATTGTGTTTGACTCCCATCGGATACCCTGACCAGCAAACCAGCATAGACGAGGATACGTTTGCTGGGTCGGCGCCTTCCCTTCGCGAATTGAGCATCGAGAGATGCCGAGTAGATTGGTCATCACCTATCCTCAGTGGGCTCACGAGTCTGAACCTTTCCCGTATCAGTACCATGTCTTTGTTAAGCATGGATATTGTTGTCCGCACTATAAGCCGGCTGCCTGACCTTCGACAACTGCGTTTGGAGGGCTCGCTCCCAAGCGCGAGTACTAGGTCCACTGACTCGCGCGACGTGGACAAAGTTCTTCTCCCCAAACTGGAGAATGTCACCCTGATCGACTCAATTTTTTCTATAGCAGCGTTGCTAGCTCATCTGGAATTCCCTCGATCTGCGTTCGTTCATCTCAATTGCGTTTACTTTGCTTCTTCCAATATCACCATTCTTCAGCCATTCATCGAGGAGAGATTCAATGACAGTCCTCGTCTATCTCGGATTCCTAGATCATTCACGCGACACATCTTGTCTTTGGACCTCGATTATGGGGTGGAGCAGGATACCTGGAGTGTCGTGTGCGGCACGCTAAACCCTGATACCTATCAGACGGACTGTCCATATACCATGGATGAATACCTGGATACCCAACCTTTGCTACGACTCGAGTTTACGGAGCGAGACTTTTGGTTCAGGGGAGGACGCTCAGAGAGCCTCATCTCCTTCTGCCGCACTCTGCCCCTTTTGCACCTGAGGCGGTTAACGATGTGCGATAGCAGACACGGAGACTCTTCGATTGGCTGTCTTTTGACAGAGGCACTGGGTGATGCACCGGAGCTGCGCGTCATTGAGTTGCGTGGCAGTGCCCACCGACTTATCCGCGCACTCTTTAGAGATACCACATTCGCTCCTGCCTTGACTGGTGTAGAACTCAGGAATGTCAAGTTCAGTTCTTCGTGCAGGGCCCAGAACCCTCTTGAACATTCCGGATCGTGCGTGCGATGTTTACGCCATGTGTTGGCTAGTCGTGCGCAGGTAGGCCTTACGCTCCAGACGCTGATCTTCAACAATTGTAGTAGGATCGGGGAGGATGATGTGAAGGGTTTAAGGGAGGTGGTTTGGCAACTAGAGGGGGTCGTGGTGCGTGAGCGTTCTGTGGACTCTGACATATCCGACCTCGATGAGTTACTTTATCGGATATCATGAAGGTTCACAGTAGCATTATTGCTGTGAGCTGTTATACGATACCCTATTGATGCCCCAGTGAAAACTCTTGACTGCATCGCTGAAAACGTACTTTTGATGATAAAGCCTCAATATATCTCTATAAATGTAACTCAAATGTAGCTCGAACATTTATGTTGCTGATTAATCATGGCGAACTTGACACCATTGGCATAACGATTCAGTTGCAGTAGACGGTACAGCGCACTGCAGAGATGTTTCCTAATTAGGAAAAGACCAAGTACTTTTCCTCCAAAAAAGAGGTTGTCCGTTACAACCCTGTCAACGCCACCAAATGCCAAACGGGTGCTCGACGAGAAGGGCGTCAACTCGTCCGGATTACGTTTTCATCGCTCTCGTTGGAAGGTGGAGCTGAGAAGACCATTGTTGCACGGCATTCAACACTTGGTGCGCTTCCCCTTCCATCCAGAAGATGACCTTCAGCCTATCCTTTTTCCGCGTTCATATTCATTAGGCGATTTGCTTTGCAATACCACGGGCGTGCGTACTATTTCAAACGTAGTCATTTCACCGACCTTCCCATCAAGGCTTTAAAGAACCCGTAAGGATATCTGATCTTTTCCAAGTCGGTTTCTCTAGCCAGAATCGCCATCACTGCATCTTGGTCCAAGCCGCGACGTACTGGTGTCCGGTACGGGAAGAACATGGATACTTCCTCACTCTGGTTTTCAAGTGCATCACAAATCTACCTGTCTTCACTGTGCATTGGTGGAAGTTGGCTGTGGACGTGCTTGATCACATGCGAGAACCGATCAGTATGCTGGCCCGCTCAGAGGCTGTCAAAGAGATGCCCTTACTGTGATGTCATTCTTTACAGAGTGCCTTTATTTTGAAGACAAGAAGTGGTGTTATGCGGACACTCATAGGGCGTTTCGCATGGACGATCTGACGACTTCAGTGGGAATTGCTCTCGACATAGGTACAGGTAATGATTCGTAGCTTTTCACTTTTTTCGTGGATATTTGCAGACGATGCAATTTCCAATCAAGAAGCCCACAGGCCGGAAGAGCGCATCGCCTCAGAAAACGTACGAGGCGTATCAACTCTATGGTGCTGGAACTCTGAGGGCCTGATGCATCGGATTGTGACATATTGTATTCAATAATGTCTATCGCGATATTCTAGAATACTCACGACTCGTACATTGGACGTGTGGCTCTGGCCAGAACGCTCTGACCTAGCCACTGATCCGTACGATGGGAGCAATGACCATGGTAAGTCTTCGGTTGACTGAGATCTTCCCCCTTCACAGCTACTGTGCTTGGAATTTTCATCTGGAATGTATTGCGTGACAGTTTTCCGTATAGCCCCTTTAGACTTTAGGCGCTGCAACTTCTCCAGGTCTTGCCTTACGACTTCTTCGAGGACCTCGTCTTTGCTATTCTTCGGTAGATCCCGTACTAATTCGACCCGGATAGCATTCTCTTTGTCTGACAATGCTTCCTGCATCGGATACCCACTATCTCTGGTTTTCCACCAGCTGCTTTAGTGGTTGGGAACAGATAAATAAAGACGGTCATGTGCACCAAGGCGATGAGCCGAGGATGGGGTCTCGGAACACCCACCTTATTCGTATTTCTATTCGATTCACGTCCCTTCTTCCTGTCCGGCTCCCGGACATTCTTTCTCTGAAGCTTGACTTGGGTAAGTACAATTGCCTTACCGAGAGAATCCCGTGCATCAAGAAATTCTTGATATGTATACGGGGCTTCAAAGGTTCAATCTTCAGGGTCCGATCTTTGTTACTGATCACCCAAATTATCTTTAACGAGGCAGTAATCGGGTAGGGAGTCTACGCGAGGATACCATTTCACTGCAGCCTTGAAACAATTGCTTCCGTGACATTGCTAACACGTGTCCGTTACGGTCTTGTCAGTTTCGCAGATGCAAGCCGGACGCAAGACCTCTCGTGCTGCTACCTCTTTTTTTTTTCTTCCCGTCTTTGTGTCAGAGGCATTATGGCTGAAATTTCCAGGCATGTGGGATGTACAGGTTAGGATTTGGCCCGTTCTTTTTTCAGCAGACCAACAACTCTGCTGTCGAACCAAAATTAACACTTTAGAAATGAAGGTTCTAATCTAATAAGAACGGAGAAGTTGTTTGTGAGCACTTTAACCCCCCATTGAAGCCTAAGGCCTGACCCCCCATCGAAGCCTAAGGCCTAACCCCCCATCGAAGCTTAACCCCTCCATCAATGCCCTGCACCTCGACATGCAGTTCCACGCCGCTCCAGCTACGACGTACCAGCATGACTCGAAATCATCCTCGTGTCCCCCCTTCTTAAAATTTGATATGGGGCCTGCACAGCATCTCTATTGCCAGCATCAGCCAGCTTTATCTCACTGGCTCTTATAAAACCCTCAGCGTCACAGTCAACAGCTTCGGCATTGCCAGGCGTTCTGTCGCAAACGCCTCAAGACTTTCATTCTCCACGTTCTCTGTCTCGTCCGTCTTTACACGTCCCGCTATGTCGTCCAAGTTCAATATTGTCCGTGCTGGCATTTATGGTGAGCCGATCCGCAATGTGTCAGGAGTGCCATCTGACATCGATCCCACCCTAGGTGTCGTCCTGCTCTGGACATCGATCTGCCTGGCTATTGCAGCGCATTTCCAGAGTCTACTTTTCATCAATGATATCAGCAAGTGTTCTCTTTAATCTTCCCCAGCTCGCAAGTTCATTTTCCGTCTTACTTAGCTCGCTTCGTACCCTTCACCATTTTTGTCTGCAGCGTGAGCATTCTGGTTTTGTTCATCCTGTGAGTACCGACTGGAAGGACGTTAACCACTACCCTCTCACGCATCGTGGTTAGCCTTGGGTGTAGTGTATTGCGTACAGGGAACCCTATTTCCGCCCGGACCGAGCTTGGATGTCTTGGGTTGTTGGGCACCCTTTGGCTTGGTAAGTTGTTCCATATATCATTGATGCTTTCAGAATACTGAGCCTGACACAGCACTTGGCGCATATCTGGCAAGTTCTGAGTCTGAAAATGCCAACGTAGAATGCTTCTCCGCAGGCGAAACAGCCCTTGTCGATGTAACTGCATGTGTGTTATCAGCGCATCAATCTTATTTTCCCGCGCTCATTTCCATCAGTTTCTATGGATACTTATCGAGCCCAGTACCGTGTGCTTGAGGCGTTTTCTTTATTTAACGTGATTCTTAGTGAGTGACTGGTTCACGATTTGTCAAGATGTGCGCTGAACCTTGGTATCCAGTATGGGAGTTTCTTCTCTTCCTGCTTATCATGGCCGTGATCCAGGACATATGGCTCACCCCCGTTACGTCACATTCATGGTTCGGACTCGATCCGAAGGTAGCAGAACTCCCCATCCCAGTGGTCAGTCGTTCCCGATCAAGAGGCAGGGCCTACGAGACGGAAGACCAAACTTATGGCGATGACAATGGCATAGACGAAGTCACTCTGCAGCGGCAGATTGAGGAAGAAATGGGACGGCGGGACGTCTTCACTTTCACCGTACCGAAAACTGGACTTCGGATCACAAACCCTTCGTAAACGTTCATTTCATTTTATTCCGCTACCCTAACCTAATTGCTTACGAAACCATCTTTCTTCATCGCAGTTAGTCATTCATTCCTAGTGGAAAATGGTCATGTGGGTAACCACATAGGCAGGGCGGGCGGCATCAGAGAGCAGGAAATTGGTCAGGGCTGGTCACAGCTGGTCTGTGATCAAATCTGAGCAATTTCCTGTTCACTGGTTGAGATGTAGTCCTATGTAACAACTATTACTTGTATGTTTTGCTACGCGTGGCCATGCACGTGGGTTCTCCATGGCTACTGATTTCATTCAATAGTCTTTTGGTCCGGCTTCATCTGCAAACTAGCAGGACCGCAACGGACACTTGTTGCAATGTCGTGGAAGCGGTCGTTTCAAGATTAGTATGCATACGGTATCCTCACTCACACCCCCTACCCGATCACTGTCTCAGTAAAGATAGTTAATTTAGGTGGCTAGTAACAATGATCGGACCCTGAAAGTGCCGACCTAGTCGATGGATCTCTGCGCAGCCCAAGTAAGGATTTTCGACTCAGACGGGCAAAAGTATGGAATATACATCATGGACACACTCAGCTATAAGCCAGACGCATGGCGTCGGTGAAACTAACCCGAGAGACTAACGTTCGGGCGTTGAATACTTGGATAGGGCCTCAGCAGCACCTCCAGGCTTTCTGTCACTTAACCAGCTTATGCATCCAGGTGGGTATGGTCGCACTTGTCGAGAACACGCGCGTGATGTTCGCAGGTGCGTTGGTGAGACAGCATGATCACCTCAAGTAAGATGTGTAAGAACGACGAGGGTATTCTTCGTCCCTGAAGAATCTGATAGATCTATTTCTCTGCAGTGACACCACTGTGGCCAAGCACCTTCTGGTACATGTCTATCCCATTCAGCGCGTGTCAACTGGGGTGCCTTATCCTTCGTCTTACTCATGTACTGCGCCCCCTTTAGGCCTCCTATGCCGTGGCTAGGGGTCTGTAAAGGGCCTATATAGTTCGTGCTGCCCCTTGCATTGTCTCCGTGAACCTCCCCGCAAGGATCCTGGTTGGACTTCCCTCAGTTGAGTGAGTTGGTGGGCAGGCATCCGTGTTTGTGGAGTTCTGGTATTGTATTTTCGCAGAGAAATGTCCAAAGACCTATCCAGGCCTTCTGATCGTCCGGACCTCAGCGATGTTTGTGGCACTATATCACGGACCCTTGTCCAGCAGGCCCGTGATCGAATTGATAACGAGATCATGCTCCTCCTTCGCTCGGTGCCCCCCCTGTGTTCTCAACGTAATGCCCTGTCGCACGCGTGTCGGCTTCCCCCGGAACTGTTATCCATGATCTTTCTCCATTATGCGCGCGACTGGTACACGGACCCTGGCTCTAAGTTTGTGGGACAAGTCGCACCTTGGGTGGCTGTTTCTTACGTCTGCAGGACCTGGCGTGATGTGGCTTTAAACTGCGGCGTTATCTGGGGACATCTGTTTTTCGTGTCGCTCGACTGGACGCTGGAATTGCTGGAAAGGTCGAAGGCGGCTCCCTTACTCGTTCGTATGCATCTAACCTCTGTGGACTCGTACGTGGCGACTAGCTCTCTTCGGATGGTGTTGCGGCACATGGAACGTGTCGAGGACATGCACGTTCTGAATCTCTTGACACCTAATTCTGAAATCGAGAACATGCTTGACGTAGAAGCACCTTCACTCCGGTCACTTCAAATTTCGTCAGAAGATTTAGCCGTGAACCTCTTTAGGGGGGAAACACCTGCCCTTCGTAAACTGGTCCTCCACAGGTGCTACACACACTGGTCGTCACCGATCTTTAATGGGCTCACTCATTTGAGCCTGACCTACAATTCTTGTGTGAGGACGGTAGCCTCCCGTGATCTTCTTGGTATCTTAAGGCGATCGCCTTGTCTCCGGGAGTTCCATTTCGAAGACGTGTTCCCAGACAGGGTTGAAATTAGTGCTAGGGCTGCTACCGGTGCGGTGGTGAAAGTCGCGCTTCTTCATCTCGAACGGTTCACCCTTATCGGCGACGTATCTGCAGTGGCGCCACTACTAGCTTGTCTGGAAATGCCTTTGTTCACAGCCGTTCGATTAACCTTTGTTCGCCACGCCGTTATCCAGTGCACCGGTGCTTTCCAGTCATTCGTCCCGAACAGATTCAATGGAGGTTTGACTCTATCACATAGCCATAAATCACCGTCACCGCTCCTCGGATCGCTCCGCACGTCTTGTCGGGACTCGCAGGGTCGTAGGACCAGCTGTGTTTCATCCAATCTCGATACCGATTTGCCGTATAGCAGCCAGGTTGAGGAGCAAGGCTCGAGCATCCGCACCCTCCTGGAACTCTATTCTGAGGGATGGGAAGCCGTCGTTGCCATTTGTGGCGTTCTTCCGCTCATACATTTGACAAAGGTGGCTCTGCACGGGGATCGCATTCCACGCATGGACGGTGGTTTTTGGGTAGAATTGTTTGGTCTCGCACCGAGATTATGTGAGATTGAACTAGACCGCAGTTATCGTGGTGCAAGTTCCCTCATCAGTGCGCTTCGTACTGATGTGCTGTTCGCACCCGCCTTAGTGAATATGACGATCAAGCGGACCCTTTTCGTCGGGAGCCTGCACGGCACCAACCAGGACATCTATCCAAATCCACCTTGTATATGGTGTCTGCGCGACGCACTCGCAACTCGTGCAAAATCCGGAACCTTGCTCCAAAGCCTGTCTATAAGTTGTGACTATGGTGACTCCCTCACACAGGACCACGTGGTGCGATTGCAACAGGTAGTAGGAGACTTGGATTTGATAACCGCTAATTGACATGAGAGTGTTACATATTGCTGTGTTCGTCCCTCGTACCTCGTCAGGAGACTGGTGCCAGAATATGTCGAGAATTTGTGGCGCCAGGAAGAGCATGCAAGGGAGTTACTACTCAAAACGCATCAGCCCGAGATGCTTCACAGCTTGAATCGACAAACAGTAACAAACAATGACTTTTCCACCATGTCCACTGCATTCAGGTAACCAAACGAGGATGTGGAAACCTTGCCACTGGCTTGCAAGGCAAGTGATCGTGCAGGTGTTCTCAAAAGTCCATTGTCATTGCTATGGGGTCATGAGAGGGGTATATACGTGATGTACATGCACTGCTTTCATTGGTACTTGGTTTCTCCAAACCATTGTCCTTATCAAAGAATTGGCTGGCATACACCCCAGCGTCCCAAGAGCTGCCCTTCGGGATACCATGAGACGATGCGGTGCCCAGTGAGGATAGATTGTACCGTGCCCTTGACAACTGCACTTGTCCTTAGAGTTCGGATTTCCCTCCCCCGGTCAAAGGACCATCCTCTAGGCAAGTACGGCGTAACAAAGTAGCTGGGTATGGGTGATATTCGAGATCCGGGTTCAATCGTGAACTTAGGGTGGGGTTCAGGAGGAGGCACACATTCATTGATGATCGACAGCGCCATCATCCGTTCTCCTTGTGGGATTCTCACAGCCCTCTTGTTTCCTTGGTCGTGGTAGTTTTGGTCTTAATGACCGTGCTGGGTAAAGCTTCCTGAGTTCTCTCGACCGTTTTTGCCTAGCAATCCATGACCGGTCTTCTTCGGGCCGTACGTTGACTATGGACGGACTGGCCATGGCGCCCAAGATTTCCTGCCCATCCGGCATACCTGAAATTCCGGAGGGAAAGCTGACATCACCTGTTCCCACCACAGTAACACTGTTACCACTGCCACTCGAAAGGCGGTTTTCTCCATCATGTCCACACTGAGCTCCTCAGATTCCGGCATTACTGTTCCGATCCACAGGAGTAACGATGGGTCGTGTGTGCTCGAGTGGGTAAACATTGAACTTGCGTCGGTACGAGCGAAGACGGAAGAAAAAGGCAATGATGACGATAGAACAAAGGAGAGCTGCGGCTCCAGCGGAGCTACCTTCAATAACTGCACTGTCGCTGCCCTTAAAGGACGACGTGGCTGGCGGAGTTTGGGGGGAAGAGGGGGATGTGGACGTGTTCTGTTTTTGCGACGAGGTTTGCATTGACAAAGTAGCGGTTAGCGTTGGTAAGGGATTTGTAGCGGGTCCCGGAAATGTCGTATAGGCATGGGACGTTAGGATTTCCAGGGTACCACTGACGGTGGTGGGGACAGCGATGACTGTAGGTGGTGGTGGGTCCACGGTCCTCAAGCTGTAGACCTACAAAATGGTGACTATTGCTTGGTCTGATGAAGTGCATGATAGAGTGGTAGACTCACAGATGTACTCGCAGTGGTGGAAACTGCTGGTTCCGAGTATGGCGGGATCCCCATTGTGATGGTAGGAGAAAACGGAGCCATCTCAACGACCACAGCAATGATGTCCGCCAGAAAGGAGTCTAGTTAGGATGTAAGCAGAAAGTAGCAAGAGATGCGGGGGAGGCTGGTCCCAAACAAAGAAAGGGGTGTGGCTGCCTTGGTATCCTCGAGCAACAGAAGCCAGATAGCGGCGAGCGGCTTACGGGGGGTAGAAAGGCTGGGATATGTATATATGCCTAAATGTGTCCATGAAGGATGATACCCTTTTGATCTGTTGATTTCGGAGACGACCTGAGTTACTGACACGTTTCGTATGAAGGTCTTACTTACCCTTCTATAATCACGTAGCTGACTTGCAGCTCTGCAACGAAGTTCATCAGTATGATCATTCTGAAACATTACACAAACTAGAAGGCCCTGGAGATAAAACCTTTCAAGTTGCACAGGGAAAATTCGATGAATGTTCAGGACGAGAATTAGTCTCACCTAATTGTTCGGTTGAGTGCCACTATACTATCACAGCACGATGCCAATCTTAGAACTCGGTGGTGTCCGACTGAGACATACGTCTGGTTGGGAATTCTGTGGACACACCTGTTCCCATCTGGTTGCGTCCGGTGCACGTGATGCTTCGGCCGTGGAGTCAACCATGTTGTCCTACTCTCTAACCACCCGACAGCAAGACCATCCACCTAATTGATAGAACGGAGCGGCTCAAAGTGCTCAAAGCTCGGTGGTGACGGGTACAACACCGGGAAAATAAGGCAAAGCAGGCTATCAATGCCACAGGGAGACAACCAATAAGAGCAAGTTCTCCTATCAAGCCGACCGAAAGGCGCATTCACTTGCAATTATGACCGAGAGTGGTTGGAAAGTGCGGCAGTCATCGACGCATCGTTGGGGCAACTTTGTGGTAGGGGCATGGTTGGAGTGGATAAGTTGTTGCCAGGTAGAGCACCAGGAAAGCAGTTCAAAGCACTGCCAGGCGAGACAGTTGCAATTCCAGAGGTACTGCAAGGAAACAACAGTATGCTGTAACGCGAATTACACACCACGCGTAGAGTTTGGCTTCAAATAGGACAGGGACAGGGGGCACTGGTCCAGATAGCGTGCTGCTCAGAGAAGGCAAGGTTGCAGGCCACACTAATGTAATCAATGCTCCCAGTTTAAACTGGAAAACTCGCAAATGAGGGTGCTCACATGTCGTGGGAGATGCTACCGAAGTACGATCACTATTCGTGACTGAGCAGAAAGATGTCTGGCACAGAGGGGAACTGTAAGGGACATCGTAGTGTATCTAGATTCTAAACGATGCGATAGTACTAATGAGCTAAGGGAGTGAAGTCACGCATAACACACAAAACGTACCAGCGACGCATCAGCACAGCCTGAAGGACTGAGGGTACATGATAGGTGTCGCGTACTTCGTGTCAATCGCCTAAACGAAATGCTAACTCGTGCATGCACTTGAACATTGATCGACGATCTGTCACAGATCGCAAGAAAACTCGGTCCGCATGATGGAAACCTGTAACGGGACACTCAGTGTAAAGTGCAAAGAGGGTATGTTATCCTCCACGTTTTGGCAGGAAGGAAGGACATCGATAGCCTTGAGTGCGGTATCCCTACGTCCTGGGCAGGACCCAATCATGGTGCCTGCGTGACGCGCCTGCGCGTACAGCATAACCGTTGCATAATTTCACGCACAGGCTTCCCTAATATCGATGACTAAAAGCCTCAGTCAGCGGCCAGAATTCTTTGTCTTACACTAATGAGTGAGGGTTAACATCCAACAGGGAGGGACCATTAGCTGCAGGTGACCGTGATGGTTCAGAGCCTGAGCGAGAGAGAGATAGGATAGAAGAAGAGTAACGCCCGGGGGCGGATGACGGATTTGGAGTGGGTGCAGTGGGGTTCATCGGGTTGGAGGGAGGCCTGAGGGCGTCTACATTGGTAGTCAGGTCTCTGGCGGAAGGCGGCAGGTGAGGGCCGCGGAAATGGACGAGCTCATAACAAATGGCGGTAAAAGCATGTCTAGACTGACTGTAACAGGGCACTATTAGCATGAGACATCAAAGCAGAAACAACAGAAGCTTGGGCCCGTGATCACAAATGTATAGACGAAACTACTGACTAAGAGGCATCTGACCTTTCCTGTGACATAGTTCCAACATATTGTAGTTATACAAGAGTGTCATAAATACCCTTCTTAGTCCAGTTGCGTAACAGTAGACCCGTTGGTGCCGGTCAAGTCATCAGCCAGCATACGTTGGCCGGATGAAGCTGTGAATGTTGTTCTGTGACTCCGTCACATGTACTGAATACCATCTTCTAACCCCAAATTACTATCAGTGACTGTGCCGCTATGGTAAACGCTGTACTACTGTCTTGAGCAGTAAGATAAAATCTCGCTGTGTCTACGTACACTCCGCTCGACCGATGAGTGACATGACATGGCATCTCCCGGTACTACGTTCTTACGAGTATTGGGTTGGAAAAACCTTGCAAGGTAAAGCAAGGCAATGTACACAGTGCTCTCATAAAGCACTCGTCCATAATGTCAGAATTGTCGCAGTGCATCGATCGACCGTTTTGCTGTTGATGTGACGATTGCCGTGGCTGACTCAGTCGTTCAACCTTCTCGAGGCCGTTCCCGAGTACCTCTGCAGCTCACATAAACATCTAGAACTCAACTGACCTCGTTGAATGTCGTATCTGCAGAACCGGTTCTCGCCAGGGACTTCCGTACCCTCATCGTCAAGTTGTTCCGATCAGAAAAACAAATGAACCATCCCCAGGTCCTTCGTCGATGAGGAGGAACTTGATGACGGATCCGAGACAGAAGCCGAGGATGACGTTCCTCCTGCTTTCCCCCTGAGCAACACGCAACGTGCCTCTGCACCGGCGCCCGCTAATGATATCAGTATACGCACCGTACTCAGCGATAGCATGTTGATACCACCGCCCCCCATTCCTGCACCAGCCAATGCGACTTCCAGCGGTCTGCGATCCAGTACACAAGTTGCATCCTCCTCATTACTACCTCCGTTGGCCACAGCCCAAAGACCCCCAAGCCTCCTAAGAAGGTGGCACTTGCGCCCGGATTTGGTCTATTGGATTGGGCAAAGTTGAAGTCGTCCGGAGAAGACCTGCTTGTGAGTTTTAAACCTGGTCGGTTTGCCTCGTCTAAGCATTCGTAGTTGTATATAGCGACGCCGCCAATCGCCGCAACCCAGCTGCATTTGCAAAGCTCAACCTCTGGTACAGCGACTTAAGTTACGAAAAACAACCTCCAAGCATAACGTCTCTCAAGGTCATAACTGGTCCCAAGTGTGGGGAAGACACCGTATGGACTTCGGGGTCAGCCAACGGGTAGTTGGTTGGCTGGGAGTGGAAGAGCCTGACATCATCTCCCAGTTACGCCCTTTAC
Organism: Pisolithus thermaeus; assembly: GCA_024663475.1. Classification (NCBI taxonomy): domain Eukaryota; kingdom Fungi; phylum Basidiomycota; class Agaricomycetes; order Boletales; family Pisolithaceae; genus Pisolithus; species Pisolithus thermaeus. The sequence goes on from JANFAF010000004.1 coordinate 421,503, forward strand.
TCATCGCTGAGCCCCGGGTTCCAGAAGTATCTAGAGGGCCCCACCGCTCTACACAGCGCAGTTTTACAGGCCGATGGGGCTCGGGCCAAGGGACTGCCCGTGCGTAGAGAACCCGTTGAGAATGTTCACCCTATTGTCCGTGTCCACCCAGTGACCGGATGGAAGAGCGTCTATGTTGGCAAGGGTTTCATACGTTGCATCATCGAAGTTCCAAAGGCCGAGTCGGACGCGATCCTACAATTCCTCTGGCGCCAGCTCAGTGAAAATCCAGACTTCCAAGTTCGTTTCCATTGAGTGCCAAATTCCGTCGCAATCTGGGATAACAGGGTACATTGATCAACGCGTTAGCCTGTCATATGTGAACCTTTTTTTGTGTCAGGTTGTCACTCATACGGCTACCTTCGACTTCTGGCCACAAACTCGCCACGCGTTGCGGGTAACTCCGTACGTCGAGAAACCAGAATCTGCAGCAGATAACGAACGGAGGACCGGAAAGACTGCCAAAGATTATCGGACGGAACTTTGGAAGAAACGGGGCATAGAACCTCCCTAACCTGACATAGCAAATGTGAGAGTTCGCGGATACAACGATTAAAGAGGGGAGAATGAGTAGAGACCATCTCTGACCCCACCGTGCATATTGCTCGGCCGCCCTCTGGAGGTGTGAATCTCTTTAATCTTTGTGTTACTTTTTCGAGAAGCTCTGGTCAGGATACTACTCAGTTTTTAAGAGATTTATTTTGATGAAAAAATCCTCTAAGCGGTTACTCCCCGGCCTTGCTCGCCGAGGAGGATCACTTACATTTGTTGGATGAAGTTGAGACCCGGAATTGGTGGGTACAAATGTTGGCGGGAAAATGACATTGCACATGCCTCTCTTTTTATCCTTCTTTAGATGTATTCTTGGGCTACAGGACTTATCGCGGGATGATTGTGTTCGTGCAGACTGCTTCATGTACGTATGTTGTTGCAGCTATTTTGTATGTTTCACGTACTGCTATCCAGTTACAAATGTACGTTTATACCCCTCAGTTAGGCCCCCTATGTCATGCTTTAAGGTTTGTGCATGGGTTATACAGCTGGTGCTGCCCTTCGTATTGTCGCCTGAACCCCCCTAGTTGGTCTTCCCTCACCTGAGCGAGTCGGTAGGTAGGCGTCCGCACTTACGGTGTTCTGATGCTGTAATTTCGCAGAGAGATGCCCAAAGACCTATCAAGGCCTTCTAATTGTCGGGACCCCAGCGGTGTTTGTGGCACTAGGTCCGTGATCGAATTGATAACGAGATCATGATCGTCCTTCGCTCGTTGCTTCCCCTGCGTTCCTGACGCAGTGCCCCGTCGCACGTGTGCCGGCTTCCCCCCGGGGAACTGTATCCACGATCTTTCTCCATTATGCGCGCGACTGGTACATGGATCCTGAGTCTGAGTTTATGGGACAGGTCGTACTTTGGCTGGCTGTTTCTCACATTTGCAGGACCTGGCGTGATGTTGCTTTACACTACGGCATTATCCTGGGACATTTTTTTCGTGTCGCTCGATTAGAGACTCGAACAGATAAAAAGGTCAAAGACGGCTCCCTCACTCATTCGAATGCATCTAACCTTCACATACTCGTACGGCGCATTTGTCTCTCCTCGGACGGTATTGTGGCATCTGGAACGTCTCGAGGACATGGACGTTCGGTGCCTCTCACCAAATTCTGCAATCGAGAGCACGCTTAGTGCAGAAACGCCTTCACCAGTGACGCTCTGGTCACTTCAAATTTCATTGAACTGTTTTCCATTCGGTGGTTCATCCGGGAACCTCTTTAGGGGGGGGGACACCTGCGCTCCGTAGACTACTAGACATCTACAAATGCTACACAGACTGGTGGTCACCGATCTTTAAGGAGCTTACTCGTTTGAGCCTGACCTACTTACTTCTTGTAAGATGACGGTAGCCATCCGTGGTCTTCTTGGTATCTTCCGGCGATCACCTTGTCTCCGGGACCTCCATTTAGAAGATGCGTACCCCAAAAAGGATGAAATCAGTGTTGGGACTGCTACCGACGCAGTTGCGAAAGCCACACTTCATCTCGAACGGATTGCCCGTATTGGCGACAAATCTGCAGTGGCCTCACTACTGGCTTTTCCGGAAATGCCTTTGCTGACAGCCGCTCGATTGACCTTCGGTGGCGACGCCGTTATCCAGTGCACGGGCGCTTTCCAGTCATTCGTCCCGAACAGACTCAGACATCCATCCAAACTCACCGTGTATGTAGTGTCTGCGCGACGCACTCGCAACCCGTGCAAAAGCAGGAGCCTTGCATCAAAGCCTATCTATTTGTGAACGTGGGGACTTTCCACAGGACCCATCATGGGGTGCGATTGCAGCAGGTAGTCTAGTAGGGAAGGTAGTAGGGAACTTGGATTTGATAACCGCTGCCTGACATAACGGCGTTACATACTTCTGTGCTCTGATTCCCTCGCATCTCATTAGGAGACTGGCACCAGGATACGTTATGTAAGAATGTGGATGTTTATTCCATGTACTTGTTCAACGCACTCTCCCGAGTATAGTTAAGCCTATACAAAATACTGAGACATTACGCCACTCCGCGCGACCACAGTCCTCAGTGATCCTGCTATCGCAGGCTGCCTAGAGCCTTGCAGGCCTTGGACAAGAAATTTCAGCAAAAAGTACAGAAATTCCCTCTCAAACTACCAAGGTACATCATATAAGGCTATGTGCTGACATTTACAATGGTGTGAAGCTCAGCTAACTCATTAAACTCCGTGAACTATCAGCCCGTGTCCATTTGGGGTGTGACACTTAAAACATGCACGTACTACTGCATCTCCATGTCGCGTTCTACTGGCAAGGGAAAGCGATGTTCTTTTGATGCGCGATTCGGTAACGTATCGAAGGAGGAATCAACTCGCAGCACGCCACAAAATGATTCAGAACTTCCTTTGGCTCAGGACCACGAAGAGGATAGGACAGGTTCTATGAAGAAGCAGCACATACCGGAAGGAGACGTGTCATGGCCACTCCCTTCAACCTCTCGTTAGTGCAGATGTTATTTTATTCTCCTGTTGCTGACTCGTCAATCCGGACTAGGCTACTTGCCAGTCGTGTTAGGAGGTTCTCACTGGCATGCCCAGGAATCTATGAAAAACATCGTCATCTTGTAAGAGTTTAGAGCCAAACATGAAAAAACTGCGTCCTCATCTTATCGTGCCTAATAGTGGGGATTCTTACAGCAAGCTGAATTGCGACGAGACCTGGGTAGGTCACAGAGATCTATACTCATCACGGTCATTGTTGATTGTCCCTCCAGGCTGATCATCTGGTGAAGCGTGTACGAAATCGGAGCAACGGAGTGGAGATCCACAATTTTGCTTTCCCCGGTGCGACTGTTGAAGACGACCTCTCGAAGCAGCTGTCGCGCTTTTTCGGACTTTTCCCTAAGAAAAACTCACCCAGCGAACTTCCAGTGCTAGACGCAGGGAGAACCACCTACTGTTTGTTACTTTCCATGCATTCGGTCAAGTTCTCTAGCTAAATGTCACGGCCAAGTCATCTTCATGGGTATCAATGATTGTGGGCAGGCCGACTTCTATGACCTGGAATCCGTCGTCGAGTGCATCTTGGACGAAGTGCATGAATTATATATCAGAGCTGGTGCCAGGAATTTTGTCTTTGTGAACGTTCCGCCAATTGATCGTTCGCCGCGAGGTATGTTTTCAAAACATGGATATCATTCCGGCGCATACCTCATGTCCTCGCAGCCCTGGATGCCGGGTTGTCGGACGAAATGGAAGAACGCGTCAAGGCCTGGAATGAACTGTTCCAGGCCCAGGTAACGGAGTTTGGTACTAGTAGCAAGGAGGCGACGGTGCTGCTGTTCTCGTCACACCAGGTGTTGACGGAAGTCCTTGATGACCCACTCGAGTTCGACTTCAGTGAAGACGATCCTACGACTGAGGGTGGTGGTATCTGGATGGATGACTTACATGTGACGACAGAGGTGCATGATGTTTTCGCGGAGCGATTGTTTACCTCCATGTTCTCCTACCAATGAAACGTTCCCATGGCCTATTGCCAGACGCACGTCGGTCGAGGGTATAAGAGATAGTGAGTTTGTGTCAAGCGGGAGTTGCGCTTTCCGGTGCGGCAGGATTGTCTTGGACACAAGATTCCTGAAAGTACAGATGACTTGTCTCTCTAGGCTTCCGTTGATCTGCCTTGTTCAAGGTCGAATATAAATGTAGGGGAAAGAGAAACACTTTCTAGCGCCATATTTTGAGGGTTCGCCAGACCCCGTACCATTAGGCGCCGCATGTGATTAAATTCTCAGGTCACCTCGGTGAACAGTGTCAACCGAGGAACGGACTCAAAGCCTCTCCACCTGTGGTCGAATCCGATTCCTCCGACAGCAATCATAGTGACGTAGCACCTGCTAACAACGCAATCACTACATCCAAGCACGAATTATGAGCCTTCTATCTTTACTACGTGGTGAGTTTTTATCGTGGAGTTTGGTATGTACTCTGAAATGATCTCGGCCATGCTCAGTAGGGTAACAATGGTTCGGCCGGCTCCAATCTCGTGCTTTCCCAATTCCAGAACTCGTTCTACCTCGCTGGCTAAGATGCAAGTCAATCCCCGTCCCCAGCGCCTTGTGCCACGGGAACAGGCCGCGTCTCGCCCTACCTTGCCAAAACCAGAAACTCGTAGGCACAACGACTCCGAATGCAATTTTTCTTCCAACATGCAACAGTCAACTCGACTGTACTCCTAACTGATGGCATGTCAAAATCCTCTACTTGGAGCATGGGTTGGTTGTGGCCAGTGCGGTAGCCATCCACCAATGGACGTCCATACCCCAAACCTCACACTGAGTCAAGGTCCTACATCACCATCATATTTACACTGCCGGCAGTCGCAATGTCGTCCGTTTGGCTTGGTGTCGAAGATTCGTCCGCATGGCAGATCGGTGTCATCCTCTATGTTGAGGGCTGTAAGTCAATCATCTTTGCCGAACGGGGCTATGGCAGTCCCCTTTCTTTCACCCAAAGCAATGTAGTCTGTCAGTGATAACGTACCTGGTAGGCAATAAGGTAGGGAGACAGGGCAAGGCTGAGAACTTGCTATAGCGCAGGGTGCTCTCACGTTCTGGACAACTGCGTTTCCCGGCCTGCCTCGACACCTTCGCAAGGTACAATGCTTTGCACGGGAAATCCAATTAGGGAATAAGACGTGAGCAATATCAATCATTAATGCGGGTAGCCATGTCTGAACACCTTAAAGTCTGCAAGACAATAGCAAATCCGAGTTCCTCTCGCGAAATCATGTCTCGAACGCTTCCTTCATTGTTTCCTCCATCGGCGAAATTTCTACACTCCCGATTATGCTCGGTATTCTGGGGGTCATGAAGGCGGAGGACAATTCAGCAAACAACAAAAAGGCATCTAGTGCATTGATCGCCTTCTCTGGCGGTGTCTGGTGCGCGTGTCAGCCCCAATACTGGAAGCTCGTGGCGTGATGCACGACCTCGTTCCAGTGTTGTGTACCATGCCATGGTTTCTGCTTGAAAACCGTTGTCCCGGGTTGGCGCTCGCACCTCGAACCTCATTGTTGACGGATTGGATTTCAACCAGTGTATGTCGCAGCGCAAGAATGCTTTCGACTCGAGCAAACATTTCTGTACCTCATATGTTAGCTCTTGATGTGTGCATATCTCGCATTCTTTCCTCCAGCTATCGTATCTGAGGTAAGTTTACGTGACCTTCAGGGGTGACGTGCTGAACACTACAGTGTAAGTTTCGAGATGCGATGCCGACGGTATTGATATACTCCCTCGACCATAGCGCCGTTGTCGGTACTCTATGAAATAGGCGAGTGACTGTAGAACGCGAACCTGGCATATTTACTGAACCATCGTCTAGTGTCGTCTCTTACTCCACCTTGCGGTTAACACTGCTGCTCATTGTTGGCGTTGCCGCTCAAGCACTTGACATTTAGCGAGCCTCGTCAACCGCGAACGAGAATTGATCGCTCACACACTAATTGGTGACCTAGTGGACATCGGTTGGTGCGGAAGGGGTACAAAATCTCGACCAACAAGGTGCTAGCATACATTCACGTATTCATTTGCATATTGAAACACACCTATATAGATGCTGTGTCAGACAAAGTCAGCCCGTCTCAACGTCGTTTGGATACTGGTCGGTTTCTTCTCACTTGGTTCGCTCAGGATACTCATCAAGCATCCTAGGTTCTAACGGTATGGAGTCTAATCAGCGTTCATGCAGACAAGTTCGGTTTCAAGAATGTGTAGGAAATTTGGTGTGCACAGTGTGGTTCTGTAGTCGCCATGTTATAGGCTATACCAGGCTTTTTATGGTCTCATGGTCCGCCCATGGCATGCATATGGTCAAACCATGTTTAGTGGAGTCTCCCCACTACCGCAGATGTGCGTCGCGAGCTTCATTATGGTCAACGATACTCACATCGCAATAGGTTCTTGTTCTTTGCATTATTTTCTAACGTAAGTTGTAACGCTCAATATGTACCTAAATATGGGTCCAGTACATATTCCTCCTACATACAGGTTGGCAAGACGTCGGCATTTTTCGGGCCGCGAGTTTCGTCTGTTGTCATTTCAGCTTCTGGGAGCAATAACAATATGTCGTTCGCTTTCCATTTTACAAACCGTTGAACAGCATCTGTCAAAACTCTACTGAAATGTTGACCGGCGGTGATCAATACAAAGGAGAACTATAAGCGCCTTGTCCCTGTATTCTGTGGCTACTGAGAAAAGTCGCGTGCAGCGCGACCAATTTGTTGCTGCAGAGACAAACCGTGAGGCCTTCAACTTCAGTAAGATTCAGTGAATTGGGAACGTTCATTCACGTAATCTGACGGACTTCCATACACACTAACGAAGTAATAGTACAACGAGCGTAACTGCTCCACCCCTTGAACCGATGTGTGTCCGCAATTATGTACGTTCTCAGGATGACATTGTGTGGGTAGCGCGCGCCCTCGCAGGATGGCAGCACCCCGGGCTTTGCGCCTCGCAATATATAATGCCTTTAGCATCGAACGTATCCGCAGGGTGAGCGGATGTTGCGATAATATGATATCAGGCGTCGCTCTGCGACCTAGGAAGTGCCGGTGTGGGAGTCCATCCGGGTTTATCGGTTTGTCGGAGCCGGTATGAAACCTGCTACTTGGTATCGTTTCATTGGAACCGAGCAGTGTCGTCATATGCACCTTCGGGGTTGCAAGACACTCCCTGCAAAGATTGGTTGGCACTATCGGTGTTTAAGTAAGATGGCTTGCATCGGACGCGGCGATATGCATCTGTCTGAGGTTTCGAGCCGTTTTCCCTGATCATCTCTGTGTATAGTAATCGGTAGTGAGTCCAATATGAATGGAAGGATGATGTTACCGTTGAAACACGGTATCACGAGGTTGGACAAAGTGGGAAGGTGATCAAGGGCTGGACCATCTCAAGATCTGACCTGTCATCGAAGACGAGCAAAGACCGAAAATTCGTGGTTTTCTCCTCCCAGTGTATATAAGAAACAGACAGTTGCCAACGCCAGTTCGGTGGTCCAATCGATTTATTCCAAGCCTATCCAGGTCGCCGAGGAAGCCTAACGGAACCTTTTCTTCAAAAACAGGTGCGTGCGATCAGTCTCAGTGGATTACCATCACACCTGAGAGCGCATCGAGAGTTGACACCGCTCGTCGGAGGCCGATCCATCCTGTGCTCCAGGACACCGCATTGCAAGTAAGTAACCCTAGATCCGTGGTAATTGCCACGTTTGTTTTGACGCAAAGTGGCTAGTTCAGTTGAGACAGGAACATAAATTGGCCAATCCACCCTGCCACCTTCCTACTTTCTGACCATTCTGACCCACTGCATGGCGCCTTCTCTCACACATCCCTCCGGCGTCACTTTCGTTGACGATGGCGAACATGGATCCGCTCACCTAGAAGCTGCCGTCTACTACGGCGGCGGCGAAACGTTCACTCGTTCAAGAACATACAGTCATGTGCGCGGACCCCGTCCTTTTGGAGCTGTCTAACGGCTAACCCTTGTACACCTTACCGCAGTCACACATTCATGGTTACAACCCCAAACGTGCCCCCGCCTTCCAGGAAGACGTCATCACAAGGACTCGGAGGATGTCTCATGATGAGAAGAGCGTCGCAGGTCCGCGTCGTTTTCTCATTGACGTCGAAGAGACCATCCGAGTGGTCCTTGAACAGGAAGACACCGATGGTGACTTCCAGATCAGTATAACGGACGCAGGTCCGAAGTTGGTGCCTCTTGGCACCGCAACCAGCAACGGTTTCAAGACATTTGACATCCGCGTATGTTGCTCATATGTCGCGATGATGCCCAATACCCACCCTTCTCTTTCCAGGGCACCTATATGCTGTCAAATTTGTTGCAGGAGCTTGCCCTGGCGCGCGACCACGGCCGAAAGCGTATCGTGCTTGATGAAGCACGTCTAACGGAGAATCCTGTCGACCGCTTGTCACGCATGATCAGACACTCTTTCTGGCACTCTCTCACTCGCCGCATTGACGGCGATGGTCTGGAGATTATCACCGCAGACCCCAAGAACCGAACAGGTCGTGTACAGCCACGAATCTACGTACCCCACGGGGAGCCTGCAATGGCAGAATACTACAGAAAGGTCGCCCGTGACAAGCCACACATGAATCTCGACGTTCAGGTCCTTCCTGAAAAGAACGATGACCCGTACTTTGTCAAGAGCCTGAACCCTAAGCCCGGTTTGTTGGCTTTAGCCATGGAAGAGGTGGATGATGGCAAGGGCGGGCGTACCTTAAAAGGCATTCCCTTCATCGTACCTGGCGCGCGGTTTAATGAGGTACGTAACCCAATTATGGAATGCCAGCGCTTCATTTGACTCGACATCTGTCCATTGTCACACACATTAGCTCTACAACTGGGATTCGTACTTCATCTCCCTCGGCCTCCTTGTGGATGGCCAGGTACAAATGGCGAAAAACATGGTCGAGCACTTCATTTTCGAGATCAAGCACTACGGCAAGATTCTGAACGGGTCCCGGAGCTACTATCTCTGCCGCACTCAGCCGCCGTTCTTGACAGACATGGCCCTTCAAATCTATAATCAGTTAGATCGCTCTGATGTGGAGGCTAACCGCCAATGGCTGAAACGCGCCATCCAGGCCGCTATCAAGGAGTACCATACTATTTGGGTGGCGGAACCTCGCATGGATCCTAAGACCGGCCTATCTCGTTACCGGCCCGATGGTGTGGGAATCCCTCCCGAGACCGAAGCTACTCACTTTACCCATATCCTGGAACCGTACGCTGCTAAGCATGGAATCTCTGTCCTGGAATTCAGTGAGAAATACAATAACGGTGTCTTGAAGGAACCGGGGCTCGATGAGTACTTCCTCCACGACCGCTCCGTCCGTGAGTCCGGACATGACACAACTTACCGTTTCGAAAAACGTTGTGCAAACCTCGGGACGATTGATCTGCAAGCACTTCTGTACAAGTATGAAGTCGATATTGCCACCGCCATCAGCGAGGTGTTCGACGACGAATTGATGTTGGATGAAGACTTCCCATTGATGCCATTCCCTCCAACGCCAGAGTCCTATGCCAATCCACATCGCGAGCGATCGACCTCTCGGCCACAAACCAGCGACGAGTGGTTCGAGCGTGCCGAGTGGAGAAGGGAAGTCATCGACAAGTACCTGTGGAACGAAAGCAAGAGCCTTTACTTTGACTATGACACCGTCCAGGAGAAGCAAAGCTTGTATGAGAGTGTTACTGCATTTTGGGCTCTGTGGGCGGGCTGTGCGAGTGAAGAGCAATGTTGGAAACTCGTGTACGTGCAGAGGGTTCTTTCATCCTCACTACCGGTACCTAATGGCATGTTTTAGTTCCCAATCCCTAAAGAAGTTCGAGGTCTTGGGTGGCCTCGTGTCTGGTACTGAAGAGTCTCGTGGTAAAGTATCTTTGGACCGTCCTAATCGTCAATGGGACTACCCGTAAGTGTCGCGCATTTGCTATTAGTGCCGATGTTGATCTATACACTTGTTAGCTATGCATGGTTAGTCGATCGAAGTGATGAATTGCTATGCATTTGCTAATAAAAGCTGCCCCACGTAGGCCGCCTCACCAAATCATGACGTGGGTCGGACTCGAGAGGTACGGATACCTGGAAGAGGCCCAGAGACTGGCCTACAGGTGGCTTTACATGTGCGCCCCTTACAACATCTTCGCAAGCCGATCGGCTGACGATTGCCCAGGATGACCACTGCTTTCGTGGACTTCAACGGAGTTGTCCCCGAGAAGGTGCGACTGACATCTTGTCCCTGATACGCATTTCCTTGACGTCCTGTTTCTGATGCAGTTTGATGCGGTCAAGCTGTCACACTTGGTTGACGCTGAATATGGCAACCAAGGAATTGACTTTAAAATGGTCCCTCGCGAAGGCTTCGGATGGATGAACGGTGGGTGGAGTCGACTTACGTCCGCCGACTTTGTTGATCTCCGTTTCTGCAGCTGCTTATCAAGTTGGGTTGTCCTTTATGACAATGCATATGCGTCGCGCTGTTGCAGCATGCACGAGTCCTGAAGTATTCTTTGGCCGAGCTGCTAGGGCTGAAATTGCCGCTGCACAAGCGACAGCTGCCTCTACCGATCCTCTGGACCTTGCCATGGAGGCGCTGTCTCTTGCGGCATAAAACTGCTAAACGAGCCTTCGTCGAACACTGTCACTGCCTTGTTCATCATCGATACCGTGGAACGAATGTGATCTTGGGAAACCGTCGCTGTTTCCTCTTAATGGGTAGAGTGTATATATAGACAGTTTTGTTCCTTCTGCATGTCTCTCGTTTTCCTTTCGCTGATGCCTGCATCTTCGCAATTTTCTATGTAATGCGTACTGCATCTCACGGACACTTCCAATACAGATGATCTGCTTCCGCTTCCATTCCCTCCTTCGAATGTCAGCAGAGCTGCTGTTACAGGGGTCTACGTCGGCTGGCCTCCAGTTAAACGTACAAACCGCCAACCGAAGCTCACCACACCATTAAGACTGATATAGAAGAACAGCATCAGGGACGAGAGCTACATAATGGCATGTGGTACACGCAATTTAACGACGTCGAAGAAAGGCCAACCGGATACAACCTGGAAAATGGACGAAGGTGTGTAGAGACATGGCAGGTAGGGACGGGCAACCAAGATGACAACACGGGGATGAGGGAAGACAAATCAATGCGGTACGCTGCTTCTGCTTGCGTCCAAGTTGTATCCAGAAGGAAGAGACGCGTTCGCCTCAGTTCTGTCCATATCAACTGTAAGCACAACATTCGGCGTCTTCAGGGCTGTGCCTTCCATGCACACAACGCGGATAGGGCGGAATGGTATTGGCCGATGACTCGGTCGACTCGGCTGAGACGGCGGCTTGTTTGACGCCCCGGCTGCCGGCGGTGGTGGCAGGTAGCGTTAACCTTTGCAATCGTTGCCCCTGTCGACGTGTTTTACCGTATTTCTTGGTTCACTGTGCTGTGTATGTTCCATGTCGTGTTGGTCCGAGCATCGGTGCGGCCCTCGCAGATGCAGATATTGGATGTCGCAGGCGTCACTGAAAAAGACCGGTGAGCGATGTGTAAGAGGAGGGATCCTCAACAAGACGATGTTCGGAAAAGCGAAGAGCGCAAAGTTGCGGGTATGGGTTTCGGGTGGGAAGCGGTCGTGCGGAATCCCCTTCGGTGTGGAGGATTGTCTCCGAGTTCCAACCTACATTCGTGCTTCAAGTACCCTTGTGTTGACTACCTGGGTTGTTGGTTCTCTCTGAACATCGCGATGGCCCTCGAGTGTCGTCCGCGGAAATTTGGCGGGCTCGACGGCCCTGCATAATCATATCAGCCTGTGCTGATGAGCCGCACTTGCGTCTTCTGAATCTCCACAGCATGTTGGCGTCAACTTCAACCTTCCCTATCTCCACGTCCACATCCTCAACGTTGACCTCACCCAAAGCCTTTGAAGATACAGACCTCTCGATGAATCGCAAACAGCAAAAGAAACCTCGTTTCCTTGGGTCTTCCAGGCCACCTGACTCTGTAAGCAGCTGGTTCCTTACAGGTGGCCATGTTTACTTATGCGCTAGGAAACAGGCACAAGGACCCTCTCAGGCCATTACTCATAACGTGGCCTCGGTCGCCGCAACCTCTGACAGTGTCTCCCAGAGAGCGTTTGCCAGGATGACCCGCATGTTTCATCGTTCGAGCCGAAGTCACCAGTGTTTCATAACGGCAAAGGCTGCTAACACAAGTACCGATGGGGGTGCTCAGGAACAACGAGAACAGCCTCTAATGCCTGAAACTCAGGATGTGTGTGGCCTACGACGTCCTGTTGTTACGATAACCATTAACCGTGTTGGACAGATCCAGGTGCCATCTAATAATTCAGAAACGGGACCTGTACCAGTTGAAGTTGGTGGGCATGTCGATACTACCGTCGAACCATTAGACAACACTGTGGAAGGTGTCGGTGACTCCGTCAATAGCGCCAATACTACATCTGGCCCAGTTCCCGCATTGGTAAGCAGCGAAATCGATGCCACACAAGAGGCACTGGATAGTATGGTGCCCATACCATACATCGACCAACCAGCCATCGGATTTGTTGCAAATGCTGATGCCGTGGCTATAAGCGGTCAAGGCTTCAGTGATAGATACCTTCAGCCTCTCAAGACCTTTAGCTCAGTCGCTACTACTATCGCCAAGGTGCGTACTTCATTCCCTCCGTCGCTCACAAACCTGATATAAATGTGCAGGTTCACCCTTACGCTCAGATTGCATTGGGGATCTTGACCACTGCTGCACAGGTACATTCACATCTTATCTGTATGTACTGCTCACCTCAAACAGCCCACTTCAGGTGCTTATCAAGCAGGCTAACTTGGACAGCGAGGTGTCTAGCCTCTTTGACACGATCAAAGCGGTCTATGAATTTCTTACAGAAGACGATACCATCCAGAATATTAACAGTATGAGGGACACTTTGGGGAACATCGCACGGGTGATCAGTGTCGTGGCCCAGTTCATCAAGAATTACTCGGAGACAAAGAGCTTCTGTATGTCATTACACCTTTTTAATGTTAAGCTAAGCTTGATACATTCTTAGGGGTGCGATTAAGAAAGAATGTGCTACATGAGACGCAGGTCACCATCGATGGTTACACCAAGGAACTGAATGACTTGATGCAACAATACCGAGACCGTACGATGCGGGATATCCACCTCAACGTCTACCGCGCACTTGACGACCTAAACCTCGAAGGCATGGCTTGTGCAGGAGGTGCGAGCCTCAATCGGAGCAAGAAATGCCTCGACGGGACTAGAACAGAAGTCCTCGCGGAGATTGTTGACTGGATCCATGATACCGACGAAAACGCCTCGCGCGTTCTCTGGTTGCATGGTCAGGCTGGTAGAGGGAAATCTGCCATCGCACACACAATCGCTTTGTGGCTCAGGAACGCTGGAGGGCTCGGGTCGTGCTTTTGCTTCGCTCGTGATAGGCAGGCCGAGCATCGCGAGGAAAAGATATTCACCACCATTGCACGTGACTTGGCGGACCGTGACCGTGCATTTCGGCGAGCGTTGGCTGACGTGATAGCGGAAGATCATACGCTGAAGACTACACCTGACGTCACGCTACAGTGGGAGAAGCTTATCCTGGAGCCATTGTCAAGGGCATCAAGTACGATGATCGGGAGCGTTGTGGTGGTGGTTGACGCACTGGACGAAAGTGGTTCGGAAGGATCACGGAGGGACATCCTGTCCGTACTTGCGTCTCATGCCTCCGATCTATCTCGTAACTTTCGTGTCTTTATAACATCCCGCCCGTTGCCTGACATTGAACGTGTGTTGAGCGCTGCTCCACATGTGAAGGTGACCTCCCTGGACAATGTCTCTACAGAGTGGACCGAACGCGACATCCGTCTGTACATTTCCAAGCAACTTGGTAACCTTCCAGACATTGGCGACACCGAAGTTCAGAGCCTCGTCCAGAAGGCAGATTGCCTATTTGAATGGGCTCGTTTGGCTTGTGATTTCATCAAGCCTAACAGAGCTGGAGCAACAGTGAAGGAACGCTATGACGATGTGATATCTTTCCAAGCTGAAGAGGGAGGAACACTTTTGGACGCAACTTACTTGGCGATTCTGGAAATTGCTGTACCTCGGTCTAGGAAGGCCCTTGAGCGCTATCGGTCGGTCATGCACCAGGTTGTAATGACATTTGAACCTCTTCCCATGGCATCCTTGGATCGCATGCGCAAACACTTCCCGAGCGAGCAGGATCACTATGATGTTTTTCTCATCCTCGAGTTCCTGTCCCCAGTACTGGGTGGCATTATTGACTGCCCCTCCCCTGTCCGACCCCTCCATGCATCTTTTTATGACTTCTTGACTGATCGTTCACGGAGTGGGGTCTTCTTCATTGACACCACTTGCACATATGACCTAGCCTTTGCCACCCTGAAAATCCTTCAAAATGAACTTCGGTTCAACATCTGTGAACTGGAAAGTTCTTACTTGAGCAATGCTGAGGTTGCTGATTTGCCAAAGAGGATCAGGAAGAAGATTCTGCCCCATTTGTCATACTCTTGTCGATTCTGGTCCAAACACCTGCTGAGGACCACGTTTGACTCAGCCCTTGCAGCTTCAATGCATGCTCTTGTAGGAAACGAAAGAATTCTTTTTTGGCTTGAGGCCATGAGCCTCCTGGGTGAGGTTGGAAATGCAGCAGTTGCTCTTATGTCTGCTGCAACATGGCTCTTGGTAAGTGTAACAGAAGCATGATATTGCATATTGTCTAACTTCACACTAAAGAACCAAGATGGCTTCAAAGATATGTTAGAAATTGTTGAAGATGGAATTAGGTTTATTCACAACTGTATTGGTGCAATCTCACACAGTACACCACATTTGTACATCTCAGCACTGGCATTCCTTCCTTTGAAGACAAAATTATCAACAAAGTTCATGCCAAAGTTTTCTTCCCTCCCTGGAATTATAGGAGGTCCACAATACTGGGAAGCCAGCCTACTTATCCTGGAGGGGCATACTTGGGATGTCCATTCAGTTGCATTCTCACCTGATGGGAAGAAGATTGTCTCAGGCTCTAAAGACAGGACTGTGAGGATCTGGGATGCTGAAAGAGGACTCCAGATTGGCAACCATCTTGAGGGGCATACAAACTATGTCTTTTCTGTTGCATTCTCCCCTGATGGCAAGAGGATTGTGTCAGGCTCTTTGGACAAGACTGTGAGGGTCTGGGATACTGAAAGAGGGGTTCAGATTGGCAACCATCTTGAGGGGCACTCAAGTGAAGTTCGCTCAGTTGCATTTTCCCCTGATGGCAAGAGGATTGTGTCAGGCTCTACTGACAGGACCATCAGGGTCTGGGATGCTGAAAGAGGTGTCCAGATTGGCAGCCATCTTGAGGGGCATACAAATACAGTCACTTCAGTTGCATTCTCCCCTGATGGAAAGAAGATTGTGTCAGGCTCTTGGGACCAGACTGTGAGGATCTGGGATACTGAAAGAGGTATCCAGATTGGAAACCATCTTGAGGGGCACTCAGTTAAATTCCATTCAGTTGCATTCTCTCCTGATGGTAAGAGGATTGCAGCAGGCTCAGTTAATGGTGCTGTAATTGTCTGGGATGTTGAGAATGGCATGCAAATTGGCAGCCATCCTATGGGGCATAAACATGGGATCCGTGCAGTTGCATTCTCCCCTGATGGCAAGAAGATTGTATCAGGCTCTTGGGATAACACTGTGAAAGTCTGGGATACTGAGAGAGAGATGCAAGTAGGCTGCCATCTGGAGGGGCATATGGATGATGTCTTTTCTGTTGCATTTTCTCCTGATGGAAAGAAGATTGTGTCTGGCTCTTGTGACAAGACTGTGAGGGTCTGGGACACTGAAGGAGGGGTTCAGATTGGTAGCCATATTGGAGGGCAAGAGGGTGAAGTTGTATCAGTTGCATTCTCCCCTGATGGCAAGATGATTGTGTCAGGGTCTTGGGATGGCACTGTGAGGGTCTGGGATACTGAAAGAGGTGTCCAGATTGGCAGCCATCCTGCACAGCATTCATTTGGAATCATTTCAGCTGCATTCTCTCCTGATGAAAAGAGGATTGTCACAAGATTTTGGATCAACTGTGAGAGTGCCCAGGGTGCTGAAAGAGATGTCTGGGAGTATACAGATAGAGTCTCCTCAGTTAAGCTCTACCTTGATGGTGAGAGGATTGTATTAGGATCAGATGACAGCACTGTGGGAACCTGGGGTACTTGTAGAATATTACACCTCAGCAGTCATCATGGGGGGCACATGGCCAGAGTCTGTTCACTTGCACACTCTCCTGATGGCAAGAGAATTGTGACAGGCTCAATGGACAACATTATAAGGGTCTGGGATGCTGAAAGAGGTGTCCAGATTGGCAGCCAACTTGAGGGGCATACAGATCAAGTCATATCAGTTGCATTCTCCCCTGATGGTAAGAGGATTGTGTCAGGCTCTTGGGATAAGACTGTGAGGGTCTGGGATGCTGAAAGAGGTGTTCAGATTGGCAGCCATCTCAAAGGGCACACAAGTGGCATTTGTTCAGTTGCATTCTCTCCTGATGGAAGGAGGATTGTATCAGGATCTCAGGATTGTGCTGTGATGGTATGGGATGCTGAAAGAGGAATCCAGGTTGGCAGTCATCTTGAGGGGCATACAAAAGAAGTCTCTTCAGTTGCATTCTCTTCTGATGGTGAGAGGATTGTGTCAGGCTCAGGTGATAACACTGTGAGGATCTGGGATGCCAAAGGCTATGAGGACATTAATAACATCCATAAAAACTTACTGAAATGTTCTACATCCAATTCAAGTGATGCACCTCTTCTATCTCAGATAGCAGATGGTAAGTAATGTCTACCTGTGTTCTATTCTGACTGTACTAAAAGCAAATTCAGTAATTAAATCATATCACATTTGCTTTTCTCCCATTTCTTCACATGCACTCTACAACAGTGAACAACTTCTTGATGGACTTGTGCCTGGAGATGGGGAAATGTGGGCCAATCCAGTCAAACTCTACTCTGATGGCTGGATTAGAGGCCCCAAAGGTAGATTACTGCTTTGGATACCTGTGACATCAAGGACATCACTTTATTCAATGTGGACCACAGCAGTCATGCCAAGGCATTGTGGTATAGAGTTGGATTTGAGCCAAATGGTTCATGGGTGTGATTGGCATAAGTGTTACAGACCAGTTACCTAACCTGGACATGTATTGCACAGGTTACCAAGTATAAACAATGTATGCAAAGTAGAACCAATAAATCCCAAAGGGTGAGATCCACATACTGTACCAGCTCTCACAACACATGGGCCTTTAAGAATATACAGGTAATACATGAACTGTTATCCTAACATACATACCTCTGCAGCATACACTCTACATGAGTCAATGAATGCTGGTGTCCATATTATGCAAACAATCCACACCTCACCTTTGACACACCTACTGTGGTGGTGGTGCACAGGCACCATGAGCAGTAAAGGCAGGTCTAGACCTACTGATCAACTAAAGTACATTCAGTCCAGCTTTATGTTAGAACTGTTTTTCACATCCTAGAACAGAACCCAGTTGTTAAAGGCCATGGCCCCAACATACAGCAACATTGCATCTACAGGCCAAATGCTTCACCCTGGTGGTGTTCCTCACCTTCATTACCTAGCTGAATGATCACTGGATCCAGTTTGGCCTCCTCTACCAAGAAGGCAAAAGGGGGCCCTAACATTAGCAACACCATTCATGAGCATAGAATTCCCCCATGATTCCTAGGCTGGGTGCACAACGGGGCCCTCAGAAAACCAACCACACAGCATGGCATTCCAGCAGCATTTGTAGGTGTCAACTAGCAAGGTGTCTGAGATGTGCCCAAATAGAGATGATCTTTGCAGAAGTGTGCAGTACCATGCATCGAAGTTCCAGCAATACTGTGGTGTTCCCAGCATCCAATCCTAGAACCTGAGGACTAACAGTGTGGTGAGCCATTAATGAAGGTCATTAATGCTCTTCAGCCAATCAGTTGGACCACAAGTGTCCAAAGATATGCCATGGCTAAGGCTATGTCTAGATCAAGAGGAATGATACCTCTATCAGTGAAGTCATGGCAAGTGAGCATCAGTAAGCCAGCAGTAACAATTTTACAAGCATACCATGTGCGATTGGGCTCCATTCCAAAAGGGCCATCGCTCAGACAAGATCCCAGCCATTGGATTCGAAGGTCGGTGTCTTTTTAATGCCATTCTCAACCAGCGTGAGCAAATATTCCTGTACTGTATACTCGGTCAACCCGTTGCTTGATCACCTCGCAAAGGCAACTTACGTGAATTTATCACAAGCTGTTTTGGCTTGCAAGCTTAACTCCATTGAAAGCGCCATATGGGAGGGCGAGTGGAGTATGAAGGTTACAGCATGGTCACACTTGTCAACAGTGGATGATGGTATTTAGACACGTTGTCGGGCAGATACCGTTCCGGCGAGGGCAAGTATCTTGTTCAGACTTGAACTGGGCCTACCGTCCTGTAGCATGCCTTCACCTGCTGATTGTACGACCCAACCTACCTTCTCCTTCCGCGGCATGATAAGCCTCAGAAACAACTTCAGCTGAGGCATAGAAGCGACCAGAAAGCAGATGTCAGTATCTGAGCTTCGTCATGGGTTACGACCGGTCCGGTAACATCACTAATAAAGTTCATTGGTGTGCCATCCCGCCATCTACCGGTGGCTGGGTTGGCAATGTCTGCAATCAAGCGTTCGTTTGGCAGATTTGGCAAAGACGTACCTAGGCCATGAAGACAGATGGCAACAGTCCGATGAAACTTATGTACCTTTATCATTCCGGAACGACTCTTAGTCGTCTAAGGGAATACAGTCACCCAGCTTTCTCGAGCCAACACGGAATCAAATGGTAGGCAGATGCGCTTACGCCCATTCGCGTTGACGGGCATAAACACCCAAAATTTGAGCTTGACTTCGTCGGATATCACGGAAGTTCAACCAACGTTTTTGGCCGGTGTTCTGGAGCTCGTTGTGTGTCCAGTAGACAAAACGCTTCAGCTTTTGGATGAACCTAACTATAACATAGCATGTCCGTCGGTGATCCACACGGAATACCAGGATACTTAGCCTAGGATGTAGCTCCCTGAATTGGCAGGTCGTAGCCAAGCTTGAGCGTGAGCTAGCACCCTAGCTGTTGTGAACGGTTTTCTTCGTACAATGCGTACTCTGCATTCTCTGCACTATAGAGGTTGTCAGAGTTGAGTTGGAACGCACGGGACGGAAACTTCCGGGTAACCACGAGTGGTGTAATACTCTCACTGCCAACTCGCTGTAAGTAGCTGTCGTTCGCCTCAACGGCTCGTGCGACGACAGCCATGTACCGCGCCATTGTTGCCCCCAGACAAACATCTAGGGCCATTGGCAGAGGTTTGGTCAGGGCGACTCGAAGGGTACGGAGTCCACCACCGTAAACCTGCGATCGACGAACATTGACGGGATTAGCAGCGACTGACTACCACTCCACCTGCCGAACCTACTCCCGAGCCAAAAGGAACCAAAAGCATAGTTGGAAAACTTTTATCCTACTCCGTTGCCGGAACCGCTACTTTTTACATCGGGAGCACCTTTGCGTCATACGAAAGTCCTCAGTACCGCGAATTTTTCAGCCGGAATGTTCCCTTGGGCGAAGTCCTCATAGAATACGGTGCGAAGCACGGCTGGGACGAGATCACCATACAGAATATCGTCATCTCTACGGTTGACGCGGTGAAATACGTGTCTGACTTCGTACAGAAGCAACTGGGGTATCGTCCTTCTCAAGACACGGCAACCAAGGATACAGCGAAGGAGGCGGTTCCTCCCGTCCGTGAACGTGCAAAGGCTACGTACCAGGAGTCCAAGGAACGTGTCAAATCCCTATCTACTGCCCTCAAAACCTCCGTGGACAAGTCCGATGACCAGGGCCCTCCCGAGGCGCCAAAAGCTTCTGCTACCGCCAGGTACATGGCCGCCAAGTTCGCTGAGGAGCTCGAAGACCTCGTGAGGAAAGCTGAGGAAGCTCTAGCAAAGAAGTACCCGGAGTTGGAGCCTGAAGTAACTACTGCTGTCGACCAGCCCAAGGCTGCAGGAGTCGAGTTGGTGATCGTGGCGGAGCCGAGAGACGAGAATGTATATCAAGTTCCTCTCCCCATCGGCTTCGAACCACCACCAGGGTATGTGCGCCCCGGGCCTCCGAAGGCAAAAGACGCCGCAGCCCCGCCAACTGAACCTGCACCTCCGCCTCTCCCTCTTGTTGCTCCAGCAGTGTCGGAGGTAGCTGTTTCCGAACCTGTGGTATCCCACTTGGCACATACAATCGACAACCTTGCTTCATATCTGAACTCTACACCAGCAGCGGAGAAGGCCAAGGATGTCCTTGAAACAGCCAAGCATGATCTCCAAGACCTCGCATCGCGCATAGAGCGAATTAAGGAAGAAGAGCAGTATCAGTTGGAGCAGAAATTGGATGAGCAGGCCCGCGAGTACAACACCAAGTTATTAGAGTTGGAGATCGAGGCTCAGGATAAGCTCGATTTGCAACAAGAGGATTTTAAGAAGTTCATGGAGGAAGAGCGTGCAAAGTATGCGCAAGCATACCGCGAAAAGCTGGCCCACGAACTTAAGACTCAGACGGAACTCATTAACGAACGGTGAGCCCTTCCTTTGGCTTGGTATTCACACGTATTCCGTCTTGATGTGTATTCGAAGGCTGAAGGAGGAGGTAATTGCTCAGGGAATAGAGATGCAACGACGGTGGATTCGTGAAGTCAAAGTGAAGGTCGAGGAAGAACGCGGAGGGCGGCTCGCCCGGCTGGAGGAGCTCGCGACTAATGTCAAACGTTTGGAGAGATTGGCTCTCGATAATTCATATTACCTCGACGAGAACATCCGGGTACATGCTTTGTGGACTGCAGTGCGCGCTATGCAAGCAGCTGTCGATGCATCGGTGCGCAAACCGTTCCGAGAAGAACTCCGGGTCCTACGTCATGTTGCTATCGCCAAGGAAGACCCTGTCTTATCCACCGCGCTAGATTCCATCGAAAAAACTGATATCCCAGACTTCGGTGTTGAACCTCTCGTCGACCTCACCTCTTGGTTCACAACCTCGGTTGCACCCCGCGTGTCAAGCGTTGCACTTGTACCCGACCGCAACGCTGGCGTCCTCTCCCACCTTGCTTCTCACCTTCTTACCTCTTTCACCTTCCGAAAACATGGGCTTACTCCCGGGAACGATGTTCTGAGCGTGTTAGCCAGAGCGGAGTATTACTTGGATGAAAAGGATCTAGATAGTGCAGCTCGCGAGCTGAACCAGTTGACGGGAACGGCTAAGGAGCTTCTTCATGATTGGCTTGAGGCTGCACGAAGAAGACTGGAAGTACAGCAAGCGTTGGAGGTACGTTGCTTTGGATTTTGTTAAGTGTGTCATTGACCCTCACGACGGTCAGGTAATACAAGCGGAAGCAACTCTTGCCTCGCTGTTAGTTGTATAGATCATGGATGCTAGTAATTTACATAGATTAACAACCCATCCACTGCTCCCTCGCTGAACAAACGGCACCAAGGCCTCGGCGCTAATATGGAGTGCAGACAGACCCGTAGGTATGTCATAATGGTGGGTATGTTCTTCATCCGCACATTTAGGGGAGACCCTCTACTGCCTTGACGAGTCTAGAAAACAATCGTATCAGTTCTGTTGGCCCCGATTTGGCCATCTTGAAGTGTCGACACTGGCCGTGGTAGCTGGCTTGATCTCCAACACAATAACTGTTTCGAGGTGAGGTCGTGGACGAGAGTGTGTCCTGGGACCTCCAACCCGTGAAGTCAGCCACCTTCACATTTGGATTATGATGACCACCTTTAGACAACGCCCAGAAGGGCCGAAAACGTGAAACGGATGGCGTAGATTTGTCGGACCTTCTGACTTGGCCAACAAGAACTCACCTACGAAAAAGAATTCTCAACTCGACACAAGCGACATCGCATATATAAGGTTCAGAAAATCAGTATTTCATTTCTTCGTTTCCCAACGAATGTACCTCTCTCCCCTTTTCCTCTGCAGCACGAGGCCATCGCCGGCATCCTCCACCTTCCTTGGTCTGAGTCCTGGACACCCCGGCCAAATCAACCTTGGTCACTGATGGCGCACAAAGAAGCATGACAACAAAGCCACCCTTCCCTGACCAGGGATCCGGCGATCTTCATTTATTTACGCTCGGAAAGTTGATACGGCTGCCTCGTCCCGCGAATGTTTAAACATTTCGAAATTACCTTCTATCTTGCTAAGTAGCTTCCTCAGCAGTATTTCGCCCGCTAACTTCCTCACACCTGCAATCGCCACCTTCTTGCGCCTGAGCCCAATAGCGATCGGTTGCATCACGAAACTTCTGTGAAACGTCTCGCTTCTCTTTCCACAGGTCGTTCAACTGGGCTTGAAGTGCGTCGCGCTCTTGGATGAGCTTAGCACGACCGACGTAGAATTCGTGAACCTCCTTCTCGAGTGCGTTCAGTTCGGTTGCGATAGCTTCGTAACGGTCAGATAAAGTCTTTAACTCGGGATTGTCAAGTTGCCTGCGCAGTTCGCGCAGGGCGCGACGGTCAGCTTCTTTCCTGCTTTGGAAGACCTCCATAGTTTCGCGTGAGGATGAAAGGTGCGACAGTTCTCTCCTGGCACACTCTTCGTCTGCCACTCCCAAACTTCCAGACTTGATCTGCTCTTTCACGATCCTTAAGCGAGATTTGTCAGTGTAAATAAGTCGACATTTGCAACTGCGTACCTGATGCGAGTCTCGACGTCGGCGACCGTCCGCAAACGTGACTTTGGCTGTGCGGCCTGTAATTTCCTAGTCTGCAAACGACGAGCCCATTAGAGTCCAGCCGGAAATTGGTGATTCTGTATGATGTACATACCCACAGATCTATGCTGCTCTCCAAATCTTTGATCTGTGTTTGAATGTTATAGCTAGGGTGTTGTCCTCGTATGTCGTTTAGTTCTGCATAGAGGGCGGCACGCTTATCATTAACAGCATCACCCGGTCCATTCGCGTATGACGATGATAATTTGCTGCGAACAGCAGTCTGCGAATGACATGTCAGGTTACTGCAACGATGGAATGAAGAAGACGACCACACAAGTTCGGTCCGTACTGCATTGATTTCTGATTTGATTCTTGCTTCTTCGGCCTGGAAAGCGGCCTTGTCGGGCTTCGCAAAGAAAGGTGTGGGGGTGATCCGCTCTAGTGTGCCACCACCATTTGAGGTAGGCGAGGAGGGGACTCCACTGGTCTCGAAGTCGTTCTCAGTTGTGCAGCCACCGGAGATAGAAGACCCAGATTCCTGTCTTTGAGTTGTCATGGGACGGTGACGAAGGGAAGGAACTATCGCAAATCCGCCTCCCATGGCACCAATTTTTATACATGCATGGCATTCTTTTGCACAATGAACATCGCACCTACAATGCGGGGCTGAAACGCTCGCCACTCACAAAGCATGCTGATGACAGGACCACAAAGACCGTCCCGCTCAGCGGTCCGATCCGGCAGCGGTCGATGACTCGGCCAAATTTGGTGGGCGATGCGTCATTTACTTCCCACCCAAGGACCATCGTGAACTGGAATGTCATTTTGGTCTTTCGCAAAGTCCATCTTCCACGCTATACCATTGTCACTGGTTTAGCGTCCACGCCAGACAACGAGCGCCTGACAGACGAAGGTCAAACAATCCAATTGTAGACCATTCGACTCAGTTATTTTCCCTCCGAGTCCACCATCATACCAACAGCGTCGCAGAACGATGACGATCGAATCGACAAGAGCTGACCACGCCGACGGTACGATGGTACCACTCACCTCGAGCGTACAGCACAACGTTGACACCCGAACGCGAGCAGAGACAACTGAATCCGGTACGCGAGCAGTCGACATGAACTCACTGCCACCCTCCACACTCGAATTCGCGCACCGCATGTTCGACGCAGCACGCGATGGCAACTCTGAGCTGCTCCTAGCAGCCATTGATGCGGGTTTACCCGTTAACCTGACCAACGACAAAGGTAAGCGGTCTTCCTGTCGGATCCGTACGTCTTATCGCCAAACGAATATGCAAAAAAAAACAAAAACACAAAAACGGCAGGTAACTCGCTCCTTATGCTCGCCTCCTATTCCAACCATCCCACCCTCGTATCCGACTTGCTCGCTAGACGCGCAGATCCGAACAGACTCAACGACCGTGGTCAATCTCCCATCGCAGGAGCCGTGTTCAAGGGGTATGAAGAAGTCGTACGCATACTTTTCCAGGGTGGTGCAGACCCGTGGTTAGGGCACCCGAGTGCAGCGGAAACCGCGGTGATGTTCGATAGGAAAGGGGTGTTGGAAATGATGGGTATTCGAGAGGGAGACGTGGCAAGGTTGACCCAGAATGTACCGGTTGGACCTGGCCTTGCGATGGCGGGAGCGGCGGAGTGTCCGATTGGAAGGCCAAGAAACTCGTGAGACGTTTCTCAAGTATGTATGTAATTCAAGTTTATTTCATAGACTTTGGAAGCGCGTCGTATCATCCTGGGTTAGATATGTACAGATAAGATCAGGCAAGTACACGTACAGATAACAGGCTACCGCCTTTCTTCCGATTCAGTCCAATCCTTCAATTCAGTTACAAGTGAAATTTTCGAACAGCTTCCCGATATATACGGAGCTGGTCCTCCCAAGGTTTTGGTCCGCGACTACCTCAAAAATATGAACGTCTGAAACGGGACGGTGGCCGGATGCGTCAAATGACCAGTACACGGTCTTCGACGACCGTATCTCGCACATTGTTTTTGTAATGGAAGTTTGAGGGCTATCTGTCCCAAAACATGGGTAGGTTTTCGTAGCCTGTAGGATAGAATAGTAGCCTTCGTGTTCATTGGATGTTGTCGATTCTCGAAGCCAAGTGGCTTGCGGACATACCCGCGTCGAAAAGTAGTTTCAATACGGTGCATGATGGCCGACATCGAAGGCAACGGTGCTGGCCCAAGGTTTGGTCGATGTTTGCATGGCAAGCATCGCGCGCAGCTAGTTCGCCTCAGGGAAGAGTTCAGTGGTGATTCTTACCGACTCGCCGTGCGTGCTCACCGAGTGACACGGCCTGTAGGCTTCCCAAACCTTGGCCGCTGAAGTGAAAGATTATACGTTCCGAAATACGCCTGACTTAGGAAGTGGAAGCCATTCGGTTCCAACAAGTTAGGTATCGATCGCGTGACTCATCCGAGCTATATAGGCCGTAAGTGTCAGTGTCGACACTGAACTTGGTCTCGGTCGGGTCAAAATTTGGGTGCAGCCTGGGCGGCGACCGGCCGCCGCCGCAGCGTTCCCTGTTTCACGGGTTACTTCTTCACAGTGCTGTGACGACGGAAAGGAGCACGTGGTTCTCGGATTCCTGAGGGGTCCAGCCTGAATTCCTCAGGGACCCGTACTCGTTCGTTGAATGGAAAGAAGCTATTACATGTGACCCGATATCACGGTTCAAACGCTCATTCGCGGTTAGGCAAGGAATACGGTCCGAACCATGCGTTTGGTACCAGGTCGGCATCGAGAAGCTACGTTTTTCTCAAGAGGTGGGTCCTTTTGTTCAGTATTTTTTCGGTATGTAGGTACTGTATAGAAGAGCCCCGTGATGCATCATAACAGGACAAGAACTCTGTCCTCGTGACGTCGGTCTTCGAAAAAGTAAAGCGACTATGATAATGGAGGTTATAGAACCTGTGATTAGCTTGCCAAACAGGTGCTAGCGGAAGAGGTGGATTCAGTGATAACGCGACCGGCTAATCATATCATCTTGGCTGCGCACGCATATGCACATCGAACCGCCTACCAGAGGAGGAAATTGAGCTTCCTGGAAGTTTTGATATTCGGAGTTTCGGTGCTTCCACCTACGCACACACGAGTAAGTACATCCGACCTCTCGATCCGCACTGGTCATATCAAATGAATTACGAGTGTTTCATCAATCAGGGGAAATCGCTGGGTGCCATTTGGCTATGGGTTGGTTTGAGAACACTCCAGGTCCGAGATACGTGGCAGATTCGACAGTCACTAGCTGTATATGAATCGAAAGTCAGCTCATCGTGATGAGAAGGGGGACCGCCTCTTGCACCGATACATGACAAAGCTATCCAGAAAAGAGATAGCGGATGCCCGCTACGGTATGAGTAGTCGGATCGAAATATATCGAAATCGACTCGTCGTAGATGGCATCTACTGAATAGGAGAGGTTTAAATATGTCGCATCGACGAACCCAGGTCTAGAGCCAGGAGTTCTTGCAAGGAAGTCATGAACCTCATGCAGAGTCGCCGCTTCGATCGCAACGCCGCAGGCTACAGAGGAAGACCGCCGCGATCGATAACCGATAACTTTTTGAAGCGGCATGGGAATCTAAAACAGGGGTCGGGTACGGTGCGTGGGTACTTGAGTCGTCTCGCGCAGCAGGAAGGTCAGTAGCAACCAGGGCCGGGTAGACGACGCGCACGGTTGCCCAAGTAGCCAATGAACACAGCGCGTCTGTCCGAGATTGCACCGGCACCGACAGGCGTACGGGCCTAATAATTCGATTAATTGAAAGACACTCCATGGCGTTGAAATGGGAACTTTTCCACGTCACACTAGGGTTTGTGGAAAGTAATGATGGGCCCATATCGAGCTGGGAAAGGAGTGGAGGATCTCCATGGGTACGCTTGAGAATATCTGTAATGTCCCAAGTGCATATCCGTTTCTGGATATTCATACCTATGGAGCACGTCCCAGCCTGTCCTAGCCTGTCCCCATGGGCTGTCGTGACGTTGACACGGAAGACGTTCGGAGGGACATGTACCGATAATAAGCTCCGGTTCAGGACAGGGTTTGCTAGTTTGGGTGATGTGTATTGCCAGAGTGACCCATTTGCAGAATGCGACATCGTCGGCGTTAACCACTCCGGATCATCCTTTTTTGGATTGGGAACATAACAGCCTGGCCCGTATCCGGATGTGTTCCATACTGTAGTACATACATACGCCTGGCAGTGTGGTATGTATGTTATGTCACAGCCTGCACATGTGATTTCAAGAGAAGGACGTGTTCGGTGTCAATATAAAAGTGGGCATACCCCAGACTTGACCCTAATTTGCCGATCACGTCAAAAGCGAATCACGAAAAAACTTTGGCGAGAGAGTAGTCTCCAAGTTGAAATAATATAATATATCCCTGATAAAATAAATAAATAGCAGTATGGTCTCCTCATCCTGTCTCCCTCCCTCCCCCCTTCCCTTCCTTTTTCCCTCTCTTCTCGCCACGACCTCGACATGCCTGCTGTCATCGACGTCTTCCGCTTCCGTCTCAGAACAACTCCAAAGATCCCTCTCCGTCCATCCGAAGACGACACCGACCGTTCATCCTCCCCGGAACATCTCCCACCCAAGTCAGCCGTCCGCGGACGCAAAGCGACGAGCTCAGTGTCGCGGCCATCCGACAAGAAAGATGTTGTTCGACATGCAGACCCCGTCTGGTGAGTGGCGTGTAGCGAGAACTCTCTCCCGTTTAATCTGCGTGACCGCGTGTCTTTCATTTCCTGCTCGCCTCGGGATCCTTTTTTGACGTTGTTCGTCTTGCAGCCTGTCAACCACCGCGCCTTTATCCGGAAAACAACCTACCGGTGCTGCGCATGATGTCAAGGTAACACTCGTCCGCCGCGTCACCTCCAAACTGCACATTGCTATCCCGAAATCTCGTTCCACTCCTGCCTCGGACTCGCGATCACCGCCACCAACCGATTCTCGCCGTCCACGCAATCAGACTTCGCGGTTGTTCGTCTCTCCCACTTCACCTCCTCTTCCCAACAGCTTCGTTTCACGCGAAAACCGCGAAGCAGCACTTCGCGAGCGTGGTCTCTTACCGCCAAAAAAGGATTTAAGCCAACAGGAGCGCGATGAAGATGCTAGACTGCCCGTCGTTCCCCTCTGTTCGAGCACCGAGCCAACTCGTGCTATTGACGGACGAACCAAGGGTATGATGAGTCTGGCAGAGAAGATCAAGCAAGAGTGGATGACACACAATCGCGACAAGGCAGCACAGACTTGCGATTCTGAACTCGACAGTTCGACCTGTTCTCTCCCGCCATACTCCCCGAGCGGAACACGATCGCCGTCTGACCCACCACAGGAACAAAATGCTCACGAGACTCTGTCGTCCAACCGGGTGCCGTTGCCACTGCCGACCCAGGTACCTTTGCCTGCGTCTCCGACACCCCTAGAGCCCCTGTCTGCACCTGACGCAAGACCTTCCTTTTCTAGCTCACTTCCGCCGTTGTCGACCTCTCTCGAAGTGCTTCCAGAGGAACAAGAACGCGAGGGACCGTTCACTCCTCCCCCCTCTGCATCTCCTCCGAACGTGTACATACAGGGTCAGACTGTAACTAGTCCGGGTATCGTCGTGTCCACTTCGATCGACGCACATAATGCAGAAGACGCCGACGAAAGCCCAACACAGACGATGGTTGAAAGCCCTGTGAGCGGGGCATCTGTGTCTTTTCTGCATCCCCACATTTTGGATACGTGCGCCGAAGAACCGGACGATGTCGCATCTCCTTCGGTGTCACTCTTACCTCCGCGTAGACATACTTCTGATGCCTACGAACGAGGTAGAAAAGATAAATGTCAGCGTCCCACCATCTCCACCTGCACCTCGCTTTCCCCTCCTACTTCTATGCGTTCACCGTCCCTCTCCCCAACGACGACCGTTCCAGTTTCGAGGTCGCGGTCTCGTCTCGGAAAGGTGTCTTCCTTCACGAATCTTCGCAGATCTGTATCGACCAGCTTGCGTTCCATCAGTAACTATTCTCACCGCTCTACTACGCCGTCGAGTGACGCGGCTTCGGCTATGACTGGGGAGACGACGCTGAGAACGCCCATTAGCCCGACTATGCACAATCGCGCGAGCATATGGTTCGAAATGCGCGCCGTCGAGGATCCGGAGAGCAGGCGATTGTGCGAGATGGCGTTCTTGGACTGATTTCTTTTTTTTTTTCTCTTTTGCATGTGTGTGTGTATTAAGGTGCCCGAAAGGCACTTTTTCATCGGTGGTGGCTTTTTCATAGGGACATGGTCGTATGCCATGTGCAGTCTCATCCATTCATTGGGTTCTCGTTCATTGGCATGGTATCGCATTCCATCGCAATTCTTACAACTCAACTCACTCGTTAAATGTTTCCGATCGACGACGTTTTTTTCTAGAGCTTTACGGTACCATTAATATACTGTCAGCTGCCTTTTTTCCCTTTCTCTCTCTTTTCCCTCCCCCCACCACTGTTTCTTTACACCTGCGCCGGACGTGGTGAGGCCGTAATTTAATCCACTGCGTACCGTTCAGGTGTGTGCCCCCAACTTAGTGTATCCGTGCGCGTTTTTCGGGCACCGTCTCTGCATGGGATTGTCAAATTCTTTTTTGTTGTCGTCGTCTTATTCGCTCGTTGTATTATTTTCATTTAAGTACTAGTGTAGTTTGATAGGCATGTGTCACCTTGTGCCGTGGATGATACCCTCGAATGTATACCATCCCGAGTTGACTTGAACATATGCGGATTGACTAGTCGACAACAGTTCTATTCATTTGTCTAGTGCGGCACTAGTAGCGTGTACATGCTGTGGGACTTAAAAATATACTTCTAGCGTCATATGTGGACGGGAAAGCACATGTGAGGTGTGTGTGTGGAAGCCCACGATCATGGCACGCGACGAATGTGCTTGAGAGAAGCGCCCAGTATATGTACTCACGCACATATTATTGTCATGTTCGAGCGGGGATTGAGAAGCTCACAGTGGCGAATTAAGGTTACCTAAGCGCAGCCTTGGCAAGGCGGCATCCATAGACTCGTCGGAGGGTTGTTGCGTATATCCACACAGAGCCAGAATAAATAAAGCGAGAGAGGACTGACGCCGCCTAGGCAGGGATGTCAAGATGTACACACCTGTTTGACGGAGATTGAGTGGATTGAAAGCGAAGTGTTGACGACGAGGGCTCATCCGTTGCGACCATATCATGTAATCCACGTGGTCGTGGAGGGACTTCATTTCAGGGTGGGAGGGCTGACCCTTTTCGATACCTATAAGGGAGAACAGTGAGTTTGGATTCGTCGTCATCATGACAATCACGGGGGTGGTTATCACGGCAAACTGTCACGGCGTATGTATGTTCGGAAATGGCGTAGGAGGAGTCAGACGCCGCATGAACCAGCACAAGGACGAAGGTCTCTTATCGAAGTCAGACACATGGCAGCTCTCTGATAACGCGTGGCGTTGACGGAGACAGATGATGATGTTGGTAAGTTTGCAAGTCCGTAGGAGGCTCTGATTTACTGTTCCATGCGCGGTTATACCTGCTGTGATGGCAGCAAGAAAGACGCGCCCAACCATGTGCTGATTGTGAATCGTGTTCTTCGTTGCATTCGTCCGGATCCCGGTGCGATCCCACTGTTTTCGCGACAGGGCCGTGCGTCGAATTCGATGCTAGGTTAGCTTTGATCCTAGCAACTGTGTGGAGCCGGCGGACATACACCATGGGCGGCGTGCAACGAGGATATGACGATGAGCCGGGGATTAGTTGGTGGAAGACGGACGTAGAAGAGGACGGATAATTAGCGTCTTGACTAATGGAGGCGTGAGTACTACCCTCCTCATTTGGTGAATGTGCCACACGCGTACACTTCTCGGCGGCCACTGCTACTGCCGAGGAGCTTGAGCAGTGATGTCGCTGTACAAGCCATACTACACGTCTCGGTCGGTCGAGAAACGGACACAAGAGATTCCAGTGACAGAGTTCGATATATTGAAGGCGTCTCACAAGTAATCGAACATATTTTGTCTCTCTTCCGTCGACGGGTCGTAACTCACCTTGCATGTGTGATGCACCAGATTCCTACGAGATGACGTTGAACAAGCTGGCAGCAGTACGAATAACGCATCGTCGTCGTCGTCATGGAACGATCAACTCGCAAAGAAATACTACGACACGCTCTATCGCGAGTTTGCACTGTGCAACTTGAAACACTACAAGTCTGGCAACGTACGTCTTCCGACTCCTTTCAGCGGGTATATGTATAATTTTACTGTCACTGACAATCGATCGATCATACATCATCAGTTCGCTTTGCGGTGGCGTACGGAAAACGAAGTACTGGATGGCACGGGCGAGACGACATGTGCAAACATGCGCTGCGAATATCACCGTCCCCATTCGCCGTCGAATTCTTTACCACCGCCATTGACTACGCTAGAGCTACCGTTTTCGTACGAAGAACATGGGGAAGTAAAGCAGGCGTTGGTCAAGGTCGTACTGTGTCCTGGGTGCCTGAAGAAGTTGATGTGGAAGAGGAACCGGGAAAAGCGTCTGTCGGCAAAAGGAAAGGATGTGGAAGGGGAGAATGGTGATACCAACGAAAAGAGAGTCCATGACAATGACGGGGACGAGTACAGGAGTGAGCCAGGCGATGATTCGGGATCGGGGAAACGCCGGGAAATTTCTTCTCATCCTCGGTCTCGTTCCCGCTCACCACGATCACACGAGCGGAAGAGGAACCGTCGAGAAGACACTCCTCATCGTTCCAGTAGTTCTCGGAAGAGACTTGGAGAGCATGGCGGGGAGATTGGCTCGTAGTTTATCTTATCTTTGTCGACTCTTTCAAAGTCCGAGGTTAGGTAAATAGTATTAGGCGCTCTTCAAGATCAACTTGGACGAGGAAAACACCGTCAACGAGTCCCGTCGAAGGGCCGTGACCAGTCTACGCTGGGACAGAGCAGCAGGGACTTCCTCCTCTTCTCATCGACTCTCTGATACGATTAACGTTTCTATTATGACGAACGTGGCCATCAGCAACACAGGCTTAGCTTCGGCTATCGCAAACCTAAACCCCGCACCGACCACACCATCCGCTCACCCCACTGACCGCAGCGACGTACATAAGTCTTGTCGCACGATCGAAGTCCTCGTCGGAGCGCTCACAGACTATTGCGAGTCCGCGAGGGCATTTGCTACCGCGCAGAAGAAGCTCGTGAGAGCTTTGAAGGATGCAGCTGGGATTAAGGCTGGCGTAGAGTATGCTGGTACGTGGCCTTTCTTCCTATCCTTATTTTTTATTTCTGGGTTCCTTTACTTTTGCGGACCAGGGAAGGTCTAGTGTGCTGATCGCGAGTACTCGACAGCAAATGCCTTGAGTGCAACAGCGAACATCTTCGAGGTCCTCGCGGACGTCGACGCCAAGTTTGCCAAAATTGCAGACAAGGAGTGTGGAAGCGTGAACGCGGAAGTGAAGAAGTGGTTCAAGAAGTTGGCTGTGAGTGCTCTTCGTCCGTTTTCTGTTTAGTCTGTCACGAGGACCCATGTTTATCGACGTCGTTCATGTTTCAAATTTCGTCCGCCGTTGATTCTTTCCGGTACGTGGTGATGACGATGGCGATAATTTCAGAAAGAAGAGAAAGCTCATGACGACCGCATGAACGAGTCCAACGCCAAGATCAAGCAAGCTGGTAGGTGGCTCTTATACCACTGTTCCTTCGTTACGCGTGCTTAGATTTCTTCCTTCATCTTTGATTTAAAAGGCCAATCTTATGAGAAGAAATCCAAGAAAGGCACCCGAGACGCTGGCGAAGAACATGCCCGATACATCAACCTACTCAGCGTCATTGGACCGGAGATGTCTCAGGAAAAGCAGTATGCATCTCGTACATTTACCCCGCGACCTGGCGTTCACAATTCTCTCCTTTTTTAAAATAGTAACCATGCCATGTACGTCGCCCAACAGCATGCATCGACCATGTTCGGCGTCGCAGCTTGTCTCGCACGCATTGCAGATGCGGAATGGGCCAGGACGTGTGAGAGCATGCGTCGGTTTGCGCCTACTATCGGCCCGCTCGGTGAATGGAGGGCACTTTGTGAGGGCGCCTGGAGTGGACCGTTGCCGGACGATTTACCTGACGCCTCTTCCTTCGATCTTCCTCGTCGTCAGATCTTGACTCCGCATAACTTGTCACCTACCCCGACAATGACGACTGCCGCGGGGTCCAATGCGTACGGTAACGTAGTATCAGAATGGGGTTTTACGGCCACATCTGAGCGCTCGTTACCTGTGCCTCCAGGTGGTGGTGGATTTAACCCAGGTTCCGCACCCCCAATTGGGAATATACCATTGGAACCCCCCCGCCCTCCCTACGCTTCAAATACCTACAATAGTACCAATACCCAGTCGAGCACTGCTACTAACGACAGTTTGAACAGCAACGAGCAAAGTCAAGGGTCTGTCAACTCGATCACGACACTGTCTGCGTTTCCATTGCCACCAACTCACATACCTGGTCCCGTCTCTGCGATGCCTGTCAGCCAGGCAGCAGATGCGCAAAGGCAGCAGTACCATCAGGGCCAACAGGCTGAACAAATCCAGAACATTCATGCTGCGCTGTCGCACATGGAAATTCAGAATCGTGCTCTGAATCAAGCACCTGGGTTGTCGGATTCACCTATACCGATGGAGCGTCTGCTAGGCGCCGATGCCGCTCCTGGAATGCCAGACGCGCCAAGATCTCCGCGTATCCCTCCACCGACTTCGCACACGCCCTCCGTGTCGCCCCAGAATTCTGGAGGTTCTCCGGAAGAAAGATCAAGACCAGGTTCTTCCATGGAGCATAGAACCCCGCTCGGTTCGAACACTCCTGTCCCACTAATGGGTGGAGGCGAAGCGCCGAGGCCCCGTCGTCGATCCATCGTGGGACGTCCGCCTTTACCTTCACCAGCACCCAAGTCACCATTACCACCCGTGCCAGTGCTACCATCGCCAACGCTAGGCTTTAGGCCGGACTCTCCCTTCAAGAGATCAGAACAAACAGACAGAGAGTTTGGTGTTCAGAAGGATGGTGCGAGCGCAGGTAATGCGGTCAGTGTTGATGGCGGTGACAGAGGAAGGAGTGCGTTCAAGAGTCGGAGTATAGACGGTGGCAGGAAGCCACTCGTGAGGAGCGAGAGCACGGGCAGTAACGTTGCAGCGTTGAAGAATCGATACAGTCAAATTGTACGTGCTATTTGTGTACCGTTTTCTTTTCCACCTTCTGACGTTTAATACAGATAGAGGCACCTTCGCAGGGCCCGAAAGACGTTCCCCGCTTACCGATGAGCGTATCGGAGATGGCGTCGAGATACCAACCCGCCGATGAACCGATGTCTCCGCGACGCATGGCTGCCTCACCTTCCACCGATCGGTTCCCGCCACTAACAGTACCTTCCGAAACGCCAATGCGTCAGATGGCACGTGACATGCAGATCGACGAGAACGAGATACGCAAGCGGAAGCAACGCATCGAAGAATTGGCCGAGTTGGAACTCAAAGAAAGGGAATATGTGCTTCGACAACGAGAACGCGAACTCAACCAGCGGTCTCGAGAGCTGGAAAGGGACAAATTACAGTTTCTTCATTCCCGGCCTGATATTAGCTCTACTGGCAGCTCTGTAAGCATGGGCGATGGTCCGAAAGGTCCAAGGAACGGTCGCTTTGTGCACAAGCGTGGTTCTCAGAGCGTTTCGCATATAATCGTACCACATCCTTCTTCGTCCTCGTCATCCATCGTCACCACAACGAGCAACCCTACCGCGATAGTCTCGACTTCGACGCCGCATCTCCCCTTACCAATGCCAGTACCAATGCCCCTCCCAAGCCCAGTCAACGTGGCGTCCCACTCTCCCTCCCGCTCTCAATCATCGACGCCGCTGCCTGCGAAGGATCACGCGCCATTCTGCGGCTGCGACACTTGTTCTGTGGCGAAATATCGTGTATCGAATACCTCGCCCTCTCCTCATGATCTCCGTCCGCCGGAGCCACCCATCATGTTACGCCCTGAGAAGCCCAAAGGATGGATGAGACGGCTGAGTATGCCTTCCGTGAGCGGAGCGTTATCACTCGATGCGGCGAAGAAGAACGCGGCCGGCCTGGCAAGTTTGAAACATGGATTGCCCCTGCCTGTCGGTGAGAATGGGAGGTTGAGGAAACAAAGTTTCGAGCAGGGTGTGCCAGGAATTGGTGCCGTCGCCGCTCGGAGATGATTAGAATGAAGCATTCTTGCTAGGGCTCTATAAGATATTTTGTTGGAACTTCTTGGTTCATGTATCTTTCTCGTGTTCGTGCATCTGTTGCGGGGTTGAATCGTTGCACCTTACTTTTTTTTTTTTTTTGTTGCTTTTCACGACTTCTTATGACCTCCCACGTTTACGGTACCTTCGCTAGTATGCCTTTTGGTCTGAGCATAATATAATTCATCCACTCAATTCTGGCTCTCAAAAAGGTCATCTAATTATCATTCAAGGAGTTACATCGTAGGACCGGAGGGTAAGTAAAACATAAAGGCGGGACGCAAAAATACAAAGACGTGAGCATAGATTTCTACTAGACAACCACCCTGCTGAACACACAGCATCGAGAAATCTGGGGAAGGGGGAAAAACAAGATCCGGTACGTTCACTTCCTCTTTTTCTTCTTACCAGTGGTCTTCTCACCGGTACCGCCAGCGCCAGCGCCACCACTACTCGCCGTTCGTTCGATGGGAGTCTGCGGGGTGCTGCCGCCTTTACCTTTCTTCTTCTTCTTCTTGCTAGCTGTCTGCCCCCATTCTTCTTCTCCATCTTCATCAGCTCCTGGCTGACCGTCTTCTCCTGCACCCTCAGCACCGCCTTCGCCATCTTCAGCACCTCCATTCTCTTGGGTATCTCCAGACTCGATTTGAACATGAAGTTCCGTCGGCGCGACAGGTGGTTGTTCGGACATCGCAGGTGCAGACTCGTGCGGTACTTCGAGAGCAACTTCCGTACCGTCCGTAGGTTTAGTCTCTAGTAGGGCAGCTTGTTCCGAGGTGGGGTCGGTTGCTCCAAAGGAATCCGCTGGAGGATGTCCAGTGGATCCATCCTCTGGCCTAGGAGTGATACTCCCCAATGGAACGGCATCGAAGTTCTCTGCAGCCTGTTCCGTCGTCTTGGGATCGTCTCTCCGGTGGTCGCCTGTAGTAAGGAAACTACCAAAACCTCCGATCGCCCCAGTGAGACTCGAGCCGAATAATTTTGGAGACGATAAGGACCATTTATTAGAATTGAGTCCCCAGCCGAGTGACGGTAATGATGGGGCTGCCGCAGTGGGTCCGGTCTTGTTAGCCTCACCTGACTGCAAGGGGCCGTTGGCCCAATCTCCCCCTCCGCTTTGGCCTCCCGATGTCCAGTCTCTGCTGGTGACGTTATCCCAGCCATCAATATCACCACGCGAGGAACCTCCTTGAACATAGCTCTCCATATTTGATTCAGTCACTTGAGCATCTCCCGCAGATTCGTGGGAGGTTCCGACAGTCGTAAATTGATCTGGTGGGATAGAGTCGGCGGGAGTATGCCTAGTACCTTCTGTGCTTCCGACATCACGGTGTTGAGGAACCTGTACGAAAAGATCCTTCGTAGGTTCGCCGAAGGTCAGTTCCGCAGCGAAAGACTGTTGTGCTTCGCCAAGTGCCGGCGTAGCTGGAGTGGACAGCTTGGTCTGTACGTTTCGCGGTGTGAGCTTACGCGACTCGGTAGGCAGTGGATTCTCCATCTGAGGCGTGGTGAGCCCAACGGATTTCGATGAAGGCCAAGGCGAAGCAGCAGGCGTGACTGCCTTGGACTGAGATCCCCAGACAGAGGTAAGTGTTTCGCCCAGTCGCCCAGGACTCTTCCCAACAGTGGTATCAGCGAGATCGATAGGGGAATTCTGCTTGCTCGTTCCTCGTGGAGTCTTTGACTTCTCCTTTGCTTGCTGCCGTTCTTTCCGTTCTTTCTCCTCCTTCTCCCTTTGCTCTCGCTCCCGTTCTTGTCTCTCCCATTCCTCATTCTCCCGTTGAACTCGTTCCCGTTCTAGTCTTTCCCATTCCTCCCTCTCCCTTTGTTCTCGTTCTTTCCTTTCCATTTCCTCCCTTTCACGTTCCTTCCTTTCTGCCTCTTCTCGTTCTCTCTGGGCTTTTTCATAGGCTTTCCTTTCCTTCTCCTCGGCCTCTCTCCGTTCTCGCTCTCTTTCTCTTTCTAATTTCTCTCTTCTCTCCTGTTCTTGCTTCTCCTTCTCTTTGGCTTTGGCTTTCTCTCTCATACTCTCCCTACCGCGTTTCTCATCTACTGCGGATGCAGTTGTAGACACCTTCGTTGTTGACGAAGATATCTTACGGTCGCGTTCAACATGGGTCACAGAGGAAGAGATCCGTGAGGAAGAAACGGTGTGTTCATACTCAACCTCCCTCGTGCGTTCCGAGTACACAGATGCGGCGGCAGCGGCAGCGGAGGCTTCCGCAGCCATAGTGGCTTGGGAGATAGAAGTAGTCCGGTGGTGTCGGTCCGGTACGTCTGCGAAAGTCTGCTCTTGTCTCGAGATCCCCAGTGGCGTCTTAGTACCTGATGCCATCGAGTCACGCGAATGTGTCCGTGAAGGAGCGACGGAAGCAGCACGAGAGGCAGCACGAGAGGCGGTACGAGAAGCGGACCGGGATGGACCAAAATCGTCTTCTGGGTGCGAGTCTTGTTCATCCTCTTCTGCACGATGACCACTCTCGTTGTATACGATCGAAGCCGGGCCACTGATATATCTCGTTAGGTGAAATGATGCCAAAGCACCCGCATAGACTTACTATTTTGTCCTTCCCTGGAAGCCGCAAGTTCACACATGAGTCAGATGCAACGACGCAGATAGCTAGAAAGACGAACATTATCATTCCACTTGATGCGGGCCCTGAATTCGGTGAGACCGAAGTGGATCTCGATACTGAACACGATAGTCCAGTATGTCTTGCCGTTCTTCCCTTGCTTGGGTTCCGCGCTGCCACTCAGAGGCGACAAATCCGCACGAACGACACAAAGTGTCGAAAAGTCCTCTGAAACGGCCACTCAGTGGAAAGCTGAGTTGTGGTCTGGATCCGACACACCAGCATGTCTATGTATCCATAACGGAACGATGTCACCACCACGGAAGCACCATATTTCGACTTCGAATACGGATAGGGTAGACAGGTTTGTTAGTTCTGTGCAATACTTGCGCGTGAAAACAGTCGACTCTTTAACTTTGACGCCCTGTAGGAAGTGAGTGAGCCCCGGAAGCCACCACTGCTAGCAGCACGATCAAGACGCTCACGCGTGCAAGAATACAATCAAAGGCATCCGGGAGAAGACGGGGACCCGAAGGTAACTCGCAAAGGCGATCTTTGCGGGAAACGTGGTCGGAATCATTAGGATCATATTCCCGCAGGTACTCCACTCCATACATGAACTTAGACACCCTGGCGGAGACATGGTGGTCGCAGTAGAAGCCGAGGGCTCCGTCGGCGACAGCTTTGGACCTGAAGGGATAATCCCGTAAATGTGAAACACTAAGTCCATTGCATCCCTCGAGGGACCTGACACGTACGTTTGGCTGTCTGGACGGCTGACACGAATCTTCAGGGGTGCCAGGCGCTCTTGAAGTTGACTAAATAACCAGGGACTGGCAGCGAATCCTCCCACCAGCCACACAGACTTGTGGAAAATGAATTCAGGGTGTGGCCTCCTCCTGATAATTAGATTACACCACCTTGATCATTCCCTGAGACGCTTCCACTTGACTCTTGATTGACGCCACTGCTGCTCGAACCGACGGCTCGAATAACTCCGCCACCTCCACGCTGTTCCGTTTGGAGTTAGATTGGAAACCACAACAAAACGCGTGCCTACCCGGTCAGTTTCAGAGAGCCACCTCGTATCCCGACAGATACGTCTTTGTCAAGAGGTGAACCGAAGGGGACCCACTGGATCTCACTCTTATCTCGGAAAAGCCGTTTCGTCGTTTCGTCAAAACGTTTTGTGATGTGATCAATGGCATCAGGAGTGCCATATTTCGAGTTCTTCAACTTCTCTGTAGGAACGTCGGCAGCCCTTTCTGCTCATATTGCAATTCGGCTTACCTGCCAGAAACTCTCTTGCCCTTCGGCTGACGAAAACTGATCCAGCAAAAATACCTACGTGTGACGGGTTAAACTATTTTGGATGAGAAAAGAAAAACGCGCCACTCACAATCCGGTGGCGCTATTTCTTCGATCACGAGGGGTTGCGTGCCCCGCACCGCGTAAGAACTGATGTCCAAGGTACCACCACCTGCGTCGGCAACAAGGAAGCCATGTCTGGAGGGGTTCTGTATGGGGTTTCACAGATATTGAGTGCCCTCAGTACACAAGCGGAGATGCAGAAAACACGTACTGAGAGAACGTCCGCAGCGAGACCGCTTTGGATACAGGCATGGAGACTGGCTTCACCCTCCGTGACGAACCGAATCCGTGCGCGACCTTCGTCCGTGTCAGGAACTAGTCCCCCGTATACCGCAGCTCGTCTCATCTTCGTCTGTTGGGCGCCTTCCCACCCATTTGGATGGCTCAGCACGAATTCTATGCCTTGCTCTACAGCACGCCAAAGTCCTTCACCATTGGCGTGAGTGTCGATGATGAAGTTCCGTGTGCAACGGAATAAGTAATTTAGAAAATCCCCAAACACGTCGACAGCTGCCTTGTTCCGAGGTAGTGAGCTTAGGCGCATCCCGTTCATGTCCAATTTCATAGCTCTCGGCCGCAAACGAAGCTTGAAACTGTGTGGCGTGATCATCCTGCATGTTCTCAAAGACAATGCAGACATACAGTTCAGCCTTTATCCAATATTCGTCTTCTGCCTGTGAGACAATGGAAGCGCCTTCTGCTTCGGCTCCCGCAGCCATGACTGTGCCATTCTGATCATAATACAATATGGATGGTATTTTGCAGTTGCCTGCGACATGTTCTTGGCCCGGAAAGCTAGGGCCACTTAGCAAAAGCGAGATAGAGTAACAGTAACCAAACCCATACCGTGTCACCCCATAGATCTTGGGGACCTCGCCAGGTTCCAAAATTGCGTATGATACGCCACTGAAAGTAGTTCCGACGTCGAGTGCGATTACAAGTGAACGTGCGGGACCGCTGTAGGGCTTCCGCACGTCAGAAGCTTGTTTTTTCATGCTGGCGCAAGCGCTGAGATGGAACGACGCGACGAGCTAAGGAGCTGTGGAAAATATTTGGTGAGATATATATGTAGTGGGGGGGATCATACGTATATCCCAAGGGTGACGCAGGATCTGATCCACACGGACACGTTGCGATGAGACGGGCGGTGCAAATTGACTGGACTATTCACAGAGGAGTGGCAGATTTCACTGTAATTGTCCCGGGACCGGGAGGAGAAAAGAGCGGAAAATACTGGCAAGTACAGCATCCACGAGGCCGTATCTACATTCTTGGGCAAAGGAGTATTCATTTAGCTGCGTAGGTTTCCGGGAACTCGTCCTCATCAGGCCATCTAGGACCTGTCGTGGCCACGTTCATCTCGGACGCAAACGCACGACTGCAACGAGGCGAAGAAAACTTGACCTGGGTTGGCAAGTCCGCAACTGCCTCAAGGCCCACCTGTGGGAGTGCAAGCGTCCAGACTCCACACGAACACGCAAGCCCCTCCATTTTCGGGTGGTCGATGGTCCCTTTGCTGCCCTTATATCTGCCTTCCTCGCTAACAGTAGAGATCAAGCGATTATCGAGCACCGTGTTCGGTCTTGTCCGTCTTTGTCGCCATGCTCCCTGTCGCTAACTTGCACCTCAAAGACTTGTACGAAACCACCGTCGAATTCTTTGCTCTACGTACTCCGGCCTTCTCCCACCGCTCTGTCCCCAACGACGAGCCGGACTCCGTTGATTCTGAACCCCCTTCCCCCTCGGGCATATCTCCAGTCTCCGACCCCGTGGCAACACCCCAGAAAGAGTACACTAATTTACGTGTGAAGCGTGGTACTGCCAAACGTGCTCGTGGACCCACCACATGCTCTTGTCGAACTCTTGGTGCCTCAGCCGCCGCCTCAGCACTCTATACCATGCGACGAGAGCACGACGCTACAAAATCAGAGCTGGCTCGGTCTCAGGCCGACTCAGCCAGATGGGAGGAGAAGTGTAAGTTACTCGAGAAGACGTTGAAGGAGACGAAGGATATGTTGAGGGCACGAGACTTCGAAATCGAAGCTCTCAAGCTGGACAAGGCAAAACTAATTACTGACCGCCATTCCCGAGAACGACCTCCCTCTAGTCTCGATCGGAGGCGCAGCCAGGACATCATTCGCCATAGGTCAAATTCTTCGCAGTCTCTGTCGCAACGTATGCGGCTCGGCCCCGAGTTGACCGAGCATCGTGATACCGATGCAACCCCTCAAGCAAGTAGCAATTCTCGCCGAGCTAGCAGCGACGTCGTACGTGACAACATATCGACCATCTCGGAGGAAGACCGTGCACATGCAAAAGGCATGGAGGTTTTCCTTACGAAGACCGATCTTTGGTCTGGGGCGCAAGTCATCCAAGCGGTTCAGGATCTCAACTCGGAGGTTCTGCAGTTTGCTGCGTCCGCGGTGGAGGTCTGTACGTTCACCAAGCAGCGGACCTCTCAAGCAAAGATCGGCCAAGCTGTGAACGACGTCATAACGAGAATCGGGCCTTCCCTTACCCGCATGTTATCCACCCACGATCATTCTCAAGATCCAATGCTTGTTCAGCTCGCTCTGCAGGGTTGCATCGCATTTTGTATCTCACGGGCCCTGTCGTCATTTTGCATCGGGTTCCAATCCAAAGGAAACATCACGCTCACACAAATATATAACCGCATGTTCCAGTCTGGTGAGTAATATGTTGATACGGTATAACAATCATGGTGACTTGTGGCATTCCGCACCAGAGCCGCAGCCGACCTCTTCGCGCTGGAGAGCTCTCGCGCACAAACACATTCATGAACTCCATCCCGAACTCAGCGACTATGCTGTGAACGAAATGACCGACACTATTTTGCGCTGGACGCTGGACGTCTTCCTCATTTGCGGCTGCACCAATCCCCAGTCTAACTCATCCTCCCGAGAAGCATTCCGTACCCGCTTTCAATCACAAGTCAAGAGAATCTCGAAAAACGCCTGCGCGTTAGCTCAGATCGCGCGCGAAGAAATCATGTCCGCGAATTTTGAGGTTGTTGGGGCGGAAAGTGGTCGGGCGTTTGATGCACAGGAGATGGTGGATGTTTTCGAGGATTATGGTGCCTCCAAGGGTGCAGTGCTTTGTACCACTGAACTCGGGCTAAGATGCTCGACACGTAAGGCTACAACAGTGACCTCTGCTACGCCGGAGGAGAACATCGAACGACGTCTACTGCTTCGGCCGAAGGTCGTCCTGGACTCGGCGATGGATGTGATAGACCAGCGATGATCAACGACTTGTCGCTCTGTGACTGCACTTTCTAATCTCCATAGTGACTCTTTCTTCTTTTCCATTTGGATTGCCTCATACCCAGGGATGTTCCGTTTATCTGTACCTTCTTGTTACGCATACCATCTGTTTAGTAGTAGTTCGATTTAGGGGCTAAATTGCCGTTGTTTGTACAGCTATTATACTTAGAGCTGATCATATTGTAGCCCTTCCGCCAAAACGTTCCAACGACAGATTATGAAGCATGAGTACTGCCAATAATCAGAAGCGTGGATTAAGTCTGCCCAAGGCTTTGCGGGATCATATAGAACGTGAAGAGGCGACATCTGGTGTGTATTTTCCCATCTCTGCACTTCCGTGGGTCATCCACCAAATCTTGCTCGACAGGTGGGCAGAGCAGTCTATGGCGAAAAAAAGGGAAAAGCAACCCTTCTTCACGCAAGGACGCACGAAAGCAAGAAAGACTGGAACGTAAGAAGCGCAAGGCAGATCACTTTTTGACTCGCACGAGCTCCGTCAAGCACGACGCGGAAGAGGACTCCGTTCCGCTTCCCAAGCGACGCAAAACTGCACACTTCATTGAGCATGAACAAGTCGATCACTCAGGTTCAAAAGGAAACTCGGCTTCGTCTCGTCGTGCGAATGCACAGACTGGCGAACCCTCGCAACCATCGAAAAAGTCCAAAGAGAAGAGGGCAAAATATGACAAGAGTTCGTTGAAAGTTGCGTCTAAATCTCAAGAACGTAAAATTGCGCCTGTCGTACTCAAGTCTCGGGAAGAGGAGGATGATGATGCGTGCATTGCATATTACGAGGCTATGTTGGGTTACAAGGAAGGCAAACGCAAAAAGAGCGATGGACTCGACGGACTCGACGGTACGTTTCCGATGGTTTTGATTAAACCCATAATGATGCATTGGTCCCTTCCAGATCTGTTGGATTTCGCTGATTCACTCATACCCAGTGTGGCGATGGTAAACTGTACCAGTGTCCATCTTCGTACTTTCCCTCACTACTGTTGCAGGCAGGGAGCGACGTTGACGGTGATCCAGGGAGTATACATGGGTCTGATTCGCAGGCGGAATCAGCATCGGAATCAGGAGAGGACTCGGAGAGCGTTTACAAGGGCGAGGAGGATGACGAGTGGACAAGCTCTGGATCGGATGATCTTACCGACGATGGCAGCCATGGCACTCATCAACCCGACGAAGTCTCCCCTGAAGAGGAGCCGACAACCTCCGCAGGCAAGTATCGCGTCGAGGGAAGAGTATTATGTTGCCTATGTAATTTTCATAGGACGCTATGTTCCGCCAGCCCTCAGAATGCAGAAGGATGGTGAAGATCTTACGAAGCTCACCCGCCAACTAAAAGGCCTACTGAATCGGTACGTGCCCCTCAATA
Organism: Pisolithus thermaeus; assembly: GCA_024663475.1. Lineage (NCBI taxonomy): Eukaryota > Fungi > Basidiomycota > Agaricomycetes > Boletales > Pisolithaceae > Pisolithus > Pisolithus thermaeus. The sequence continues at coordinate 465,401 of JANFAF010000004.1, forward strand.
TAGTTGTCCTCAAGTTAACGGCTCATCTACGTCGTCTACAGGATGAGTGAGCAGAATATGACAACGATTCTCGACAGCGTCGAAGAACTATATCGCAAGCACCGTCGAAACGGTAAGCTTCCGAACTACTCTGACTCTAGGTTCAATAATGTACTAAGGTCTTCAGATGTGACGTCCACTTTGACCACGCTGATTATCGATGGCATCTCGTCCCATGCCATGCTGATTGATTCGTTCGTGGTTCTGCATGCAGCGTTCATATCCAGTATGCACAGGTTGATAGGCATGGACTTTGGTAGGTTTATGTCGTTATTTGTATGGTGGTGTAGTAACCTTTCACGCACGGATAGCTGCTTTCGTTGTCCAACATGTCGTCGCCTCTTATGAACAACACCTGGCTCATGCGGAGAATGTGGCGTCCCATGAATCGGGTCCCTCCGAAGATCTAGGCAAAGAATGCTCCAACCTCATCATACTATTGGCAGAATTATACAACTTCCAAGTTATCGCATGTGTCCTCATGTACGACTTGATCCGGGAGTTGCTTAGCAGGGACTTGTCAGAACTCCGGGTTGAGCTGCTCCTTAAAATCTTGCGAAGTAAGGGTGGTTCGTAATACATGGGTGCATGTACTTTACATTCAACTTTAGGTTCTGGGCAACAGCTACGACAAGACGACCCTTCTGCATTGAAGGACATCGTCACCTTGGCCTACTCTTGCATTGCGAAGCAAGGAGTTAACCTGAAGTATGCAATATGCCTTTCCCAGTTCCCACTTCTGTTTGACACGTTTCGACAGTTCGCGCACCCGCTTCATGATGGAGACTCTCATGAACCTCAAAAGTAATAAAATAAAAAAGGCAGCTGCCGCTCAGCATCAAGGAGGTGATGCGGTAGAACGCTTGAAGAAGTTTCTCTCCGGACTCGGTAAAAAGCGCCACGGTTAGTACATGTTCTGAAATATATCTCGTTGAGAGATCCACTCTTTTTGCCAGTACAATCACCCGAGCCCCTTCGTGTCTCCTTGGAGGATCTCCGCACTGCGGAGACCAAGGGCAAGTGGTGGCTCGTGGGCGCCGCTTGGGCTGGCGATCCTCTGGCTGATCGTCAACAAAGTGATTTGAAGAAGTCTTCAGAAGTCACAGAGAGCTCTGAAAATCACTCTTTGTTGAAGCTTGCTCGGAAGCAAGGCATGAACACGGACATTCGACGAAGCATCTTTGTTATACTCATGAGTAGTGAGGTGAGGAATTTACAAGCTTCTGTATGCGTGGATTTCAACTCATCGCACAGGATTACATGGATGCATGCGAACGGTTGTCCCAACTTAACCTCACTGAGGTGCAACAGCGAGAAATCGTTCGGGTGTGTTTGCATTGCTGCAGTAATGTGAATCCATTATCTCTTGTACTTTTACGATGATGCTTACGCACAGGTAATTGAAGGAAAAGTCCTACAACCCATACTATGCTCTCATCTGTCAACGCTTCTGCCAGTTGTCGCATTCCCACAAGATCACCTTGCAGTACTGGTTTTGGGATTTTCTTCGTGACCTCGGCGAAACCAACGTTGGCGGCACTGAGGTCATAAAAAACCTCAAGAGCGACGAAGGTCGCTTAGAAGCCAAGGGTATATCTTTTTCTCGCATGAGAAATGTTGCCAAAGCATATGGGTGGTGGATAGCAAAAGATATCTGTTCTCTTCTGATTCTTAAGGTGACATATTAAGCAATTCTAGGCATACGCGCTAACTCAAACTATCGCGCAGCCTGTCGACTTCACGCTCTTGAAGCCCCAGTCACGGAAGCTCCTCAAGGAGCTCTTCGCACAAATATTTGCCGCGACGCAGGGGTCGTCGCCGATGCTTTCAGACCAACTTGACATACAATCACGAAATCGCGGCGTAATTGAAGACACCTTTAACAAGGCAACGAAAATCGAGAATCTCGGACTCGGCTTGATATTTTTCCTTTCGCACGCCTTCCGTGACGAGTCTGGGTTCTTGCAGTGGGCAAGCTCGGTAGCAAAGGAAACTTTACAAAGCGGAATGGATCAGATTCCACGAGTTTAGTCCTCAGGTTGCCGCTGGCTTAACGAACGCAACACTGGAACATATGCTTCCGCTTTTGCCGCCAAAAGTAAACGTTTGGTGTTGTATGCGAGAACTTTACTCCAGTCAGCCGGTGTAGCTGTCTATGTTGGTGCTGCGCTCACTGATAATGCAGCCCCGTAGCAGGCGTCATGAATTTCTCTTGGAGTTCGGTCTCTGTGAAGTTACAGGCTGTTCGGGAGTACGAGTTGAGGTATCGATATGGCATTTAGATTGCAACTGACATGTAATGAGGAAGTGTGCACCGGGCTTTAGCAGCCTAGCCACCCGTAAAGGATAGTTATCAACGGGTGCCTTGCTTTGGTTATCCTTCTGCATCAAAGCGATGGCATCAAACGTTCCCTTGTCCAGTATTAGATCCCAGGCTCCGCCGTCCACCGCATGTTTGCCAGTAAGCACCGGAGGTTCGTCATTAAGGAAGTCACAGCGGTGAAATCGTATCCCTTCACGGTTGCGTGATTTCGCAATGGATGAAGCAAGGCCAACGGCTCCGTCAGAGTAATCGATCCCAAGTAGTGTATCGACAGCGTATCCGGCATCCGCGAGAGCGAAGAGGAGTGTGCCGTTCCCGCTGCCTACTTCGAGGATGGACAGGTCGTTTTTTGGAGGGACGTTCTGAACAGCCCAATTGACCATTTTTTCTACTGAATCTTCCCCGAACCTTTCGAGGGTTTTAACATAAAGAAAGAGGAGTCCACGGAAGAACTAGACGCACCATATCTCGCCTTCATCACCAAATTCCTCGAAATTCTGCAGTTCTTCCTCGTAGACATGGTCCCAACTGAATCTACTGTAAGGTGCTGCAGCGGCAAAGTCTAAACATCTTACTGCTCTTTGGTACCTAATTTCGAAGGCTGTAGATCTGCTGCACTCATTAGCCTACGAGCAATCCCTGCAGTATCGGAAGCAGAACTGATATGTGGAATCTGCTTCGACCTCAAAACAGGATACCCGGCTGCTTAGTCATCTAAGCCGGCGTTCAGCGACTGAATGAACGGGGACTGTGCAGTGTAAATGGACAAAAAGCAAAAGACTGAGTGGTAACGCTAAAATTATGATGTGGGTAACAATGATATAGGTACACTGCCAGTACATAGTCTGAAATATTATAAGCACGGGATTTCGGAAGGTTATATTCAACATACATTAGGACTGAAGAAAACCCAAGGTGGGTGACAAGTATAGCGACGGTGTTATCGTTTACCATCGGTCTTTTCGAGTAGGTCTTTAGCTTCGTTGATTTTGCTGGCTAGATAGGGCGAGCCACCACGGTCGGGATGGTTCGCAAGCATAATCTGACGGTGCGCGTCCTTGAATTTAGTGCGAAGACTCGGACCATCCCTAATGAAGTGCATTCAGGCCCAGCGGCCATTGAGCGGAAATCTCACAACAAGGAGGGAAAAGAAAGGAAACATACCTGAGACCGAGAATGTCTATAGCCTCTTTGCGATCCATTTTGGCTTTGAAACCACCTTTGACCCACTGGTCGGCAGCTCTTTTTCCAATTACGCCGCTGCGAACCAAATGTCGTCCAACGAGAGCGGCTGTTATCGCACTCAGGCCAACGATGACTGGAGTCGCCATGCGTGGAAGCTGTCTGAGAAACCACAACTGTTATGTGGCAGATGCCTTACCCGGTCGTAACTGAGTTTGAGTTTGTTTGGCCTACACTGAGCGAATACCTGGAACTCTTTGACTCGGTCCTTGCAGAAGGTGGGGAGGCTTGGGTTTGTACAGAGCCAGTGCTGTGGAATTCTCCCAAGGAAAAATGAAACCGGATAACGGGCTAACGAGCTTTGTCCGCCTGCGTAGGGCGCATCGATAAAAAATCAGCCACGGACGTCGTATGTGCGATAACCAACTCAACCATGTCGTTTCTCCAAGCCGCTTTCAATGGAAGTCGCCGCCAGGAGAAAAAAACCGGTACGAACCCGAAATCCAAGCCTCTCCTTCCATGACGCGATCCTGGGCGACGGCAGGGGGCAAGAAAGCGGGTTCATCGATAAGGACCATCAGTCCCCCATCTATCTACTTACGGGCAATGCACTACCTTGGACTTGCAGAGTCTCGCGGAGGTCACCAAATCAGTGAGTATCACTCAGTTCCAAACCTGTGACCGTGCAATTGCACAACCACGGAAAGGCATCTAAGGATACTCGTAGTAGTCCTTCTTCTCGAGTGGAAATCCTCGCGTTTGTTGTGCAGTAAGTCCTGCTCGATACTCCGCAACTTGGGGGCTGAAGGATAATGTCTGAGGGTCCAACTTTTTAATGTAACTTCGAACGACACAGTTATACGTACATCAAACTCAAGTTTCAAAACATGCAAGAGGATCGGCGTATAGTCGCGTATTCCTTTCCGTTATCCTCCCTCCTCCCTTTTTGAACTCCACCTTCACCTGCGTATCTTAGGAATTGGCCGGTTTGTTCTTCGTCAAATTTACCCTAGGACTGACGCAGTGCTAAATTCTATTTCCCAACACAAGAAGTCCTTCCTGCACTTGTGCAGTATTCAGACGCTCTGGCCTAGTAACCCTGTTGTTCTTGAGCTGGAAGTGCCGTCGCAGGTACAACCAACCTGGGGACTGAGACGTCAGTGGAATTGGATCAGATAATCTGTTGGGCTGTGACGATGCCCTGTGAATTGAAACAAGGAACGGGGCGGGGTTATTGACATTTCTTAGTGGTCAGAATCGTCATCAAGTGACATGAGGGTCGGTTCGCTTTAGGGCATGCGTCATCTGGATGAACGAGACGACCTTGGACAATGCAGGCGCGTCGAGCACCAGGAATTTGGGGTTGGCCACGGACGTGTAGAACATTCCGACAATCCCCCCCCCCTCCCCTAGGGCACGCGTTGTTTGGATTGTCACTATATGGAGAGGTCCTGGAGTCAGGCGCACTTGTTGATTTTCGAAATTTCTACCTGTCGTCTCTCCCCCAGTCTCCGCGTTCGTGGGTTCCATGATGTAACTGGTCTCACTGTGCTCCAGCAACAACTTATTATACTGTTTGCGGGCGTCATTTTTCCTGTTGACCACGAAGGTTCCAGGCGAAAATAGCGTCAAAAATCTTGTCGAACCTTGCGTTTCGCTTTTCAGCGGATATGTGAAAATACCTAGAGACGGAGAGAGGGGTCCGGGGGACGGCACTCCTTATCCCGTAGTTGCTTTGCAGCGATCAGTGTAGGTGACGAGCCTGATTACTAGGACATTTGTGCTTATGCTTTGGACGAGTTCGCCATTTCAAGGTTCTGGTTCTTAAAGATAATCAGTCTGCCGTTGGCAAGTACGACCATGACCACGCCATTCCGCTATGAAACGTAGTAATTGCAAGACTTCCATGGATGAGCTTAGGACCTGCGTATACGCAACAACTTGGTATTTTCAGTTACCGTCCTGAGACTCTACCCTTCACCCCATCCAGCTAGGCTACTACTTCAACCGCGTCCGCAGCATGCAGTGGTAACGAAACAAGCTAGAACGTGAGAAGGGCCAAAACTCATAGCAAGGTGTACTATTTGGTTACGACTTTAGAACTCTTCTATAACTTATTTTGACCTCCAGTCAGTAATAACAGTGCATAACGTCGAAGAATAAAGGCACGCCTACTCAGTGACTTGCTAAGCCTTGCTGTAAGTACTTCCGCACCGTCCGTGTTCTCGGGTTATCAGACTCCCGTTCATGTCCGCAGCGTCGACAAGCACCCGCTTTCTGTACAATTTCTTTCCAGAACGTGCTACCGCGATGGTGTAGCGGTACGGGTTATTTAAATTCACCGCTTCCATCCGCACCAGCGTATCCCAGCGTTCCAAACTCTTGGCTCCGGCCTGAGTGTGCCGAGTACGCCACCTGGATCAGTGCTGACACACATCATGGTGGACTGCCATAACGAGGAGAGCTCACCATTCATGGGCGCGATAGATTATTTGTTATCTAGAAGAGGGTTTCGCGATTGTCATCTGAGGATAATCGCGGATCCCACAACCTGGCAAGCCTGCGTGTATGGGTCTTCTCTTCCTCTCTGACTTTGCAATTTCACAAGCGCTTCTTCCTGCTCTTGACGCAATCGTCGGTCGGGAAACTTATCTGTAAATTCATACAAACCGGCGCAAGTCTCTGTATCGTCATGCCTGACGCTCAAAGAGTCAGGGTGAGAAGAGCCAGCCCAACACCGCCAGTTTGCCTCAGAGGGTAACGTCTTCATTCCAACTTCCAAGGTTCCTCGTTTACTTCTGACGGAGAAGGTGGGTAATGAAGACGACCATGTTTCATGTCGGTAGTCCGCTCCGCGAATATCAGCTTCCTTCAAAAGCATTATGTTTGCTTCGGACACATTAGCTGATGGATAGAGGGAGGGACGTTTCGGTCGGTGGTTGGCTCTAGATACGACACGCGCACCTTTTGGTTCTCCCTTTCGATCGAATCTAGTCCTTGCATGCTTACTGGACATTAAGTCATTCGATTAAGTTCAGTGTGCAAAGCGGCAACCACGAATTAAGAACTGGCATGCCAATTTCCAAGATAGTCCATGAGCGGAGTATCCCGTGGTTGCCTCGTTTTTTGAGGCTGCGTCCGAGTTGGTTCTCTGCCTCAGCCGCTCACCTTTGTGTTATCGTCTCGTCGTATTCTACCAGCTCATCCACCATGCGATCATCCAGCACTCGTATTATCCAGCAAAATCTGGTCGACTTAGATATGGACGGCCTGAATGTCAAGTTAATCAGCTTATCTGATGTCGACAAGGACCCCAACGACTTACGCACCATCGTCGGTCGCAACGAAGGCCGTGCCCTTGGCCTTTCCGCCGCGTACTCCCCCTACGGTGGTCTTCGTCTACTTGCCATTGCTGACGCCACGACCGTGGTGATCATCGATTTCGAGTCGGACGTCAGCAGGAACAACGGGCGCGTTAGTCCGCCTAACGGTCCCGGCACGACGCCGTCCGATTATCTGCGCGAGCACGTCCTCCAGCGCTCCACTGGCTACGTGTACGCCTTCGATATGGCTCCATTAGCCCTGTCACTGTGGAAGAGCCATAATCTCCGTATCCAGCAGGCAGTTGACATGCAGTCCGCTGGGCCCCCGACTTCCCGTGCTCCGTTCAGCACCATCAGGTTCGCTGTCGGCGACACGGCTCGCGTATTCAAAGACAACATCGTACGAGCTTTCGATGACTACATATTCCATGTGCCGGACGACCCGGCTAGCAGTCAAACGACAACACCACTCGCTCAACGGGCGTGGGTAACGCATTATATCTCGCAGCTCAGTTCAATGGAAGACAGACTTGCCGATGTGCCTCTGATTAACATGTCAAGGTTCTCGGACACAGTACGTAGTCAGATGTGGGTTATTATTTTGCTTACCATCCCGGTTTTTTCGTTGCAGCTCCTTGGGTTCTTGGGAAAGAGTTCGAAGGATGCCTTTCAGTTGGAAGAGCAAAAGCCGCGTGAAAGGACTCGTACTGTAATGACCTCTCCCAGGGGCCGGGGGCAGGTGACTGCCAGAGTCGGTCGATATCAGGATAGGATTCGTGCAAGTGATAATCAAGTGAGGGTCTCGTCGTACTCTACCTTCTCTCGTTTGTAATGGATTGTCGTTTTAGCGAATTAATATTCGTGTCCCTTCTACAGCGACAGTGGGAGACTACTCAATCTCAGCAAGCATTGCCGCAGCCCGTGGTGAGGGTGTCAGGTTGAGGACAGAGGGGCCCCTTGGTACTCGCAGGACTGCTGTTGTTACTCTCATTGGCAGGGATGACCCCACTGCTGCTGAGGTTAAGAAGGCACAGATTATTCTATTTATCCTGCAGGGCAAGATTTCTATGGAGGGTGGAAGTCTCAATCCTTGGATTCATCAGATTTACCTTGATCCCAGTGATGACTTCACATGGCCAGCTGAATGGGCTACTGACTTGCCCCCTATTAAGTTCAACCCATCCAGGATGTCATTCCCTCTCAATCCTTCCCAGGTCCAGGCTGTGAAGAGGATGCTAGATGAATCTGAAGAATCTAGGGTCACCATCATTCAGGGTCCTCCTGGCACTGGGAAAACCACTGTTATTGCTGCCTTTGTTCAGGCTGCTGTGAGGGCAGGGAGGAGAGGTATCTGGTTGATAGCCCAGTCCAACATTGCAGTAAAAAATATTGCTGAGAAGTTGGCTAAGATTGGTCTGCAGAACTGGAAGCTTCTAGTGTCAGCTGATTTTTTTGAATTTTGGTATGTATTTTATGTGTGCCATGTTCATTGCACTCATCTATCCTAGGCATGAACACCTTTATGCCAGCATTCATGCCAACATTATTGTCAGTGATGAGTTTGTGGATAGGGGGGCATTCTTTGGGCAGTTGTCTGGATGTCCAGTTGTGCTGTGCACACTGAGTATGCTCTCTAGTCCTGCCCTTCATGCTTCTGGAGTTTTTAGGGTGGTCCAACTCCAAACAATTGTTGTTGATGAAGCATCTCAAATTGAGGTTGGTAGCTACATCCCCTTGTTTACATCTGGCTCCAAAATCAGGAAAGTCTCCTTCATTGGTGATGACAAACAATGTAGGTTTATCATTGCAGTTCAATGCCACACACTGAAAGTTTTCAGTGCCACCTCATGGGCAGGAGCAGATTGGGGAATTACAAAGTATCTTTGAAGTGGAACACTTAAAAAGACAAAGGATTTTGCTTGATACACAATGTATGCATATCTTTGTCTCTCTGATCATATGTATAATGATCATGGTAACAGATCGAATGCCACCTCAAATTGGAGATTTTATATCTGAGGCTGTTTATGAGGAACTCCTCAAGTCTCATGAAGCCCATCCTTTGGCTAATGCTGATGTCCCAACATGCCATTTTGTAAATGTACCTGGAGTGCAGGTATCCCATGGAACAAGTTGGAAGGTATGGTGCATTGTTGGTCATGAGAGTGAATGCTAATGGCATTATTAGAATCTTAATGAGTGCCAAGCAATCCTTAAGCTGGCCCATATCTTTCAGGGTCAGAGGAAGAGGTTCAAAATTATCACACCTTATGATGCTCAAAGGACACTGATTGAGAATGAACTCAAAACTGCTGAGATGCAGTGGGAAGACAAGTGTTTTAATGTTGATTCTTTCCAAGGTAAGATCATTCCTTTCTTCCTGCCATGTTCTCCCCTAACATATCCACAGGGAATGAAGAAGACTACATCATCATTTCCCTTGTTCGTTCTTGGGAGCTGGGATTCCTTGCAGATCTTCGAAGAACCAATGTCATGCTGACAAGGTGTAAGAGAGGAATGGTGATCTTCACCAACAAGGAGTTTATGAGAAGGTATGGGAAAGAGAGTTTGGTAGGCCAGCTGCATGATTATTATGATAAGGCCTGGATTGAAATCCAGGAGATGGAGAACACCACTTTCATCTAATAGGCAACCACAAGTGGGTGGCTGGGTTTGAAGACATGTCATGGTCATTCTTGCTCTCCTTGCTTTGTTGTGCTCTATGCTATCTTGTTGTGCTCTATGCTTTTCTATTTGTTGTACCTGTGCTATCCTCTTTGCTGTCTAGCCTTATGCATCTTCTTACATGTATCATACCATACTAGAAAAAGAAAATACAAAAAAAAAGCAAGGAGGGTGCTAATACACCCTTTTTGCAAAATGCTAAATGTGTGATTATTGTCAACTTTCCATAAGTCTCATGGTTTTAACCCACAGTATACCTACAGCTTTGGACCAAACCTGGTCTATCCCCTAACTCCCTTCATCTCATGTTATCTTTGGGCTCACAAGAGCCTTCTACCTTTGTCTCCCCAAGTTTCCTCAGCTCCCTCTTCATCTAGAGTGTCCTCTTCCCTCTGCACTAGTCCCTAGCTGCATAGAACCCCTCCACCCTTTCTTTTTACAGATCCTTTAAGTGGGATACTGCTGAGGGAAACCACCACTTGCACTTATTGTCCTTGTATTGGTTTTTTTTAGTTGTTTTCACCACTGGTCCACACATAAGTTGACTTGCAATATCACATAGTCTTGCTTCAATTCTATATAAAATCATGAGCCTTTTCATACAGGACATGCCAGGATAATCTGGCAAATATTGTATGCAAGTTATCCCATTCTATGACAAATAATGACACAATAAACAATTAAATGACAAGTCGAATTAGAGTGAACCAAAATTCACACCAATGACCCAGTTACAGTGATTCCAAAAACCCTTTCCATAAAAACCCCTCACAGCAGTGCACAAAGTGTACTGCCCCACACATGGAAAATCACACTGAACCTTATGGGTAGTTTAAACAGCAAGTGCATGGAAAGAGTTTTTTCACTTTTGAATTTACAAGCATACTTGGAAATTGTCAGTACTTGGTATATCTGCCTTTTGCTCTAAGCACTGCCTGAATCCTTCTAGATGTACTTTCAATCAGTTTCTAATGCTCTTCCACTGGTATTGTCTCCCACTCCACCTAAACTCATGAATCTTATGTTAGAAGTTGCACAGCTATTGGCACAGTTGTTGTTCACAGGCATGCAACACCCTGGTTAGTGTTGCCACAGTTCAACAAACTGCCTCAAGTCATTGGCCATAGCTCACCCATTTTACTAGATGTTACAGCAGTTTTCAAAAGTTTGGAAAACCAAAAAGTCAAAACTTGCACAGTGGGGATTGCTGGGACAGACCCTGGAAGTAGCCCTAATAGATTTTGTAGTTACCATTAGCCATACTACTTCCTTCCAGAGCATCCATGTCATCCCCACCTCCAGAGGATGATGACTTCCTACAATCATTCTCCATCTCACTGACTGTCTACTCAAAGATCAAGAAGATGTTACTGTAAGTCCAGGCCTACTCCAATGGTCTCCAATGCTCACAGAAGCTGGGGGACAAGTATGAAGGTAGACTGACATTGGCTGATGGTTGGACAACAAGGGCTGACAGAGAGCAGTGGGAACCAAAGGGAGGCTGATGTTCATGAGAGAGGTTTGAGAGAGGGCATCAGGTTCAGCTCATGCACTGCCCCCTTGTACAAGCCCAGCCCTTGGATTTCAGAGACAGAGAGTAGTTGTTAAACACATTTCCCAACTGGAAGTCCTGAAGTGGAGATAGAAAGTCCAAGAACTCCAAAAGGGGGTTTAGTTGGAGTTCAAACTCCAGAGTCCTGGAACAATCCATATCTGGGAGAACTGGAGGGTGGACAGGGGGGGGGGCACTACCCAATTGGCCTCAGCTTATGTGCTGTGCCCTTGGACAAGACTGGGTATGCTGGGAGGTCAAGGGGACTGACACCAGGGTGCTGGACAGACAGTCCAGGGGACCAGGACTGGAGTCCAAGGGTGTCAAGTGAGTATTCAGGTGTTAAATCAATTACTAGACTGAGGGCTACAGTACAAAGCCAGGTAGGTATATATACTACAAGTCCAGAAGGCTAACTACCAGAGTTCCAGTAGTGTTAGTAATCCTAGCTAATAGCTATGTACAAGCATTACCAAGGGAATGACTAAGGAGTTAGGTCCAGAGACCAGTCTGCCAGAGGACAGACACAGGTCTGACAAATACTAAGCATTAGTAACCAAGTGAATGAAGGTTAATGCTGAACTAAACATAGAACAAGGCTATGAGAGAGGATTCTCATGACCCAGTCCTAACCCAGAGTTTTTCCCACACACTCCAGAGTTTTCTCATACACTTTGGAGTTTGCCTATGTGCATCAGAGTTTTCCCATGCACATTGGACCTTAAGTGGACCAGGGTGAGGTGGATCTGCATGATCATGACAGTAGTCAGGGAAAGTCCAACAGAAGACAGAGGGGCTGGTTGAAGACCACAGAGGAGGTGAACTAAGGTGATATTCATACTGAAGAAACACTGCTGAGTGTGGTGGGCTTATATACAGTAGACATGTCATCAAGGCAGTACAGTATTGGAACATCAGAACTAACATATGGATTACAATAAATTGTCAAGGGCAGGAATGTCAGAAAATCTCAGTTGGAGTATGTGTATGGACAATGGAGGTGAAGGACAGGATAAAGAAAAAGTATCTAAAAGGAATAGCATAGAATGAAGTGTCTTTGGAGCACTCACTGACAACCAGTCAGATCTTAGGCTGAAAGCCTAAAGAGGAAGTGACCTTGCATTGTACCATGTGGTGTGGCAGCTGCACCATGCCTGAACTGGACCATCAACCCAAAAGGAAACTGACCCCTAAATCAAGAGGGGATGTCACCTGACTGAGAGACACCAGTCACATGGTAGTACTGACAGAGGCTGATGGGGTCTGACAGAGAACAGGCTGGGAATGCACCATATGGGTGCTAGAGCAAGCAGACAGGTGCAGAGCAGAGTGGAGAGGCTGGTGGTGTGGAGGGAGGTCAGTAGTAGTGCAGGGCAGGACAGAATGGAGGCATGGTCATGATAGAAGACATTGGTGAAAGGGAAGTCCACATTGAAGGAAGAGAAATCAACCAAGACAAAGGAATTGCTGTTCACTCTCAATGCCTCAAACTATGTCAAGTTTTTGCAAGCCATACTCCCCAAACATGGCCTGAATAGCTATGATGTTACAGAGAAGAAACATTATCCTCTGAAGTATATTCCACTGAAAGCAAAGGGGTATTTTTTTTTTCAGCATCACAACAACATGCACTGACTGAACTGGCAGACAAAGGATGTCTGATGCAATTGATGTCAATAATATCATTGACTACAGGGAGATGGTCAATAAACTTCTGGAAGACAAGCTGAAGACAATGAATGAGATGGGGGTGTGGAAGCTGGTAGAGCTGCTGCTTGGTCACCAGCTTGTGGGAAACTGATGGGTGTTTGAGTTCAAACTGGTTGACTTAAAAGGGGGGTCAAAGTACAAGGCCTGACTCGTTGTGCAGGGGTTTTTGCAGGTACACAGCATTGATTTTCATCAAACTTATGCACCAGTCACACAACAGGCACCAGTAAAGCTCCTCATAGCTTTAGTGGTGCAGAATAACTGGGAACTCAATTGCTTTGACATGAAGTGAGCATTTCTTCATGGGAGCTTACAGAGGAGATTTACATGAGACAGCCATGGGGATTCAAACAGTATGTATAGCAACACCAGAGCACTTCTTGTCTGCTTGCTTTTACACTCACTCTATGGACTTAAACAGGCAGCATTTGACTGGTACATTATGCTGTGCAGTCTACTCAAGGAACTTGGCTTCTCCAGGTCAGATGTTGACCTTGTGGTATTCATACTCAACAAGGTTGGGGAAGATGGAAGGAGAATTGTACACATCATAGTTTGACATTTTGACAATGGACTTGGGGGTTGTAACAACAGATATTTTCTTAACTGGGTAAAGGGGCAGATAGGTGAGCAGTTCAGCATCAGCAACTTAGGCCCAGTCTCATTGTACTTGGGGATTGAAATCAGAAGGAGATGGGAGACATGTGAAATCTGGATCCACCAGGAATTGTACATACATTGATCATATCTGCAGGGAGTATGGACTTGAGGACACAAATCCCATGTCACTTCCAATGGACCCAAACCATCCTTTTGGACAAGACATGGACATTTGTCCAAACATTCCAGACCTGCCCCATGCAAACAGGAAGATTGTTGGAGAGCTGACCTACCTAGTAATGTGCAACTGCCTGGATATAGCACAGGCAGTGCAATGTCCCACCCAGCAGTGCACATGTCCAGAGTCACATCACTTTGCTGCTGTAAAACATTTAATCTGCTATCTGAAGGGAACAAAAACACTCTGTATTCACTGTGGAAACCCAAATATTAACCACTCTCCATATGCCTTCAGCAACTTGGACTGGGCAACATGCTCAATGGATTGTGTCTTAGTCATGGGCTATGTGCAGTTCTTTTATGGTGGGCTGGTAGCCCATGCATCAAAGAAACAACATACATTAGCTCTTTTATTCACTGAGGTAGAGTATATGGCACTTACAGAATGTGTTCAAGAGGGTCTTTGGTTGCAGTCTGTGCTGTGGTCTTTGCCTCAGTCATGTAGCCTCCCTTTTGTTATTCATTCAGACAACACAGGCAGTGTCCCTCTCTTCTAGTCTGATCAATCATCCTCACACCAAACACATTGATGTTTGTTATCATTTCCATTGTGAGCATGTTGAAAAGGGGCAGTTTATTCTCAAGTGGATTCCAATGCATCAGAACATTGTGGATGTCCTTACAAAACCACTTGTGAACATGTCTTTCCAGACTCATCAAGCAGGCTCATTGCTGGTGTCATACTGAAGGGGTGTTGGAGCTTGTTAGGTATGGACTCATGTTACTTTAGACTTTACAGCACCAACACCTGTCACTGTCACATGACATGTACATGCATAGATGTTGGACTCATCTCTCATTCTTTCCTCAGCATGTTATCAGACTGCTGAGGCATGTTTACTTTACATCATATGATAGACAGGACTGATGGTTTGGATGGTAGTCTCTGTTCTTAGGTCTGGTGTGTTGTGTATATTATAGCATGTTATCAGACCACTGAGTTTCTGTTCTTAGTCATCTACAAGACCACCACCAGGTGCAGCCTCCAAAAAGCAACTCACATACTGCACAATGGAATTGGGCTGAGGGACAGGCATCTTACTCCAATGAGCATGAGCAGAGTCAAAAACACAACTGCAAACCACAATGAGTTTGCTATGCAGCCAAAGAGGATTAAAAAAAGCACCAGACAGTAGAATCCATGTGTGCACCCTGCACATAGTCAGAGGAAACCACCATAAAAGCCCTTGTCATCCCATTGTGGGCAACTCTTCTTGTGAGAGTGCTAGAGGGGGTAAAGTTGGGGAAAGCTGTAGGTAAAACCTAGGCTTGTCCCAAGGGGTCTAGAGTTGGAGGGAGACAGAAGAGGGGATTCTGAGTGGTGAGGTGGAGAATTTTACAGGGGCAAAACTTGAGGGCTCTTTGGAACTTGAAAGGTGGTGAAAGATAGCTAGGAAGGTGATGATCTAGTTACTTGGGACTCAATGGCAGTGTAAGGGTGGCAAAGGGAATTTTGAGTCTCAGGGCACTATGAAGACTTGAAAGTGACTCTGGAAGAAACTCTATGGACTTGAAGGGACTCTCAGTTACATGCAGAAGGATGCCAAAAGGTGGGTGATATATTTTTCTAAGTACATTGGGCTTTTGTATCATAAAGACAGTGGTATCTAAGGTAGAAGTTGGAATATATCAGGTCTGTCATATGTCAAAAGTAATAATAAAAAAAGTAAGGTCCAACACTAGTATAGTCACATGCACAGTGGTGACAGCAGCAAAGAAAAGCAAACAGAAGAGGTAGAAGGCAAACATAAACAAAGGTGAAGTGGTATGTATAACTACATGCCTGAGTAGCAGAGCCACACTCTGGAAGCCTGTAGAGTGCTAAAAGGGGGGGGGGCAGCATAGCTAGTGGAAGGACAGCAAGAAGGCAGGGTGGCACATGACAGGCAGGGATGATGCTTGCAGCAATAGGGACAATGGGCATGTGATTAATGAGGAAGCATACCATTAGCATAGGCAGTGGCATATTTCTGAGGCTGTGCCATGACCATAAGGTATATGTGACTGAGTGACTGGCAAGAGAAGGGAATGCTGCTGAGGGCACCTTGCAGCCTCAGGGAGCCTAGGCTCCCTACACCATCAGCAAGAACAGATGGCAGCAATGTTACCAAACCCAACCCAATGACAACAGGATGGGGCATATCAGGGATCATCTGCTCATGCCCATCATCTGAGGGATTGCTGGGAACAGGTATAAGGAGAAATGCCTCCAGAAGAACAGGACAAATGGGGATGGTAATGGGCACTGCTGCTTTAGCAGCCACAAAGGCCACAGTGTCATCAGGCAGTGTGACATCATTAAATGGGCTATAAGCATGGACAGAAGCAGGAAAGATGATGCCTGAGGTACACTGAATTGTAGTCCCATAGACACAGTGATATGTGGCAGTAGATGATGTGGACTTGACAGTCTTCATATGCTTCCTGCCAGCAAGCACAAAGAAACCAAACACAACTGGTGCAGACATGATGATAGTGCATGAGAGACAAGAGAGCACCCAACCCCAAAGAGAGCTGCCCCCAAAGACACTGCAAGCCAAGCACCAAACAACCACATATGCAGTCAAGGAATATGAATAATATAGTGGTAACATATACTGCTAAAAACATACTCTCTGGTGGTGCAGTAGTTGCCAAGCTTCAGTGCTGGCTGTCAGAGATGCCTCTTGACCAGTTACCACCACCATCCCCCCATAAGAAAAATCCCTCTCCCAAGCATCATTGCTTGTTGTCATCTCCATGTCCCATCCAACTGTCTGATATTGGCAGATGGTATCACTCCTTCCCCAAGGGCACCTTCCATGCCTGTTTCACCCCTCTGGTCCTCCCTAAACTCATCCTGCATCACTTCACTGCCCACCCACCTGCCTGGCCCTGGATCATAAAGGATGGCCCTGGCAATCCCTATAACCTGTGATTGTGGTGCACCCTGTGCAGTCCACTGGATTGTCACAGTGTTTCACTTTTTCAAGGCACATCTCAACCCAGTCACTTTAGACCCCTCAACAGGCAGAGTGCTCCAAGGATGGCTTTGCTTGTACCAGAACAACATGTATGTTCATTTTCAGTGCCAATTATGGGTTGGCCTGTCCCCAACACAGGCACCCATTATCCCCAAGCCATCCCCACCACCTGCCTAATCCCCTACCCCCCTAACTCCACTGACCCTATTTCCAAGTTCCAGGAGCCTTGGCTTCTCCATGAGAAATTCTACTGATTCATGTCATCACATGAAGTATGCTGCACCCATAGCAGCAACTCCCCCTCCACACCCCTGGGGCCTGCCTTGGGGGATGAAGCCTCCCTTCACCATAGTGGACAGCTCTGCAGAGGGTTCTGTCCTGGTCCCTGACCCCCCTACCTGGTTGTTGGCAGCCCTGCACCATCTGGATGTTCCCCCTGAGTTCACTGGTGAGCTGTACAGCCCAGGCCATTGACCTGGGAGCTGCCCCCCAGGACTATCTCTACTGCCAAGCTCATGTTTGCAGGCTCACCCCCTGTTTACTTAGGGGTGACTGGGGACCACTCCCTTCACATCACCACCACAGCAACTCACACTCAGGTGGTCTCCACCATCAAACTTCCCTTTGATCCCTTGTACCTACAGCCTGCCCCTGACAGGCCAACCATTTAGTCACCCATCTTCTTTTCCTTAGAGTAGCTCTTTTCTTTCCAGCCTTCCTCAGGTTTGGTTGTCTGTGTGTGACACCAACCAGTCTTGTGGTCTGACTCACTGTATGCTGCCCTCATGTTTGATGATCTCCACTCATAGTATAGTGCAACATAGGATATACCTACTCCTCATGCACTTTAATACAGGGTTTTTTTAAAAAAAAGCTTCAGTACTTAGAACTAGGGCATCATTAAAACATGAATATCACATCCAAAAGGCTCTTGCTGGGGGTTCAGGGATTCCACCTGTGCAGTGGTCCAGAATGGACTGGGGCACTGAGCTGCTAGTTATGGATCAGTTGGGATTGTCCTTGGAGGATGTTCTGTCCAGAAACCACTCAGTTTGCTCCCATGTATTTTCCATTGAGGTCATTGCACAAATTACCTCTCAAACAGTGAGCAAACAACTGTTGACTGTGTGTTGGATGACACTTACAAGACTGACTTTTCCTAGATCTCCATCCTTGAGTTTATCCACTCACACAACTTCAACTGCCATAACATCAAACCCTCACATCCATTATGTGGCCCTGGAATAAAATGATGCACTATATATCTCATCAATTTTGGACTCACACATGCATACTGACATCATGGGGCTCACCATCATATTCTAAACAAGAAGCAACTCCCCTTCATCAGCACAGAGGACTTTGCATCTATCAAGGCTCTCCATGGAAGGCAGCAGTCATGCCAAGATGATCTCAAATATCTCACCTACACTCTTATATACTTGCTCTGTGGGTCTCTCCCCTGGCAGGACTGTGGCCTCACCATTGAGGAGGTCATTCAAGCCAAAGTCCACATGTCTCTGTCCTCTCTGTGAAACAGCCTCCCCACAGCATTCCTTACATTCCTTGAATATATGCATTCTTTGGCATTTGACCTTTGGCCTGATTACAACTGCATTTGATTCCTCTTTGATGATCTCCATTCAAAGATGGAGAGTAAGCTGTGTATCTATTGACATTCACAGAACAGATGTACATAGTACATATTAAATAGCATCTTATACAAAGGTGCTCTGGAGACTGGAGTCATGTGTGTTTCACCAAAATTGCAAATGAATGAATCAGTATGATGCTTGGGTTCTGAGACTTGAAGCTGAGTAGGCCTCAGCCATCTCTAGGCTCTTCCTCTCTTGATTGTCTTGGGAGCATCCACAGTTACTCATGAATCAACAAATATGATTAACTTTCATACATGATAACTATATAATATAGCTACATCGTACATATATACAGCAAAATTTCATGATACCTGCTGGAGCCTCAGACATTTTCAGCTGTGCTCAGCTCAAGCTGGGATACTCATGACATAGTTGGTGGCAGTGTGACTAAGCTGGAGCTTGCTGGCTTGCCAAGCCATGGCAACACTATCTACACTCACATCCACCCATTCTCAATGGTGCACCTTCCATTGACCCAACTGTCATAACCTGTGCTGTTGATGCCTCCATCAAGACTCAGAGGTACATTGTCCTCCATGGCTGGAATTAATTACCAAATAGCTATGGGTTGCAGATGGTGGGAATGGAGACAACAGGAGTATGCAGTATTTGATGAATATGAGAGCCAAAACAAAGGTATTCCAGATGGAGACAGGGTGGCACCATGAACATCTGGAAAAAAAAACTTACCTAAGTAGGTCTATGTAGCCTTTATAGCAGTGAAAGCTGTGTAGTTAAGTCCCCTTTATGTAGGCACTGCAGCAAAAGGGTTAGATTACATAGTTCTTCATAGCACTAGTAGTATGCCTGGATATTGTGTGACTACCATAGTTAGTCCACTATGTAGGCTACTCAGACTACATATTCACACTTAAACAGCACTAGCTTTCATGTACAATTACCATAGTGTGTGCTGCTGCTACTACAAAGTGTGCCATAGCTGTTGAAGCAGAACAGAGACCTCACCACCATTTACATATAGCCATTTTGTACAGTACTAACTTCATAGGTCAGTATGTACATGATGAGAAAAGAGTATACTAGTCTGACTCATCCTCTGTAGTCAAACCCTCCTGATGTTCCTTGATGGCAGCAGCAATGACTCCAGCAGATATGGTAAGGTGCTGTGCCTGAATGGATTCTACAGGAGATGAGATGTTCAGTTAATGTGAAGGCACATATACATACTGTCTGACCTCATAAAGCTTTGAGCAGATGGCTGGTAAAATGTTATATGTCTTTGTGGCATCTTCAAATGCTTGCAAGCACTTGAGGTGTGACTCATATGCACCACAGTACTCTTGGATTGTAAATGGGATGTCCATCTGTGTGCCTGTCATCCACTCATCTATACAGCATTCAATCTGTTACTATGTCAGTGTACCTGCTCACATCAGATAGCAGTAAACATACCACAGCTAGCACTAATGCCAGTGCCAGATATGGAAATGGCTTGAAGTGTTTGTGGAACACTACTCCATTGTCATGTTTGTTTGCAAACCACATGGTGTTGATGACTTTCTGAATGAGAGGAGCCTTCAGAAAACCCCTTTGGCCATCTTCCTTGGCTGCCATATGCTGGGTAACACACATTAAAAACTGTGATATGCAAACAATGAATGCCATACCTTAAAAGCGAAGTTTGTTCCCTCTTTCAGACCCTCTGCTAGAGTCTGGTTCTTCTTAATTGCACTCCTGCTTTGGCTACTGTGAAACCTGAACATTGCCTTGACAAGAGGACAAAGCTTCAACTTGAGCTGAGACTGCAGACTTGTGATCCATGGCTAATGACCTGCAGCCCACATACAGTACATCAATGTATATAACAGGAGCAGTCACATACAAGTTTAGCTAACTGGGGGGTATGTGCCAGGTTCACTCCAGTGACCTTATGCACCTGAGCCCAAGAAGCATCCAATAGTGCAGTCTCTATAGCATGGTGAGGCATCAGAGCCTTGGTGCACAAATGTGCACATTAATCTCCAATCACAGTCATCATGAATTCTTGTGTTACATCATCATAGTCTCTGGTACATGGATGCCCTTCATGTTCAACAAGTTTCTGAGCCTTCACCACAGTGGGTTCAAGAACATCCTCTTTTGGAGACTCATGTCACTGCTTTGTAGCAGGCACTATGTTATCATGGCTGCAATCAAATGTCAGTTACAAGTACTATGGGTGGAGAGATGGACTTCCCTGTGTTCAAGGATGTTTTCTTTCAAAGACTCCTGATGCTGCTTTGAAGTGGGGGCCATGTCAGCCTGGCTGTAGTCATAGGTCAGTGTTGCAGGTACTACAGGGAGGAGAGATGGGCTTCCCTCTCATCTGTGACTGTCACTGTGTCCTCTATATCCAGCATAATATTACCTGTATCCCTCTCAGTCCTCTTGTATTTGGTTGACTGGCACTGACTTGATGGGCATGGGGTCATGCAAGGCTCTACCTTGAAGTCTTCATCATTTAATGCTGCAAACTCCCTTGGCTGCATGATGAGTTTGCATTTCCACAATACAGAACATAGAACATACCACCATGTCTGAGCTTGCAGGCAGAGCTCTTGGCACTTTGTTTCTGCTATACATGAGTCCCTCTTTTGCCACACCACTAAGTTTAGTCACAGCAATATGGCTGGTGAACTAACAGGGAGATGGTCAGTTAATAGTGTATGTAGGACAGATGAAAACTGGCCTGAGATCCAATATCTCCATTGCCATCACTTTTGTCATTGATGGATTGGTCATGATCAGCAACTCCATCAGAGCCACCATTCTCACTTCCTGCTTCAGCTAGCTTACAGAGTTGGTGGCACTTCCATTCCTGTTGCACTTTGATCTCATGATGTTGGGCAAGCTCTTGTTTGCTTGGATGTCAACAGTCTTTGCTTCTTGGATGGTCAGCAAGCCCATGTGCTGCCTTGACTCTCCACTAGCAGTCCATGGTAAGCTCAATTATATGTCAATATGAATGCATACTGTATGAGTTGGTTTACCATCAAAATTTTCTTTGTCCACTGAAGAGAATCCACAGGGATAGACTCTAAAGGCTAGTTTGACCCTAAAGGGAATCCTGCTGAAGAGAAGAACTGGTAGAGAAATGAAACAGAAAAAGAACTGAACACTTAGCCCATAAAGCTCAACTGAAGACTCCCTGTACCACCACCTTAGGACTTCCCTAAGGCCACTCAGTCCTCACTCTCAAGGGCTGTAGCAGTAAGAAGCTGCCACAGACTGGTCTCACCAGTCTGTGATCCCCAGCCTCTATAGTGGTTCCTCCCTGTAGCTAGTACAACTTCAAAGTCAAGACCAAACATGCTTACTAATCATCCTCTCACCTTGCCACTAAGTCCCCATCCTGATTACAAAACAGGGATCAAGCCCCTTAGAAAAATAAAATAATATCCTCTACACCTCAATCCTCTCATTACCACCTAATCCCTTACTAGGGAGCACCCACTCCCTACACCACATAGGGACAGCCTTTGGTATATGTTGGCATTGATCTAGAAAAAAAACCACAGGCACTAAGTGATGGACTCACTTGCTTATAACCACATTGGACAGTGGTGTTGTTTGTGGAATCAACAAATGAAGGCATGTCAACAATGTATGCATTCTAGTCATGAGTCTGTATCTGTGAAGTGCTGGCCAAAAAAAAAAATGTCAACAGCATCTTCAGGTGGATACATGACCATTGATAGACATGCCAATCAAATAAGACCTGTCAATGAAATTAGCATGCATTATTAGCTGTGAGATGAGGGCTCTGCAATAAACCATCAATGCCCACTCACTGCTGCAGTTACTGCTTCAAACCCATGCCTACAGCATCAGGCATCATGTGACATGTTTCACAGACACCTGCTTTCCAGCAATGGTGGGAAGAGGTTCTTGAACAAGAGGTGACCATGACCTTGGAGATAGATGATGTGCCTGCACTTGACCATGAGCCATATAACAGGCAGTATGAATTGGAACTTGATGGTACACCCAATGGTACTCCTGATCTTCATGAGGGTCATTTTGTACAAAATCTTCAAGTGCATGACAAGTCTGAATGTTGTGATCTCTGCCAATCTCAGTTTGAACTCAAATGGATCAATGACACACCTATTTGCTCAAGTGAGGGTCATTTTACTGAAAAGTTCAATGGAATAGTGGCCAAGATCTTGGGCTCACAGGAAACTGTTTTTGAATCAATGGAGGCAGCTGAGAACATGTGGGCACCTTTCCATAGTGAAGAGGAATGGGAACTGGCTAGATTCTTGATGAAAAATGTTGGCCAGACAAAAATGGATGAGTTTTTAAAACTGGACATTGTAAGTGAATGGATATGTACCAGCATAATTTTGGCTAACTCACCCAGAGCATAGATCCAGCAGAATGGTGTATCATTTGACAATGCATGGTCCCTCCTCAAATATGTGGACAAATTGTGTACTGGACCAGCATGGACATGTGAGATGATAGATGTTGAAGGGGATGTTGTTACTGAAGATGGGATGTTGAAATGCAAACAATTGGAGCTGCAGCAGCATGATCCTGTCAAGTGTGTGCAGGAATTAATGGGCAACCCTGCCTTCCAGGCCATGATGTCATATGTCCCAGAGTGTGCATATGCAGATGCCAAAGGTGAGAACCATATCTATGATGAGATGTGGACTGGCAAGTGGTGGTGGAACATACAAGTGAGTACTGATCTTGAATAACAGCCACATGAAGCACTCATTGATTGCACTAATAAGAAAAAAATACCAGAGGGTGGTGTGGTCACCCCAGTCATCTTGTCATCTGATAAGACAAACCTCTCCCAGTTCAGCAGGGACAAAAGTGTGGCCAATGTATCTAACTATCAGGAACATATCAAAAGATGTCAGATGACAAGTTTCAGCCCATGCAACACTGCTCATAGGCTACTTACCTGTTTCCAAACTCAAATGCTTCCACAAGAAGAGTCAGTCACAGCAGGATATCATCTCTTCCACCATGTGATGTCATTGCTCCTCCATCCTCTGGTGGATGCTGGCTGTCAGGGGAGGGAAATCATTTCCACTGATGGATATCTCCATTGAGTCCATCCCATCCTTGCCATGTACATTGCTGATTTTCCTGAGCAGTGTCTGGTGGCTTGTAATAAGGAGAGTCAATGTCTGCACTGCTTGGTCCAGTCCAATTGGCATGGTGACCTTGAGGAATGCACATGGCACTGTATGGCTGATATGTTAAAGACCCTGAAGTGCATGAGAAAGAATAAACAATCCAGGAAATTTGATGCTGAAGGTTTGCATGCAGTCTTTGACCCCTTTTGGAAGGAACTTCCCTTCACTGACATTTTCATTTGCCTGACACCTGACATTCTCCATCAACTCCATAAGGGCATCTTCCACAACCATCTTGTTCAGTGGTGCTTATCAATTGTTGGTGAGAAGGAGATTGATGCATGCTTCCAAGCTATGACTCAATACCCCAATCTTTGCCACTTCAAGAAGGGCATATCTTCAGTCTCACAATGGATTGGGACTGAGCACAAAGAAATGGAAAGAGTATTTGTCAGTTTGCTAGCCAGTGCAGTCAATGACCATGTTCTCATTGTTGCCTGTTCACCTCTCAACTTCATTTACTATTCACAGTTGCAGCAGCACACAGACACAACCCTCACAGCAATGGAAGAAAGTTTGAAGATGTTTCACACTCACAAACATGTTCTTTTCAAGCTGCAAGTATGAGAGGACTTCAACATCCCTAAGATCCACTCTATGAAACATTACATTTCCTCAATTTGAGCTCTCAGTAGTGCTGATGGCTACAGCACAGAATATCCTGAACACCTGCATATTGACTATGCCAAGGATGTACTGGGCAAGCAACAAATGAGATTATGTGGAACAGATGGCCCTGTGGCTTCAACACCAAGAAGCCATACACTACAAGAGTGCCTACCTGGCATGGAGGAAGACTCATGCAAATAGTGACCTCCCTGATGCCTTGCTGCTGCAAATTCCTGGTATTTTTTTTTTCCTCAACAGCAGTTCTTGTCCTAACACCATGGAATGCCAGTAAACAGCTGCTATAAAGTGGCTAAGAATCCACCTTGTCATCAAGTCTCCATTGTTCACATCAAGAGTAACTACAATGCACCAGAGTTCATCCCTGCACTCAAGCATTTCCTTGCCTCCCACTTGGATCAACACCAGGTGATTCAGCCCAGCCCATCTGATCAGTTTGATGTGTACAACCACCTGTACAGTGAGTGAAAAAACCCTTGCAATGTTTCACTATTTTGCACTAAGTGCAGTGTAGCACTGGAGGGTGTGGGAATCTCGCTTGGCAGTAGTGGGATGGATTGTAGTACTGACTCTTGGCTACCAAGGGGTCACTGTATCACGTGATTCCATCCAGTAGTCATCAAGATATGCTGGTTTTAAAACAGGTACACCATTGCAAGGGTTTATTCACTTTTGGTAATGGAAGGGTATATGGGGGATATCAGTACTTGGTATAGCCTCCTTTTGCTTTAAGCACTGCCTCAACCCTCCTAGGCATGCTTTCAATCAACTTCTGACACTCTTCAGCTGGTATATTATTCCACTCCACCTGAGTCCTCTCCCACAACTCCAGTATTCCCTTGGGTGGATGCTCATACTCTGCAAGCCTCCTCTTGAGGTAACCCCAGGCATGTTCTATGGGGTTGAGGTCAGAGGACTGTGCAGGCCATACCATAGTCCTAAAATCCTGCTCCTCCAGCCACTCCTTGACCTGCTTGCAGGTGTGCTTGGGGTCATTGTCCTGCTGGAAGATGATGTCAGGAGGATGAAGACCATAATACTCAAGGGAATCTTGTAGTTCATCCTTCAAAATTTGGAGGTAAAGGTCTCCATCCATCCTCCCATCAATCTTGGTGGCATATCCAACACCCTCCCAAGTCATACAGCCCCACATCATGAGAGAACCTCCTCCAAACTTCAGAGTCCCCTCCACTAGCCTATCATTCAGCTTCTCCCCTGGCTTTTTCCAAACCCATTTGTGGCCATCTGAGCCCAGGTGGTTGATTTTAGTCTCATCAGACCATACCACCCTCTTCCAGTCCTCCAGAGTCCAATCCTTGTGAGCATAGGCAAAATCAAGTCTTGCCTTGCGATGCTTGGCAGAGAGGATAGGACGTTTATGCCTGACCACAGCCTTCATACCAGTCTCCTTTAGGTGCTGCCAGACAGTGTTTGGGTGGAGGGGCTGGTTGATGATATTGGTAAGAGTTTTGGTCACCTGGACAGCATTTTCTGCCTTGTGAGTGGAGATGAGGTGGATGGCATGGTGGACATTGGCAGGGGAAAGCTTGGATGGATGACCTCCAGTGGACTTTTGCAGGGTGGAATGCTCCTTGGAATGAAGCCTAGAGATGGTAGAGAGATGGAGGCCAGTACTAGAGGCAATAGAGGAAGCAGAGTGACCAGCATCAAGCATAGTCAGGATAGTATTCCTTTGGGTGGCAGAGATGGATCTCATGGTGGTAGAGGTTGGAAACAAAGAAGCATGGGAACTTTTTGGACCTCAGACACATTGTTGATATGTGTATCTTTGTTTGTAGGACCAAACAACCACAATTATCCCTTCATTTGAGTGAGATTCCACCACCCTGGTGTAGGGAGTCTAGGCACCCTCAGTGGTAGTTCCTACTCTTGCTACCTGCCAGATCACATGCCCCTCTCAGTCACAGGATTATGTCGCTGCTTATCCTAATGGTACACTTCCCCTCTGTCACATGCCTATTACTGCCAGCAACCTCGTCACCCATCACGTGTCACTATGCTTCCCCACAGCCCCCCCCACTGGCTATGCTGCTCCCTTTGCCCAGTCCTGTTGCTCAGACATATGGTAATGCCACCCCATCTTAGTTTGTGTTTTTCTTCTCCCCTTTTGTTTGCTTTTCCTTTGCCGCTGTCACTGCCATGCACGTGTCTGTACCAGCATTGGACTTTGCTTAGTCTGTTGTTACTTTTGACATATGACAGATCCAAAATATGCCAAATTTTACCTTAGATACCACTGTCCTTATGATACAAAAGTCCGGGCTACTCAGGAAAATAAACCACCCACCTCTTGGCATCACACTGCAAGTTTCTGAGAGTTCCCTTTGAGTCTAAAGAGCCTTCCCAGGCCATTTTCGAGTTTTCAAGAGTACCCCAAGTCCCAGAATTCCCTTTGCTGCAACTTCACCACCATCAAGTCCCAAACATCCCGAAAACCGTCCTACAAGCCAACTATTGCCACCTACTGAGTTCCAATGAGCTCTCAAGTTCCCCCCTTCATATATTGCCCACTTTACCACCTAGCATCCCCCTCATCTGTCTCCTTCTGACTCAAGACCCCTTGGGACAAGCCTAGGACTTACCTACAGCTTTCCCTCTCTTATTTCCCTTAGCACTCTTGCAAGAAGAGTCACCCACATCATTTTGGAGCCCACTGTGAGGGGTCTGTAGATCTGGAAAGGAGATCTCTATGACCTACCTGCCACAGAACAGAACTCAAAGAGCTCTTAGAGCCCTTCCACCATCTTTCTATATCTTCCTCTGATATTTTCGTGCCCACTATTAACCCCTGTGATATTCCAGAGCTGAGTTCTCCAGACATAGAGCTTCCCACCATTGGATCCCCTCATCATACAGAATCTCCCTCTCTTTCAATAGCCAATATACCCAGTGCCTTCGAGCTCGACAAGTCCTTTGCACCACCACCTGATCATCAAGAATTATCACCACTTACCGACCTATCCCCTCCAGTTTCTTCATCAGCTTCGACCTTTGCTGCAGAACAACTTCTCCTCCCATCAATGTCCTTCACCACCTCACAGAATCCCATTCTACCACTAGCCCATACTTCCCCACTGATACCTCAGTACCCCCTTCCACTCCCATCATCATTTCCTGCACCCATGTCCACTACTACAAACCATCATGAAATGCCTCTTAGAGGTTCTAACAAAGCCCCCAAGTTTTCAGGAAAAACAGAAGATATTTGTGTCTACTTTGAAGACATCGACCAGATCTGCACTGATGTGGGAATCACCGATGACAGGGTTAAGATTAGGTGGGCTATTCACTATGCCAACAGAAATGAGTCCGAGCTATGGTCCTCCCTCAACTCTGCTATGGGTGATGATTGGGAAGACTTTACTAGAGAAGTCACCAGTTTCTACCCTGGTGCTGATGTCAAAGGGTGGCAGTATACTAAAGCCAACCTCGAGACTCTCCTCCACCACCAAGTCCAGAAACCCATGTCATCCCTCAAGGACCTCAGCAAATACATGCGGGAATTCTGCCAAGTTGTAGCCCTAATTAACAAGAAGAAGAGACTAACTGATGACTATGTTAATGAGAAGTTCCTCGAAGGATTTCCCCCAAAATTCTGTAGCAGCCTCGCCACTCACCTCCAACTCAAAGATCTAGACCATGACATCGATGACCCATGGCCATTCAATGAAGTCTACAAGCATGCGACCTACCTCCTTAGTGGGGCCTGCCAAAATGCTGTTCAAATCGATAGTTTGGCCTTATTCCCAGAATCCTACTCCCAACCAACTTTGCCACCCACCATTCTTAAAAGGGAATATGTCCAAGCCGCTGACCCCACCTCAGGCAGCTGCCAGAGTCAACCTGCAGATCAGCAGTTTCACCGCTCTTTCAACCCCCACTGCTTCTTCTGTGGAGGAACCGATGGCCATAGAACAGCCAAGTGTGAGCTCTGCAAAGAGTATGTTCACCAAGGGAAATGTGCACTTATAGGCAGTAAAGTCTTTATGAAAGATGGTTCTGACATTCCTAGGTCTGCAGCAGGGCAGAACTTCAAAGAGAAAATTGATAACTTCCTGGCTCTCAGAGAGTCTATTATGGCATCAGCTAATCTCGTCTCTATTCAGTCTCCAGGTACTGCCTCTTCAGCTAGAGGGCATGATACCCCACCCCACCTCATCAATACCATGTTCTTTGGCTTGGAAGACACTGCCAAGTTTCAGGTCGAGGTCCACCCCTCGTCTTACCTCGTCGACCAAGAAATAGAAGATAATGCCGATGAAGAAGATAAGTGTGCACTCGCCAGAGCCTATACTCAGGTAGAGGAGCTTAAGAATGCTATCAAAAGGAAGAAACCAGCCCGCTTTGATGGCATGGAAATCCCCGCTCATCGCCCTCAAAATGCCACTACAGCCAACCCTCCCCCTTCCAACAACCCTGTACCTACCACGACTTCAAACACCCAGCCAGGACGCAACAAGACACAAGCTAAATCTAATGCCACCAAGTCTTCAACCTCTAGGCCTCCATCCAACCTTACCCCTCAGTTTCATTACCAGAGCGGCCTTGACAAAGCTGCTGCCACTAAACGACTCGTGTCCCAAGTTTTAGAGGCCAAGATCAAAATCTCAACCCAAGATCTTTTGGCAGTCAGCCTGGAAATCTGCAAACAGATAAAAGAGATGGCTATGATGAAGAAAGTAGCGATCAGCAGCCTCAAGACCACGTTGGAATCGTCCTCATCATCTACCTGGGCCTCATATGAACAATACCTCATTAAGGATACCAATGGCAAGTGTGTCGGTCTCACCACCACCCCTCTCCGTGCAGTGGATGGTGTCCTTATGGACAAGCTTTGGGTCGAGTGTATCCTTGACAGCGGCTGTCAGGTAGTTCCCCTCAGGCACGAATTGTGGGAGGCTTTAGGGGCCCCCCTCCATTCAGACATGTGTATGATGTTAGAAGCCACTAACCAGTCTAAAGAGAGCACTCTAGGAGTCATCGAAAATGCCTCTCTTCGAATTGGACTGGTTGAAGCTCACCTACAGATTCAAGTCATCGATAAAGCCCCCTTCAACCTCTTATTAGGCCACCCATTCTTCTGCCTCCTCAGCAGCATCCTTTGAGACTTCCCTGACAGCAAACAATCTCTAGAAATCCATGACCCCAATTCAGGCTGCCAGTTACTTATTCCCACCCACCCTCAACATCATCTATACCCATATCCCTGATTCATGAACCCAGATGATGAGGCAGAATACTTTGCCCACCAGAATCACCACTGCCAACTCCAAGAGAGCGAACAGGGTTTTTAACAATGGTCGATGACTCGATAGGGTTATGAGGAGACCAAGACAATATAGTATCCATGTGTTCCCTTTATGTTTCAGATTCACTTCCTGCCTCGAGAAATTCCACTTCTTCTCTTTCTACAGACTTTAAAGAAAATGCCACAGCAGTGCTGTTGCTCAGTTATACCCCAGATACTGCACCTCCTGATCCTTTTGATGCCAGTTTCATTTTGCCTAAAGACCCCAGGAGGTGTAGGGAGTCTAGGCTCCCTGAGGCTGCAAGGCACCCCCAGTGGTAGTTCCTACTCTTGCTACCTGCCAGATCACACACCCCTCTCAGTCACAGGATTATGTTGCTGCTTATTCTAATGGTACACTTCCCCTCTGTCACATGCCTATTACCACCAGCAACCTCATCACCTGTCACATGTCACTATGCTTCCCCGCAGCCCCCCCACTGGCTATGCTGCTCCCTTCGCCTGGTCCCATTGCTCAGACGTATGGTAATGCCACCCCATCTTAGTTCATGTTTTTCTTCTCCCCTTTTGTTTGCTTTTCCTTTGCTGCTGTCACTGCTGTGCATGTGTCTGTACCAGCATCGGACTTTGCTTAGTCTCTTATTACTTTTGACATATGACAGATTCGAAATATGCCAAATTTTACCTTAGATACCACTGTCCTTATGATACAAAAGTCTGGGCTACTCAGGAAAATAAACCACCCACCTCTTGGCATCACACTGCAAGTTTCTGAGAGTTCCCTTTGAGTCTAAAGAGCCTTCCCAGGCCATTTTTGAGTTTTCAAGAGTACCCCAAGTCCCAGAATTCCCTTTGCCATAACTTCGCTGCCATCGAGTCCCAAACATCCTGAAAACCATCCTACAAGCCAACTATTGCCACCTACCAAGTTCCAACAAGCTCTCAAGTTCCCCCCTTCATATATTTCCCACTTTACCACCTAGCATCCCCCTCATCTGTCTCCTTCCAACTCAAGACCCCTTGGGACGAGCCTAGGACTTACCTACAGCTTTCCCTCTCTTATTTCCCTTAGCACTCTTGCAAGAAGAGTCGCCCACATCGTTTTACCCTTGCAATGGTGTACCTGTTTTAAAACCAGCATATCTCAACAACCACTGGACAGAATCACGTGATAAAGTGACCCCTTGGTAGCCAAGAGTCAGTACTACAATCCATCCCACTGCTTCCAAGCGAGATTCCCACGCCCTCCGGTGCTACACTGCACTTAGTGCAAAATAGCGAAACATTGCAAGGGTTTTTTCACTCACTGTATGTCAACACCAGGCTGAGTATTACCATGGGGCATTCCTGCACTGTCCACAAGATCATGCATTGCCCAAAGTGGGTGCTTGTGGTCAGAAGGTCCAAACTCCTGCCAGATTCAACACCATGTTCATGCAGTGCAGAGAACAACCTCATATGAAAACCTTCATGGTGAACAGTGCATATACACTAGTCTGACTACAGTGGTACTACACTAACTACTGTTAGGATGTGCAGATAGCCCAGGTTCAGGTTGTTTTCAACTTACCTCACCACCTCAGGTCATACCCTCACCCTCTTGCATATGTCAAATGGTTCACAGCACTGCAGCAGCACAACCTGGTATCTGGCCTGTTCATTATCACCTGTTCCACTCAAAACCACTGCCACAATGTCTCCATTATCAGTGTTGATCACCTACAGGCACAATGCAGAAGGGAGATAAGTAGGGAATGGACTGCACACAGTATGATAGAGAAGGCAACCTCTTTCTATATCAATTCATACATTGATTTAGATATGTTTTTGTCTTTAGAGTAGTTAGTTTTCTTTGGCATGCATCACACTTGAGGATCCAGCAATTTTTTGGTGTAGGACAAGGAGCAACTACCCTAGATCATCTACATAGACTGTGCCATTCCAAGAGCACTCCATAGTGTGATAGGACACTCCAACATCTACAGTGTGCTATTAAGCTGTCTGTGGACACTAACAGAACCATGTGGTCTTCATATTATGCAGTGACAGCTACAGGTCACTATGGAGCATGTGCCTGAGATTATGTAGCACTTTGGTATCTATACATCACTATGTACCTGATGCACTATGCTATGTAGCAAATCAATTTTCCTGATGAAAGGCATTGATTTTGAGGGTCCAGTGACTCTGGCAGTGGGGAAATGCAAGAGAGACAAGGAAGCAAGAGTTGTATGTGTTGTATGGGGCATTGGCACAGTATAGAGGTGTTGGAGGATGAGACATATGGGCTTGACACAGTGGAGAGTAAAGTATGCAATGTGGGGAACACACTGGATGTCAGGGACAACATTCATAACAGAAGGAAGGACATCAGAAACTGAGGGGTAGGCATGTCAGCTACCAAGCCATGGCAGGGAGTCTCATAATGGTCCTCAGCAAGCCCTGTGCCATACAGTGGTCAGTGCCTACCTTCCATAGCCTATCCCTGTGAAGACCAACCAGTATGTGGGGCAGTATTTACTGCTAGTGTTGAGAGATCATGCAAAGAAGCCTAAGTAAGGGGAGTGACACTGCAAATGGCTGAACCTAATTAGGCTGACAGGCTGGGAAGGCTAGGTGTTTTTGACCCCTTCAGTTTGCATTGCTTTGGCTGCACCCAATTCATCACCAATGGCTATAAAATTTGAGAGGAATGCAGCTGAAATATAAAACATATCTGTTGAGTTGTTGTGAGGTTATTCAAGATCTTGCAAAAGTTTGCACCTAACTAGTGTCATATGATAGTATGTACAACTGCACAGATATGGAACATGAAATCATGGGGGTACAGGACAGGTTGAATCATCTATTTGGTGGACTGTCCCAGGCAAGGTAATTATACAGGAGCGAAGATACGGTACACGAAATCAGAGAGGTACAGAAGTGTGTCAACATGAGCTCCACTCCGTGGTACATCTTTGCAATTGTGTGGTGCAAGCAAGGTTATTGCCACCGCAGTGGCACTCCCCGAGTTGACTCAATGGACTTGTAGAAAGTTACACCCAATCTGTTTTGGCCAGGTGCTGGATAAGGACTGAAGACGATAAAAATGTGGTATTCCAAATCAAAGATCTCCAAGCTCGCCATGCACACCAGGGGTCACACTGACACAGTGAGGAGAGCAACCGGTGACTTCATCCACAACATTTCCCTATAACACGTATCCACGCCCATAAATGTGGTCCATGGTGATCTTCGGCTCCCTGCAATGCTTCTTGGAGGTAGTTGACACTGGGAAATCTGAATGTGAAATAAATCTTCAAAGTGCAGAGCGAATCACACCATCGCCAGCAAATAATCAAAGATTCCGGCTACTATTTAAAGCAGGGGTGAATCGCGATCAGGGATGAATAACCTCAATAGTCTAGTGGGGGATTGGTTGAGAAATGGCATTGGCCACAAGCCTTCGAACCTGGCTAGGGTAGTCAATGTGGTCTGCATGAAGGTCAAAACAGAGTGTGCAGATCCTCTCAATGAATGCAAATCCTTGTTCCTTTTCAAGTCTAACATCATTCACAGAGTCGACTACACCAAACTTGTCATCAGCCATTCAGGGATATCATGTCGAGCTGGTGTGTCGGACACCACTGAATGCGAAATCATAACAGGATCGGAGTGGTTATCACCTTTCGCACTGCCGTAAAGCCATCATAAAACCAAAGCGGACAGGATACCAAGTTGTCCTCGATGAGGGAGAACGGGAGCACTTCTTCGACCTCCCCAGTCATATCGTCGATGGTCCTGACTGAGAAGGGATTGCTGACATAGAACAAACTGTCAGTACAATGACTATTGCAGCAAACGATTTCAACACTTCAACGAGTTTGACGCCATCTGACTTGGCACCTGTCCACAGACCCCACGCACATTGGGAGCAGGGGAAGCCCGAATAGAAATAGTGGCGTGCGATGGATTGCAGTTGGCTGTCAAGCACAATGTCACAGCTGAGGAAAGAAGTTGTTGGACATTTGATGGTTAGAAGTGAGGTCGTTGTTTCATTTTTTTCGTGTGTTAATCTTGTAAAATATTAGAGTTACAGGAGATCTCTCACAAGACCTCACGACCTCCGACGGCCCTTTCCGCAGGGGGCACAGAAGACACCCTTCATCTTGTGAAATGGAACCTGGGTCGGAATGTGCAAACACCCTGAATCTAGGTCACATGAAAAGCTGAGACCTCTTCGCGGGCACACGTAATGAAGAACCCCACCCCGCACCCACCTTATCGAACCGCAAGGTGTCAAAGCACTCGAACTGATGCACCCTCAATGGATGAGGTGTTCGTTGGTGACAATATCACCGCTTGTTGTATCGCATCCTGCACCTTGCATCCTGCACCTCACATCCTGCTGCGATGGTACATGCGTTGACGAGCCTGCTGATGATGGCCTTAAGGAGTACAACCTGGGGTGCTTTATCGTTGCACAAGGGCCTTGGTGCGGTGGGCAGGGTTCGGAGAGGGAGTGGAGGGTTGAGGGTATTGGCAAGCAACCGGTGTAGGTGAGAGGGCACTGATACATGACCTTGACACGTTTCTGCCAACCCTCGCCTCATGGAGACGAAAGCGTCATATATTAGGTGCCTCGAGTAGGTCTACGGAGGCATCAGTATCTTCCCCTCTCATCTCTAGAACAAGTTTTTTGGAGCACGCCAGCGACGACAATGGGTACGCACCAACAATGGGAGAGGTTAAAGCGGCCTCACTGACGGCTCGCTGTGCCGATTAAGCCGCGACGCGGGGAGTCGAGATTGTATCTCAGAGCGACATACGCACAATCACCTTTGTGGACGAAAGTCAGGTTGTAGGAGGATATGACAACGGGGATATTCGTCGGTGGAAGATTCAGGATGGACAGCAATGGGGTTCAATTATGAAGACGGGTAACAAAGTCAATTCTGTTGTCGTTTCCCAGGATGGGCGATGGGTCGTGTCCGGAGACCGGGAAAAGGTGGTCGTCTGGAATGCAGTCACTCATAAAAAAGTGCTCGAATTCTCGGAACATGGAGGTAATGTATGGGCGGTCGACATCTCCAGCGACTCTACTAGAATTGCCTCTGTGGATGGCAAGAATGGCAACAGCGTCGAGATCCGCAATACTTCCGGTGATCGACTCCTTCCTCTCACCCACATCATTACGTTGAGGCTGTCAAGTTCTCCCCGGACGGCGGTCGATTCGCTACCGCCTCGGTGGATTCTGGTTTCCGTGTCTACAACACATACGATGGCAGTATTTTGTTCGCTTCAGGTCGTGAGGGTTCAAACAATGCAAAACTGTTGCACAATCCGTTGGCTTGGTCATCTGGTGGCCAGCAACTCTTCGTCGCCAACCCAGGAAAAATTATTTGTCTAGACGTTTCCAAGTCGTCGTATTCTGAATGGTCGATCCATCAAACTCAGTCTCGAATATCTATAGCATCCAACGGTAGATTCATCGCATGTTCCGCGGGCTCATCGATATCGCTGTGGGATTGCGTGTCCCACGAGCAAATCGGTAACATTATCTCACACACAACAGAGATCAGCTGTGCTGCTGTCTCACCAAGTGGAGGGTACCTCGCATGTGGAGTTGGCAGGAACATCACAATCCACGATCTCAGAGACGTTCTTCCCCCCAAGTATTTCTATCATCGTGTACGTGTCCATTCAATTAAGAGACTCACATTACTCACAATTATTCCGTCTTGCGCAACGCTCTACATAATTCGTCGGTAATTACATGCTGTTCAGCTTCCGCTTATACAAGTGAGTGAAGAGGCTCTCAAATCATGGACGCAGGACAACGCGACCAAGACCGAAACGCTGCTGTCAGAAGAGATCACGGAAATTTCAACTCCTAGCCACTATGTGCTAGCGAACCGTGCTCTGATCCGAGCACGTTTGAAACGTGTGGCGCTTGCAATAGATGACGGAAGGGAGGCGAGTCTGTATTCTTACTACCTCATCCGCATGTTCACTAAAATGCACCAAAAGTCCCTCCGGATCCAGCCATCACCTATCGGTCATATTGCGATGGCGGTTGCTCTACTTGGGCAGGGTGATCGAGAGGGCGTGCTATCTGCATTTGACCTGGCCTTTCATGATTGCGAGCCGTGCTATATCAGACTTCTTCTACTACTGAAGGTGCGCGAAGTGACCTAGACCGTTTTTACAATTAAAGCCCATTCTGCTCAGCTGATCCTTATTTTCGAATCCGGCAATCAAGACGAGGCGACAACACGTGTAGAGTACCTTACTACAAGAGCAAGCAATGACGAGGCCACTTACCTTTATACCCAGGCACGTGCCTCGCATGTCGTGGACACGAGGTATCACCGCTGATACATTCCGAAGGTCGTTGGAGCTATGTACATGAAGAAGGGAAATTATGGACGTGCGATACCACTGCTCGAGCGTGCGAAGAACCTAGCCCCATGGAACAAACAATGCCCTCCCTTACAGACGATCTCTCTCGTAGGTCTGCTCCCATTACCACCTATCTACCTAACTATCTAAGAAGATATTTGGGTGGAGTTTTAATGGACTGGACATCGTCGCTCAACAACGTTTATGTGAAACTCTCTATGCCGAAGAACGTACGGCGGAAGCCGTGGAGATTCTCCTCAACATCATCAGGACATCAGACGTGGAGATCCCGGGGAACGAGGCAACTGCGGCCTGGGTCGCAGGTATGCCTTGTGGCCGCTAGTCTAATTGATGTGCACGTTAATGCTCCTCATCAGATTTCACCAACCAGTGCGCTAGGACACTTGAGCATGTTGGCGATGAAGCCCTCAGATATACAAAATATGATGATGCAATAATGCAATACTCTGTCGCGTTGTCCCTCAGTCCTCCGAATCCCGCAGGTCTGTTTATCAAGCGGAGTAGAGCTCGCGCGGCTAAAGGATCGTGGGAAGATGCGCTGCATGACGCGAGCGAGGTATGCATTGTACCCCTCTCATACGAGTCCTTGCCTATAACTGCCGTATAGGCTGTGAAAGCGGACCCATCCGACCCTTGGGGCTATGAGGCCAAGCACGTGGCACTTCATGCCGCGAAGCGGTATGACGAAGCAATCGATGCTCTCGAGTGTATGCTGCATATAATGGAGCGGTCCCAGGACCCTGCGATCAGCCGTACGTGTGTTCCGTATGAATCTAATGTTTACAATTGATAGGTTTCACAGAACTGCGCAAGAACTACATTTCTCCGTCACAGACGATTGCGGCCATCGATCCTATCGTTCGCGGGATCGTCGAAAGTTGCCCCCACGTCGTAATCGACGTTACCACTGGCTGCCTTTGCGACGGTCCCGAGCGGATCCGTACCTTCAAGGCTGACCCGACATTCAAAGAACTTATTTCATCCATGACCGAAGAAGTGGACAATGAACGGATCTTACGAGTGGTCTCAAGTTTTTTCGGATATGTTATGTTCTCGCATGTATGGCAGGGGAGCGAACCTTCATTCCAGGATGTCAGTGTAGTCAAATCCGTGTGGAACCTTCCCGAAACGCCCCTGAATCGGAAATTGCAAAACTTCTGCAAGGAGACGCGCAGGCTTGGTCACAATTGGGCGTGGTCAGATACGTGTTGTATCGACAAGATTACGAGCTCCATCGTCAACCGATCTATTACGTCTATGTACAAATGGTACGCAGATTCGGCAGCCACGGTTATATTCCTTGCTGGTGTAGAGCATCCGTCCAAGCTCGGAGACCTCACGCATTGTTTATGGATGACACAAGTATGGACCTTGCAAGAATTCCTCGCTCCGAGGGTCATCTTGTTCTATGACTCCGAGTGGAAACCGTACCTCGGCGATACTAGAGCGAACCACAAGGAATCCCCAGAGATCATGCAAGAACTAGCAGATGCTCTCAATATTCCCCGTGAAACCATCGCCATGTTCTCTCCGGACGATCTCGAGCTGTGCGACAAGCTTCGTCTCGCTTCGACACGCCATGCAACAGTGGAGGAGGATATCGCATACTCTCTTATTGGCATATTCAAGTCTGACATCAGTCCTCACTATGGTGAAGGAGCCAGCGCTCTCGGACATCTCCTAGAGGAAGTTGTGGACTGCTGTGGCGACACCACCGTGCTTGCATGGTCAGGAAAGTCATCATCATACAACAGTTGTCTGCCGGCTTCCCTTTCTGTTTACAACCAGACTCCTTACATCCCTCCATCACTTGAAGGGGAAGAAATGAAAACACATGTCGCGGAATTGCGTGGCAAGTTATCTCAGAAAGAAGCCCTGGATATCTATAAACAGATTAGATCGCTTCCACCTGCCCGTTTTGCGACCCGACGGCTACATCTTCCATGCATCGTCTTCCCCGTCAGAGGACTTGGTATACAGGAGATAAGTGGAAGCGATGAAAAGCTATGTCGTGCCAAGGTATCGGGGCTTGGAAACGTAGAGTTCACAATCACGGACGTTCTCCCAAAGAACAAGCAGCAGAAAATAGTTATCATACATCCGTGGATTCATCATATCCTGGGTCCGAATGGTGCGGTTGGCTGGGGAAGTGACTCGGAATCTGATACTGACTCCGACTTGGACTTGGATTGCGACACTGGTTCGGACGAAATCGTGCCGTTACATGCTGTCGCCGGACCTCAGGTTGACCATTATACTCGAGCACTACAGATGATTGCTCGTCTTGGACAGCCATTTAACGCACTACTTCTCGTACAGCAGCCGAATAGAGGGTACAAGAGAGTCGCTGCAGAGAAGGAGATTGTCGTCTCCGGACTCGGAACTGGCATCACTTCCAAGAACATCCGGGCGAAAGTTTTGGAAGTCCTATGATGGATTTGTGGGCTTTTGGCTTCTATTATTGGTTCTTGAAGTTGACCTATGTTTTGTCCTTTATCGCTTTGGTTTTCTTTATGCGCCATCTTCGTTGGTTTGCTTGTCTCAACATGACCGAAACAGGGCTTCGCGGTACCCATAATAATATCACCTACATAATGCTGAGGCTGCAGCGCATGCACCATGAACGACACCAACGTTAGGACTTGCCAGAACAAGGTGAGAAGTGACCCAAGTCAAGTACATCGTTGTACACTTGACGCTAGCCACCTATAATCTCTTCCATTATCTGCGGAGGATGCAATATCCACATGCCGCATACAGGACCACCCTGAGGGGCAGAGCTGAGACCGACCAGCCTATTCACGCACTCCTCCGCTAGCAAACCTCCCACAGCATACTGGACAACCTGTATGTCGAGGTTTCCTGTGATGCATGTGCTAGCCGTAAGGGCGCACCAACCGCACAAGTTGCGTTAGCCTTAGCCTTTGCCCTTGCTCGCCATCCTCGCACTGTCAGTCTGTCAACAACATTTTAAAACGCACGGCTTCTTGTTTCCGTTCAATTAAGACTACCAATGCTTCCTCTCTAAGACTTCACTTTCTCCGAGGCCAGTCTTTGCGGCATGCACCACATTCCCACTTTCTTTGTGCATTTCTATATCCACAGCTCGAGTCTCTCTCGAATTGCACCCATTGTGATCCCAGCACCGATCGGAATTCCGTTTTTGAAAGTACTAACATCGGCGTATTCGGGTACGGGGCTGTATGACTGGAAACAAGGAGCTGAAGAGGCACCTTCGACTTGCGAAATGGAGACCAAGTCGGAATGGGCATACTAGGTAGCCTGAAAAACAGGGACCTCTTCGCGGGTATATGCGATGAAGAAGAAATCTTCTTGCATCCACCCCTACCGAGCGGCAAGCCGTCAATGCCTACAAACCGATGTGCTTCAATAGGTGAGATGTTTGTTGACAGTATCGCCATCCGTCGTACCGCATCCTATGTCCTACCTAGCGGGAATAGTACACATGTTGACGAACCTGCTGAGGGACTAGGGGTCCGACCTGCACGTGTTTCGTCACCGCATGGTGTCTTGGTTTTATGAGTACGATCCGGGGAGGAAGTGGAGATTTGAGGGTATCGCCGAGTCTGAAGATAAGGAGGAGCCCGCACGTTTGTCAGCAGCGTGTGGGGAGAAGGGGGCAAGTAGTAAATGATACGTGGGCTGGATATCTTGTTGCGCATGGATAACTATACATGAGCACGCCTTGCTTGGAGACGTTTCCGTTTCCGCCAACCCTTGTCTCATGCGTGACTTTGTACAGACGAAAACGCCCACACTCGCGGAGGCATATAAGTAGCCCCAGCGCTCAGGGATCAGTACTATAATGGTGGTGATGCGCTACCAAATCTTCATTGATGACCTGACCTGAAGAACACGTTGTGACTCAACTGATCCGCATCGATAGCAACCATAAATTAACCGTTACGAGTAAGCCTATGATGCATCGTCCGTTTTCCCTCTGGACCCCGGGATAAGCTGTGTTGGTGAACTAAGCAGCGTCGACGATGAGTGCGTACCTGCAGTTAGACAGGCTGAAGTGGCCCCATTGGAGGTTCGCTGCGCTGGTTAAGTTGCGAAACGGAACGAGATTGTATCTCAGAGTACAGTAAACGCAGTCACCTGTGCAGATGAAGACCAAGCTATAGGAGGAGACAAGTATGGTTGCGTCCGCCGATGGAAGATCGAAGACGGACGGCGAGAGGGTGCAACCATACAAGCGAGTGGCACGATTTGGTCTGTTGTCGTTTCCCGGGGCTGCCGGTGGGTCGTGTCTGGAGACTACGGAAACGAGGTGATCGTCTGGAACGCGTCCACTCATAAAACGTGGAATCTAGCGGATATCCTTGGATACTACACTTCAGATCAAGTACTCGAGATCACGGGACACGCACATCGAGTATTCGCGGTCGATGTCTCGAGCGACTGCACCAAAATTGCCTCTGTGGATGGCGACAGTGCCTGGGTATTCGATATTACTTCGGGTATTCGACTCATCCCTCCCTCACGCACCCTACGGTGGTTGGTATCGAGTTCTCCCCGGACGA
Organism: Pisolithus thermaeus; assembly: GCA_024663475.1. Classification (NCBI taxonomy): domain Eukaryota; kingdom Fungi; phylum Basidiomycota; class Agaricomycetes; order Boletales; family Pisolithaceae; genus Pisolithus; species Pisolithus thermaeus. The sequence continues at coordinate 505,677 of JANFAF010000004.1, forward strand.
CGGTCGATTTGCTACCGCGTCTGACTTTGCCAGTTCCGCGTCTACAGCACCCGCGGTGGCGCAACCTTGTTTGATTCAGGTCCCGGTGGTTCAATCTACTCACCGTGGTCCGTCACTGTATTAGCTTGGCCATCTGATAGCCTGCAGCCCTATGTCTCTGGGGTAGGCAAAATCACCTGTTTCGACTTTTCTAGGTCTTCGTCCTCAGTATGGTCGGTTCATGAAACCCAATCTCGGGCGTCCATAGCATCCAATGGCAGGTTCATCCCATATTCCGCATGCGCGTCCGTTTCGCTATGGGACTCCGTGTTCCAAAAACAGGTCAGTAGCATTATTATATACACATCAGAGGTCTACTCCCTTGCTCTCTCACCAAGTGGGGGGCATCTCACGTGCAGACTGCAAAGTGGGTGCATCACAATATACAATCTCAGAGTGGTCCTTCCCTCTGAGTATTTCTATCGTCTCGTAAGTGTATGTAAATCCACTCATGAATCTCACATTGCCAATAATTATTACATTACTGGAGTCCCTTCAACGGTAAATTCCGCAAGCAAAAAAGTAATGTACACGTGAGGTTGAGCTATGCTATTTCTGTGGGAAATGAAAAGTGCCAATTAAAAATTAGAACTCTGCTTCTCCCCCCAAAAGGGTAATAGCTTATCTAATGCTCACATGCTTGCAACTACATGTCATGTGGCCACATTTTCACTTATCCCCCAAAAGGGTAATAGCTTATCTAATGCTCACCTACTTGCAACTAAGTCTTGTGTAGTTGCATTTTCACTGGTCTGCTAATTGATTGAGAGATAAAAAGGGCTGTCCAAGCAGCACAACAACTGATGACTGCCTACCCCATCATGCCTAGGATCCTTGAGCATCAAGAACACTTAGCCATCCTCCAGCAGGCCAGAAATCACTTTGGACTTCTACAGTATTTGGATATTCTTCATGTAGCACTGCAAGATGCTGAAGGATCTGACTCTGAGAGCTCAAGTAGAAGCATTCCCATTCAGGCAGCAGTACTGACATGATCTCTTCCCCATCTTCTGGATCTGGAAGCTCTGGAACCTCCTCTGATCTGATGGAGCACTTGATAACTAGTAGAGCTCTTTTCTCTGAATTCAAAGATGCTATTGCTGCTCTCCAGGATGAAGTCACCAAAACATGTATTCTCAATAACTGACCAAGCCTGAGCTGCTCCCCCCAGCTACACCTTCTTGATGGGTGGAAAATTGACCACCATCATCTCTTTTGACACAAACTCCAAGTCTGCCCTAAGGTCTTCTCTTCACTTGTGGACAAGGTTGAACCACACCTTATCTTCCATAACAATTCCAACAACCCTCAGCTCCCTGTCCCTATCCAGCTTGCCATTTTCCTTAATGCTGCTGAACATTATGGGAATGCTACCACACCTCAGGATATGGTAGAGTGGGCTGGTGTTTCAGTTGGGACTCTCCATAATTGCTACAAATGGGTGATGGTTGCCATTCTGCATCATTGTGATCAGGTAATTCATTTCAACCTTGAAAACTCAGAGTGTCATGGCCACACCTCTGCCCAAGCTTGTCTGGACTCTTCCCCTGTGCCTCCAGCCCTTCCCCACTCTGCTCTGCCCCGATCCATTCACTCTATCACCTGTCTGACATATTTCTGCCTCTCACACTGTCAGACCCCATTGGCATCTGTCAGCAGTATCAAGTGATCACTGCCTCTTGGTCAGATGACACCCTCTCATGTCTTAGGGGTCAGTTTCCTTTCAGGTCAGTGGTCAGGTCTAGGAATGGTGCAGCTGCCACACCACATGGCACAGCACAGGTTCATTCCCACTTTAGGCTTTTGGCCTGTCTCTTAATTGGCCATTGGTGACTGCTCCAAAACAACTCTGTTCTGTACTTTCCCTTTTATATGCTTTATCTTTATCCCATCCCTCACCTCTGCTATCCATACTTACACTCCACCCAAAGTTTCTGACACCTTTGTTCCTTGAAAATTTACTGTACTGCATATGTTAGTTCTGACCTTCCAATACAGTACTGTACTGCCTTGATGGCACATGTACCATATAAAAGCCCACTGCGCTCAGTGGTGGTCCTTCAGTACAAATATCATCTTAGTTCACCTCCATGGTCTGTGCATACAGACCTGTATAGAGGGGGGTGGTTTTGCTGATGGAATGAATCCACTTGACCACCATATCTGCTCCTTATCACCATCCAACAAGGTTTGTAGTCTAAGGATGCTGTTCCTCACATCCTCATGTGGACCAGACAGTTCTGAATCATGCAACCTAAATGACATGCAGAGGAATGCCATGACATGGATGATATATTTCTTCATTGTATCTGCATGCATATGGTGCTGAAAAGGTTGGTTGCAGATACCACTGTATGATGATCAATGTCATTGAATTGTTGAAGCAGTAGATGGTACCTACTGCTTGACTGGATCAGGAGAGTTGAGGTGCTTCAGAATCAGTGTGTCTGTATGGTCAATGAGGTTTACAACCTTCTTAAAATATGCTTCTGTATCCCCTCTAAGTCCTTTCCATTGTGTCTCCCATTGTGTCTCCTCTGCAGTAGGAAGGGAAACCAACTCCCTCCAGCCTGAAACCTGCTAAGGAATTTTTTGCCACACATTTATGCTGTCTGGATGCAGTGGGCTAACCAGGCATGCATCAGAGGGTGCTGCTACTACTTTTAGATCCTTCTCAATATCTTTCATCAGCTTGTTTGCCAGGTCCTCATGTGAATGTTTTCTCTCTTGTGTAGGCTCCTCCACCTCCCATAGTCTATGATATGGGCCAAATCCCCATGTGCACAATTTTTGTGGTTTGCATTTATATGACTCCTTTGGTTTGCCCTTGTGTTTCTCAGCATAATGGTTCTGTATAGCTTTGGGGCATGAAAAACTGCTGCACACAAGTGGCATGCTTATGCAGATACCACAGGCCCTCCCTTGACAGGAGAACATGGCCCTTTAATATTAGGCAAAGGGGAAACCACCTTTAACTCCTCAATGACTTTGCTAGGTGGGTGTAGTTAACTTTGAAAATGTCCTCCTTGTGCATTTGCTCAAGGTGGCCCTTAATTTCCTTCTTCTCAATGCCTTCCTTGCATACCTCACAAATGAGGAACCTGTACTCCCAATTGACAACCAAGTTGATTTTACTCAGGGATGTATGGAAAATCAGGCCAGAAGGGGGCTTCTCTACCTGTGCCTCATGTTCCTGTTCTCCCTCCTCCTCCCCTTCCTCCCCCCTATTTCTTCATCTTCACTATCTTCACCATCCTCATCCTCATCACTTTCATGTGGGCTCTCATCATGCTCTTGCCCAAAGTTTATAGCAATGGGGCCAAAATGGGTAGGGTAATATTCCAACTCCTTCTTGTGAGTCCTCTGCTACTTGGCATTCTCCCATGTCATGTTCCTCTGCTTCACTCTTCCCCCCTTCCTCCCCCTCATACCTCACAGTATCAGAGCTAAACTTGGAAGATCAAGATTCCTGCACCTCCTGTTGGCCCTCTACTACATACTTGGCCCTTTTCCCTTGCCATATCCCTCTTCTTCACTCTCTTCATCCTCCTCATACCTCACAGAAATGGAGCTGTACAGGGACAAGGAAGACTCCTGCACCTTCTGCTGGCCTTGCACTGCTTGTCCTGTTCCCCTCTCATGCCCATCCTCCTCACTCTACTCCTTCTCCTTCTCCTCCTCCTCCTCCTCCTCCTGTAGGCCTTCTACTGCTTTCCCATTCCCCCTTCCATCTTTTGCTTCATTACCATCCCCCCTCAAATCCCACTATATCAGAGCTCAATTGCAAGGGATTTGTCTGATCACCAACCCCAAACTATCTACCACTGTGCAAGTCTCTTGACACACCCTTTTTCTGTGAGCATCACATCTGCTCCTAGAGGGGAACAATACATTGCAGATGTTGCAAGTGACACTGGGCATGGTCAAAGTGGTAAGAAGTCAAGAAGCAGATGAGAAATTTCCCATGCAATGTTTGTGCTGTCTTGGCATGAAGTATGCACATTGAGATACCAGGCATGTCCATCTTGGTGAAATGTGGTGCTTACTTTTGTCTTGGAAACATTCAACATATTTATGATGTGTGGACATTCTTGCACAGGCTGCCAGGGGTGAAAATTACCTATGATTGAGTGGGCAGAACTTGCTCAGAAAATGATAAGGTGGATGGCATGGCAGACAATAGTGGGAGAAAGATGGGATGGATGACCCCCAGTGGACTATGAGGAGGATGAAGAGAGTGAAGAAGAGGGATATGGCAAGGGAAAAGGGCCAAGTATGTAGTAGAGGGCCAACAGGAGGTGCAGGAATCTTGATCTTCCAAGTTTAGCTCTGATACTGTGAGGTATGAGGGGGAGGAAGGGGGGAAGAGTGAAGCAGAGGAACATGACATGGGAGAATGCCAAGTAGCAGAGGACTCACAAGAAGGAGTTGGAATATTACCCTACCCATTTTGGCCCCATTGCTATAAACTTTGGGCAAGAGCATGATGAGAGCCCACATGAAAGTGATGAGGATGAGGATGGTGAAGATAGTGAAGATGAAGAAATAGGGGGGAGGAAGGGGAGGAGGAGGGAGAACAGGAACATGAGGCACAGGTAGAGAAGCCCCCTTCTGGCCTGATTTTCCATACATCCCTGAGTAAAATCAACTTGGTTGTCAATTGGGAGTACAGGTTCCTCATTTGTGAGGTATGCAAGGAAGGCATTGAGAAGAAGGAAATTAAGGGCCACCTTGAGCAAATGCACAAGGAGGACATTTTCAAAGTTAACTACACCCACCTAGCAAAGTCATTGAGGAGTTAAAGGTGGTTTCCCCTTTGCCTAATATTAAAGGGCCATGTTCTCCTGTCAAGGGAGGGCCTGTGGTATCTGCATAAGCATGCCACTTGTGTGCAGCAGTTTTTCATGCCCCAAAGCTATACAGAACCATTATGCTGAGAAACACAAGGGCAAACCAAAGGAGTCATATAAATGCAAACCACAAAAATTGTGCACATGGGGATTTGGCCCATATCATAGACTATGGGAGGTGGAGGAGCCTACACAAGAGAGAAAACATTCACATGAGGACCTGGCAAACAAGCTGATGAAAGATATTGAGAAGGATCTAAAAGTAGTAGCAGCACCCTCTGATGCATGCCTGGTTAGCCCACTGCATCCAGACAGCATAAATGTGTGGCAAAAAATTCCTTAGCAGGTTTCAGGCTGGAGGGAGTTGGTTTCCCTTCCTACTGCAGAGGAGACACAATGGGAGACACAATGGAAAGGACTTAGAGGGGATACAGAAGCATATTTTAAGAAGGTTGTAAACCTCATTGACCATACAGACACACTGATTCTGAAGCACCTCAACTCTCCTGATCCAGTCAAGCAGTAGGTACCATCTACTGCTTCAACAATTCAATGACATTGATCATCATACAGTGGTATCTGCAACCAACCTTTTCAGCACCATATGCATGCAGATACAATGAAGAAATATATCATCCATGTCATGGCATTCCTCTGCATGTCATTTAGGTTGCATGATTCAGAACTGTCTGGTCCACATGAGGATGTGAGGAACAGCATCCTTAGACTACAAACCTTGTTGGATGGTGATAAGGAGCAGATATGGTGGTCAAGTGGATTCATTCCATCAGCAAAACCACCCCCCTCTATACAGGTCTGTATGCACAGACCATGGAGGTGAACTAAGATGATATTTGTACTGAAGGACCACCACTGAGCGCAGTGGGCTTTTATATGGTACATGTGCCATCAAGGCAGTACAGTACTGTATTGGAAGGTCAGAACTAACATATGCAGTACAGTAAATTTTCAAGGAACAAAGGTGTCAGAAACTTTGGGTGGAGTGTAAGTATGGATAGCAGAGGTGAGGGATGGGATAAAGATAAAGCATATAAAAGGGAAAGTACAGAACAGAGTTGTTTTGGAGCAGTCACCAATGGCCAATTAAGAGACAGGCCAAAAGCCTAAAGTGGGAATGAACCTGTGCTGTGCCATGTGGTGTGGCAGCTGCACCATTCCTAGACCTGACCACTGACCTGAAAGGAAACTGACCCCTAAGACATGAGAGGGTGTCATCTGACCAAGAGGCAGTGATCACTTGATACTGCTGACAGATGCCAATGGGGTCTGACAGTGTGAGAGGCAGAAATATGTCAGACAGGTGATAGAGTGAATGGATCGGGGCAGAGCAGAGTGGGGAAGGGCTGGAGGCACAGGGGAAGAGTCCAGACAAGCTTGGGCAGAGGTGTGGCCATGACACTCTGAGTTTTCAAGGTTGAAATGAATTACCTGATCACAATGATGCAGAATGGCAACCATCACCCATTTGTAGCAATTATGGAGAGTCCCAACTGAAACACCAGCCCACTCTACCATATCCTGAGGTGTGGTAGCATTCCCATAATGTTCAGCAGCATTAAGGAAAATGGCAAGCTGGATAGGGACAGGGAGCTGAGGGTTGTTGGAATTGTTATGGAAGATAAGGTGTGGTTCAACCTTGTCCACAAGTGAAGAGAAGACCTTAGGGCAGACTTGGAGTTTGTGTCAAAAGAGATGATGGTGGTCAATTTTCCACCCATCAAGAAGGTGTAGCTGGGGGGAGCAGCTCAGGCTTGGTCAGTTATTGAGAATACATGTTTTGGTGACTTCATCCTGGAGAGCAGCAATAGCATCTTTGAATCCAGAGAAAAGAGCTCTACTAGTTATCAAGTGCTCCATCAGATCAGAGGAGGTCCCAGAGCTTCCAGATCCAGAAGATGGGGAAGAGATCATGTCAGCACTGCTGCCTGAATGGGATAACCTGATGATTTCACATTGTAGTCACTGTATCATGCAGTTTTGTATTGCATTCTGATCATGCCCACAAATGACATTACTGTGATTTGATTTGGCTATGACAACAAGGATATATGACAGTGCAGAAGAAAAATGCTAGCCCAAGTTCTGTAGATGCCTCTGATAATCATGCCACATCTCTTCAGCAATTGAATCTCAAATGGCATTGCCTGAGTGTTCTTGATTGGGGCTTCCAGGATCCTGATCTCCTAACAGCAAGGCACCTTCTACTTCATCACCATCCCTGTCATCAAATGCAGTACCTTGACCCCCCCTATCATTGTCCTGTATGATGGAAGAAGCCAAGTCTTCTGTTTCAGTGTCAGGTTCTGAGTCCTGGTCAAGTGTTCTAATTATATTATAGATGACACAGAGCATGATGTGAATGAGTCCTTGAGTATTAACAGGATACTTGACAGGCAGGATGTCATGCCCATGCCTCTGTCCTGTGCCACTCCTGACCTCTCTCCATACCAGCAGCCCCTCTCCACTCCACTCTGCACCCATCCACTCATTCTAACACTCATACAGTGCATTCCTGCCCTGTTCTCCATCAGACCCCATTGGACCCTGTTGGGACCACCATGTGACTGTTGTCTCTTGGTCAGGTGACATCCTCCCTTTACTTGGGCATCACCTTCCTTTTGCATCAATGGTCCAGTCTAGACACAGTGCAGCTGCTGCACTGCATGGCATGGCACAGGGTCACTTCTTGTTTAGGCTTTCAGCCTATCATCTGATTGGCTATTGGTGAGTGCTCCAAAGACATTCCATCCCATACTATTCCTTTTAGATACTTCTTCTTTGTCCAATCCCTCACCTCCATTGTCCATGCTCATACTCTGACTGAAGCTTTCTGACATTCTTGCCACTTTAAATTTTACTGTACTCCATATGTTAGTTCCAGTGATCTGATACTGGACCACCTTGATGGCATGCCCATTGTACAATATAAGCCTGCCATGCTCAGTGGTGATTCTTCAGTATGAATATCAACTTAGTTCTTCTCCTCTGTGGTCTTTGACCAGCCTTCTTCATCTCTGTTGAACTTCCCCCAACTACTCTCTGTCTCTGAAATCCAAGGGCTGGGCTTACATGTACAAGGGGGCAGCACATGAGCTGAACCCAATGTCCTCTCCTGAACCTCTGTCATGCATGTTGGCCACCCTTTGGCCCTCATCACTCTGTCAGCCCTTGTCAGCCTTCATTGGCCAATGTCAGTCTACCTTCATACACATCCCCTGGCCTCTGTGAGCATCAGAGATCATCAGAGTAGGCCCAAACTTGATGCAGGAGAAGAATTCCAAAATGACATTTGATGACACCAAAGATTCACTTGATAATGATCCATGCAGACACATGATGCATGTTGAAGAGCTCTTCTTTATTCATAGGCCTATAAAGTGGGGTTGAGTAGAGAATATGTATGTATTGCATGATGGATGCATACCTTAACAATGCCTGCCACCACTCTGCCAGGTGATAGCTTATGCAATGGTATGGCACAAGTACTCCCAGTGATGAGGGGAAACCAGCATTCCCAAGGAAGTACTTACCATGCAGAATACCCAGAGTTGATGCACATGCTTCTTGGAACATCCTTGTGTCTGTGGCTGCAGTCAGTTAGCATGTAGCTGAACTTCATTCTGAAGTCACATGCAAAAAAACAATTTTGCATTCCAGCACCCTTTCAGTTACAGTATGCAGCATGGTCATGGAGCAGGGTGGCAGCAGGTGTGTGGCTACCATCAATGGTGTCTTTGAAGTAGGGCCAGAATCAATAATTCCTGTAGATCCTTGGGTGGGGTGGCTGAGGTGCATGGAAGTGATATGTACATTGAACAGAAAGGTTCAAACACAAAGACCATCACCATTGTGTGAAAGTAGCTAAGCAATAAGTACAGGTGTGTCAGACATAAACTGGGGACAGGAACATGCCATGTACCTGGAGATCATATTGTTGGGTCTCTGGAAATGTTCTCCTACATGTCTGATAGGTAATCCTGTGGCACAAGTGTACAGAAAGGTTGTGAGCTGTTCTTCAAGTGAGATGTGCTTTGAGGCTCAGTGGCCATGACTGTGGAGACCAAGAGTGATGTTTTTGAAGACACATACACTCATTCCCAACTCACAATGTATATGGTGTGGGTGACCAAGAATGAGCTCCACCAGCCACACCTTACCAGAGAGGGCAGAGGTATGGTATGGCTGCAGATCTTTAGGGACCTCCTCAGAGATGAGATCAACTACTAGTGTGATCAAGATCTGAACAAGAAATAGGGCCCTTTCTCATGGAAGCTCTTGATGCAGCCCTGCTTCATCCATGGCTGATATGAGGGGATAACAAGCACAGATATGGGGGTAGTGGCAAGCATTCAATATTCCAAGCTCCAACCATTATTACTAATCACCCAGAAGTCTCTGCTAAGGAAGTTGTCAGGTAGACTTGCTATCCATGGCTACCATATGGACTCTAACTTAGTAATTAGCAATAACTGAACCTCCACCAAGTCATTCACTACATGCTGACTGATTTATGACTAGCAAGCCAAATCGAGGCAAAGTTCCAAACATGTGGGAGGCCGTAAAGATCCGCACGGAGACCCCCGAGACAGTTGGACACTTGTACAAAGTGGAGCAGATGGTGCACTGTGTCTGTGTGGCTGTGTGCTGAAGCTTGCTGAGAATACAGGCTCTGAAGCATGTGTGCAGGGTTGCAGGCAAGGCTCCCATCACGCAGATGAGACTACTCTGGCATTGCAAGGCTGGATGATGGGCGTCGAGGACATCGTTGTTCTCTCCTATGAGCCACACGTGTTACATATATATATTATGTAATCAGCAAGCTCTCACTTGCATACCGCCTCAACAAAGCTGGATCCAAGTAGCCAGAAGTAGGAGAAGTAGGGCAAAGCGGAGGCAAAACGACTACTTTCGGGGCCCTACCAATGCGATCAGTGCGAAGAGCAGGGACCAACAATGGAGAAGGCAAGATAATGTGCGGCTCTTGTATAAATGGACGTTACGAAACCGTTCTCTGCCGGCTGAATTGCGCCAGCGCGTCCCTTGGACTGGCTGTCCGCCAAATTCTGGACCGAAGTTCAACTCCGTACTCGCATGCAAGCTTTCAAACTGTACCAGCTCCCCGTCTGTGTGCCATACCGGAGCTTCTACTAAGAGTTGCGTGCTGTTCACGGGCTTTCAAGTACGTCTGTGGTTTTTCCCAGTGCCCAGCCGTGGCTCACCTGCATCATATAGGATAATTCCATAGCTGCAGGCTGTCCGACGGCGTAGAATACCCAACGACCGCTTTCAATAATTACGACTGTCAATTAACTCAAGAGCTCTTCGCCACATTGCAGAATTGCTCTTTCTCGTCATCTTCGAATCCCGCTCCATTCTTACCTCTTTTCCAATGTACCGCACATTACCGGTCGTCACACCCAAAGTGTTTCAAAGCCATTTTTCCCAAGTTGCCTTCGAAACTTTGTCGGAGGATGCCATAGAAGCGAGGGACCTTTGGTCTTTCCTGGATACGGTGACATCCAGGGGCGTTATTGGCGTTTCCGCCTCGTATCGAAGCAACTGCGAACTCAATGCTATCGCCTTCTCGTCGCCGCGCAGGGCGTTGGTGGTACACTTCACTGGCGATGCTCTGCCTCGAGGTTCTAACTATAGAGAGCGAAATAGGGTTGCCCGAGGAAGGAACCTCCTCGAGAAAGAAATTCTCTGCAATACTGACTATCAGAAGTACGCATTTAGAATGGATCGTATTGCAATTGCGTTGTACTTGGACCTGGCGCTGCGCATCGATCGCGCAGTAGATATGCTATCGGTGTCACCGAGTGACAGGCGATCCCCATGGGCACTTATGGATGCCTTGGGCGGCGAGGAAATTCTACACCAGTGGAACGTGAAGGAACTATTTTTTAGTGATGAATGCCGGCCCGTATCAGATTCAGATCTTGTCCAGCAAGCCTGGGCAGCTTGTGAGGCGGCTCTCCTCCCTCACATGGCTGCACCCTTCCACACGGTGGGAAGAATCAGAACGGTTGCAATACCAGATGAGGTACGTGTTGGTGAATTGGGAATCTCGCAAAAAATCTGTTTACTCCCATCGCTTCTGGCACAGCATATGGCAGTCCTTGCCAAGATATCCCGTGACGGAGAGCTTTTGGATTCCCTGAAGCCGCTTACTGTGAAGAACGATGTTATGCCAGACATTGCAGTGAATATGGATAATCTCACGTTGACTTGTAGTCGTTATCTGACTCGTATCAGAAACTCGGCACAGCAGGTGGGTTTACAACGATGCATCGGAGTCGATTGCATACTAACATGTCCTTTACATAGTACCTCCAGATAGAAACACGGAGGGGTGCTCAAGTGTTTGGTCATGCTATCCACGTCGAAGGACGACAAGCGCAAATCGAATTCTTGGGATCCCTCCGAGGAGACGCAGTAGAGTCCGTAACGACGTTCGGCAAGCCACACCTGACATCCGCAGAGGCTTACCGCGAAAACGTTGTTCTTGCAATCTTACAAGGGGACTCTACGCTTTTGTCACATGCGTTTGTCAAGGCCATATGGTTTCCCAAACATCTAATCTGGTGGTCGCCATCCAAGCACCCAGAGTTCAAGATACCGATACGTTGTGCAAATCTCAAAGTCAATCCTTCTCAGGGGAGAGCTATCGAGAAAATCTTGTCCTCTTCGGATGCGGATCGAGTGGTCTTGATTCAGGGGCCCCCAGGGACGGGCAAGACGACAGTCATCACTGCTGCAGTTACCAGCATAATATCATTCCCTGCTGCCAGGAGTCGGACTGTTTGGATAGCCGCACAATCGAATGTCGCTGTGAAGAACATCGCTGAGAAATTTGCCAAAATAAATTTCTACGACTTCGCATTACTAGTATCGAAGGAATTCCACTTTGATTGGTGCGTCTCTACATGCCCGGAAAACTGCCCTGCTCAGCATATGCCATAGGCACGAGCATCTTTACGAGAAACTTGAATCATGCCTCATTTGCTCTGACACGTTCAGTCACGAAGTCGTTGGTGCGTCCAGACAGCTTCGTGGGGTCAGGGTCATCCTGTGTACATTGGGGATGTTATCAAATGAGCATATTGCACCCTTCGTCCATGTCAATCCGGTAGACATTCTAATCTTCGACGAAGGGAGTCAGATAGAAGTCGGGAACTATCTTCCAGTTTTCCACCGCTTTATGAATACCCTGACGAAGATCGTTTTCATCGGAGACGATAGGCAGTGTAAGTCCTAGCCACGGCTCCTCGCTCGTTTTTCTAATATCTTGTAGTGCCTCCTCATGGGCAAATGGAGATTTCGACACTACAGAGTATCTTTGAAGTCAGCCACCTGCAGGAAAAAGTAGTCTTCTTGGATACGCAATGTGAGTCAACTTCCCCTGGCTCACACATATCGACTAACCTCTTCTCAGATCGCATACCTCGCGTCATCGGCGACTTCATATCACGGAAAGTCTACGATGGGAAATTGAAGACCTGTCATGCAGACTCGGCTAGTTTGCCATGCCGCTTCGTCGATGTTGAAAGAGGACGGGAAAAGCAATCCGGAAAGAGCTGGATAGTGCGCTACTTTCTCGATTCCAATAACCTTCCATTGACATTCGGCAGAATCTTGCAGAGGCACGAGTTGTAGTGCGGATTGCTGGTGCATACCAGACGGAGGGCCTTGACTTTCGTATTATCACACCATACGATGCCCAGCGCTCTCTGATTGAACATGAGCTACAAGCGGCAAACCTACGTCACGAAGACAAAGTATTCAACGTAGACTCATTTCAAGGTTTGCTGCTCGTCCTTGTTCTGCCCCTCCGAGCTCAACCTTTCGCCAGGCAATGAGGCGGAACACATCGTTATCTCTCTGGTCAAGTCGCACAGAACTGGCTTCCTGGTTAACGAACGACGATCCAATGTCATGCTTACCCGTTGCAAAAAGACCATGGTTATATGCAGTAGCCGAGCATTCATCCAGGGTCCAGCTGCATCAACGCTTGTGGGACAACTTGCAAGGGCTTTGGGCCCCCAAGTGTGGGTAGATAGCGATATTATTGCTTAATGCACTTACTTGGCACTGCGTCGTGTCATATAATAGGGTTTGCTCGGTCGGAGTTTGTGCTCGTTGGATTCTGGCATCAGACTGCTACCCCGTTGTTCCTGGGGAACAAATTGCCCGGAAAGCCTTATCTGTTGTCAAAATCGTTCCGAAATACTTCGCACATCGGTAATCGGAAGCACCTTGTGGTCTCGGTGGACCAGAGGTGAAATTGAAATTTGAGGCTTGAAACCTCGAGGAAGTTATTTTAGTGAAGAATTCAAAAGAAAACGTGCAACTCCACAAATGGAAAGCCTCACTCCAAAGCTGCAGCCTGCGTGTGGGACCCGATCAGAACGCGGCCGATGCATTAGGCCACGATCCAGTGTCGATATACTGTTCGACAGCCTCCAAACCTTGGAGGGCCCAAAGGATATTTGCCGTGCTCGCACCCTCACTAGAGCCTTCCCATCTTCATGAAGTCCAGTATGACAGATAAATGGAGGATACGTTGGACACCTGAGTACGTCCAATTTAGCGAGCATCATGGTAATAATAGCACACTGTCGGAATAGCTTGTGCAAGAACAATGAATGCGGTAATGTCGAAGTACTACAGAGCTCCGCGTGGTTCCGACTACACTCCATCCGCTCTCTCAAATCTCGGTGCGTGAGCCGCGATGAAGAGCCATGGACATTACCTTACCAATCCATGCAGGGGGGACGAAGTAGCAGAGCTGCAAAGGAAGGATAGTTTGCATGGAAACCGGTGGAGTGGACAGACGCGACAAGTTTGATCTAGAGTATCCCTTCAACTTCATGCATGATAGACATGACACGGCGACGTGTCCACGAACCTCCCGCAAACATGGCATGATCCTACCCGTATTTGTTATTGCAATCGGATGCCATGTTGAGATGTCGAGACGATGAGCTTGGTTGTCATGCACACCCGTACGGTCATTCCGTCGCCGACGCTATAGCCTGTACAACATACCGCTGATTATCAGGTTACCGCCTGGAGGTAGGTTGCGACCACGAAACCCTACTGAAGGTTTCAGTTGAGTTGCTCAGATAGGACTGGCCGAAGGCGGCCAGAGTCTTTCCGGTCTCTCGATCAGACTAGGACATCTACCTATTACGAGTAGGGTCGCTTGTATATATGTTTCACAGAGTCAGACAAGGTCTTGAGCTCGTTACTAATGTGTCGCGACTAACCGGCAACCAGTGCTACCAAAGTCGAGATGGCGAGGGCATGAAAGGACTCATGAGGTCTGGGCGGGAGGTATGCGAGAATGCACGGAGGGTGACTGAGAGGTGATCGATGATCTATGGAGTCTCAAGTGAGACTGTAGGGAAAGACACCCACATAGAAATGAGGGCCCGCGTGATCATCATACATCAAATTCCTCTTTGAGTGGTGGTCGTGGCGGGACGGGGTTGCACCGGCTGACTACGCTACAAGGTAGTTCAGTGAACGTGCATAAATAACCCCTCAGCCCGCGGATGCAGACGGCAGAGGAGGAGGTCAGAGGGCGAAGCTGGGGAAAGTAGAAGGAACGGAGAAGATCCCAGGGCCCCGCGGCCTAGTCCTATCTGAATCGTCAAGACATTACATAATACACGTTGCCCAAACTGCAGTGGTCAACGTCAGCGAAGTACTTATCCCAAACCCACGAGTCCTTCCTAGACTATAAGGCTGTATTTGCAACGCCGATACCGTCCACCTGGATAACTGATGTCTGTAACTGTGCATTGTATGGTTGCCATTGGCACGTGCAGCGGGATGCAGGGGTCCCGCATACCGCTACCTTCCCAACTTTACCCACCGACAGTGGTCAACAATCTCCGAAATCCAATACATATCATTCTTATCGAGGACAATGTGTTCCAGTTCCACCTGTGGTGAACACAGATAGTAACTCAGAGAAAAACACGTGAGCCGTAATCGTAGCAATCGCGATCTTGGACCCGGGGCGTGCTCATGAATATATGGCGTATATAAGGGGTTGCAACTTCCATTGCGCTACCAAACGATTTCCCCTAGTGACCAGCTCCTACTCTAACTCCACCTATAATCCTATAGCATGAATCCGAATCGTGGCCGGGAGCATGACATGGAGGCCATCACGTCTGCAGTGGCAGCTGCCCTAAGACCAGTTACCACCAGACTTGATGCCCTCCAGCAGCGGCTCGACTCTGTCGGCACTCACATCCAGAACAATGATGTCGCGGCACATGGCCGAATGTTACAAACTCATCTCGACACACTTCGAAATGGGATACTAGTAGATATCGACCAGCGCCTCACGCCATTGAATACCAATGTCGCTGCGCTACAAAACGGGACCATGGAAACGAACCAAAATGTGGCTGAGCTTAGGCAATTGTTGCAGGCAGCGCGGAATGACATCGGCGACGCCCAGCATGCCATTAACCAACACGTTGCTCAGGTTTTCATCAGAGGCTGTCAGGTAAGTCCCTTGTTGAAGCAGTACTTTGATCGAGCCGTCCCCTCATACGCTTACCCCTTTTATCCCAATGTGATACCTATATGTCCTGGCAGAGTTATAACTCTGGTTGCGGTTTTGGGTTTACACGCCCATTCAGAATTGTACCTCTTGTCGGCGCTGATGGCTCGCTTCAGTTACCGAGCGTGGTAGGTGCCAGAACCGCTCTTAGTTGGCCATCACCTGACATTTCACTGTGGCGTTGCCGTCGTGTCGGCCCGCTTAGTCGCTGCCCCGACTGCTAAATACGCGTGTAATTAGCAACCTACCGGATGACGAGCTTGATCAGTATTTGCAGATATACGGGATCCAAGTCGAAAGTGACGGACAAAACCGCAGAGAAAGGCTATCCCAACTCAGGGGGCATATCGGCTATGTGCCTCCCGATAGCTTTACCTCGTACGGGGTGGCAATCTTCTCCCTATTGATGGGAGTTTTCTCCTACATGTTTCTTTTCTTTGTTGCAGCTTTAGTTTCAGGACGTGGACCTTGGTTACTTATATCCCTCTGACTGGCAGGCTATGGTTGGAGCCGAGTGCCGTTGCACTTGGTTGCCTCTGTCGAAATGCCTTTGCATTGTTTCTGGTTCTCGTGCACTAACTACTCCGGTGACGAGAGGAGAATATTAATGTTCAGTGATACATATTGCATCTGACGTATCTCGTAGTAGACCACTGTACATGTCGGTTTACGCTGGACGTCGCAAAATCAAAGTTTTGCTGTGCGTTTTATCTACACTGCCTCGTCATTCAAATATGAAGCTTACCCAGTGTAACCCTTCCTGGCTAGTAGCGAGGTACGGTAGTATTATCCGCCGTCGATCCTCACCGGTACCTCACCATTAGTGTATTTCCCCCAAACCCATGGTCGAGTGAAGGCCCTTACTGGTTTATAAGCTATGCGCCACACAGGTAGCCACCCAAGCGCGACCTGAAGGCGGTTGAACGTCATGCACGTCTGCAACATGGAACGACCGCGAAGCATACTAGCACGTGAAATGGGGCCCAAGACTTACAAGAGAATTCATTTTCTACAACTAGAATTCGATTCACTGTCTTCTAAATCAACAATGACGTACCATCGACGAGCAAGTGCGCGTATGTTTGCTTTTGTCTCAGAACTAAGATATGTGCCCTAAACGTGTTCCACTATGCCCGGTAGCCTGCCCGCGCGACTAGGGCCACTCACCGGGCTGGGACGTTTTGCTGTGTTAATTGCGGCTGTTTTCCTAGCCGTTGGCAGCGCTCACGACTTCTTAGTGTAGTCGGTACAATATTTATGAGCGGAATTGTCGCCGCAAGAGCTGAAGAACTACAGTTTCATATATGGGACTGGCTACTAAACGTACATGTCAAATCTACGTCGCACTATGTTTTGTAGCTACGTGAGCCGCGAGTCCTCTTGGAGGTGTTCTGTCCGTGCGATCACGATGTCGATGAGTGATTGTGAGGTGACGCCGAAGAACTGGCTGGTGCATGGCTACTTACTGCATGAAGGAGAGGGGGTACTGTTCCATGGAGCGGTGTGATGGATTGAATATCCCCATCTACCCACGCTTGTGGTCCAAGAGTGGCTGCAAGTTTGCCAATAAGAGTGGATTCCGCCGGACCCCGGATGAATGCTCGGCTGGTGCATATGTCCATGGTCTTTTTGCAACGGGTAAGCATGACATTGGTTCGTCGCTGATTATTTAAGAAGCCAAGTTTGTCCGATCTGACCACAGAGATTATAATGTGATCTGCCTCGTTCCCTGCATTCAGGTTGAGCTTGGAAGGGTAGAAGCACAATAAAGCAGCAAACCTTGAAATGAATCAACGTTGAATACCTTGTCTTCATGAGATACCCCCACCGATTGCAGCTCACGTTCAATGAGAGAGCGCTGGGCATCGTACGGCGTGATGATACGAAAGTCAAGCCCCTTAGCTTGGCATGCGCCAGCAAGCCGCACCACAACTCGTGCCTCGAGAGAATTCTGCCTTGATATGAACGTAATGTGATTGGAATCAAGCAAGTAACGCACGACCCAACTCTTTCCCGATCTTTTCTCCTGTCCTCTTTCAACGTTGACGAAGCGGCACGGTAAACTAACGGTGTCCGGGTGACAGGTCTTCAACTTCCCATTATAGACTTGCTGAGATATGAAGTTGCCAATGGCGCTCGGCATGCGGTCTAGGGAGGTCGGTCGACATATATGAGCCAGCAGGAGCTCACTCACATTGTGTGTCGAGGAATAGTGCTTTTTCGCGAAGGTGTTTGACCTCAAAGATGCTCTGCAGTGTTGAGATCTCCTCTTGACCGTAAGGTGGCACTGGGAGGTGTTCAACAATTGAATGAGAAGTATAATTCCAACTCACGCTGTTTATGGTCCCCAATGAAAGCGATCTTGGACAGTGTGCGTCCAAAGTGGTGGAGAACCGGAACGTAATTTCCTACTTCTATCTGACTGCCCTCATCGAAAATTAGAATATCTACCGGGTTCACTCGGACATAGGACTCGATGCGGTCATCTGACAACATGCTCAACGTGCAAAGGATGACCCTAACGCCGCACAGTTGCCTAAAGGCGCCGACTACATCCTCGCGGAACGAGTCAGAACGGATGACGCATGGTGCAAGCCTCTCGTAGAGATGCTCGTGCCTGGAACATTTGATTGAGGCGAAATCTTTGAGACATGTAGGAACATACCAGTCGAAGTGGAATTCCTTCGACACCAGTAGCTTGAAGTCACGGAAATCTATTTTGTCAAATTTCTCAGCCACATTCTTCACAGCCACGTTCGACTGTGCAGCTATCCAAATAGTCCGACTACTAGCAGCGGGACAGGAAATAATGCTGGTAACTGCGGCAGTGATGACCGTCGTCTTGCCGGTTCCTGGGGGTCCCTGAATTAGCACCATCCGATTCTTATCTGAGGCTGAAAGAATTTTCTCTATGGCTCTTTCCTGGGAAGCGTTGACTTTGAGCTTTGGGCAATAAGTCGGTGTTTTTGATTTTGTATGGACGATTGGTGGCCACGAGGGAGGGTCCTTGGGAAGCCATATAACCTTGAAGAACGGTTGTGACAATATACTCGTCTCTCCCTTCAAGACAGAAAGGATCACGTCTTCACGACAGGCCTCTGCAAACGTGAGGTCTGCCTTGCCAACTGTCGTAACGGACTTTATCTCGCCACCCCTGAGGGAACCAGAAAGCAAGATATGTGCCTGCCGCCCTTGGACTTGCACAGCGCGACCCCTTACTTGAACACCGTTGCGGGTTTCTATCTGAAGGAACTATGCGAAAAGTATATTCGAATATGCGGGACCCCAATACATTGTCGGGATCATACCTGTTGCGTCGATTTTCTGACGCGAGTTGGAAAGCGATTGCAAATCAGAGTAACTTTGTCCTTTTTTGCTTTGATGCCTTTCATCACATCGTTCTTGACCGTGTGTGGCTTTAAAGATTCTGAACGCTCTCCATCACGACAGATCTTAGCAAGAGCGGCCATATGCTATGCCGGAGGGGCCGTATGAGCAAATAAATCAATCCTGATTATCGAAGATACCTTTTCTTGTATCGTGTTGGTGCTGATTCTTCTCAGCACGTGGAAGAGCTCAGCCATGCGAGGGATGATGGCGGCCTGGCAAGCAGCCCAAGCTTGCTGGACAAGATCTGAATTCGATACGGAGCCTGACTCGTTGCTGAGAAATAACGCTTCTACGTTTGACTTGCGCACAGTCAACTCGCCGCCCATGACATCCATAAGCGCTTGCAGAGACCGCCTGTCGGCCATCGACACTGAAAGCATATCCACTGCGCCATCAATGCGCAGTCCCAGATCCAAGTATAATGCAATCGCAATACGGTCCATTTTGAAGGCGTACTTCTGGTAGTTTTCGTTGCAGAGAATATGTTCCTGGAGAAGGCTCCTTGCTTGGACGAATCGTTTTTTCTTTCCGTGATTATTACTCAAGGACGAACCACCTTTGGTGAGCTGTACCACCAACGCTCTAGAAGGCGAGGAGAAAGCAATGGCACTAAGTTGGCAATTATGTCGATAAGAGGCTGAGACGCCGATGGCACCTTCGGACATCACTGTGTTGAGGAATGAACGAAGGTGCCCTGCGTTTAAAGAACCATCTGGGTGAGTTTCGAAGACGACTTGGGGAGAGCATTTTAGGAACAGCTTGGGGGTGACGGTCGATAATGTGCCAGACATTGAAAGAGAGAGAGGGAGAGAGAGATAAGAGGAGGGGGTTTAACGAACCACCCTGAAACGCGGCGAACGGCCTTTTATACCCTACGCGAGGAATGCAAATGAGCGCTGGGCGACATAACCTGCAGGTATGGAAGCATCCTGTGTAAGATGAATGAGTCATAACCGGTGACCCGAAATGTACTTGCTGTATACGCACTTGAAGGCCAATGTGGACATGGTCGCCTTTGCAAAGGTTTGAAGTTCACCCAAGTTGGGAGAACTTTAGCACTTGCCACTGTGCAGGTGCGCAGACGGAGTTTACACGTGGAGGCCTGAGTGTTCCACGGGTATCATTATTGTAACGTTGCTACCTAACTTGATTTCATTTCCGAGTGTGGGATGAGATCGGACTCAACAAATTCACACGCATCTCACCTCGCGATTAGCCGCTACCGAAGACATTGGGACGACGCATGAAGGTAAGATCTTGAGTAGAAGGCATGCTGGAATGCATGGCGGGTGACCATGAGGAGATAGAGTCCCAGATGACGCTGTAGGGCAAAACACCCACGTACTACAAATGCGGGTTCGCACGATCCGAATACCTGTCGGTCTCCAGGGTCATCGTCTGGTACTCCAGAAGGTAACTTCAAAACAACAAGAATGCACACTACATCAAGTTCAGGATTCAGACATACAACAAGATCGACACATAGTCGCACATTCCGTTCCACCATCTCCTGGTGATCAATTACACATCTGCGGAAGCAACTACCTTACGCGTCGTCAACCTCAGCCTCAGGGACCGACGCTGTGCTGAATTTATTCCCCAATACACTGACCTCCTCCCCTTCAGCAACATTAAGGGGTCCCGGTCCCAGCTCCACCTTTCCAGAGATGGAGGCCTCGTTCGCGGGCACCACCGACCCAGGGAATGAGACGATAAGAGACCTGGGCGGGAGAACCTGGTTGACTGCAGTGACACGCCGGGCATCGAAGTAGCGAAGGCGGGCGGATGGGTAAGGCACTGTCGACTTCACGCTGCACGGTGATTAGAATCTTACATTGAATACAGGTCACGTTGGGACGTACGTCAGGTTGATGGATGAGACGACCTTGTATGTTGCAGGTGCGCCGAGCACGAAAATACGTTTGCTAGTTCCCACTGTCGTGTAGAAGATGCCGACGAAGCCTCCCTATGGTATACGCCGTTTAGTTACGATACGAACGAGTCCCAGGGTCCGACTTACCGATCGATCTTCAGAGGGGGTAACTGTGGTCTCCCCATCAATCTGCACGTCCGTGGTTCCCAAGGGTCCGGCCTCGCTCTGCGCGAGTAACACCTTCTTGTACTCGTCGCGAGTGAGACTTTTCCCGTTGACGACCACGTCGACGTTCTGGGCGAAGGTAGCGTCAAAGATCCTGTTGAACCTATCTGTGGTTTTACTTTTCAGGAGGGAATTGAGGCGTGAAGATGCCCAAACTGGAAGAGAGGGGACGCTGGGGACGACAAGTTGGGATGCCATAGCTGTTCTGCAGTGATCAGTTTTCGTAGGTGATGATTCTGTGTACCAGGTTGTCCTTGCTTTATATCTTGGACGAGCCTACCGCTTCAAGGCTCTGGACTTCGAAGATAGCCGGTGTGCAGATGGCAAGTATGGCTGTGATCGCATTTCCTCAGCTTCCAAGAACCCCTTCCATCACGACATAGGTACGAGTCTCAACATTTTCCGGTATCTACGTTCCCCGATGACTGTTTGCAGGACTAGAGGAGATTAGGGGCTCGATATACATAGAATAAGCGAGGAAAATACCTCATATTCAATGATCGCCGCCCATAGGAGATCAGAAAACCCGTCCTTCCATAATTCCACCGACATCAAGTGTAAGAGAGCTTTGGGCGATGTGTTTTACATAGATGGTTGCGCTTACCAGATTCGGCGCGATGCCTTGGTCACGACCCACGATATTTTACCAAGTACAAGGTCAGATGATTATTTTTAGGAAAATCATTGGGCTATGCATGCCCCAGTGCCTGCGAAGTCACAAAACGGTGGGCGTTCATTCATCCTGTCAGAGTCTCGGCGGGATGTAACGTTGTTGCAAAACCTCCGTGGGCAAGTCCGGCACCGGATGTTGTCAGTTACCGTCTCGACACCCACCCTCATTCTCAAATCAATCGTGTCTTGACATTCCAAAACCCGGGTCGCGACCCTGAATGCCTGAGGATTCTTCTGTGATATTCATACAGGTCACCTGGATGAGCGTTGATACGCGTCACGGTGAAATGCGATTATAAAGACGAACTAGCCGGTGGTTCGCGCGGTACGGGCATGTGGTTGTCATCTGATAGTTTCCACTTATCCCACAATCTGATGCGCCCATATCTATCTCAGCTCTTCCCTTCCCTTTTGACTGAAAAATTTCACACCCGGCTGTTCTGGAGTGAAAGACTCGATCCCAATTCGGGAGTCCGAGGCAGGTTTACTCTTATCTTCATGGTGGTCACAGAAAGGAAAGGCCTCTGGCGTGTTTAGTATGTTAAGTACTTATGACGATTAAGCGTAGCAGGCCTCACTCCCACCGTTATCAGGGTCTAAGACAACGTCGAAGGTGATTGTGTTGGGCCCCGAGTCCACCTCCGCACTGAGACCGCCGTACGTGAAAAACGGGCTTGACTAGAATATCCTGCACAGACTCATTTGCGGGAGGTTTGGCGAGTGCCGCCTCCCTGACATTTTCGAATACTTTTCGTACTGTCCTGACGGTGCTTGTTGTTAGTTTTCCACTGACTGACCTCACGACCAGATGGCTATTCTATTGGCGGAGGCACGTAAGTAGCGTACGGAAAATTAGTGGACACGTGTGAAACAGAGTTAGCCGTACCTCTCTCGGAGGTAGTGTTGCCGCCGAACCGAGCTCAACTCGAAGCAAGTTCGCTTCGATTCGAATTCTACGTCAGTTCGGTAGAGTTCGACGGTGCAAATATCCACTCGACGCCTTGCTTTGTTGTCACGCAACAACGCGATTGGATGGGAATCTTTAGCGACCTCGTTCGAGCTCAATTCGTTACACTTCGGTAAGTCGAAGTGTGGCCGAACTACCACTTCAATTCAGTTTGGTCCGGTTCGCGGCAACACTACTCGGAGGAGCGGTTCGCTCATGCGATCCTCTTCGCTCTTCGCACTTACCCACAACTCCCTCTCACAGGCCGGTCAAAGCAGCTGATAATCGCAGCAGTTTCTACGGGCCCCGAGCTCGACGCTTGCTCGAAGTTGACCTGTTAGATGAACAGTACTCACAGTTCAGCTTGACCACTCGGGCTGGAAAACCCTCTTTTTCGCCCTAATCTTATGCACACTCGTCATAACTCGGCAACCAACTCGTTCAGTACAAGTTTTCTGCTAATCAGCGTGCTTCAGCCATCGTATTCATTCAGCTGACGAGACCAATGCGTAGAAGTGCTTTTCTGCGACTCCTGCTATTGAAGGCTGTAACCAATTTTGCGCAATTCTCACCGTTTTCACTTTGAACCTTCCGTCGACTTCTTGGTCTAACCTTCACTCTTCGCACTCTGTTGAATTATTAGGCCGTCTTGCCCAGAGCCTCAGGCTAACTCCCGTCGCTTCCCGCTTCCTTGCGAACATTCGGCCATTTACGACCTCCATGGACTACAGCACACACCATTTGTATACTACTATCCTCGCAGTCCGCTCTGATGTCGAAGTGTTCGAGTGTAACTATCAAATCAGGAGCGATTGTCATACGCAACCCGCTCGGCGGTAGTTCAACGTTTCCTCGTCGAGACCGCCGTATATACTTACTAACAAATAGTAGGTGGAGGTTTCTTCGACCGAGTCAGGAGGGGAAACGAGTGGCCATTTAAATGGAAGCGAGGATGCAAAGTGTGGAAGATAATTCCGGAAAGGTGGCGGAGCAACGGGTTACAAGCCACGCGAGGCTCTCTGGAACGTGCCCAGCCAACGAGTTCTAGACGCGGCGTTGAACGTAAGAAAGGCATGAGGAAGCAGCATGGAGACGTCCGGTGCCACATTGCGGAGAAAAGGTGATGATGGACGGTTTCAGCGCGCTCGTGCGGGGGAAGCTAGGTCGAGTACGACTGCTCTGCGGACCGTAGGATCGTCCCACCGGTACGAGGATTGACTGATAAAGACCGACAACGGAGAGGGTGATATGTGACCTTCATACAATGGACTTCACTAAACCTTCTTCTGTCAGATGGTGCGTGGAAGTCGTGCGTGTTGGTAACCTGGCCTGAAGTGCCACAACTCCATATGCATGCCTGTACAAGAGTGACCGTCTCCACAAGACCTAAGTTCACTTGCGTATCCAGTATCTTTCAGGCGCACGGCCGTGACTCACCCGTGTTACTCAGGTTGCTTCCATATCTGCGGGTTGCCTAGGGTGGATCGCCCACTGTCCACCTCATTTTGTGCATCAGATATATAGAGGGCTATTCGCCGCGTTTCAGGGTCGCTGTCCCTTGCTCTCGTCAACTCCCCGTTTCTCATCTCTTTCCATGTCTCGGATATTGTCAACCGTCGCGCCTAAGTTGTTCCAAAACTCCTTTCCCTCAGTCGTCTTCGAGACGTCATCGGAGGACTCCTTAGATGCAGGGCACCTTCGCTCATTCCTCAGTACAGTGATGTCCGAAGGTGCCACTGGCATCTCAGCCTCGTACCGCGACAATTGTCGGTTTGGTGCCATTGCTTTTTCCTCGCCATCCAGAGCACTTGTGGTTCACTTCACTAATAGTGACCTATCTCTCGGTAGTAACCATTGTAAGCGAAATAAAATTATCCAGGGAAGGAGCCTCCTCGAGGAACAAATTCTTTGCAATGCGGACTACCAGAAGTACGCCTTCAAAATGGATCGTATTGCCATTGCATTGTACTTGGACATGGCGTTGCGAATTGATAGCGCATTAGATATCCTCTCGGTGTCATCGAGTAACAGGCGATTCCCACAAGCGCTTATGGATGCAATGGGTGGCGAGTCGACTTTACATAGGGCAAATGTGGAAGCGCTATTTTTCAGTAACGAGCTGGGCCCCATATCAAATTCAGACCTTGTCCAACAAGCCTGGGCAGCTTGTCATGTGGCCGTTCTCCCTCACATGGCCATGCGCTTCCACGATCTGGGGAGAATTAGAACGAATACCATTCCAGACGAAGTATGTGCCACTGGTCAGCTTTAATGCGTTCTCGCTCACAATGTCTCACATCACCTCCCCTTGGCACAGCATATGGCAGTACTCGCTAAGATTGCCCGTGATGGAGAGCTTTTTTAGATTCCTTGAAGCCACTCACTGTGGAGAACGACGTTGTACCAGATACCACGGTAAAGCTGGATAATATCACCTTGACATCTAGTCGTTATCCGACTCGTATCAGAACCTCGACTCAGCAGGTATGATTTTGATTGTGCATTAGAATTGGGTATACATGAACATTCTCCTTGCGTAGTTCCTCCAGATAGAAACGCGAGGTGGTATTCAAGTACCAGGTCGTGCTATCCACGTCAAAGGACGGAAAGCTCGAGTCGAAGTTCTGGGTTCCCTCCATGGTGACGAAATAAAGTCGGTGACGACAGTCGGCAAGGCAAACCTCACATCTGCAGAGACTTCTCGCGAAAATGTTATCTTCGCAATCTTGAAAGGGGAATCCACCCTTTTGTCACATCCGTTCGTCAAAGCCATATGGTTTCCCGGACATCCAATCTGGTGGTTGCCTTCCGGGCACCCGAAGCCCAAGGTACCTATTCGTTGTGTAAATATCGAAGTCAACCCCTCTCAAGAAAGAGCCATCGAAAAAATCCTCTCTGTCTCGGATGTGGATCGGCTGGCGTTGATTCAGGGACCCCCGGGGACGGGCAAGACGACAGTCATCACCGCTGCAGTTACCAGCATGATATCATGCCCCGATGCCGGTAGGCGGACTGTTTGGATAGCAGCACAATCGAACGTTGCCGTCAAGAACATTGCCGAGAAGTTTGCCAACTTAGACTTCTACGATTTTGCATTACTGGTGTCGGAGGAATTCCATTTTGATTGGTGCGTCCCCACATGCGCAGAGAATTATCTGTTCAACGAATTTCACAGGCATGAACATCTTTACGAGAAGCTTAAACCATGCCTCATTCGTTCTCACACGTTCAGCCGTGATGTCGTCGGCGCATCTAGACAACTTCGCGGGGCCAGGGTGATTCTGTGTACACTAGGGATGTTATCAAACTACCTTGTCGCACCCTTCGTCTGCGTCAATCCAGTGGACATACTGATCTTCGACGAAGGGAGCCAGATAGAAGTCGGAAACTGCCTTCCAGTTTTCCACTGTTTCAAGCACACCCTGACGAAGATCGTCTTCATTGGAGACGATAAGCAGTGTAAGTCATAACCATGGCCCCTCGTTAGGTCTTTTTGGACGCGTTGTAGTGCCACCTTATGGTCAGGAAGACATCTCGGCCCTACAGAGCATCTTCGAAGTCCAACACCTTCGCAAAGACGCTCTATTCTTGGACACCCAATGTGAATCAACTCCTCGCAGCTAGCGTATGTCGACTGACCTTTCCAGACCGCATGCCGAGCGCCATCGGCGACTTCATATCCCAGAAAGTCTACAACGGGAAGCTGAAGACCTGTCACGCTAACACTATCACTCTACCGTGCCGCTTTGTTCATGTTGAAAGAGGACGGGAAGTCCGATCGGGGAAGAGTTGGGTTGTGCGTTACTTTTTTGATCTCTAATGATTTAACATTGATATCAAAGTAGAATCCTTCGGAGGCACGAGTTGTAGTGCAGATTGCCCGTGCATACCAGGCTGAGGGGCTTGACTTTCGTATCATCACACCATATGATGCTCAGCGCTCTCTCATTGAACGTGAGCTACAAGCGGCGAATATATGTCATGAAGATAAAGTGTTCAACGTTGATTCATTTCAAGGTTTGCTGCTTCACCCTAGTTCTGCCCTTCCAAGCTCAGCGTAGTTCCAGGGAACGAGGCGGAACACATCGTCATCTCGGTGGTCAGATCGGACAAACTTGGCTTCCTAGCTAATCAGAGACGAACCAATGTCATGCTTACTCGTTGCAAAAAGACCATGGATATATGCACGAGCCGAGCATTCATCTCGGGCCCAGCAGCATCGACCCTTATCGGTCAACTTGCAGTCGCTCTTGGACCACAAGCGTGGATAGATGGAGATGTGCAACCCATCACGCTACCCCAGGCCGTAATACCGCCTCCCCCCAACACTCCGTTAACTGCACCTGCGCATCACCTTTCTACATTCACAATCGTCGCAGGTAGAGGAACTCGAGATGGGCACACACCAGCCAGTTCTCCGGCACCACCACTCATTGATCCGTCTATGGATAGCTCGAACGTTGTGCTCCCCCCAACGCAGGTCGGCGAAATGCGTACTTCATTTGAGAGTTTGGCACTTCAGGACCTTGAGCACCGCGAATCACTTATTGACCATTGTGGGTTTACATTTTGTGCTTTGGTGATCTTACATTTCGCGCTTAGTGCTCCTTGCGTTTCTCGCTTGGTGCTTTTTGCACTTCGCACTTTGAGCTTATGCATTTGGTACTGCATACTTTTCGCATTTCGCACTTGGTACTTTTGCATTTGGTACTTCTTACTTTTGCTCTTTTTACCTTGGGTAATCCTTCTGTATTTCGTTCTTTGTACCTTAGCATTCTGTATGTTCTGCTTCTGCGTTTCGTGTTTTGTGCTCTTAACGTCTAGTGTCAACTGACTTACAGTACCTAGTTTTTTGCGAATCCACACCTAGTGCAACAATCGAGGGAGTCATGGAGGGAGGGAGGAAACGCAAGTACGTTCACGACGTCATGTCCATCACTGGCAACGTCCTGTACGAGCACATATGTAAGAGAAAGACAACACAAGCCATTGCAGACCACCACCAAAAGTGTGTGAAGATGGGCGTAGAACCACACCGTGGTATACGTCATGAATTGTCTCAGAGCCCCGCGCGTTCAAAGATCGTCAAAGTTACTGGTCACGATTTGATTTGTCTCCGAGTTGTAAAGTGCGCCTTAGCCTCATGAACACAGATAATCATTTCGATCATCGGACCAGGTGGGACAACGAGCGGTCGTTTAAATGGAAGAACAGCGGACGCAAGGCGCGGTATGCTGAGATAGTAACATAAGAAGGAAGGTCCCCTGAAACCTGGGCGTGGCGTCGAACGTGTGCAACAACATGAAGGAATGTTGAACTTTCCGATGCAAGATTGCGGAGCGAAGACAACGGCGAAGACCTTGCCGTAATTGTGCGGAGAAGCGGCGGAAGCAGGGTTACATGTTGACCAAGTACTCCAGCAGTGGGAACCATAAAGACGCGACTCCAGAGTCCGACAAACAGGCAACCGCGGAGGAGTGACGGGCGACGAATTACTTAGGTAATGCACCAAAAGCTACTAGACCCTGTACATCAGGAAGAAGACGTGCATCAGCGGTGTAACCCTTGGGCCAGCAGTCCATATGCATCCCTGCACAATAACAAGTGATAACCTTTTCCAGTCACAGACGGGCTTTCTGGCTTTTGCAAAAGTGACCGTCTCCATGTAGTGTTCATGGGCGTATCTACTATCTTTCCGGCGCCCAGCCGTGACTCACTCATGTTACACAGGAAGCTTGCACACCTGCAGGTTGCCTAGTGCTGCGGATCGCTCAGCGCCCATTTCGTTATGGGCATCAAATATAAAGGCTGTTTTCCGCGTTGCAGTGTTGGTTGTTCCCCGTCTGCATCAAATCCCCCTTTGTTTCCTCGATGTCTAGCGCATTACAGACCGTCACACCCATTTTGTTCCGAGACTGCTCTTCCCAAGTCGTCGCCTTCGAGACTTCAGCAGATGATTCTTTAGATGCAAGGCACCTTCGCTCATTCCTCGGTACAGTGATGTCCGAAGGTGCCATTGGCATCTCAGCCTCGTATCGGGAAAATTGCCAGCTTAGTGCCATCGCTTTCTCCTCACCATCTAGAGCTCTGGTGGTACATTTCTCCAAAGGTGATCTGCTCCTAGGCAACAATGAAAAGAAGCGAAAACGAATTATCCAAGGAAGGAGCCTCCTCCAGAAACAAATTCTCTGCAATGCAAACTACCAGAAGTATGCCTTCAAAATGGATCGTATTGCCATTGCATTGTACTTGGATGTGGCACTGCGCATCGATGACGCAGTAGATATGCTCTCGGTGTCGGTGCATAACAGGCGATCCCTGCAGGCGCTCATGAATGCCATGGGTGGCGAGCTCACTTTATGCAAGCCAAACGTGAAGGCGTTATTTTTCGACAACGAGTCGCGCCTTCTATCAGATTCAGACCTTGTCCAACAAGCCTGGGCAGCTTGTCAAGCGTCTACCCTCTCTCACATGGCCGTGCGTTTCCATGCACTCAGAAGGATCAGAACGAATTCGATATCAGATGAAGTACGTGCTGATGGCCGCAATGCATCTGTTCGCTTACATGGTCTCGTATGGTCTTCGTGGTACAGCATATGGCAGTGCTTGCCAAGATCTCCCGTGATGGAGAACTTTTAGATTCCTTGAAGCCACTTTCTGTGAAGAACGATGTTATGCCGGATATTACAGGCGGGGTGGATAATCTCACGTTGACTTGTAATCGTTATCCGACGCGTATCAGAACCTCGACTCAGCAGGTATGTTAATAACGATGCCTCAGAGTGGTGTACGTCAACATTCCCTTTGAATAGTTGCTCCAGATAGAAACACGGAGTGGTGATCGAGTGCCGGGTCGCGCTATCCGTGTCGAGGGCCGGCAAGCGCAAATCCAAATCTTGGGTGCCCTCCAGGACGACGAAATAAAGTCCGTGACGACATTCGGCAAAGCAGACCTTACGTCTGCGGAGGCTTGCCGCGAGGGTGTCGTTCTCTCCATCTTAAAGGGGGAGTCCACCGTTATGTCACATCCGTTTTTCAAAACCATATGGCTCCCAGACGATCCAATCCATTGGCCACCATCTGACCACCTGAAGTCAAAGATACCGATTTCGTGCGGAGACCTCAAAGTCAATGACTCTCAGGGAAGAGCTATCACGAAAATCCTGTCCGCCTCGGATGAGGATCGAGTGGTGTTGATTCAGGGAGCCCCAGGAACGGGCAAGACTACTGTAATCACCGCTGCAGTCACCAGTATAACTTCCTTCCCTGCTGTCAATAGTCGGACTGTTTGGATAGCTGCACAGTCGAACGTTGCAGTGAAGAATATCGCTGAAAAGTTTGCCAGTATAGGTTTCTATGACTTTGCATTGCTGGTATCGAAGGAATTCCACTTCGACTGGTGCGTCCTTGTATACTTGGAAAATTTCCTGCTCAAAAGACGTCACAGGCATGAGCATCTTTATGAGAAGCTCCAATCATGCTTCATTTGCTCCGATATGTTCAGTGACGATATCGTTGCCGCGTCCGAGCAGCTTCGCGGGTCCAGGATCATTCTGTGCACACTAGGGATGTTGTCAAACGACAAAATTGCACCTTTTGTCCATGTCACTCCTGTAGACTTTCTGATTTTTGACGAAGGAAGTCAGATAGAAGTTGGAAACTACCTTCCGGTTCTCCACCGCTTCATGAACACCCTGACAAAGATCGTCTTCATCGGAGATCCGAAGCAGCGTGAGTCATAAACGTGACCCCTTGCTTGGTTTCTGAACGCCTTGCAGTGCCGCCTTATGGTCAAGAGGAGATTCCGACACTACAGAGCATCTTTGAAGTGAAACACCTTCGCAAAGAAGTAATATTCTTGGATACGCAATGTGGGTTAATTCCCTTAGGTTCACAAATGTCGGCTGACCTCCCCAGACCGCATGCCAAGTGCCATCGGTGACCTCATATCCCAGGAAGTGTACAACGGGAAGTTGAAGACCTGTCACGCAAACTCTATCAGTCTCCCTTGCCGCTTCGTCGATGTTCGAAGAGGACAAGAGAAACAATCAGGGAAGAGTTGGGTCGTACGCCACTTTCTTGATTCCAATGACTTTACGTTCATGTCAAGGTAGAATCCTGCCGAAGCACGAGTTGTAGTGCAGATCGCCCGCGCCTACCAGGCTAAGGGGCGTAACTTTCGTATTGTCACACCATACGACGCCCAACGCGCTCTCATTGAACACGAACTAGAAGTGGCGAACTTAGAGCATGATGACAAAGTTTTCAATGTTGATTCATTCCAAGGTTTGCTGCCTCACCTTGGTTCTACCCTTCCAAGCTCAGCCTGGTTCCAGGGAACGAGGCAGAACACATTATCATCTCTGTAGTGAGATCAGACAAACTTGGCTTCCTGGCTAACCAGCGACGAACCAATGTCATGCTCACTCGCTGCAAGAGGGCGATGGATATATGCACGAGTCGAGCATTTATTTCTGGCGCAGCAGCGTCCACTCTTATCGGCCAACTTGCAACCGCTCTTGGGCCACAAGCATGGGTAAATGAGGAGGCTCGACGCCTCGTGCCACTCGGGGTCACGGTATCGCCTCGCCCTGATACTCACCTAACTGCATGCCCCGTCCCCACGTTCACCAACGTTGTGGATAAACGCATACAAGGTGGTCATGCCCCCGCTAGTTCCCCAACATTACCCCCCAACCGCCCATCACCATCGCGGTCGCGCCGAAGGAATACCTCTAAACTGACGGTAGCTTGATAAGAAGTGGCGTGTTCGCCACGAGCAACGGGAATGGCAGACCATTAGTGTTCCTATGTTAGCTAGTTGCATAGACAGTAGGCGCGATACGGGGCAAACCACCCTTCCGCATGTACTTTGATGATAGAAGAGACATTTCTATAACAATATTAAATGTTGCAAGCACGTAACGGAGGTGCCAGTCTTGGTTCGACGCGTCTATCCATCACAAAGGCGTCACACACACCTCACCGAACACTCCTCAAAACGAGTATCCCAGGGATCTCTATTTGCCCTCTCACGTTCGGGACACAACTCGGACACGCCGCACGGTTTGGGCCGCCTCGAACCCGTCTCGTCCGAGCTGGTCGACAAAGCAGAGGCTCTCCAGGCTGACGTAGAAGGGCTCAGGAAGTTGAGCCAGTCGCTCAAGACCTTCAACGAGAGTTTTGCTAGTCTCTTGTATCTGATGAATATGAATGCACTGGCTACAGATTTGCCGCAGGTACGTGGTCTCGGGTCCACCTTCGTGTCTGCTAGCGTGCTTGTATACGGGCACTGACCGACGCATCCTTTTGGTTAGTGCGACGAAGGGCTAGTATGTAGGTTCCAACCATCATGAAGGACCCACAATAGACCCATGACTTCGTTGTCCAGAAGAGAACGCTCGTATAGCCGCGAAAGCTGCCTCGACAGCGGCCGATGCAGTCCCACCTGCGCCTCCACCGAATATCAACGCAGATAAAATAACTTACACCGAGAATGCAGACTATAAATTGATGTTTATAACCACCGCCAACGCGACCAGCGCTTCAAGCTGCCGACAAAGAGAAAGATGAAAGTCAAACTCGAGCTTTCCGCCGAATTGATGCATTTCAACAGTTGTCGAACTAATCGCTCCTCCAGACCTCAACCAAGCCTTGGGTGAATCAATGTTTTGAGCGCTCTTGTGAACAGGAAGCTGGTGCGAAGAGACAACACCACGGTACGTCCTTGCTGCATTCCAGTGCGTAGGATTGGTTTCACGGCTGATAATAAGGCAGTTTGGTTGTATCGTTGGCATGGCCCTTCCATGAAGCAAGTGTGCTGTATGATGTGGCTGGTGACTTCATCAAACGATCCGCGTATCATTGTCGCCTTCAAGGTGCAGTTGTTGAGGTGTACTTTGCCTTGTCCCACCGGAGTATCGCCAAAATGAAACGCGACATCTACGCGAGTGAAATTCAGTTAATTTGTGTCCTTGAGTCCCCGTGGCTCCTTCTGGCGCGAGAAAGAGAAGGCTCGCCTTACACATCAAAGCGGACGAGACGCCTTCCGAAAAGTGTGCGAGGGCTCGATTTCGAAACGCTGTTTGGTTTTCTCTGTTCTTCTACCACCCACTTCCCTACCTTGTCGTTATGTACGAACTGGCGTCAACCGCATTTGCATAGAGTGCTCAGGACACTTGTTTCCATCTTTCTGGTTTCCACCGTGCTTGCCTTAGCTACTGCTGTCTGCACAGCTGATTATATTTTTGGAGTTGACTGTTGTGTATGATGCTTCACGCCGTCTGCCAATCAAGGTTGTTGCTGCGACCTTCCTGAGTCCTTACATAGACTCATAAATGACGGTATTGATTCATAGAGCAACGGCGGGACGGGGGTTCTCCCCCGCGTCGATACATCTGACTTGTTGCCGGGTAATTATGCTGGTTGCTCGTCAAACGAAAGTTGAAAGTGTGGACTGTCGAACTTCCGCTCGACAGCTTCCTGCGGTACACGGCGATTCATGATGCATGATGTCCGACCATACCGCGGTGACAGTAATGTTGGATGGATTTCGGACCTTTGCAAAGTGACCATCCTTGGCATGGGACGTGCACGTAGGTATCTAGCTGTATCTTCCGGGTGCCCAGAAGTAGTTCACTCATGTTATCACAGGATGCTTCATATAGGCTGCACTAGTGCTGTAGATCGCTCAGCGCCTATTTTCGTTGTGGGCGTCGGATATGGAGGAGGCTGTTCGGTGTGGTTCGAAGGCCACTGTTGTTCCTTCTCTCTGTCAAGTTTCCCTTTGTCTTTCTCCCAATGTCTCGCCAATTATCGACCGTTACACCCAAATTGTTCCGAGACTACTCTTTCAAAGTCGTCTTCGAGACTTCGTCCGACGACTCTTTAGATGCAAGGCACCTTCATTCATTCCTCAGTACAGTGATGTCCGAAGGTGCCATTGGCATCTCAGCCTCGTATCTGGCCAATTGCCAACTTAGTGCCATCGCTTTTTCCTCACCGTCTAGAGCTCTTGTGGTACACTTCACTAATGGTGATCTGTCCCTCGGCGCTAACCGTAGCAAGCGAAGTAGAATTATCCAAGGAAGGAGCCTCCTCGAAGAACAAATTCTCTGCAACGCAAATCACCAGAAGTACGCCTTTAATATGGACCGTATTGCGATTGCCTTGTACTTGGACATGACACTGCGAATTGATGGTGCGATAGATATTCCCTCGGCGTTACCGAGTAACAGGCGATCCCTGCGAACACTTATGGAGGCAATGGGTGGCGCATTGACTTTACATCAGTCAAATGTGGAAGCACTCTTTTTCACCAGCGAGCAGGGCCCGGTATCAAATTCAGACCTTGTCCAGCAAGCCTGGGCAGCTTGTCATGTAGCCGTCCTCCCTCACATGGCCATGCGCTTCCACTTGCTGGGAAGAATCAGAACGAATACCATTCCAGATGAGGTACGTGCCAGTGGTCAGAGTTAACACGTTCACGTTCACAATGTCTCACATCGACTCCCCCTCCCACAGGATATGGCAGTACTCGCTAAGATTTCCCGTGACGGAGAGCTTTTAGATTCCTTGAAGCCACTCAATGTGGAGAACGACGTTATGCCAGAGATCACAGCGCAGATGGACAATCTCACGTTGACTTGTAATCGTTACCCCACTCGTATTAGAACTTCGGCACAACAGGTATGTTGATGACCATGCATTAGAAGTGAGTGTACATGAGTATTCTCCTTGCATAGTTCCTCCAGATAGACACTCGGAGTGGGGTTCAAGTGCCAGGACGTGCTATCCACGTCAAAGGACGGAAAGCTCAAGTCGAAGTTCTTGGTTCCCTTCATGATGACGAAATAAAATCGGTGACGACAATCGGCAAGGCAGACCTCACGTCTGCAGAGACTTCTCGCGAAAACGTTATCTTTGCAATCTTGAAAGGGGAATCCACCCTCTTGTCACACCCGTTCGTTAAGACCATATGGTTTCCCGGACATCCAATCTGGTGGTTGCCTTCCAAGTACCCGAAGCTCAAGATACCGATTTGTTGTGAAAATCTTGAAGTCGATCCCTCTCAAGAAAGAGTCATCGAGAAAATCCTCTCTGTCTCGGATGCCGATCGGCTGGTGTTGATTCAGGGACCTCCAGGGACGGGCAAGACGACAGTCATCACTGTTGCAGTTGTCAGCATGATTTCATGCCCTGAAGCCAGTAGTCGGACTGTTTGGATAGCAGCACAATCGAACGTCGCCGTCAAGAACATTGCTGAAAAGTTTGCCAAATTAGACTTCTACGATTTTGCATTGTTGGTGTCGGAGGAATTCCATTTTGATTGGTGCGTCCCCACATGCGCAGAGAATTATCTGTTCAACGAATGTCACAGGCATGAGCATCTTTACGAGAAGCTTAGACCGTGTCTCATTCGTTCTCACACGTTCAGTCGTGATGTCGTCGGCGCATCTAGACAACTTCGCGGGGCCAGAGTGATTCTGTGTACACTAGGGATGTTATCAAACTACCTTGTCGCACCCTTCGTCTGCGTCAATCCAGTGGACATACTGATCTTCGACGAAGGGAGCCAGATAGAAGTGGGAAATTACCTTCCAGTTTTCCACCGTTTCAAGCACACCTTGACGAAGATCGTCTTCATTGGAGACGATAAGCAGTGTGAGTCATGACCATGGCCCCTCGTTCGTTTTTTTTGGACGTGTTGCAGTGCCACCTTATGGTCAGGAAGACATCTCGGCCCTACAGAGCATCTTCGAAGTCCAACACCTTCGCAAAGACGCTCTATTCTTGGACACCCAATGTGAATCAACTCCTTCCAGCTCACATATGTCAACTGACCTCTCCAGACCGCATGCCGAGTGCCATCGGCGACTTCATATCCCAGAAAGTCTACAACGGGAAGTTGAAGACCTGTCACGCTAACACTATCACTCTACCGTGCCGCTTTGTTCATGTTGAAAGAGGACAGGAAGTCCGATCAGGAAAGAGTTGGATTGTGCGTTACCTTTTTGATCACCAATGATTTCGCATTGATATCAAAGTAGAATCCTTCGGAGGCACGAGTTGTAGTACAGATTGCCGGTGCATACCGGGCTGAGGGGCTTGACTTTCGTATTATTACACCATACGATGCCCAGCGCTCTCTCATTGAACGTGAGCTACAAGCGGCAAACATATGTCATGAAGACAAAGTGTTCAACGTCGATTCGTTTCAAGGTTTGTTGCCTCACCCCAGTTCTGGCCTTCCGAACTCAACCTAATCTAGGCAACGAGGCGGAGCACATAATCATCTCGGTGGTCAGATCTGACAAACTTGGCTTCCTAGCTAATCAGAGACGAACCAATGTCATGCTTACTCGTTGCAAAAAGACCATGGATATATGCACGAGCCGCGCATTCATCTCGGGCCCAGCAGCATCAACCCTTATCGGTCAACTTGCAGTCGCTCTTGGACCGCAAGTATGGATGGATGAAGATGCTCAACCCCTCACGCCATCTCTGGCCATACTGCCATTGTTATTTGCACCGGTATACCCCCTTCCTACACTCACCGATATTGCAGAGAGACGAACCCGATACGGTCACGCACCAACCAGTTCGACATCAGCCGACAGTGATATGTACATCTACGGTAAACTCGAACATTATTCTCCCCCGAACTTCGCAATTCAGCGAAATGCGTACCGCGATTGGGAATTCGGCACTTCACGACCATGAGTACCGCGAATCACTTATTGCCTGCCATTGGCCTTCATTTTGCACATTGGTGCTTTCGCATTTTGCACCTGGTACGTCTTGCATTTCCTGCCTGGTACCTCTTGCATTTCGCATTTCGTGCTTCTCCATCTGGTGCTGCATACTTTTCGCGTTCTGCACTTGGTACACTTACATCTGGTACTCCCAAATTTTGCTTGTTTTGGTCTTATGCAAGCCTTCCTTCTGTATTTCGCACTTAGTACTTTAAACACTTAACATCCTCTATGCTTTGCTTACGCTTGGTGCTAACGTCTAGTGTCAACTGACTTACAGTGCCTAGTTTTTACAAATTCACGCCTATCATGTGCAGCAATCGAGGGAGTCAGAGGGAGGGAATGCAAGAGTGTTCATGATGTCATGTCCATTACCGGCAACGTCATGTAAGAGTATATATACAACGGAAAGAAAACACGAACCATCGTGGACTACCGCCTGAAGTGTGAAGATGGGCGTAGAAACAAGGAACCACACGGGGGTATATGTCATCATTGAAGTGTCTCAAAGTCCAGCGCGTTCAAAGATCTGATCGAACCTTGAAGCATATCAAGGTTATTAGTCAATGTCTTCGACTCGAGCCGTACATACATTGCGCCTCAACCGTCAAAACCACAGATAGCCACCTTGATCATCGAACCAAACGTGACACAAGCGGTTCGCTTCGGTGGAAGAACGGCGGGCGGAAGGCACGGTACGTTGAGAAGGTAACACAAGAAGGAAGTTCCCGAACCTAGGCGTGGCGTCGAACGTGTGCAAGAGCGTAAAGAAGTTGTACGGAAACTTTCGACGCGAGACTGCGGAGGGAAAAGGACCTCGCGCGTGATCGTGCGGAGAAGCATGCGGAGGCTAGGTTACATGCTGACCACTCCAGCAGTGGGAACCGTAAAGTTGTACCATTGACGGGAGGCGCAGTTGGATGTGCCCAGTGACGCACAAAATTTGGTAATGGACCAAGCTACAGGCAGTCTACTCACAGACCGTTACGTGATGGAATATGTGCATGCCGTGTAACCCTTAGCCAGCGGACCATATCCATACCTGCACGGTAGCAAGTGGTAGCGTTCTCCGGTCGCAGGCGGACTTCAGACTTTCGAAAAAGTGACAGTCTCCACAGGACGTTCAGGTGCGTATCTAATATCCTTCAGGTACCCAGTCGTGACTCACTCGTGTTACACAGGATGGTTCTACACCTGCAGGCTGCCTAATGGTGTGGTTTGCCCAGCGCCCACTGTATTATGGGCATCAGATTTAAAGGGCTGTTTTCCGCGTTGCAGGGTTAGTTGTTCTCCGTCTGCATCAAATTCCCCCGTCTTCAAGTCTCCTCCATGCCTAGCGCATCGCGTTCTGTCACACCCAAATTATTCCGAGACTGCTCTTCCAAAGCCGTCGCCTTCAAGACTTCATCGGATCAATCTTTAGATGAAAGGCAACTTCGCTCATTCCTCAGTACAGTAATGTCCGAAGGTGCTATCGGAATCTCAGCCTCGTATCAGGAAAACTGCCAACTCAGTGCCATCGCTTTCTCCTCACCATCTAGAGCTCTGGTGGTACATTTCTCCAGTGGTGATCTGCTTCTAAGCAACAATGAAAAGAAGCGAAAACGGGTTATCCAAGGAAGGAGCTTCCTCCAGGAACAAATTCTCTGTAATGCAAAATACAAGAAGTACGCGTTCAGAATGGATCGTATTGCCATTGCATTGTATTTGGATATAGCACTGCGCATCGATGACGCAGTAGATTTGCTCTCGGTGTCATCGCGTAACAGGCGATCTCTGCGGACACTCATGAATGCCATGGGTGGCGAGCCCACTCTACACAAGCCAAACGTGAAAGCGTTATTTTTCGATAGAGAGTCGCACCTTCTATCAGATGCAGACCTTGTTCAACAAGCTTGGGCAGCTTGTCAAGCGTCTACCCTCTCTCACATGGCCGTGCGTCTGCATGCGCTCAGAAGGATCAGAACGAATTCGATACCAGATGAAGTACGTGCTGACGGTCACAATCTATCTGTTCGCTCACATGATCTTGTATGGTCCACCTGGTACAGCATATGACAGTGCTTGCCAATATTTTCCGTGATGGCGAACTTCTCGATTCCTTGAAGCCACTTTCTGTGAAGAACGATGTTATGCCGGATATCGCAGGGGAGTTGGATAGTTTCACGTTGACTTGCAGTCGTTATCCGACGCGTATCAGAACCTCGACTCAACAGGTAAGTTAATAACAATGCCTCAGAGTGGTGTACATCAACATTCTCTTTGCGTAGTTCCTCCAGATAGAAACACGGAATGGTGCTCAAGTACCTGGTCGCGCCGTCCGTGTCGAGGGCCGGCAAGCGCGCATCCAAATTTCGGCTACTCTCCAGGACGACGAAATAAAGTCCGTGACAACAATCGGCAAAGCAGACCTCACGTCTGCGGAGGCTTGTCGCGAGAGTGTCGTTCTCTCTATTTTGAACGGGGACCTCAGCCTATTGTCTAATCCATTTTTCAAAACCATATGGCTCCCAGAAGATCCAATCCATTGGCCACCATCTGAACACGTAAAGTCCGAGATACCTATTCGTTGCGGAGACCTCAAAGTCAATGCCTCTCAGGAAAGAGCTATCGAAAAAATTCTGTCTGCCTCGGATGAGGATCGAGTGGTGCTGATTCGGGGAGCCCCGGGAACGGGCAAGACCACTGTAATCACCGCTGCAGTTACTAGCGTTACTTCGTTTCCTGCTGCCAATAGTCGGACTTTTTGGATAGCTGCACAGTCAAACGTCGCAGTGAAGAACATCGCTGAGAAATTTGCAAGCATGGGTTTCTATGATTTCGCATTACTGGTATCGAAGGAATTCCACTTTGACTGGTGAGTCCTTGCATACTGAGAAAGTCTCCTGCTCAAAAGATGTCACAGGCGTAAACATTTCTACGAGAAGCTCCAGGCATGCCTCATTCGCTCCGATACGTTCAGTAACAACATCGTCGGCGCATCCGAGCAACTTCGCGAGTCTAGGATTGTTCTGTGCACACTAGGGATGTTGTCAAATGACAAAATTGCACCTTTCGTCCATGTCACACCTGTAGACGTTCTAATCTTTGACGAAGGGAGTCAGATAGAAGTTGGAAACTACCTTCCGGTTCTCCACCGCTTCATGAACACCCTGACAAAGATTGTCTTCATTGGAGATCCCAAGCAGCGTAAGTCATAAACGTGACCCCTTGTTTGGTTTCTGAACGCTTTGCAGTGCCGCCTTATGGTCAAGAGGAGATTCCGACGCTACAGAGCATCTTCGAAGTGAACCACCTTCGCAAAGAAGTAATATTCTTGGATACGCAATGTGGGTCAACTCCTTCAGGTTCGCAAATGTCGACTGACCTCCCCAGACCGCATGCCAAGCGCCATCAGTGACCTCATATCCCAGATAGTGTACAACGGGAGGTTGAAGACCTATCACATAAACTCCGTCGGTCTCCCGTGCCGCTTCGTCGATGTTCGAAGAGGACAAGAAGAACCATCAGGGACGAGCTGGGTCGTACGTTACCTTCTTGATTTCAATGACTTTACGTTCATGTCGAGGCAGAATCCTGCAGAAGCACGAACTGTAGTACGGATTGCCGGTGCCTACCAGGCTAAGGGCCGTGACTTTCGTATCGTCACACCATACGACGCCCAACGCGCCCTCATTGAACACCAACTAGAAGCGGCGAACCTGGAACACGATGACAAAGTATTCAATGTTGATTCGTTTCAAGGTTTGCTGCCTCACCTTGATTCTACCCTTCCAAGCTCAACCTGATTCCAGGAAATGAGGCAGAACACATCATCATTTCTATGGTGAGATCAGACAAGCTTGGCTTCCTGGCTAACCAGCGGAGAACCAATGTCATGCTCACCCGCTGCAAAAAGACCATGGCCATATGCACTAGTCAAGCTTTCGTCCAGGGACCAGCAGCAACAACTCTAATTGGCCAACTTGCAAGTGCTCTTGGACCCAAAGCATGGGTAAATGAAGAGGGTTGACGTCTCGTACGACTCCAGGCCATGGTATCGTCTCTCCCCGACGCTCACTTAAATGCACACCGCCTCCCCACGTTCACAAACGTCGCGGATAGACGAAGCCGAGATGGTCATGCACCTGCTAGTTCTCCAACGTTACCCCCAACTACACATCACTGTCGCGTTCGCGCCGAAGGAACACCTCTAAACTAACAGTAGCTTGATGAACCGCGTATTCGCCATGAGTGATGGGAATGGCAGACTATTGGTGTCCCTATGTTGGCTAGTTACAATGACCACTAGGCGCGTTATAGGGAAACCGACCCTTACATATGTACGTTAATGGTAGAAGAGAGGTTCTGTAACAATGTGGCAAGTATGTAGCGAATGGAGGTGCCAGTCTTGGTTCGACCCTTCTACATACCCATTAGCATCCTGGCGCTACGCACACGTCACCTCTCAAACGAATATCCCAGGGATCTCTATTTGCCCTCCTGCGTTCGGGACACAACTCGGACGCGCCGCATGGATTTAGGCTTCCTTGAAGCCGTCATGTCTGAGCTGGTCGACGAAGCAGAAGCTCTCCAGGCCGACGTAGAATTAAAGGGCTCAGGAAGTTGAGCCAGTCGCTCAAGACCTTCAACGAGAGTTTTGCTAGTTTCTTGTATGTGATGAATATGAATGCACTACTACAGGCTGGCTGCAGGTATGTGGACTCGGTGGTCTACCTTTGTGTCTGCTAACGTGCTTGAATACAGGCACCGACTGACGCATCCTTTCGGTTAGCGCGACGAATGGCTGGTAGGTTCCAACCATCATGAAGGACCCACAATAGGCCCATGACTTTGCTGTCCAGAGGAAAACGCTCGTATGGCCGCGGAAGTAGCCTCGAAAGCCGTCGGCGAAGTTTCGCCTACGCCTCCACCGGGTATCAACGCAGATAAAATAACGTACACCGAGAATGCAGACTATAAAATGATGTTTATAACCACCGCCAATGTAACCAGCACTCGACAACTACAGCTACAACCAAACCGGCAAAAATAAAAGCCAAAATCTTGTGAACAGGAAGCTGCCGTGGAAAGACAACACCATGGTACGTCTTTGCTGCATTCCGGTGCGTTAGATTAACTTCACGGCCCTTCCATGAAGTAGGTGTGCTGTAATCCGCCTATGATTATTGCGGCTGGTGATCTTATCAAACCATCCGCGTATCATCGTTGCCTTCAAGGTGCAATTGTTGAGGTGCACTTTACCCTGTCCTACTGTGGTATTGCCATAATGAAACGCGACGTCTACGCTGGTGAAATCTAGTTGACTTGTGTCCTTGTGCCGCTCATGGCTTCGCCTTCTGGTGAGAAAAAGCAAAGGCTCGATTTACACATCGACGCAGACGGGACGCACTCCAAAAAGCATGCGAGGGCTTGACACTAGGATTGCCGCGGTTCTTTCGGTATAGAACGAGTGATTCGGGAACTTGCACAATATTGTTGGTTCTTCAAGCATTCTTCAGTTCGCAGGCACCGAGCGGAATCGACGATGGATGGGACGCGGCCGAGTCGTTCTTGAGAGCCTTTCAAGATACCCACTTGTACTTATTGTACGTAGCAGTCGAGACCCCAACATCCACTCCGGCACACAGCTCGCTCAGCCGCTGCTCCAGTGCTTTATTTGGTCTTCT
The DNA here is from genome assembly GCA_024663475.1 of Pisolithus thermaeus. NCBI lineage: Eukaryota > Fungi > Basidiomycota > Agaricomycetes > Boletales > Pisolithaceae > Pisolithus > Pisolithus thermaeus. Next base: position 547,698 of record JANFAF010000004.1, read on the forward strand.
CTGGCTCTTCTACCGCTCACTTCTCTGCTTTATCTTTATTATGTACGAGATGGCGTCCGCTGCGTTGTATAGAACGCTGAGGACACTTGTTTACATCGTTCTTACTACACTTTCCGGCTGTTCCCACTGTGCTTGCCTTAGCTACTGCTGTCCGTTTGGCCGATTACACATTCGGACTTCACCGCGTATGACGATTCACGCCCTCATCTGCCAAGTGGCAAGATTGTCGCTGCCACCTCCTGAGTCTTTACATAGACTCACAAATGACAGCGTTGTTCCTTCCTGCGTCGGTACTCATACCGGTGACAATGGTGTTGGACGACTTCGCACCTTTGTAAAGTCAGTTTGTCCATGGGAGTATCTTTCGAGTTGCCTAGAAGTAGTTCGCTCATGTTACACAGGATACTTCATATCTACAGTGCTGTTGACCGCTCAGCGCCTATTTCTTTATGGGCGTCAGATGTGGAGGGCTGTTCGCTGCGGCTCGAGGTCGCTGTTCCTTCCCTCTGTCAAGTTTCCCCTTGTCTTTCTCCCAATGTCTCGCCAATTATCGACCGTTACACCCAAATTGTTCCGAGACTACTCTCCCGAAGTCGTCTTCGAGACTTCGTCAGACGACTCTTTAGATGTGGGGCACCTTCATTCATTCCTCAGTACAGTAATGCCCGAAGGTGCCATTGGCATCTCAGCCTCGTACCGAGTCAACTGTCAACTTAGTGCCATCGCTTTCTCCTCACTATCTAGAGCTCTGGTGGTACGCCTCACCAGCGGTCGTCTACCTCTAGCCAGTAATGAAGACAAACGAAAAAGAATTACTCAAGCAAGGGACCTCCTTCAGGAACGAATTCTCTGCAGTACAGACCACCAGAAGTATGCCTTTAAAATGGATCGTATAGCAATTGCATTGTACTTGGATGTGGCGCTGCGCATCGTTGGCGCGGTGGATATGCTCTCGGTGTCGTTGCATAATAGACGATCCCTGCAGGCATTCATGAATGCCATGGGTGGCGAGTTCACTTTACACAAGTCAAATGTGAAAGCGTTATTTTTCAGAGACGAGCCAGGCCCCGTGTCGGATTCAGACCTTGTTGAGCAAGCTTGGGCAGCTTGTCAGGTGTCTAACCTCCCGCACATGGCGTCGCGCTTCCGTACGCTCAGAAGGATCGGAACGAAGGCGATATCAGACGAAGTACGTGCTGATAGACCCAATGAATCTGTTCGTTCACACTGTCTCATATTATCTTTTCTAACACAGCACATGGCGGTATTTGCCAAGATTTCCCGTGATGGAGAGCTTTTAGATTCCCTGAAGCCACTCGCTGTGAAAAACGATGTTGCGTCCGGTATCACTGAGACGATGGATAATCTCACGCTGACTTGCAATCGTTATCCGACCCGTATCAGAACTTCGACTGAACAGGTATGTTAATGATAACGCATCAGAATCGGGTGTACATGAACCCTCTTTCTGTATAGTTTCTCCAGATAGAGACGCAGAAGGGTGTTCGAGTGCAGGGTCGCACTATCCATGTCCAGGGACGGCAAGCACAAATCGAGGTTTGGGGTTCCCTCCGGGGTGACAAAATAAGGTCGGTGACAACAATTGGCAAGGCAGACCTCACGTCTGCTGAGGCTTATCGCGAGAGTGTTACCATCGCTATCTTGAAGGGGGAGTCCGGCCTGTTGTCGAATCCGTTTTTCAAAGTCATATGGCTACCAGACGATCCAGTCAGTTGACCGCAATCCACCCACGTACAGCCTAAGATACCAATTTATCGCGGGATTGTCAAAGTCAATGCGTCGCAGGAAAGAGCTATCGAGAAAATTCTGTCTACCTCGGATAAGGATCGCGTAGCGTTGATCCAGGGACCCCCAGGAACCGGCAAGGCGATGGTCATCACCGCTGCAGTTATTAGCATAATTTTATGCCCTGATGCCACTAGTCGGACTGTCTGGATAGCTGCACAGTCGAATGTCGCTGTGAAGAACATCGCTGGGAAGTTCGCCAAGACAAAGTTTTATGATTTCGCGTTGCTGGTGTCAAAGGATTTCCACTTTGAGTGGTGCGTTTCCATATGCCCGGAGGTTCTCCTGCTCAGCAAGTGCCATAGGCATGAGGACCTTTACAAGGGACTTGAATCATGCCTCATTTGTTCTGATATGTTCAGTGACGATGTTGATGCATCCAGGAAGCTCCGCGGGTCCAGGGTCATCCTGTGTACACTAGGGATGTTATCAAATGACCATATTGCACCCTTCATCCATGTCAATCCAGTGGACATTCTAATCTTTGATGAAGGGAGTCAGATAGAGGTTGTACATTACCTTCCGGTTCTCCACCGCTTTATGCATACTCTGTCGAAGATCGTCTTCATTGGAGACCACAAGCAGCGTGAGTTATGACCATTACCCTTTGTACGCTTTTCGGATGCGTTGCAGTGCCACCCTATGGTCAAGAAGATATCTCGACACTACAGAGTATCTTCGAAGTGAAACACCTTCACAAAGAAGCACTCTTTCTAGACACACAATGTGAGTCAACTCCTTCCGGTTCACCTATCTCGGCTGACTTCTCCAGACCGCATGCCGAGCGCTGTCGGTGACTTCATATCTTGGAAAGTCTACGGTGGGGAGTTGAAGACCAGTCATAAGAACTCAGTTAGTCTCCCGTGCCGCTTCGTCGATGTTCGAAGAGGACAAGAAGAACAATCAGGGAAGAGTTGGGTCGTACGTTACCCTCTTGATTTCAATGACTTTACACTGATGGCAAGGTAGAATGATGCCAAAGCACGAGTTGTAGTGCAGATTGCCCGTGCCTACCAGGCTTTGAAGGGGGGCGACTTTCGTATCGTCACACCATACGACGCCCAACGGGCTCTCATTGAACTCAAGCTAAAAGCGGCGAACCTAGACCACGATGACAAAGTATTCAATGTTGATTCATTTCAAGGTTTGCTGCCTCACTTTGGTCCTGCCCTTCCAATGAGCTCAACGTTCAACCTGGTTCCATGGAACGAAGCAAAACACATCATTTCTGTAGTGAGATCAGACAAGCTTGGCTTCCTGGCTAACCAGCGACGAACCAATGCCATGCTTAGCCGTTGCAAAAAGAACATGGTCATATGCACAAGTCAAGCATTTGTCCAGGGACCAGCAGCATCGACTCTTATCGGCCAACTTGCAGCCGCTCTTGGACCAGAAGCATGGGTATACGATGTTGTTTAACGCATCACGCCGCCTCGCCCAACACTCGCCTAATTGCACACCGACTCCCCACGCTCGTGAACGTTGCAGATGAACGAACCCGCGACGGCTGTCTACCAACTAGTTCTCGACACCGCCCCTCAGCACCATTTCTGTCGCGTCCGCGGATCACCGAGACCAGCAGTAGCCTAAAGCCTATCCTATGTACGTCGAAAAACAACGCACAGCCGTAGTGGCCGACTTGGAAGCAATGGTCATATCGGGCGGTAGGGTTGGACCGCGTGTGAGCTGGGACCACGTTCTCCACAAAGCTGGGCTGCTTGTAGACCATCCACTAACTTCTGAGGTCACAATGGAATACCCTACGTGTCGTCAAAGTCTTGACGATCTGAAGACGCCGCGCGCGTGAAAGATTAATACATACCTCCGGGACGTGGTTAAAAGCGACAAACGTGCAATTCTCACAGAGGATTTCCTAGTCTACCACACCGTACTTGATTTGCATGGTGTAGTAGGGGACAGGGGAGGTGCGAGGAGTTGAGAGAGCTTAGTCAGCGGTGTGTTTGGGGTGACGGGCGGATGTATCGTAGTTAGCAGAGCACAGTCAGGTGGAGGAAGGACAAGTCGAGCAGTCCCTCCCACTCCAACGTGGTGATGAGAGTGAGTTTGAACCCACAGCACCGAGGTCACACGGAGGGGCAAAACCATTAAACCACACCGAGTTAACACCGAATGAACATGTACACTGCAAACACTCCATAGCAGACTGTGCATTGCAGGGTTGACCAAAAACCTGCCACCAACCAACCTGCCGAACAGATGAAACCAACCTAGAGATGGGTGGGGATGCTTCACAGTGTGAGCAGCTCCCGCAAACACATCCCCAATGCCATCACCACTCAGCACTCTACTCAATGATAGCAACCTGGGTCTGGCTACAGACAGAGACCTGATGCCAGACTCACTGCTAGAATATGCATCAACGAGAACACTTCCCCTGTCCATGTCACATCTGTGATGCATGTGCAAGGTCCAGACCAAGTTCCAACCATCTGAGGTGTTGCTCTAGCCCTATGGTCTGTCTTTGATTTGACTTACAATCTATTTCTATTTCTGTTTCCATATTTAGTATGTTTCTCTCATGCTTCTAAGTGACTCACTACACTACTGTACCTGTATGTCTTACTAATCCCTGTACCATCCAGCTATCCAGCAACTACCGACTTACCTTACTAATAGCTCACTAATATTGTTACTCATCTGTACTGCATTCTGGTAGTCACTACACCCCAGACATTGCATTTGTCAGATAGTTATTTCCTCAGTAACACCAAGCTACTATATTAATATGTACCTGTCAGATAGTTACTCTACAGTTTGTCAGTAAATGTGAAGCTAAATAGAAAGAGTGACTTACTCCTCAGTAACACCAAGCTACTGAGGAGACTAGAGGGAAAATTTACTCTACTCTAGTCCGCTTTTCTGCTTATGTAAGCGACTAGCCTTTGCACCTAAAGAATGTACTACCTAGGGGGCAGTTTATATTCCAACACTCCCCCATAAACTGCAAGGATTAAATGATAAAAATGCAAAAATGAATGTACTCATGTGTGAAGCAAATGTTGTCTAGTCCGGGTTCTCGAAGTGTTGACGCGTCGTGTTGTGGCGTGATTGCCCGATTTGGCCACGCGCGGGTCTGTGGCTGTTGCGCCGTCTCGTGCTCGTCCGTGCAGCTACGCTAACGCTGCCGCTGCCTCCCCAGTCGGTTTCGCGTACTGGCGGCTCCCCCAGATTGCTTGTAGGATCTCCGAGGTAAGTTCTGATGCGATTTCGACAGGTTTCATCGCTCCGAAGACTTTGTTTGGCCTCGAAATGGCCCTGGTAAGCTCCCTGCTTATCTGCCCCTTGTCTCACAACGTTTCTAGGCTCCGTTTCTTCTCGTTTTCGATGACGGCTGGTGGGAATGACCTCGTGGGGGTGCTCGGCGGGTTGTATGGGAGGTGTAGGTAAGTTCCACTTCGTGCTTTTGCCTCTAACCTTGTTCTGACCCATTTCTCCATCAGATAGTGATTTTCCTTCATCGTCGCTCGCTTCTATACTCCCAAATGTATATTTTCGTCGACCTGTTGGTAGGATATCCCCAGATATATAGACGTTTGTTTCTCCAACTTGGAACTTGGCTCCGGGGGTAAGGCGCTTCTCGTGTGCACTCCGTTTGGAGTCGTTTTCGAGGTTTCGGCGAACGCTCGACTCGTATTCGTGGTCGCTTGACCCATTTGCTGTTTCGCCCTCGAGCGCGCAGTTGTTCTTCATCACCATTGGGCTCCAGTGCCCACAGCCCTGGCATAGAGTAAGTTTTTCTTGTATAGCACTGGCTGTCGCTGCCTTGCTCTCAGCTTCAGGTAATTCTTCTTCATCAACTTCGGTGAGCCAGTCTGACAGCTCCTCATCCTCGCTAGAATATTCTGCGTGCGTGAACCACACGCCATTGGGCTCGGCATCGCTTGCCACACCACTCGACTCGTCTGCAATTGCAGCTTTCTCACTTGCTTTCTCGCGCCCTTTTCCTTTTGAGTCGCTAACCTCATCTTTCTCCTTTGTAGCCTTCTCTTTATTCGCTCGGCAGTCTCGTGCCATGTGGCCGTACTTGCCACAGGTATAACAATCTCCGTGTATCCTCCTTTGTCTTGAGTCTCCAGAAGCAGTATATGCGGTGTCCTTGCCACTCTCGTTTGTAGACTTTCGCGCGCCCAAATTTCGGCTGTCATACGCGTCCAGCACAGTCTCCATAAGTATGTCTGAAGTTATTGCTGTTCCTGTAACTTTCGAGAGAGCCATGACTGCACCAATTTGTGCCTGGTACGAGTTCGGAAGAGAACTGATAATAATCGCGGTAAAGCTTTCGTCTGTTGGCGCCTGGTCCATCGAAGCTAACTGTTCGCGCATATCTCGTAGGGTATCGAAGTGCTTGTGCACGTCCTCGCGCTCTCGACAACGTAGGTTCTGCATTTTTCGTAGTATCTCGACCGCTACAACTCGGGATCGCTGCTCAAAGAGCTTCGCAAGGTGTCGGAAAATTTCGCATGCTGTTTTAAGTCGTTTGACCTGCGTGAATAAGGTGTCAGGTAAGGTACCAGCAATTTGCTGCTTGACGATGGCCTCGCCCATTCGCCATGCCTTCATTTCGGCCTTCCAGACCTCAACCTCTTTCCTCTCAGCTGAGTTTGTTGGGGACCAACTCTCCCCTCGACCATCGAGTGATTTCGGATCTTCAGGCTCTGTCTCTGAGCCGTCTAAGTGCCCTCCGAGGCCTTGTGCCTCGACTGACCAAATAAGTCGGTCTTTGTAAGTGACCCAGTTCGTGCCGTCTGCCGCAAGCTTCGGCACCCTCAAAAATTCATCTCCGAGTTTAGTTTTGAAGGACATCTCGTAGTTCTTCTTTTGGTAGTCTCTGTAGTTCTTCTCTCATGTGCAGTTAGAGCTCGGGGCTCATAACCTGTCAGATAGTTATTTCCTCAGTAACACCAAGCTACTATATTAATATGTACCTGTCAGATAGTTACTCTACAGGTTGTCAGTAAATGTGAAGCTAAATAGAAAGAGTGACTTACTCCTCAGTAACACTGAGCTACTGAGGAGACTAGAGGGAAAATTTACTCTACTCTAGTCCGCTTTTCTGCTTATGTAAGCGACTAACCTTCGCACCTAAAGAATGTACTACCTAGGGGGCAGTTTATATTCCAACAGCATTGGACTTTCCTCTGTACTATAAAAGCCTTGTACATACATCATAGCACATCAGTTTGAATATCAAATAAGATACTCATCAATCTCATTCAACTCCAGACAGTTTCTGGATAGCTCTGACCTCTGGGACTCGGCAGGAACTAGTGTACTAAGTTGTACACTGAAGAGGAATAAGAGAGAGGACCCAGGGAAAGACCCTAAAGGCTAGTTAGACCCTAAAGGGAATCCTGTTGAAGAGAAGAACCAGTAGAGGAAAAGAATAGAAAAAGAACTGAAGCACTTAGCTGTAGACTCAACTGAAAACTCTGCTGCACCACCACCTTAGGACTTCCCTAAGGCTGCTCAGACCTCACTCTCAAGGGCTGTAGCAGTAAGAGAGCTGCCACAGACTGGTCCCACCAGTCTGTGATCCCCAGCCTCTATAGTGGTAGCTTGTTCTCATAGCTAGTACAATTTCAAAGACAAGTCCCTGCATGCTTACTAAGCAACCTCTTGCCTTGCCACTAAGTCCCCATCCCACTTACAAAACAGGGATCAAGCCCCTTAGAAAAGTAAATAAATCCCTCCACATCTCAAACCTCTCATTTCCATCTATTCCCTTACCAGGGAGCTCCCACTCCCTACATCTGAGGGGGTCTTCGAATCTCGACTGTCCTCAGTTGCTTCCCATACCCAAGGCCTTAGGTAGAGGGGAAGGACAGAGTCCCAAAGCTTTTCCAGCTCAAGTTGAGGGTTCAGGTTGAGGCACAAAGCCTTTACAAAGGGGTTGAGGGTCCAGATTGAGGTGCAAAGCCTTTATGAAGGGGTCGAGGGTCCAGATCGAGGCATGAAGCCTTTATGAAGGGGTTGAGGGTCCAGATCGAGGTGTGAAGCCTTTTCAAAGGGGTTGAGGGTCATGATCGAGGCTCAGGCTGCATTCGAGGTGCTCGAAAGGGGGCTCGAGGGAGGCTCAAAGCCTCTTGACCTTCGAGGGGTTCTTTGAGCTTTGAATATCCTTGTATTAAGTAGTAGTCAGTAAAATGAAGCAATATAGAAAGTAACACTTGGGCCTTCGAGCTCAAAAGGTGAGCTTGCATCAATATATACTAAGGAGGGGCTTTGCCTTGCCACCTCTTTGCTCTCTCTTGGTGTCCTAGATACCTATAGATACTCGCTGTGGGTTCACAAAAGCTGTCAGCATATAATAAACAGAAGGAAAACAGAGGAAAACCAGTGGGAGGGCCTTTGAGCCCTCAGGCAGATGCTTTGAGGCTTTGACTTGTCACTTTGAGGCTTTGACTGGTTGCTTTGAGGCTTCAACTATACCTGGGTACCCTTCTTCAACCCACAACCATGGTGTAGGGTGCCCTGGTCCTTCTCATATCCTCACCCTCACCATTTGATGACTAACCATGAGAGCATGAGCCCTTGAACAAGGGTAAGGGTCCAATGGGACAGGGCTGGGTTGCCAGATCAAAGGAGAGGTCTTGAAAGTGGCTCACTGCTCCAGAGAGTGTCTTCTAGGAAGACTGAGAACACCCTCTAGAGTAAACCTGTAAACAGACTACCATAAGTAACATATTCATGAAAGAAACTAAATACTTGAGCCTTTGAGCTCTGTGCTTGACATTGAGAGTCAATTGCTTGCAAGGCCCACAAACAAGCCTTGAGGGGGTCTCATGCTCATTGCTCTCCTCAGAAACCTTCATGCACTCTAAACAATATAACAGTGAGTATAAACACCTAAGAAAAACATAAAAACATGAAGGGTAAGGCTCGGGTCTTGTCCCAAGTGCCAGTGGGGGCCTGGGCTTTGCTTTGGCTCGATCCCCAGCTTCATAGCCTCTAAAACTTGATGCAGCACTCCATATAACCTAGGGTAGAGGAGCCATAAGTCAACTGAACACAAATAAGAGGGGGGATACATGTGAACATGCCCATCACATGAGTGAGGGCCCTCTCGCAGCTTTCGAACCTCTCCTTCAACACAGGGAGGCTTCTGCTTCTTCTTGCACAGTGTCTTGAGTGTCCTGACTCTTGAGGCGGCTTCCTCAGTCAGTTTTTGAGTGCCAGAAATCGCTGTTATGCCTCGACCTGGCTCCTTCTATTTCTGGACTAGAGCTCTGGGTACACACCTTTGGCCCTGCTATACTTATCATTGCTGGCTGTAGTGTTGTTGCCATTCTTATTGGTGTCCAGGTTATTCTTAAACACTGGCCCACCAGTCTCTATCTTTGGTGACTGATCTCTGATTGGCCATCTGTCATCTTCTCTTTGTTGGGTGCAACCCCAACACTATAACCAGATATGGATCTGTCATGTGCCCTTCAATGGGCCTATGTCTCCTTCTTGTGTTCATGTCCTGTTTCTTTCCCTGACTCATTCTTGTGTCTGTTGTACTATAGCTGCGCATTGTTGCTTTTCTGTTGTGAGCCCACTCTGTGTGCTCACCCTCATTGGCTTGATGATCCATACGTACCTTATGTCTTGTGCCTGCTTACCTTAATTGGATGTGCCCACATCCCTTCCTTACTGTACAGGCTACATGCCCATTCTTAGAGGGCCATGGACACCTTTCTCTTATGGCTATATTGCCTATACAGCTACAGTACATATAGAGCTACTGTACCACTGTATTCCTTAACTTTTCGCTACCTTGCAATGACCCACATTTATCACTGTTCTTCAGAGATATGAGTGTGCATGTCCCAAGGGTGCTCAAAGTCATTACACACCGAGGTACCCCCACTATTTTGCTCTTAGTTGCTACACCATTCTTTGGTGCTTTGCGTGGCTTACAATTTAGTGTTTATTATACTGCTCTTACGTTGCTACACCTTTATTAGGTGCTTCGAGCAACCTGCAGCATAACAAAAGCGAAAAGTTCACTTTGCAGCTGTGACCATTTTTCAGACATGACGCCTGCTATTCCTCTCCATCTCAGAACTGTGTCTTCACTGGTCTGGCTATTGTTTAGCCTGCAGGACTAGTGTCTTACATCATTCCGCTTATAATGAACTAACCTTTTTTAGGTTTGCTGACTCATTGGAACTTGTAGCTCTCTACACTATCTGCTGTTTTGCTGGACTGTCCATTCTTTGGACTGACGACCTGGCAATCCTAAATCAAACTGTCAGCCAACCATTTTTTGGCACTGTCAACTTATCCCTCTACATTTTCAAGCTTGCCTTACTGTTTGCCCAAGGTGGTTGTCAAGACCACCTCTGCCACCTCCACCAGATTCGTCGAGTGCTTTCTCTCTAAGCAAAGGCAAATGTCGAGCTCCACCACAACCTTTACCCCGAAAGTACACACTGTGTAAACCTACCAGCAGTCCATACAAGTACTGCTATCCTGATCAACCTTGTTCTGTGACTCCTCCATCCTCCCTTTGAAACCCAGCTATCTTGGGTGCCTACCAAGAAAATGAGCTGGAGTCGGAAACAGATGTTGAACTGATAACCTTTGACAATAAGTCAGACTTAGGATCTATTGTTGGAGACACTCATATTCCAGACATTGATGAAGAGAATCTTATCCATGTCATGTCCTACACCACTGAAGGATTGAATCTCAGATCAGGATCCAGATCTGGGCAGGAATCCATGAAGCCCCCTTCCAATCAAGCTCTGCTGTTTAATCGAGAACTGACTGCTAAAGAGATTGAAGAACTTTGTGCTAAGTTTACCTCTACTACGATTGTCGATGTACATGTGTCCAAACAAAATGGAGGTCGCGAGTTTAATCTCAACAAGCCTCGTGTTTACAACAGCAATCATGATCTGTTCTTTACCTGGATCACTCAGGTTAAGGGGTATCTTCAAATTAATCAGCATGTGTATACTTCTGATCATCTACAGATTGGATTGACCTTGTCATTTATGACAGAAGGATCTGCTGCTGCCTTTGCCAAGGTCTATATTAATGAACATGACCAAAGCAGATGCTTGGAATACAAGGACGACTGGGATCAATTTGAAGCTCACCTTCATGCAACCTTCATATCCAGAAATCTGGAACATAAGGCCCAGATTGAACTTGTTATGCTAACACAAGGAAGCGATCCTTTTGAAACCTACATTTCTCGATTCCTTTCTGTCTTTAACTGCACCAGCTATAACAATGACAACTTTAATGGTGCTATATTCTTCAGACAAGGATTAAAGAAAGAAATCCGTGATTGGGTTCTAGACCACAAGGAACCTCGAACTGTTTTGGATTGGATCACATATGCTGGCCAAGCAGTAAGCAAGATCAAACAGAAACGAACTCTTGACAAAAAGAAAGCCAGGGAAACTCACCTGTCCCCATGGTATCATTACCCTTCCTGTCCCACAAGGGATCCTAATGCTATGGACATTGACAAGAGACATCAGAACAACAAGGAAAGAGGCAGAAGCCATGTTCAATTGGTGTGCTGTTTTAACTGTTCCAAAGAGGGACATTTCAGCAAGGACTGCCCAAGACTGAAGAAGAGAAGTGTTAAGGAAGTGGAAGTGGATGAAGGAGAAGTTGAGAAGGAATTGAAACCTTCCAAAGAGAAGGGTTTTTAAAGGGGCATTCTGAATCTTCCTCATGCAGTTTGCCCAGATCTAAAGATGTTTTGAGTGCTTGTGTTTCCTGTAATAGTATCACAGATGAATCCAAAATGTGTGCCCAGTCTATCTATGGAACACTTGAGCTTCTCAACTATGGAAATGCGAGGATACCCACCATGATCGACAGTGGCACAGAGGTAAATCTCATAGGAGCCTGGCTAGTGGCAAAGCTCAAGCTTCAAACTTATCCAGTAAAATGAACCTGGGACATTACTGCCTTCGATGGAAATGTATGATATACTGTCAAGAAGAAGGTTTTCCTGAAATGCTGGAACATAGTAAAACCTGTCCACAAGTTCCAAGTGCTCTGCTATGTGGGACCGATGGAAAAGGATCATTTGATCCTGGGGATGCCATGGCTCAAGAAGGAGATGCCAATTGTTAATTGGCATACACATAGGGTGGTTGGATGGGGTGGTTCCCCGGACAAGCAACCACTGAAGAAGACAGAAGTCAATGTGCATGAGGTCAAGAATGCCTCTGTAAATCGCACCACCATTTCCACTCAGTTGGAAGTAAACACGGGACTGCACAAGGTCCCCAATCTCCCAAAAGAGTACACTGACTTTGCTGAAGTCTTTTCCAAAGCTGATATTCTGATGCCCCACTTCTGTAAGGGGCTAGACCATGAAATAAAAATGAAGGAAGAATTTCAGAAAGGCAACAAGAAGTTGATGAAGAAGGCAACTTTATATCCAATGTCACCAGAAGAACTCAAAATACTGGATGAGCTCATCGATGAAAATTTGCAATGCAGCAAGATTGTGCCTTCAGATTCTCCTGTGTCAGCCCTGGTGTTTTTCATAGCAAAGAAGGATGGTAAGAAGCGGTTAGTTCAGGACTACTGGTACCTCAACTCCCACACAATTCATGACTCCTATCTGTTGCCAAATATACCACAAATGGTAGATGAACTTTGTGAGTCCAAGTATTTCGCCAAGTTCGACATAAGGTGGGGATTTACCAACATTAGGGTAAAACCGGAAGATCAATGGAAAGTGGCCTTTTTAACCCCTCATGGTCTGTTTGAGCCCACTGTTATGTTCTTTGGACAGTGCAATTTGCCACTGACTTTCCAGCACTTCATGGATATAATGTTCGTGGACCAGCTTCATAAGCAACAACAATGCAGATATATGGACAATGTCATAGTCCATGCCAAGACCATCCTGGAGTTATGAAAGTATGTACGGGAGTTTCTGGAAAAGTGCAAGAAGGAATGGCTACACCTGAAGATCTCTAAATGTGTTTTTGAAGCCAAAGAAATCAAGTTCCTTGGTATTGCACAGAGGATCTGGGGTTAAGGAAGGGTGAGGGCTGAGCACTTGCCTTAGTGGTTCAGTTAAAGCTTTGGACTTGTGAGTACTGGGAGAGTAGTTCTGAAGTGAGAATGAATATAAGAGATGAGCTCGTTACATCCTGTGGTGTATCCTACAGGGTATATATATATGAGTGGTGTGCACAGACCAGGTAGACTAGCACCATGATAAGAACTACCATAATTGTAAATAAGAGGACCTTCTATATGGGTACTACTCTGTCTTTCTACTAGGAATGTGTTATCTGGTAATCCAGTAGAAGAGAACACCGTAGAATAGTATGGAACAACTATTCTTAGAGTAACAATCTCATGTTAGTAATAACAGCAGGTAATATTTCCAACACTCCCCCTCGCTCTAATTCGGTTGGTTAACCAGACCTAATGACGAGCAATTTTCTTCAAACTTCTGCCAGGTTAAGGACTTGGTTAATCCATCAGCCCTTTGCCTTGTAGTATTGACATATTCTATGGCAAATAACCCTTCTTCAACACATTCACAAACAAAGTGCCATTGAATGTTGATATGTTTGGAACGACCATCTGAAACTGGGTTTTCTGCAATAAAACATGCACCCATATTATTGCAGTAAAGAATGGTCTTGTCCATCTTAAATGAAAATTCCTTGAAGAGCATATCAAGCCATTTTATTTGCCTGGCTAAATCACACATTGCCATATATTCTGCTTCAGTAGAAGAGAGAGTGATAGTTTTCTGTTTTCAGGATCTCCATGAAATAAGGGAGTTGCCATAATACATGGCATAGCCAGTAGTTGAATGATGAGTATCTTTATTTGAGGCCCAATTGGAATCAGCAAAACCATAAATTCTAGCTTCATTTCCATGATAATAAAGGCCTAAGTTCGAAGTGGATGCCACATAACAAACTATATGAAGAGCCTGTTTCAAATGAAGATTGGTAGGATTTGACATATATTGTGACATTCAGATAACCGAATATGCAATATCTGGTCTGGTTCCCAAAGCCATATAAAGGAGAGATCCTATAACTGATTGGAATCTTGATCAAAGCTGAGAATTTGACTGGTAATTTTCTGGAGCCTTTTCTGGAATATAACCAGCAGGTAAAGGTGTGCAAACAGAAGTCGCATGCTCCATTCTGAATCGTTTAACAACCTTTTGAACATAAGGAATTTGATCTAACCAAAGTTCACTGGTTTGGCAGTTATGAGTTATCTGGATACCAAGATACTCTTTGACTTCGCCTAAATCTCTTGATTCCCATTTCTTCATAAACTTGTCTTTCTTCTTTTGAAGTAAATTCTTATGTGAAGCGAGGAAGAGTCCATTGTCAACACAAACCAAGAATACAACACTTCTGGCTTTTGATTGATAATAATATACTCCAGCATCAACCTTTGATCAGAGGAATCCCATCTGAAGGAGTGATTGGTGTAACTCTTTGTTCCATGAGAGTGCTGCTTGCTTTAAACCATAGAGTGCTCACAGCAACCAATAGACTTTGTGCTCTTGACCTTTGACTTTAAAACCATCCAGTTGTTCCATATATACAGTGAGTGAAAAAACCCTTGCAATGTTTCGCTAATTTGCACTAAGTGCAGTGTAGCACCGGAGGGCGTGGGAATCTCGCTTGGCAGTAGTGGGATGGATTGTAGTACTGACTCTTGGCTACCAAGGGGTCACTTTATCACGTGATTCTGTCCAGTGGTTGTTGAGATATGCTGGTTTTAAAAAAGGTACACCATTGCAAGGGTTTATTCACTTTTGGCCAGGGTGATGGAATCTCACTCAAATGAAGGGATAATTGTGGTTGTTTGGTCCTACAAACAAAGATACACATATCAACAATGTGTCTGAGTTCCAAAAAGTTCCCACACTTCTTTGTTTCCAACCTCTACCACCATGAGATCCATCTCTGCCACCCAAAGGAATACTATCCTGACTATGCTTGATGCTGGTCACTCTGCTTCCTCTATTGCCTCTAGTACTGGCCTCCATCTCTCTACCATCTCTAGGCTTTGTTCCAAGGAGTATTCCACCCTGCAAAAGTCCACTGGAGGTCATCCATCCAAGCTTTCCCCTGCCAATGTCTGCCATGCCATCCACCTCATCTCCACTCACAAGGCAGAAAATGCTGTCCAGGTGACCAAAACTCTTACCAATATCATCAACCAGCCCCTCCACCCAAACACTGTCTGGCAGCACCTAAAGAAGACTGGTATGAAGGCTGTGGTCAAGTGTAAACATCCTATCCTCTCTGCCAAGCATCACAAGGCAAGACTTGATTTTGCCTATGCTCACAAGGATTGGACTCTGGAGGACTGGAAGAGGGTGGTATGGTCTGATGAGACTAAAATCAACTGCCTGGGCTCAGATGGTCACAAATGGGTTTGGAAAAAGCCAGGGGAGAAGCTGAATGATAGGCTAGTGGAGGGGACTCTGAAGTTTGGAGGAGGTTCTCTCATGATGTGGGGCTGTATGACTTGGGAGGGTGTTGGATATGCCACCAAGATTGATGGGAGGATGGATGGAGACCTTTACCTCCAAATTTTGAAGGATGAACTACAAGATTCCCTTGAGTATTATGGTCTTCATCCTCCTGACATCATCTTCCAGCAGGACAATGACCCCAAGCACACCTGCAAGCAGGTCAAGGAGTGGCTGGAGGAGCAGGATTTTAGGACTATGGTATGGCCTGCACAGTCCCCTGACCTCAACCCCATAGAACATGCCTGGGGTTACCTCAAGAGGAGGCTTGCAGAGTATGAGCATCCACCCAAGGGAATACTGGAGTTGTGGGAGAGGACTCAGGTGGAGTGGAATAATATACCAGCTGAAGAGTGTCAGAAGTTGATTGAAAGCATGCCTAGGAGGGTTGAGGCAGTGCTTAAAGCAAAAGGAGGCTATACCAAGTACTGATATCCCCCATATACCCTTCCATTACCAAAAGTGAATAAATCCTTGCAATGGTGTACCTGTTTTAAAACCAGCATATCTTGATGACTACTGGATGGAATCACGTGATACAGTGACCCCTTGGTAGCCAAGAGTCAGTACTACAATCCATCCCACTACTGCCAAGCGAGATTCCCACGCCCTCCAGTGCTACACTGCACTTAGTGCAAAATAGCGAAACATTGCAAGGGTTTTTTCACTCACTGTATTTCCTCATCTAGCTTGCCATATAAGAAGGCAGTTTTCATGTCTAATGCTTCCATGTCCCAATTGTGCTGTGCTGTGTGAGCTAGGAGGATCTGCACTGTTTCAAAGTGTGCAACCAGGGAAAAGGTATCTTCGAAGTCTATCCCATACTCTTGAGTAAAGCCTTTTGCTACTAGTCTGGCTTTGTGACGACCATAGCTTTTAATAGCATAGACCCATCTTGATTTGACCAATTTTCATCCTGGAGGAGGATCCACAAGTGTCCATACTTTTCTTTCTTTGATCAATTTTAATTCATCCTTCATTGTGTCAAACCAAATGGTTTGTTCAGTTTTTGGGAGTTTGAATATATCCCTAAACTGTTCTGGTGCTTGTTTAATCTGCACAGCTAATAAGGTCACAAATGAGGCATCTCTGCTCTCATCGGTTTGTGCTCCCAGAAAATGCAAAGGTCCTGCTTCAGGTTGTTGTTCTTCCTGTGCTTCCTTTTGTTTACCCTTATCCTGTGGTTGTGGATTCTGCGCAGGGTGTTTTTCACAGATAGCACAGATAGATTGTTCAACCATTTTATGCACTGCATCCCTTTTCTCTTGAATTTCTTTTTCTATCTCAACCAGGTCTCTTCTCTCTCCATGAACATTTCCAGGTCATAAAGGGGGGAATCTCATTTGAGGTCATTTGGGATGATCTCTAGCAATGAGAACTGGTCATCCAGGTTCAGCAGGAATATTATGAGGTTTATGAGGATGTTGCAACCATTCTTCTCATATTTGTGGTGCATCTTGATTGGTACATGGGTTCACCCTTGGTGGGATATCCCTAGGTGGTATCTGTGGAAGTCCAGCATCCTGGTCATCATCACCATAATCCTGTGGTGGGTCATTCTGTTGTAATGGACTTTGTGGTTGAGATTGGGGTCTCTCATCCATTGGCTGATCAGGCCCATTATCCATCCAATCATCATTGGTAGGTATGTTAGTTTCTTTTGGTCATTGGTCTGTCACAGGGATAAGGTTGGAGTCATTGGATTTGTTCTCCTTTCCTTCATTCATACTACAAAAAGGAAAAACTTCTTTGGCAAATTTTGCAGTTCTTGCTATAATAATTTTCTGGCCATTAAGGAACCTATAACCTTTGGTATTGGGTTCATAGCCCAAAAATACCATTTCAACAGCATGTGGTTCCAATTTGTCTTTCCATTGATCTTTTGGAATCCAGACATAAGCTAGACATCCAAAGACTTGGAAATATGAAATGTTGGGTTTCTTGCCTAAGAATAATTTGCAAGGTGTCTTCCAAAGGGATCTCCACAATGGAGTGTGATTATAAACATGTGAGGCAGCATCAAAGGCAAAGTTCCAAAAGTGTTTTGGCACACAAGCATGATGGCAGATAGAACCAGCCTTCTCAAGAATAGTGCGATTAAAACATTCAGCTTGTCCATTTTGTTGAGGTTGGTCCACAATTGACAACTCATGAACAATTCCCTTTGAGTTGAGGAGCATTTTAAACTCAGCACCCATAAACTCTCCCCCTCGATCTGAACGAAAAGTCTTCAAAAGACAACCAGTCTGTCACTCAACAATGGATAACCAATCAGAAAAGCGAGACAGGGTATCAGACTTGAGTTGGAGATAAAGGCAAAAGCCAAACAAGGAGTAGTCATTGAGTAGAGTAAAAACATATTTCGCTCGATAATAGGACTCAACAGGAAGTTCAAGGAGATCTGCATGAACTAGCTCAAGTGGAGCAGAAGCTCTCTTGGACAAAGCATGAAAAGGATCTGATGCCATTTTGCCAGAAGCACATCCATGACATGTGGGTAGGGATTTCACGATTAGCTCAGCAGGAAATCTGGAAACATGGTGAGAGCAATTTTTGATAACAGAAATGCCTGGATGACCAAGGCAATTATGCCAAAGAATATATTGATCCAATTCGATAATTCCTAGGTCTACAGTCTTAATGGCACTGGAGGAATGGACAGGAACTCCATAGAACCAGTGCAACTGTGAAGTAGACAAGCATGTTGCCTTGAGGACTTCATGACCATTGGGAGTATGAATCACCTCATGCAGTTTCATTGCATAGCTCTTATAACCATCTTTTAAGAGCTGATTTTGTGAACATAGGCATTTGGAGAAGTCTCCATGAATTACATCTCATAAGGTCAGGTAATTGTTGGATTCCAACTTTAGGATGACTGTTCCTTTTCCATATAACTTAACAGGTTCATGTCCAGCAGTATGACCAAAAGCTGGTTTAGGAAACTTTCTATATGACATAAAGTCAGTGCGACAAGGGGTGACATGATTTGTGCATCCCAAGTCTAACATCCACATGCAATTTTTACCTTCCTGGATATGTGTGTGATTGGTTTCCAAATCACAAGGATAAGCATCATAATCATAATCATTGGAAATACCATATGAAAAGCCAGATGCTCCCTCTATAGCAGGGTCCAGATCATAATCATCAGGTAAGCATACATATTTTACAGGTTTAGGATATTTATGCTCAGATACCAAAGCATGAAACTCTTGTAAGGATACTGTTACTCAAGGATGGTTATGCCTAGATCCTTTAACCTTTTTATGAATGCATGGTACACATTCCTCTCTCTCATTACTAGTGCCATATGTGGGGGCATCCTCCATTCTACTTCTGGATCGATCAACACATGGATCGGAGTTGGATGGGTCATGTGCTGAGTTCTCAACATCAGCAGACATCCATCTCCTCCTCTCCAGAGCTGGAATACCACGTGATTTGGCCAGATCTGGTAGTGCCCATAGACATAGCTGGGATACTGTTTGAAGGCATGTTGAGCATTGACAAGGTATATTAACAGTGGAACCTGGAAGAGCATCATCAACATACCCAACTGTTTTTGGTTCATCTCTAGACAGAACCAGGACTGGAGTAATTTCATCATTAAACTCCTCAAAGTGAGAAGCATCGTTGGCAGAGGCTGTTTGCAAATTTATATGATATGACTCATAGCCTTGGTCATATTCCTCGTTATACTGGTCATATGATTCATTTTCACAATCCTGGGATTCCTCAGGATCTTGATCATTATAGTCAACAGCAGAAAACCACCCATGACCACGACCACAAGACCAACATGCATGCTGCTTTCCTTTTCCTTGTCCCTGTTGTTGATGTTGTTGATTTGAGGGAGGATAAGGTGCTCCCCCTTGGGAAGGACCGCCTTGACCTCTAAAAACCCCTCTTCCTTGGTTAGACTGTGACCTGTCAATATGTTGCTTGGTAGGATTATTTCCACGGCATTTGCGGCAATGCAGAGGTTTAGAGAGATGATTAATTAAGGGTTGTGCCTGAACATGAGAAGGTCTGGCTTCAGCATTATTGGTCTCAAGTTTGGGCAAATTGGACTGCCCAGTATGGTGTGACACTAACTCTTTTAAGTGTGGAATGACATCTGCCATTTTCAGATCAGCTGTTTTTACTGAAGATAAAATATTCGTGGGACCAGCTCCCCATTTGTTGGTAAAGGCTCCACATAACATCATACACTGGACTGGCTCGGATAAAGTAATATTTTGAGTCACAAGCGACCCAAGGATCATATTCACTTCTGCAAGTTTGGATCCCAAATCATCAGAAGGATTAATCCAAATCTTGAGAAGTCTCAAGAAGTCCATATAAGCTGATACAGCCATGGGAGCTCTGTAAGAAGCTTGAAGTGTGGTCCACATTTTGTTTGCAGTATCCTTGGATTCCAGGGAAATGGCTATTACTGGGTCACAGTATAAGAGGATGGTTCCCATTCCTTGATTATTTTTGGTTTCCCAAGCCTTTACTGCAGCAGCATTTGTAGCAACAGTCCGATTGGGGCAAGTTTCTGTCCCATTTACAATGCTCCATACATCCAGAGTTATGAAATATCCTTTAATCATAGCTTTCCAGGAAGCATAATTAGAACCATTAAGATGTGGGATGTTTTTAGAGACTGATGTTTCCTTCTGGTCGGCCATGATGAAACTAGAAATGTTCTAGAATCAGCATGTTGTCAAGAACCTGATTGCCATCAGTGGATTTCTGGATTGCATGATGGATAGAATGTCATTGTCATTGCGAAGGTCTTTTCTTGCAGGTTTTCAGGATTCCTGAAGCCTGTGGTTTATATTTTTGCAGCGGAGTAGAGTTGCCTTTTGCAGAATAATGTCGCCAGCCTAAATGTAATTTTTCGAATTTATGGAAATCCAGATCTTCGAAATAGTGATATGCCAATAGATGTGGATAGCCAATTTCACAAAGTGAATAAGTTCTATGTTCATCTCATAACACAACACCTCCATGGATTCCAATGGAGTAGGGGAGAATGAACTGAGAATATCACTGTGATTTATGGCACATAACTTGAAAAACATTTATTCTATCGGCATAACTAATGTCCCTATAATATCCTTCATGTCCATAACTGGCATAAGGCTCAGAAAAATTTCTGGGAAGTGGATAATTCCTTGGCAGCTCAGTTAGCATGTGCTCTTTGACGATGTCTGGAATAGATTCCTCTGGGGGGCCTAGAGAAAATATCTTTTCCATCACCTTTGTCCATTTCATGCTGAAGGTCGAGTAAAATCGTCGACTTGCTGGGCCATAGGACCCATCGCATAACTCTCCCAATAGATTGCCAACAGAGATGTTGTGATTCTTCCTCATACCACATTCTCTGCTCCAGATCGATACTGTATTTAAGATCCTGCAATGATAGTACAACCTTAGGATCTCTTTGCTGTTCACCTGTCTTTGTTCTACTCCAGAGGTATCCTGGTGTGCATCCGAGACTTGTTTTGTCAGAGTTCCAAACTCCTTGGAAAGTGCTTTCCAGATGGTGGTGCCAAACCCAAAGAGAGGGGATGAATCCAGCAAACTTGATGAAGTCATAGGAAGGATGGGCTCTTCCTTTAAAGTAGAAGAAGATGTTGTTAGTGAGGGTGAACATGGGAATCATATGAATGGCTGGATCTTCATAAGTGAACAAAGGAATATCTACTCCGTTGAAATTAGCAATGGCATGCGGAGTTGATGTGGGAGATAGTTTGGGAAGGCAATCGACGAAATAAGAATGAAATGACACATGAGTACATGGGTTGTAAAAAGGTGAGGAAAAGTCGATGTCATCAGGTCATTTTAGATAACTCCAGGAAAATTCCATGGAGATGGCGGGGACAACAGAATGTTGGGTAGGCATACACAAGAAAAAGGCTCTCTCATGATCTCCATAAGCTGCTTGTCTCCAATGGCTAGCTTTCTCATGATATAGTTCTTCAATATATCCGATAATGTGCTTGATGTACCTAGCATGCGAATGCTCTTCCATTGTACTCACCTTCTCCAATGCAATAGTGGTCTCATGCTCAACTGCAATTGGGAAGGGTTGGGAAGGCAAAGCAGGTTTGGTAATAAGTGCATTCCAGTTGATAGTGACAGCAGACATCTGGATACCAAGATGTGCATCAGCAAATGAACTCGAGAGGAGATGATGAAAGGATGTGACTACAAGAGATCAAACTTGGCTAACTGGTTCAGATCCTTGTCATCCTCATCGGGAGTCGAAGGGGAAAGCTCAAGGAGGTCATTAGGACGTCCTCCGAGCAAGTCTGGGTCAACTGGGTTCTCAAGAAAAGCACTAGGCCCATAAAAATGTTGGGGCCATCTCCAGTAAAAGTTAGGGTCATCAAGGACAGGTCTCTGATGAACTGGTAACTCTATAAGATAAGGCAGTGGAGATATCAGATATCGAGGAACAGGATCTAGGTTGGGTTGGTAATCTAAATCCCAAAATTTGTGTGCCTCATAAGAAGGCAGGGAAATCCAAGGAGGTTCCAGATCTTTGGCCTCAACAAGGACACCTACACAAATGCACAACTGATGATAGCACCCCAAGAGAATACAATATTCCTGATAAGAGGAATATATGCCATGCCAGGTAGGGAGACCTAAAAAAGTACCCCACATCACAGTAGACAAAACCAACACAAGATTAAAAGGACCACCAACCACATTAATGACATATACTGCCTGACAAACACCTAGAATGAATGAAAGCATCAAGGTGGCCAAAGCCCAACCTAGCGCTTCAGGTCCATTCAATGGCATAGTCAATGATGAATGTCTTCCTCAATGATCTATTGTCCATTAGATGATAAGCACCCATTTACTCAGGGCTCACAACCTATTGTGCAGAGGATCTGGGGTTAAGGAAGGGCAAGGGCTGAGCACTTGCCTTAGTGGTTCAGTTAAGGCTTTGGACTTGTGAGTACTGGGAGAGTAGTTCTGAAGTGAGAATGAATATAAGAGATGAGCTCATTACATCCTGTGGTGTATCCTATAGGGTATATATATATGAGTGGTGTGCACAGACCAGGTAGACTAGCACCATGATAAGAACTACCATAATTGTAAATAAGAGGACCTTCTATATGGGTACTACTCTGTCTTTCTACTAGGAACGTGTTATCCAGTAATCTGGTAGAAGAGAACACCGTAGAATAGTATGGAACAACTATTCTTAGAGTAACAATCTCATGTTAGTAATAACAGCAGGTAATACATATTTCCAACACTCAGGATGAAAATCTCCAAAGGAAACATTCAAACCATGTCAGTTAAGACTGATGCTGTCGAAAGCTGGCTGACCCCACATGCCTTAAAGGATGTGCATTCATTCTTAGGGTTCTGTAACTTCTACCACAGGTTTATCCCCTCCTTCTCACAAATTGTGAGACTGCTTCACAACCTGTCGAAGAAAGACACCAAATGGCGATGGAACAGCAAAGAGAACGAGGCCTTTGAAAAAATGAAGTCCTTGTTATGTTTGGCACCCATCTTACAAATTCTGGACCATCGTAAACCCTTTGCCTTACTTACAGATGCCTCCAAGGTTGGCACAGGTGTGGTACTTGCACAAAAGGGACCTGATGACAAATGGCACCCCTGCCATTTCCTGTCTGAGTCGCTAATAGGAGCTGAACAACATTACCAGGTCTTCAATCTGGAAATGTTGGCCATTATTTGTGCATTGGACACCTTCTGGCACTACTTAATATCACCAGTAGAACCCACAGTGATCTTCATGGATCACAAGAACCTTACATATTGGTGCCACCTGCAAAAGTTAACTCCTCAGCAAGCTCGATGGCTCAACACCCTCCAGGGATATCCAGTCCTGTTTTCTCACAAACCTGGCAAGTTAATGGGAGTGCCCGATGCTCTTTCCCGACGACCTGACTATGGTGAGGAACCTGCTGTCACAGCTGCTGCCCTTCCCGATGCCATGTGGCTTGAGGGGGGGGTGAATTCCAACAATTCCCACATTTTTGCTTCTGATCAAACTCAAAATGCCAACATGGCCTTGGACCAATGCTGCACGATGGATGTGAAAAAGGTTGGCCACTGCCAAAAGGGAATTTATGTTATTTCGAAAGAGGTATATGATCGTGCCATGAGTGAAACACCAAAGGACATTACCCTTTCCGAAGAAAATCCCAAAGTACAAACGGCTTCAGACAGAACAAAATGCTACAAACAACAACTCTATATACCACCCAAGACACATAAGCAATGTTTGCACGATGTAGTAGGGGAGAGGGGAGGTACAAAGAGCAGAAGGGAGCTTAGTCAGTGGGAGATGTTTGGGGGACATACAGATGTAACATAACTACAACATGAATGAGCGACAGGGCAGTTCAGACCACAGCCCAGATGCCCAACCTACTCCAACGTGGTGATGAGAGTGTGTCGAACCCACCACAACGAAGTCACTCGGACAGGTAGAACCATTCAGCCATGCCAAACTAATGCTGAATGAACCCACATGCTGAAACCACCCTGTTCCAACCCGCACACTGCAGGCTGCCTGGGAGCCAGCCATCAATCAATCTGCTGCCTAGACAGAACCAACCAAGAGACAAGTGGGGACACTACAGAGTGCAAGCAGCACCTGCCAACATGTCCCCAATGCCATCACCACTCAGCACCCTGCTCAATGACAGCGACTTTGGACTAGCCTCTGATAGAGAACTGGCACTGGACTCGCCACCAGAGTACATGTTGACCAGAGCAATCCTGCCATCAAGACCACAAAGCCCTGACTCGGACAACAACACATACCTCGGAATCTTCAGAACAGCAGTACCAACAGTCCCAGCAGCACACAATCCCACGGCAACCATAACACAATGACTCCTACCTATGCAATACAACACATGTGCCCTGCCTTACACAACAGTACCACCAACAACAACACCAACACCAGCTCGGAGCGGGCTGCGACTCAGAGCATTGCAACACATGATGGAGACACTAAAGCCGTTTAAGGGAGACAAGGATGAAATGCAAGACCTGCAAATGTTCTTGCGAACATTCAACTGCATTATGAGACTTGCTGGTGTAACAGACGAAGGAGAAAAGATAGAGGTGCTACAGGACTATATCACACCATGGTCGGAAGCACAAAAATGGTATGACAATCTAACAGTGTCACAGCAGGCGTCCTGGGCAGAGGCCATTAAGGTGTTCAATGAACAGTGGGAGCTGCTACCCCAAGTGGAAAAGACCCCAGAAAAGTACCAGGAGGAATTAACAGTGCTAAGACTGGAGGATACAGAGGTAGGAACAACAAAGGAGGTAAATGGGACAAAGGTGTGGATGCATGTTGCATGGGAAAAGGAGGCACTATGCCTGGCAAAAGTGGTGGGCATGGAAAGTAATGTGGGTCTCATCCAGATAGTCCACAAAAACCTGCCAAAGATCATATGGAAGTTAATGATGCAGAAGTATGCAACATTCGAGGACCTTACCAAAGCAGTAAAGGACTTGGACATAGATGACATGACAAGGGAAAAAGAGGATGCTGATGAATGAAAGAGAGAAGAAGCAGAAAGAGAGAGGCTGATCCTCCAGCAACAGAAGATGTCACTCGCAGAACTGGCGATGCAACTCCAGTGACTCACAGTATGATCACAGCCTCCTCCAACACGAACACCAGCACAACAAACTACTGGCACGACCACATGGTTCGCAGTCCAACAGACCCAGAGTGCCCCCAAAGCACAAATCCCACTCACAGACACACAAAGAGAAACCATACGCTGCCATGTCAGCATGTTACCACACCACACAGCAGACACAGCTGGGTGGAGAGCATACCAGGCACAGGTAGCACAGTGGGGAAAAACACATGGTGAAGGTACATGAATCTCAGAGAATACTCCATTTCCCCTCAAACCGGGGACAGCAATCATCTGCTCTGGAGAATGCTACAGATGTGGAATGCATGGGCACACCAGTAGGAACTGCCCAGTGCCCCCAGGAGACCCAATATGACTAGACGCATGGGAAATGGCTTGGAGAGCGCTATGTGGCAGAGCATTGGGACCATACAACAGAACAACCGCTGCAGACATTAGGCTGGTAGACACAGAGGAGCAGGAAAAAGAAAATGGGTCGTTGTAGCGGATGGAATGACGACCCACACGTTATCAGATGTATCTCAAGTACTGCATGCAAATCAACATGTATCAAATGGAGACAACACCATCAATATATACTCCGTGCTCGCACAAACCGAGAGTACGATAAGCATCAATAACAAAACCATCCCATTCATGAACAACATCATGATAAAAAGTGACAGTGGCAAACTGGTACGACTACATGCCCTCTTCAATGATGGAGCAATGGTGAACACAATGTGTACAACAGTCTTCAAGACTGTCAAACACAGATTAAGGGGGTGGACTCACAGCTCTTGAACACTACAAATGGCTAACGGTTCCATAATTCCAGCAACTGCCCAATGGACAGGAAAAGTCCACGTCAGAACAACTGAAGTACAGACAACGTTCACCATATTCAACAGCGGGGGAGGATGGGCCTTTCTAGCAGGGAAGCCCTTACTACATGCACTAAGAGCAATACATGAATACGTGACAGATAAGCTAACCGTTACAGATGGAAGCAACACATCAGTACTGGACAACAAGTACTATGATACAAGGCACGAACAAATCATGGGAACCAAACACCAAACCCTAGATGTTAAACAATGACTGCAAGAACAACCAGAAGCAGCAGAGACATATACAACAACACCAACAACAGACGATATATTCACAAGGCAAACAGACCCGTTTAATCCATGGCGAGTTGATTATATTCTTAATGCAGTCACTCTTGGACATGACCTCACAGAAACAGAAAAAGAACAAGCCAAAGCATTCATTGCGGAGTATGCAGGCATTTTTGCATGCTCAATAAAAGAGGTACTACCAATACCAGGAGCAAAAATTAACCTCAATGTACTGGCAAACGCATCGTTCCTGACAACAGTATGACAGTGGCCACTAACGCCACTGCAAAAAATGTTCATGCACAAGTGGGTACAACAAATGCTAGATGCTGACATGATAGAATCAGCAGATATAGTGCACATCAAGCACGTTGCACCTACTGTGCTCACACAAAAAACCCACAATAACAAGATAGGGTTAATGCTGGAGGACCTACAATGTGTGCTAAATGAACAGTGCGAGCAAGCAGGAATTGACCCACCATTCCTGAATGTCAATGCCACCAAGGAAGAACAAATGGACGGGGCAGACATGGAACCCAAAGACATGAAATGGAGGGTCACACAAAATTTTGGCAAGCTCAATAAAGTCACACATATACCCCTGCTACACCAAGGAGACATATGGGCAAAGCAACAAAGACTAAGTGGACATAGGTATGTCTCAGTTTTCAACTTCACATCAGGTTTCTATGCCATCACAGTGCCGGATGAATGGAAACCATACTTGGCCTTCTTTGTAGAAGGCAGAGGATATTTCTGGTATAAAAGGATGCCAATGGGACTCATGGGAGTGCCAACAACATTCTCTGCAGTAGTGACAGACAAGTTACATGACCTACTGGCAAGCAACACAATAGAGCTGTTTGTGGATGACAGTGGATGCAGAGATGACATGTTTGGAGGAATGCTAGCAACACTATGGCAAGCATTCCAACGTATATGTGAACATGACCTATCGCTCTCACCCACAAAGTGCTGATTATTCATGACCGAAACAACGTTTGCCAGTGCAGCAGTAAGCAAAAAAGGAGTACAACCAGACTTAGCTAAGTTAATGGCCATTATTAACTGGAAACGACCAGAGGACACACTGAACCTATGTTCATTCCTAGGACTTACAGGCCACTTCCAGGACCTAATCAAGGGCTACATGAAAGTCGAAGGACCACTATGCAACCTAGTCAAGCAGGTCGAGGTCCTGCAGCCTGTAACCAAATCAACATACCGAAAGGCAATGACTAACTACAAACTAGCAGACAAGTGGACAATGGAGCATACAAGAGCATTCATGGAACTCAAGACAGCCTTAACAAGTGAACCAACGCTACATGCACCAAAATACAATGGCAGTCCGTTTATAGTCACAACAGATGGGTGCCAAGAAGGGCTGGGAGCAGTACTAATGCAGAGAGTACAGATTCAAATGCCAGGTGGCAAAACAGTCAACAGAACAGTCCCAATTGTGTTCGCATCAAAAAGAACCTCAGCGGCAGAATGCAAGTACAAACCATTCCTGCTAGAGTTCGCAGCACTCAAGTTCGGACTCAACCACTTCTCAGACATCATATGGGGTTACCCAGTAGAAGTTGAAACTGACTGCCAAGCACTGAAAGACATACTAACAAACAACAATTTGACAGCAGCTCATGCAAGGTGGAGGGACAGCATACTAGCCCACAACATCATAGCGGTAAGACACATACCAGGCAAACTAAATGTAGTTGCAGATGGACTCAGCCAGCAATGGGACAACACGGAATGTGCAGGCAATGATGGTAGTGACTGGTCAGTAAACCTGGAACCAAGAGTGCTAACAGACATAGTCAACGATATCTTCACAATCGACTGGGTAGACGAAGAACAACAAAAAGCTAAGAGAGCAGTTTGCAAGTGAACCAATGTTCCTAGAAGTCATCAACACAATACTAAACATAGATACCATGGCAAACCCAAGAGATCACAGCAGGGCAAGACACCATGCATCCCAATACATTATCGAGGGCAGATGCCTGTGGAGAATATATGGGAAAACGAGCATACAGCTGCAAAGCCAAATGGAATGTATAATGCGCAAAGAAGTGGAACACCAGGCATATATGTTGCACTGCACAGGAGGACATTGGGGACATGACGCACTGAAGATAGCATTAACAGACAAGTACTTCTCACCTAAACTTGACATCTCAATCATGAATGCGATAACAAAATGCACTAAGTGCAAAAATTTTGGGTCACCACACATACACTCACTCCTTGAACCAATCACATGCAGACACCCATTTGAACTACTAGTAGGAGACTACCTCAGTATGCCACAAGGGAAGGGTGGCTACCACACCCTAGGACTGTTTCTAGATACGTTCTCACAACACCTATGGGTCACGAAGTTCAAAACTGTGGGCACAGCAAAAACAACCACCGATAGTCTATCAGCAATCTTTAACACATTTATGGCACCAGAAATGTTCATGATGGACAGCAGAAAACATTTTGATAATCATGCGGTGAAAGAGTTTTGTGCTAAGTGGTCTTGCAAACATTATGTAGTGGCAGCATACTCACCATGGATCAATGGCCTAGTAGAAGGCACAAACAAGTTGCTGTTACACATACTAAAAAGGCTGTGCGCACCAGAAGTAGGAGAAGATGATGACAAACCAGCATGCTGGGAAAACCTGCTGAGAACATGGACTGACCACCTTGATGATGCAGTCTGGGCACTAAATAACCGTATACTACTGGCCCTCAAACATACCCCAAAAGAACTGCTACTAGGCCTTGTAGTAGACACAAAGTGCAGAAGACCCAAAGACTGCGTTATGCCCATAGATGCCATCCAAGCATCAGCACACATAGCACATGCAGAACAACAGTGCCTGGACAGGTACAACGAGGTAGTGCGACACGCAGTCAAGTGCAAAAGTGCATTTGACAAAAGACTATGGAAAAAACAACCCAGAGAAGTAGTCTTCCACAAAGGACAACTCGTACAGATTTACTGCAGCGATACTGACTACACATTCAAAACAGATCAGAAATTGATACCAAAATGGTCAGTGCCATACTGTGTATCGGAACGAATATGAAATGCATACAAGTTAGAAACCCTACAAGCAATACCACTACAGGGAGACTACAGTGCAAGAAGACTACGTGCATTCGAACCAAGACTGGTGTAGAGAACAGTAGAACTAAACTCTGGGGAAGGGCCTCGAATGAGACTGGTGTGAGTAGGTACTTCATCCCTGAAGGGGCTTCAGGAGCCTAGCACAGGTCCTCTAGAGAGCACTCTTTAAAGCCAATAGATAGATGGAGGGTATCTCCAGACACTGTGTGTGCACTACTACTGAGGTCCGAGTGTCATCGACTGAAGCTCCCTTCATGCTCTACATGCATCTGACTCCTTGCACAGGCTTAGTCAGTGCCCGGCTACACCCACCACTCCCCTCGAACCCCTAAGTCTCTCCCTCCAAGACCCTCTTCGCCCTTCAACCCCTTCCTCTGCCTCTCGGACGATTCCCCCTGCCCTCAGACACCTTCCTACAGGCCGTTGACCCTCCACTGAGCCTCCCACTACCCTTTTGAACCCCTCGCACCACCTCCTCGAAACCCTCAACACCCTCAAAACCCTCTATCCTCTTTCTTTCTCATAGTAGGGGCCTAGCTGCACCTGCATCCAATGGGGGCTTTAGATAGCAACCATCCCTGGTCATCATGTCTCTCCAACTTCGAGAGGCTTCGAAGCTTGGTCAAGGTCTCAGCTGTCCTTTGATTGGGTTTGACATCGCATTCTCAGCTTCCGAATGGCGCATGTAAGCTTTGGATTAATGCAACTTGCTTTGAGGGCTCACAGGTTCTGGTCGAAGCATCGCAAGAACCCAAACAAGCTCTTCAAAGGTAAGATACTCGTTCAATGCTCCATCGAGCCCTTGGAACCTGCAAAGATAGTCAGATCTTTGAGTTACCATAAAGATAGCGAAGCAGAGAGTATTTTAGAAGCTCTTAGGCATAGATTTGAGTCCACTTGTGCTCCTCATCACACCGTTGCTCTTTTGCATGACACAGCACAGTTAGCACAATTTGGGCCAGGTGTAAATGTAGTGGGGAATGTGAATAGGAAATTATAAGTTTATTTTGACATTTGCACATTCATGCAATTCCAAATATTGTTGACTGAAAGAATGACAGCGAAAATTTGATTAGTTGGCTGCTGCACTGCACAGGTGTAAATGTTGTCACAAATTCCGAGTTTTGGCACCGAAAGTACAGCCATGAGAACATCAAATTTTGCCTTGAAGTTCGCAACTGGGCTAAACTTGAAGTTCATCCATAGCAAAAACAGGGGACTGAACTTCAAATACTGATGAACATCAGGAAAGACCTCCTAAAGTGGAAATAAAATTTAGGCACAAAATGTGGGACCAAACTTCCAGTATTTCTACAGAATAGATAAAGTGCATGATCATCACCCACTGCTTGCATGATCATCGTCCGACTTTGGCCTGCCATGGTGTCTGTCATCCCATCGCCCCATCGCCCCAATGCTGACACTAGTTCCTTTCCAATGTTATTGCTAATCCTATTGAGATGAGCTTAGTTCAAGGCGATCATCCAAGCTAATCACATCATAGCCACTTACCTTACATAGTGAAAGTACGACAACATGTTCATGTGAAACAGCCCACCATGCAAAATGACTTATGACCCAAGACACTTGCACACTTTCTAGCTTCTCTTCAAGAGCAGAAGAGTAAAGTTTCACAGGGAAATGTGGATATGCAGCATAGGGATCAGTACCAATAGTGGCTAATGACTGCTGTTGCTGGACTGCAAAATGCCACAAACCCTCAGATTCATAGATATATTTGATACTCCCTGGAACAGGGGATAGCCACCAATTTCCTTGTGAATAGAACAGGATGAGCAAGTTACCAATGTGGGTGGATGACTGGCAATAGTAAACTCCTGGTGCATGTTTGAGCCGAGCCCTTAGTATGACTTTGCATTGTCCAGTGAGGGGGAATAGCTCCTCAGGAACATTCGTTGCCTTTGGATTGAAGGTGTCAATGTCATCACCATCATCGTTGATCTTGTCCAGGGTACTGTATACACGATCAAGGAGAACTTTGCATTCATGTATGATGGGCGGACAGTCTGATTGCAACATCCAGCCTCGCAACTTTGCACCCTTGAGAAAAGATTGGAACATGGTTGCCTCCAGTTCTCCTGGAAAGTGTGTTAGCACATTGCACACAGTGCAGAGAGCACACTGACCAGACTTATGATTGCTGGGGAGGCACTGCAAGATTCCAATAAGGCATTCGAAAGGGAATGTCCACCATGAATGTACAGGACCAAATAGCAAGAGATAGTCATAAACGTGAAAGGCAGCATGGTGGTTTGGTCGTAAATTGAAGGTTGGGTGGACACCCTTCAAGTTCCTTACATAGTTGGCAATGTTCTGGTGATAAGCAGACACCTGCTTGAGAGTCATTGTCCGTGCACAGGCAAGATGGATTGCAGAGACCAAGATACATGGTGTGATTGAGGATAGACTTCAGCTGAGTCTCAGAATCTGCCCAAAGACTGATGAGAGCAATGGGAATATATATAGTAACAAGCCATCGCCACTCACCAGCTTTCATTGTACCTGCAGAAGCATCTCCAAAATTTTTTGGCACTGGCCCGAGCCATGATGGCACAACAGTGTCACAGATAACACTTCTAATCCACTCGAGAGCCTGCTTCGAGCTGTGGTCACATATATCTTCATCAGCGCCAGTGATCAGTGGTTGTTGAGCACGCTAGACATATAAGTATTAGTGAGAGATCTGTAGATAAAGGTACTTCCTTACCCATTGAATGAGTGCCTTAGCATAATCCATTTTGAAATGCCTGGTTTTCTTTGCAGGTATGCAATCCAGTGACTGGCAGACATAATGCAGTGATAGCTTGTTTTTGTGGAGAAGGGCTTCTTGAAGCTTCTCGAGTGATGCAGCCACCTGGACAGTGTCACTTGCACATGGTACCTGTGCAACCAGCAGTGCATGGATTGCAGACACTTGCCCAATCTCTTTAGTGGTCATGGAGAGACTGGCAGCAGCCTCAGGGTCCAAAGCCTCAAAATCATAATGGAAGGCAGGTGGTGTTGAATGCATAGTCAATGTGATTCCTGTTGTAAGATTGAGTAAGCCTCACATGTGGTGCTGCATGAGACCTTCCAGGAGACAATGCATGGAGTCAACCACAAGCTGATGAGGTGGATCCCAGTATGGAAGCCACCAAAGCTCGGAGTAGCGAACACCATGCTGCTTGAACAACCTTTCATGCTCTGCAGATGTGGGGGCATCTCTCCATTGCTCCACATAGTGGTGTAGCCTGTCCTTATCCCAAAGCACCCAGCTCTTGAAATCAACACGACCACAGTTAGTCTTGTGATAACAACTGCATGCAGCACAGAAGAAATGACTCCCCATTCCTGCAAGAGCAGCAAGGTGGCAAGCAGCAGGAAGATCACATACAACAAAAGCTATGGCACTACGCATGACACGGCCATTCAGATGATTTGCAGTACTTGAATACTGAACACCTCATTCCCATGATGCTACAAGGTTGACTATGAGGGGGCGAATGTAGTGGTTAAGATTCTCCAGAGATGGTTGTTTTGGTCCTGGAATTATGCCTGCAAGGTACATATTTTCAGGTTTATATCTAACATCCAGGGGTAAGTTGAGACATGCCATGGAGATGATGCCAGATGATGTCCTTGCCCCATGTTGTGTCATGCCCTCAGGGTTGAAAAAGTCAACATGCAGAGCAAAGGCATAGCATCCCTCATCACCTCAATCAACAAAAAGTTTGCCAGGTTTAGGACCACTGAATGTATGGAGGAACTGAGCTTCAAATGGATTCTTGATAAATTGAGGTGGTGATGACAAGAGTGATTGTGCGAGATCATCGCATGACTGATCCATCATTACCTCAATCTCCTCTCTTCCCAATAGGTTGGCAAGATAGTCGTTGAAGTCGCAGTAAGCATATGTCTTCTTCAGCCACCACTCACTGTTGGGTAGAACATCCACCAGCACTTCGCCACATACAGTCTCCAGTGTCGGGCGGTTTGTACGATATACAGGGCAACAGGGGCTTGTGGATCTGGGAACATAGGTAGGTTGGTATATGCAATGGCATTTGCAGACCGCATATGGCACCACCTTAGAAGTAAGACTGAACTTTGACAGGGCGATCTCCATAGTTGCTGGAATTTGTCCCAAAACATTCTCATGGAAGGTGCTCAGTGTCCCATCATTGCACTGAAATGCAAGATAGAGGAGCAACGAGAGGGCGCCCATGATGAAGTTGCCACCTCATTGGGACACACCCATGATTGCATTGCACATGACACTGATAAGCAGTGCGACCTGTGTGACAATGTCCATGTGCTCAACTGCCAGGCAATGTCATCTAAATGAGCATGTTATTAACGTAGCTCTACTAGCATGAATAGAACTTACCGATTTTGAAAAGGACAGGATCCACAGAACTTTCCAAGGGTTCATGTAACCTCAACTGTGCCTCGAGCTTGTCTAGACCAGTAACAATGCCCTTCTTGTAAGAGTCAATGGAGTGGTGACCATGCTTGACTCCCTCCATAGCATGGTGCAGCAAGTCAAGCTCTTGCCTCACTGTGGAAGGTATATGCTTGTTGGAACTGTCCAATAGAAGGCAAAAACACCGCTGGGTGCGAGCCTCAATGTTGGAAAGAATCTCAAGTGCCTTCGCGACACACCGGCAGTGGTCCTTCTTTGGGAGTCTGTCCCCAGTTATGATGGAGGCAAGTGAATCGGGGCTGCTCTGAGGTACAGTCCAAGGCTTGTCAACTGGCTGAGCATCATGCAACTGGAGATGGTTAAGGCTATCAACAATGTCAGGCATTTGAAGAGTAGTGAGTGTGCTGGCAATGATGTTGCTGCTAGGTCCTGTTTTCTGATAGTCACCACATGATTTCCATAGCTTGTCAGCAGTAGCATTGGGGTCAGGCCCATCATCCATAAGGGTAAGGGCAAAGAGATGGCCAGTAAGGTCCTTTAAAGAGCTTTCTTCACACCTTGAGCACTCCACTTGGACTCTTTTCAAATGTGCAGGCATGACTTGTGCATCCATCAGAATGCCATTGGCATCGCTTTCAAGGCACTCCTCACATTTGCACCACTTGAACATGGGGCGTGAAGAAGGCATGTCTAAGTAGAGCTTGAATTAGTTTTTTCGAGATTAGCAGGGGGAATACAAGGCAAGCAGGAATTTGGACTGCAAATGACCTGAAGACAGGTTCTGAGATAGAATTGGCAAAATATGGTCATAAAATGGATGTTAATATATGCATACTTCTCAAGGAACTTGAAAAGTACGTACATCAAGGACAAGGCTAGTCCATGGCCCGGGGCATGCCTTTGTTTTGACCATGTTTTCAAACAAATCACAATTAGCATTGGGGCAATTGCAGAGGGATTTAATGACAGACCTCAGACCTTGTTTTTGGAGGCAGCATGTAACTACAATAAAGGCTGAACAAAGACAATTAACTCAAAGTGACCATGGAGGGTATCTCCATAGACCTTAATTTGGGCTTCGCATTACAAGGTCACCCACTTTTCTTATCTGGGCATGAGGTGGCAATGGCAGGGCGTTGTTGGAACCAAACAACCAATTTTGCACAGCTTCTTTGTAAAGTCTGCATAGCATATCCGAATATGATCATTGGTGACAACAGATTGATGGTCATACAGATATTGAGTAAAACTACTGATCAGTCAAATGCTCGCATCCTCCCTCCCTAGAGCTCTCCAGCTCTGCACAATGGCAACCATAATTGACCCACAAACTATGATAACTGTCACACCCAAGAAGGAGTCAGGAGGTAGGAGTTGGTGTGTGATGTCGATGGCAGTTGCAAGACTGAATAGTGTTACCATGCTGAATAAGAATAAGAGAATGACAACCACCCTGGGCGGCAGTGGGTCTGGTGCATGGCACTTTGGTGGACGTTTCTCCCTGTGAGAGTGCAAGTGGGGGTTAACCTATGATATTGTCAAACCTCTGTTCACTGAGATTGCAGAAGACTCATGGCTGGTCTCTGCTGCATAATCTGAGGACTGAGAGATGAGAGATGGGAGACACTTTGAGCTCCAGCTTAATATCATGACAAGTATGTGTAGTGATGATGACAACTTCTTTGTTGGTCAGGTAACAATGGTAACAACAAAAATGATAAGCAGCCCTTATATTTATCAGGTTGTATCAAGATATTAAGACATGTAAAGGGAAAACAAGCTGAGGAAAAAACAGCATTTAGTTTTACAACTGAGACTGGGATTGCTTCCATGCACCAGGCATGTGTATGAGGCTGGAGGACGAGTCAGAGTATGTGGCTGCAGGCATGACAATGTGAGAGCTATGCTGGATCTGGAAGTTAATCAAGCCACAATAACAGCTGAGCAAAGAAAAACTCACTGGATGTGTCTCTGCAAATGACTGTTCTATGATGTTCAGTGTGAAGTCAATAGCCTCTGAAAGTCCACCTGCTATCTGGTTGCAAAGGCTAGCCTCTAGTTGACAGGCATACTTCTTTACATGGTGTTGGATCACCTTATGGATGCTCTCCTTCAATCCAGGAGGAATATGGGAACCTGATAAT
Source organism: Pisolithus thermaeus (assembly GCA_024663475.1). NCBI lineage: Eukaryota > Fungi > Basidiomycota > Agaricomycetes > Boletales > Pisolithaceae > Pisolithus > Pisolithus thermaeus. The sequence goes on from JANFAF010000004.1 coordinate 583,488, forward strand.
AGGCGAGGAACTGAGGCTAGGGAAGTATGAAAAAAAAAGGTTTCTCACCTATGGGCTCTGCAGGACAATCCACTGCCCTGCATGTGTCCAAAATCACCGCATTTTGACAAGTGAGGTGGGGGGGGCTGGAAGAACTTGCACTTTGAGATGTAAGTGACATGACTTCTGGTAAGGAGAATGGGGCCATGGAGTCGAACCTGGTTATACCATTCTCACCTAAATCACATGGAGCTATAAGATATGGAAGAAAAGGAATAAACGCTTCATACTTATCAATTGTATATGGTCTACAGCAGTGTAGAAACTCAAGTCCTACAAACGAGTGTCATGCCAAAGAACCATGATCCTGACGACTCACATACCTTGTTAGTTGAGCCAGGTGTGCCCAGAGTCATAGCCCTGCTACGAGTGTGGGGGGTAGATAAAGAGGAGGGGGACTTAGGTTTTTCTGACTGGTAAGGTCAAAATCTAGAAGCAGTATGTGGGCATTTTGCACATAGGGAGCTGGAATCAGATTTCATGATGGTCTGGAATTCTGGAATGGAGTGTAGACACCTTAGCATGTTATAATGTGTGGAAGACATAACAAATTTGTTGACTACCCACCAGTACCTGTGAAAGAGAACAAAAAAAAACTCAAGTCACAGCCCAACAATAAGTTCATTATGCTGAAATGCCTCATTGGTACACACTGGAATATGAGAAGTTGCAGCCTGACAATAAGTTCATAGACTGAAATGCAACGTCTAAACGGTTATGGAGTCATTGACTGGTGACAAATAACTGTTGCCTGACAATAAGTTTATGCACTGAAATGTGATAAGCTGCAGCCTCACAATAAGTTCATAACTGAAATGCAATAGCTCCCTGTGTGCGATCATTGCTGAGGGTTATTGAGTCGTTGGTGGGTAGTGAATAACCATCATCTGACAATAATTTCATATGACAAAAATAGCCCCATGGGGCTGAGGCTGGATGGCTATTGAGTCGTCGGCTGGTAGCAAATAACCATTGCCTGACGATAAGTTCATATGACAAAAATAGCCCCATGAAGCTGAGGTGGATAGCTACCTTCATATGTGTTTGTTAAATTTTAGGTCGTTGGATAGCAACACACAATACTGACTGCAGTGTGCCGAGAAAGATTGCTGGGCAACAACAAGGCCCCTCCACTAGCATTGATAATGACATCTCTGAGTATGATTCTGAGTCAGATAAAAGAAAAAACAAGCACCAAGATCAAGAATACAATAGAATGCAACAGCACCCACACCCTAGCTACCTCTTATCCCATACATGATAAATAGCCTGCAAAGACAGTCCAGGAGAGTAATAGCCATGAGAGCCATGAGAACCATACTATTGGTCAAGTCAGTCCCAAAGTACACTTTGGAAAGGCGCCTTTCTTCCCACCAAGATGGCATACTCTGTCTTGCAGTTTCAAACAACGGCAATCTCTTAGCAAGTGGAGGTCAGTGATAATTATATGGCATAAAAAAATACTCACATCCCTAGGTTTTGATGGACTATGAATGTGGGACTTGCAAAATTCAGTGGAACTCCATAAGCCCTGCCAAACACGAAACACCCAAGATCCAATTACCTGTGCACTGTGGTTGACTCTCAAAGATGAAAGAAATGACATACTTTGCTGTGGCACTGGACTTGAATACCTCTTGTTCTGGAAACAAAATTTGACTGCAGCGAGACCTGAATTTGAAGAAACACTGGTGAGACATATAGGGACCGGTCAGGAAGTCATGGCAATCAGCTGGTGCCAAAGAAGTCATCAGCTCGTCACTGCAACTTATGACAAGCAGGTCCAGGTCTGGGAGGTGGGCGCAAAATATACTTTGACAAATACCTTCTGCGTTGAACTACCAACCACTGTTCCACGTGCTGTGTATTTCCATGGCTCTGATCTCCTGGTGTTTGGGATGTATGATGGAGAAATGTGAGTAGTGAACAGAATAGTGGATAAGAAATGAAACAACTCACTCAGGTTGTAGACACATGTTACGTGGAAAGGATGGCATGATTCTTGCAACAAGGACTATTGGAAGAGTGATGTAAGTGGAGGTTCATGGTTACAATATGCAAATCTCACAGGAATGCTTTCAGAGGACACGCTACCATCGATGCAACTCACACCAGCTTTGTCATCGACAATGCTGTAAATGGATTCAGTCTTCATAGGATGGAGGATGGTGTATGTGCTAGAACCTATGATACAACTCCCAGGAAAGGATTTCTGAAGCAAGTAGCAATTGTGGAGGGAGGTTCAATGGTCATAGGCAGAAGCGATGATGGATTGGTCTACATCTTTGACAAAGGAACCAGTGAATTGGTTCAAACACTGCGGCACTCCACCAATGGGAGAGTGCAAACCATTACTGTAAGATCAGGACCAGAATTTGATGGTGGACAACAACTGATATACACACACTAAGACATACAATGCAGGGAACATTCATTACATCCTTGCAGCAACATCAAACAATGAAAATGATATCTCTATTTCTATATGGAAAAAACTGGCATCAGATTTGAGGCAACATCCAAAAAAAGGGGGGGCACCTACAGTATTACATATTCTGCAGCTAGTCTGGCAAACTATTCCACATCTTACAGCACTAGCTGTCATTGTGATGTTCACAGTGCAAATGGGGGTGGGTAATAATGAGGCTTCGGCAAAGTACTTACTAATGAAGACACAGGGCGAGTACTGGGCTGTAAATTATATGATATGGAAGTAGTCCGATACCAAGCTACCCCATACAGCCAATGGAGAGTATACACACAAGCAGGATCCAAGAAACAAGTATTGCATGGGGGAAGCAGCATCGGTGAAGGGGCTGCAGGGAACCACAATGCAGAGGAGTGCAAACACGAGTCCTTGGACAATCAGAATATGTTGTAATTTTTTTTAAAAATGTAGATGACATACCATTGTGACAATAGTACATATGGCATAGCCATACATATACCAATGAATCGGGCAATGACACAGATTCGAAGGAATCAACTGTGAACGATCAGAAGTGTTTCCACATGTCCAAATTCGCAGATAACTTACTGTTTGCATACACTGGTATATAACTTTGGTGTTGGGGATGACCTGAGGACGAAATGACAATGATTAATTTTCAGCTTAGTTTCAACAGTGTTGACCTGGGGACAGATTGGCCATGATTGATTCTGAACTTGTAGTGTTGACATAGCAGACTAATGAATGCAACCTTATAGATACACTATTACTAGACACAATGCACTAATATAGGTCACAGAGTACAAATGGCACATAGAGGCTCATAAAGGAAAAAAAGAGAATGAACAGTACGGAAGAGAAAGAAAGGTGCAAAAACGAGGTTGATGCCTTATAAACTGAAACGAACTCAGCTGGAAAATGCCAAATTCCCATCTACTCGGACACAGTCACATGTATGTCGCCATAAGGTTATGCATATGAACACAAGACACACCTCTCTTCGTTCTGGCAGTCTTGTTAGATTACAGTAATATATACAACATTAACTGTGCTGGACACTGACCCAGGAAAGGCAACATGCCATGACCGCCATCAGTCGAGACCAGTGCTAGAGATTTGGGTACAAGTACAAGAGAGGATGTTAGAGACATGATAGATAGTTCAAGACTTGGAAAATTGTAAAAAAAAAAAAAAGGGGAAGGGCATGTTGAGATCAGGTTGCAACAAGTTTCATCCATGGGAAAGGTGCTTTTGAGATCTCAAGTGACTCCCTCCGACATTCCATAAGTTGCAAGATCCACATGTCATCATACAATGCCATGGGTAAACCCACTACTGGGACCTGAGAGGAGATCAGGTTATCGGCTGCACACTTCCTGGGGAGGGGCTTTGAGCCTTGTGAGCAGAAGATGTCCTTGTCAAGGACATGCTGGAGATCTACAATTTCTAGCTCTTTGTCAATATTCCTCTGCCATTCCAACTTCTTCACTCAGAGTACATTCTTGATGCCATTTTCCACAGAGCTCTCCTCTGAGCTCATGCTGTGCTCACCCAAAGTATTTATGAGTTGTTGAAGCCACTTCCAGCTCCCTAGATTGTCATCGGAGGTTTCTGATTTCATTGCAACAATGCAGTCAAGAACCATTTTCCTGTGGTGATATTTCTATGCAGATATCAGTTTAGTCGATGCTACAGAGCACATGATGCCTACATTTCAGTGATGTGTTGCCTGTCTACTCTCTTTGCCTAGTCTTTGGCTATCTTCCACTAGTTGGGCCTCATGTTCAGCAGGTGTTTCAGGCACTCCCTTGGTTGTTAGCTTGGGTTGTGCATTCCTCCACAATGTTCACAGTCACTTGTAACGTTCCCATAGTATTTCTTTGACATAGTCATCCTCTTTTCTGATAGGCCAGGCTTCAGAGGCACAGTGCAGTTGAAACTCGCGAAGCAGGAAACTCAGTAAGAAGGTGTTCCAGGGTGACGAGTAATTCCATGCTAAATCGAATGCAATCTTGTCTGTATCAGGGCTAGGTCCATCCTCATACTCGTAGGCATGGACATCAGCAGCACTTGCTGGTGCATGTGTGATGAAATCAATATCCTGTACAATCCCAAGTTTCTCCTTGAAAAGATGGCGGACTTTGGCCTAAGTAGAAGGGGTCAGCACATCAACAAGAAGAAGGAAGTTTCCATTACCAAGATGAAGTCATGGTGGTAGTTAGGCTCCGTTGCTTTTTCTAGTTGAAGTTTGTGATTTTCCTGCTTCCTGCACTGTGGGGTCCACCTTGGACTTTGTAAAATAGTGCCAACTGAAAAGTCACCCCTGCTCTCCAAAAGGGTTCTGAGAGTTGTCTCGACACTTTTAGTAATCGCTTCTACCATTGCAGATATGGGTGGTGAGGTGGGCTGGTCATCCTGACTGCCGGGCGCTGCCTTCTCTCCAGTCTCTGCTTCATGTTGCTCAGACGTGAATCCAGCAGGATCAGCGGGATCAGTGAGATTGTCCTGTACAAGCATTAGTCTTTCACATTACAGTACTTTGAGCTTACATCAATGTCAACTCCAATGAGCCATGTTCATTTTGAAACTCCTCGGCTTCTCCTAATCTGCTCAATTGCATCTAGATTTGGTGTCGTGGGCTGAGGATAGGCTGGATGTAGTCCTGCCTGAGTGTCCATCTCGGTATGGAGATACTTCTCAGGAGGAGTGGGTCATAAAGCAGTACTTTTGATTAAAAAGTAGGTTACAGGTTTCTTGAGCTGGGCATGACACTGCTCTATGTTAGCAAGCTCCCTCTCTTTTTGTGCCTGGCATTTGCATTACCGTGGATCATGGAATCAAACATTAAAGTCTGGCATACCCTCAGTCTGGTCACCTCATCTTGCACATGGGTTTCGATTTCAGCCATTCTGGTGGTTTGCAGCTTGTCAATGTGAGATTGCATGCTAGACTGGGAAGTGGCAATTTAGTGCATGAGTGAAGATTTATGGTAGTGTTTCACCTCACCTCAAACTGCTTGTGCAATTCATTGAGCTGCTTTTCATATTGTTGAGCAGTTTGCTCCTGGCCACTTTGGATCTGCTGCTCCAAAGTTAGCGGGTAAGAAAAATGTAGATATGAAGACCTACACTAAATGCCTCATGAAGCGCTGATAACTCTCTCTCCCTTTCCTTCACAAGGGACTGTAGACTAGTAACTGCATCATTTTGCTTGTTGTTGTCAGTGGCAGAAAAAGTGTCCTTGATGAGTAGACATACCCGTCCCTGCTCCTGTATTCTCTTTCGAAGTTTTTGGATGACCTCCTCCTTCTCATACAACCCTCATCAAAGTGATTGTGAAAAGTCAACTTCCTTGTAACAACACTTGGATGTCAGCAATGGCACAGCCTGGTAATCGCATAAGCAGACGACCACATGATTTGAGTTCACACGTACACTGCTTTCTGTTGGTATACCCAGGTCCATGGGAGTATCTGGCTCCGCACATTTGCTGGTACTCACATTTGGTGAGGAGAAGTGTTCTGGTTCTGGGGTGTTATGGTGACTGGGAGCATGCAGCCTCCATACATTAAGGTTGTACTCCAATTCTGGATCCGAGGGGGCAACTGGCACCGGTGCGCTCAGTTGTGCACTAGTGGCACAAGGAAGGGTGTCCAGCTGAGATTGTGTTGGGGTTGTGGTGCCACTGCTACGATTACAAGGATTGCTGGTGGATGTCATGTCATTGTCAAAAAGATCATATTCAGGTATGGTCTGGGTATCCTCCAACTGGTTAGTGGAGCACCATGAGTGCCAAGGATTGTTGAACAATCCACCAGGGAACATGGGGGTATTAGGGGGTATTCAGGCGATGTCGCACACCGTCTCAGCCTATTATATGCAGGGTGTGTGTTAACAAAAAAAAACATCGCTCAACAATAATGTAACTATGTACCTCACTGACAATAATAGATCACACATGCTTCATGAGACATTGCTAAGGTTGCACTCTAGACAATAAAGGGGCAAGTGAACAAGGGATTTTCAACAAAATAAAGGAACACTTATATTCCAGGATATCATAATACCATTCCCTTCAATGCCCCCTACTATGCCAGTGGCAAAATCATGACCAGTCCCTGCATTCTACGATAGCAAGCCCCACCTGGTACCGGTGTTGTCCTCCCAGGTGGAGATAGCACTTCTGCCAGGGAAGCATGTGCGCATCAGCACATCTGAGTCAATGATTCTGACGGAGTTGAACATTTTCTTGCAAACAGCAGCCAGAGCGGAAACTTCCCAGGCAGTGACCCTGAGAGGAAAGACACCCATAGTGACAACTTCTAGGGCACAAACTCCCAGGGAACAAACACCTGCACCCATGCCCAAAGGAAAATCAGTCACCATCAAACTTCCTTCCTCTGATTCAGAACATTCAGAAGGCTCACCTGCACCATCGGAGTCAAGTCTGTCATCTCTGGAGTCCGAGCTGGGTGGAAGTGACAAAATCCCTAAGCCAAGTGGTGAGGTGGGTCGACCTGGTTGTGGAGGCTACAACTTGGAAGACCAATTGGGCTGGGGCGAAGATGGCTTCAAAAATCTGAAGGTGAGTATATATCTACCTCATGATGACACCAGCATTCATCTGACACCGACCAGCAGTTTGTAAACAAGGCTATAAAGAAACACTTGGATACCACTAAATGCCAAAGCCAACAAGATCATCAAGCACTGGACACTGTGTGCAACCTAGTAAGCTTGCTTCGTGCTGACAATGATAGTTACTCACAGCAATGTGTAGGTTATAGCCAAGTTTCCAGACATGGACAGCTTTGAAAACTGTTGGCCCATTCTCAATTTGATCCAGATGCATCTAAAATATTTGTCTTCAAGAGCTCGGCAAAAGAGAAGAATCAGTGGTAGTTCGAGCAGGGCTGCAAAGGGTGAAAAGAGTAGGGGGAAATCGCCCAAATCAAAGTCATAGCACCACCAAAGAAATAGTGTACTTCAACATCTGGGAATCACTAGTCAACAGTCGGCTGCAGTGTGCCTTGCAGCATAGATAGCATAGTCTTATAGTTTGTCGTGATCAAAGTACCTTCACCTGTGAACAAAGTGAGAGACAGCAAAAACAGATCATGGATACCATACCTCTTGGTTTATCTTTGCAAGAGATAATTGGTATTAAGTACTAGCATTTATGATGCAAACATTTTCGTATTAATCTCATGATGACCAACTAAGCTACTATGACACCGACAACTGACTACCCTAGAGTGCATGGTGAGAAAGAAGAAGAGACTCGTGAGAAAGCACTGACATGCTGTAGGGAGTGAGTACTCCCCACTATGATATTCCTTCTGTTTTGTGGCTTTTACTTTTACTTTTACATTACTCTTTTGTTTTCTTTTCTTTTGTTTTTATTCTTTTACCTTAGACTTCTCTTAGCTTCGAGTTTAGGCACGTGAGGTAGCTTACATAAGCTTGTGCGCACCTACACTCCTCTGTAACTACTTACAGAATAGAACATCAAAGTACCGAGTTATGAGTTTGAGAAGGCCATTGCAAGTGCCTTCAGTATTCAGACAGATCTCAGACTGCCCCAGACATCTTTTCCTCAGACAGCACTCTCTTACAGGCTATAGAAGCCCCTTAGGAAGAGCTCACACCTTCAGCATCCTTTATCCATCCTCAGTCAAACTTCATCAGTCTTGTCAGCACTTGATAAACTGAACTGTTTGGCTGAGCACATGCAAGAGTGTGCATGTGACTCACATGATGCTGAACTCATTTCAGTTTATATACATTCTAAGCTCCACTGAAATATTCCTTTTCCTTTCTAAACTTTCCTTCACGACAACCTGACTTAGTAGTAATGTTAGTTAATAGCTCTAAGAGTAGAAGTTCAACCAGTATCATTCTTCAGTGGGCAAGCCATGAGCATGCGAAGTCAAGCCATGAAGAATGACTACAATGCGGCATAGAATACAATTGATCTCGGGTGATGGGGCATGTGTGCATTCCATTTGGGTATTGCAAGACTACTAAAAACCGAGTCTGCATAGGTTTCGACCCATTACTTCGATTCCAATACACCAGTACTACCTCATCTGACGACATCCACCCGAAAATGTCCAGCCACTGAGCATTCAATATCTCACTGAGTATGATTCACCTACAAGCATTCTACTGGCTCAAACAATTCGTGGAGGGTTCCATCCTGCTCAACATGGCACTAGACAGCATCAAGTTTACCCTTGGCTCAAACTTCAAATCCAATCAGTGGATGAACCTTACCCACTGTATCATGATGAAGCCGGATTGTTGGCCTGCCATTGAGAAGATATTTATGCAGGAGTTGGGTATTGTGGGATCGTCCTCTGGTATGTTTTATCTATACATAGGACTCCACTGCAGTTTTTGAACCTCTTTCACTGGAGTTGCATTCCCAACTGTCTCGAGTATCGACCATGTCAGATACTCAGGAGTCTTCCTCTTCCACTGGTACATTTGACCATTTGAAATTTGATATATCCTCCTAATATCTGCCCTAGAAGCATGAGCATCGCCACCCTCTGTATCTGGTATTCAGGAGTCTTCCTCCTCCACTGGTATGTGCAACCATTTTAATATGGACACCATCCTCTGAATATCCACCCTGGAAGCACAAGCGCCACTACCCTCAGTGTTGACTCCATCAGGTGAGACCATTCCTAGCATATATCTGCAGATGTCCCATGGAATAATCCAATGATCCCTCTCATAGCTGTACCTTTACTAAAAGACCCATCCACATGGCACCTTATGATGGATTGGGTGCAGGACAAGATTGGCTTCAGCAAGTTTGATGATAGGATGCGAGCATATGGACCTTGTTATATCCCCAAGGAGTGGAAGGTTCTTATTGATGAGGTGTTTATGCTGTCAGACCCAGGAGTTGAAAGTACCAGTTCCCCCTCCCTTGTCGTCAAAAGAGCAATGGAGTCACAGGGCATTAGTTTGTCGGCTGCTCCTCCTGTGCTGTCATTTCAGGCCTCCACTCGGAGCACCTCATCCTCTCAATCCACCACCTGTCACCATCGTAAATCCTGCGGAGTCACTCAGAAAAAGTGCTGTAAGCTAAATTTGAGCATTTTCCTCAACATAGACACTGAAGATGAGGGGGAAGAGGATGAGGGGGAGGAGGAGGAGGAAGACGAAGAAGGGAGGCGTAATTACGGTCTTCAACAGGTGGGACCCTCGGGAAAGGGGTCTTACCTACGGACAATCGATACTCTTTGCAAATGGTTCCACTGTGGCACATGGGAGGCAACAGTCTCCAACAATCCACTTGTCATGCAACTCCCAACTAGTATTTTCCCACCTCCCTGCAACAATATCTATATAGTTGAATTTTATTCAGGTGTGCTTGGTGTTCTTACCTGTGTATCTCTTTTTTGACAAGATTATCATCAGCCAGTGCAAGAATGTTCGCTTTTGAATATGTCAAGACACAAGGGTTCGAGGTCACGACATTACCTTGGCTCCCTCACCAACTGTACATAGAGGCCTCTTGTCCCCTCAAAGTGCAACAAAGTCTCCCTCCCTCTCACTGTCAAAGTCATAAAGAAATTGTTCTTCTGCCACTGCAGGAAGGCACGTTGATCTTGGTATACAAAGCTCAGCAAGTACTTCCAACCCGAAATTGGGTTTGGATCAAGCAGTCAGCATACAAGGGTGATATTGGGTACATCGAGGAGAGTGCTGAAAGTGAGGCAGTTGTGCTCGTTGCACCTCGTCAGCTTCCCTATGATCTTCCCAAGGAGTCAGGCAAAAGAACGAGGTTTGACATTGAACTGGTGAGGCTCGCAGACCTCCATTTTGTTCCTATCCTATCTCCCTCTGGTGCCGAGATCAGATACAGTTGCAGTGGGCAACAATTCATACACGGATTGCTTAGGCTGACTTTACCAGTCAACACCTTGGAGTTAGTCAAACTACCACATCCCAATGACATCAGATTTCACATGGCCGCTGGCATCGATCCTTCATTTGTCAAAGAAACATTGAATATTTTCTCCTTGCAATTTTGGCGAGAGCATGACAGCATTGAGATATGAGAGGGGGACCTCAGAGGCAAGAGGGGAGTGCTTGCTGATGTAGATTTGCACAAATGATCTGCCATTGTCTTGTGTGACAGTGATGCTTTCGGCTGCAATCTGCAGGAGTTACACAGAGTATTCAAGATAGGGGATACAGTAGAGGTTATAGCAGGCCCGTTCTGCAGAGAAACAGGCTATGTTGTCGCTTTGCATGAGCATACCCTTGTCCTCATTGTCATGCAACCTGACAAAACCTCAGATAATGTGAGTCCTCATTATCTTCACTACTTATGTCCTGACAGGGTCCAGATTGAAGTGTCAAAGTTTGTCATGCAGAGCCAATTACCAGAACATATTTTATCCCTTGGCCCTGAAGACAACAAACCTCGATTAGTTCACCCACTTCCAGGGGACGAAGCCCTCCTAGGTGACTTGGTATGTGCACACTGTGGCCCATATACTGGCCAGATGGGGATCATCGAGTGGATCAGTTCTGATGGTAAAGTCTGGGTATTTATGCATGGGAAGGGCAAAGGAAAAGAGGATGTTTTGGCAGATGAAGAAAATCCAGCCCCCAGTCAGACTGTGGTTGCCATGAATGTATCTGACCTCCGTATCGAGCAACCTCCGAATACCCTCACTTTTACAAAGGACAAGGGTTATAATGTTGCCATGGGCGACACTGTGGAGGTGGTGAGGGGGCAGTGGTGTGACTCCCAAGGCATCATGAAGGCAGTGGACTTGACCAAAGCTAGCCTTGATATTGTGTGCCCAATGGACAGAGTTCAGGTGGGCTGCCTTGTGTTCACCTTAATCTCACTCACCCTTTCGCCTAGATTAATGTTCCCATTACATTTTCCCACAAAATCATGGAATGTTTTGAGCATGGATTATTGAAGTTCATCGGTCATGACATCTGGGTTATAGCAGGCGACAAGAAGGGCAGTTGGGCTATGCTGCATACCATCGGAAGGATGTCCAGTTGGGTGGGGCTATTTGGTCAACCAATTCAGCTGAAAAATAATCAAATCACAACACCATCAGTCATCTTTCTTTGAGGACTATTTCTGCTGATTCCCATCTTAGATCAGGTATGCTACTTGACAGCACACTGCTTCCCCCACAGTTGCAGCATGCCCTGAAGGCCCTGCACAGCTGATCCTTCATCATGCCTGTTGTCCCCCATAGTGTCACCCTGCTGCCTTCCCCTGGTCCTTCAAATGCAGGCCTTTCAGATGCGTGGACAATTACCCCTGCTGACATCACCCAGACACAGACTCCTGATTATGGTATGTCATTTTATTATTGTACTATGGTTACTAAGGTTAGTACAGGCGATGTTCCATGGCTTTTTGAGCCTGACTTCTGTGATTTCAAATCCTTTCACCTTGGATTCAACATTAGCATTGGTTTTACCCAAGTGTCACTAGGGAAGTGTGTTGTTCAGACGGTGTGCCCCAACCAATTTACTGGTCAGAATGGCTCTGCACCACCGGGTTCCATCTGCATTACAGTGACTGGGCACAATGCAGGTTTGGCCATTCAACATCTCACCATCCCTGCTCGGTACCTTATGCCAGTGAACCCCACTGGCAAAAATCAGTTATGTTTGATATTAAAGGGACCCCAAGCAGGACAAGTTGTGTGCATAAAGAAGTGCCAGAGGGCTTCCAAATTGGTTGTGATGGAGGATGGTATTACTATCCATTTTTCCGATGTATGTGTCACATTTGAGTACAATCATCTGTAGTTGAGGGGTTTTAATTTATGATGACAATAGTACTGTTGCCTCCTCAGTATTCCACCTTAATTCCTTTGATGGCCTTACATTTTACCAAGACAATTACATCTTCTTGCTGCAGTACACATGACTAGTGGGGTTTAATGCATTCATTTATAGGAACTTATTGTGGTTGGCACCTGTCGATGATGGTTTGGAAGGATTTACGCAATTGAGCCTTCCATTCATTATTGTCGGGCAGTGATATACCAAGTAAGTCATATCTTTTCTGCTGAACGATGATTCAACTCAGTAGTTTGTTAGGTAAGTTATTGTCATCATTGTCATGGGCAAGTTTGAATGATGGTCCATAGGGATTCATGTTATTGAGCATTTCATTTGTTATTGTTGGGCAGCAATGTGCCCATGTCAAATACACCCCATCCAACTGGTAGAAATAACACCCATCCATCTATTCTAAGTTTTCTTCGCAATTGGCTTCTCTTCGAACACTAATCATCGACTTCTCTAGAGTTCTCTTGCCATCACCAAATATGGGCCTTGTCCACAGTCGCTTTGCAGGGGTGCTGGTCACTCCCCTGAGATGTCAAGGTGACAACATGGCAGCTCGAGAAGGTTGTCCTATCCCCTGCGATCTCGCTTGTACCATACAGGTACAGGTATGGATTGAAGCCATTCAGACAACACTTGATTCACAATCTGTAGTCATCCCAGGGTCAGGATTTGGCGCTTGGCTCCCCACCTAATATTTCCTGCATGGCTTCACTGGTTGAAGTCACCCAAAAGTGCAAATTCTGTGAAGATTAGGATTCAGCACTTGGCCCTCCTCTCAAGATTTCCTGTGGTACTTCATTGACCATCCAAACATCTGCCATTAACATTCAGGTGAGGATCTCGATGTCATGAAGTGCTACACTAACAAGTCCTTCAGCCAATCTCTCCTGTGCCACCAGTCATTGCATCTCTGAAGCGCAAAGCTAGTGAGGACCAGGACTTACATAGCACTTGCCTGTCCTGCCAAGATTCCTTGTATTCCTTCACTAGTTGATCCCGCAAATCTCCCCCCCATAGGGAGCAGCTGCTTCATCTGGTGGCTTCCCAATGAGCTTCTTGTGCACATCACAACTCTTCTTCCCTGAAACTCCCTTCTGGCATTGACTCAAGCACACCAGCTACTCAGAGAAATCACTGTCCCACATTTTTTTGTGCTGCTTGGATTCAACACCCCTCAAAGTAACTATTTATCTCTGGACAACGATGGGTGTGAGGGACTACTAGTGTGGCGGCAGACAGAGGCATTCGTTGTCCTGAATTCTCTTTGTTTCTCTATTTCCCAGATGACAACTGACTACCACTTGTGTGCTCTGCAAACCTTCTTCGAGTCGCTGACAGGTGGCAAGGTGGTCCCTCAAGTGCACCTACTTCTGTACTCCAGGCCCAACAAACTGACCCATTCATTCTTGCGCTTGCTGGAAAGCATCCGAGGGTCAGGATGCAAGGAATTGACTTGCTCCAGCTTGGCATGGGGAAAAGGGCCACAGGTCTGCTATAGTGAAGGGACTCCCACCTGCAATACCAAGCTCCAGTTCTTAGAGCTATCATCATTGCTTTTCTTCACTCCATCATCCATCGCTTTCACACTAAGTACCTTACACAATGCACCACTGGTCAGCCTTAGACTGACCAATACAGGACTTACATGTGCACAGTGGATGAGCTTCCTCAAGGATTTACAATTCAGATACCTTCACTTGCTGGAGGTAGAGGCTACTTGTCCTGTTCACAGTCTAGTGGAGTTTTTGTCTGTTCATCAAGTGGAGACCCTCACTATTATCAGTGTTGCAGCTTGACATAGTTCACCACCCCACAGCCCACTGCGATGCACCTGCCCACCAACCTTGTTGTCCTCTCTGACTAAAACTGGACGGTTCTCCCCCCCACATCCTCTCCTTTTTGCATTATGCTCGTATACCAGACACTCTGGAGTATCTTGGGGTTCGACTTGGGGCATCCAGCTTCATGGATTGCTTTCTATCAGATGTTTTATTGTGTGCCGAACATTTGCCTGGAGTGGGTGAGCTTTTTGTCCAAATTCCTGCTGAGGCAGATTCTCATTCCCTGGCTTTACTGGAGAATTGGCCTCGAACATCTCTTGTCAAGGTCAAGGGCCTCACTCTTCAGTTCCTGGACTTAAAATTAGATGACAATACAATTGTTCATAGTCTTTCGCCACTGACATGATAACTGCAACTATGACTGACAAGCTTTGCAGCTTCACTGTGCATGGTGGTTGCTGAGCTTCCCAGAAATCAAGGACCTCTATTTGTGTATGAAGAGCTCCAGATCTAACGATGAATTGGAGCATCTTTTTTGCTTGTTTTCTCCATCCAGCACCCTCGGGATAACTATTCTAAGGATATAGATCGATTGATAAAAGTACATCTCTTATCGGGCATGCCATTATGCCTCGCTCATGATGTTGCCAGTTTCTGTCCATCCCATCCGATGAATCCCAAGTTTCTGCTGCTACTGTATTACACTTCTTGTGCTAGCTGTATCACACTCCTTGTGCTAGAATACTGAGTTGTGCTTTGAACAGTGTTTAGATGTTGTATTCAAGAATTACCATAAGCTCTTCTGGATGTTATGCCAATGGTGCCCAGCACCTTGGGTGTGTTTGTTCTTGAGGGGCTCAAAGACCTCATTCAAGCATGATAAATGCGTTGCATTATTCTGGTAGTTGGTAGACTTGGGTTGCTAAGTACTCTACTTGCAAACTCGTCAAATTGCTTGCGGCAATGATCAGGGTAACAGTTGGGCGACGACTGGGTGATGATCAGGCAATTGGTTTTGATCTGGACAAAACTCAAAATTTTATACAGCATTCTCCCTTTTGTTTTCACTTAAACAATAAAGCCAGGTTTCTACACTGATCAAAACTTTAAGTACAGGTTGTTGTCTACTCAATGACAAATCAATAAGTTACCTCATGACTGAAATGTGAAGATAAAACTTGAAGTTCTAACATGTGTTTCGTCAGCTCTGATACTTCGCACTTAGTGTGACATTTAAAGCATGACTGTGCGAGAATGCAAACTTCTAATTACTATTGTCATCCTGACAATTGACCAGACTTCAAACTCCATCCATGTAAGAATTCAATAATAATCATCAAATTTTGTCTTCGTGTTTTCCACTACATATTCCCCCCTGTTGAACAGTGATCCCTGCACTGTGTGACCGAGTCTGTGGGTGATCACTTCCTGATATGGTCGTTTTCTGTTGATTGTCCCACAGCCACACCTGTTTCTGCTCAGAGGCTTGCCTCGCACCCTCTGCCCTCTTCTCTCCCATATTGCCCCCCCCCCTTCCAAGCATTCGATGTCGCCCCCAAACATCAATGCCACGCCGACCATGCCTAATGACACCAGCCAGGCACTGGCCGTCCTCTGCCAGGTAGCTGCTTCGGCAGGAGGCTCCTCCCCAAGGGGGCAGGAGCTTCTGGCTCGTCTGACAGGCATTGAGGTATGTTGCTGTTGGCTCTCTCACCTGTTCTTGTCGCTAACCTCTCCTCCAGGATGCCCTCCATGCTGCCACCATCCCAACACCTCCCATCCCCCCCTTGCCACCACTCTCCACCACCCACACACCACCTGCTTCGTCCACTGACACACCTGCCACCACAGTAGGTGCAACCGCCACTCCTACAGTCGACCTACCGGCCATGGATGTGCTCGTACCCAAAGTGCCTCCCCTTTCTGCTACCCCTCCCCCAATGTCTCCCCTTTCCTCATGCATCCCTATTGCCTCACCTACCCACACCCAACCCAAGCCAGAAGTTGATGAACTGGACAACACCCCACATGCTCTCACCCCCACCTCCAACATTGCTCCTCCTTCGATTCCCTCTGAGTCCCCTCTATCCAGCTGGGTGCACCTTGCTGATGCACGATCCAGCACTTGCACTGACTCTGACATGGAGTGGTGAACCTTCCTGCCTGACTGGCACTTGGAGTACATCTCGCGAAGCTTGACTGCTGGGGGTTGGACTGTGTACCCTGTCAAGGACTGCAAGAACTGCCTTGACGCAAAGGCCATTTGTAGCGGGGTGGAAGGTGTGAAGTGTGCCCACTGCAAGGCGAGGCACTCCACCTGCTCCTTCTATGTGAGTACCCTCTGATGACCCTCAATCTCTCCACACTCATTCCCCTCATTAGGAGGATACCCCAGCCGGCCATGCACACACCAAGATGTTCATTTCTCAGAAGGTGCCTACCAAAGATCCCACCCCTGCATCCTCCACCTCTGTCACTGTCAAGCCTGATCCCAAAGCCAGCTCATCGCAGGTCCTTCATGCGAAGAAGAAGGTTCATGTCGAGTTTTCTCCTACCCCCAGCTCTTCCCACCACCACAACTCTTCGCCAACTACTCCTGTTCCCTCAGCCTCTCCCATTCCCCCTTTTGACTTCGGGCTGGCCATTCGAGACACGCTGTGCTCTGCTGCCAATGCCTTCAGCAAATCACTCGAGGAGCAGAGGGGTTCAGGCAAGGCTTTAGGTAAGAGAAAATTGTGTGACTGAACACGTGTCATAGAAACATTGCCATGTGGTTTCCTCCCTTCCAGTCACTACCCGAAGCTTCAACAGCTTCATTTGTATATACATTCTATATCAACTCATCAGCGCAATATACTCCGTTCCCCGCTGTACCATAATATGTGCAAAGTGAATTGAATTTATGGTCACCTCCCCTTTTTGGGCAAAAGTGTGGGCGCCATTTGTACAACCAGAAGTTCAGACACTCTCACCTGCATCTTCCCACTCACCTTCATCTATGAAGTGGTTTTCTTGATCGGCTCTGTCATCTATTGAATCTAGCTCGACTTCGAGGAGTTCAGATTCGGTTCTTCCCATGAGCTCGAAGATTGATATATTGACTCATGTCCTAGAGAAGTAAGGTAGTAAGCGAAAGGCTGCATATCGAAGGCGAGAAATAGAGCCATCAAGCTCGGTGAGGAGGTAAGCTCCTCCCTGTGTTTTTCTTAGGACGACCATGGGTCCCAGGTACCATGGCTTGGTCTTTTGATCAAGTTCTTTCTCAACCCTTGTGTTTCAAACCAGCACCAGATCACTGGGAGTGAATACACATTCCTTCAGAGAGCCTTTTACCCTTGCCTCGAACTGCTTTGCAGAACGACATCGAGCAGCATATACCTGCTCTCAAACCCTCTCAAGATCCTCTTTTCTTCTTTCAAGCTGCCTGCACCAGTGAGTAATTAGTTCCTCTGTTGAGTACTTATCTTTGTCCCAACTCATGAGGAAGGTGGCCTCAGCAAAGTTGAAAGGTAGACAAGGCTCGATGCCATGTACAGTACCATTTGGTAAGGGGATAACTTCATGGACTTAGCTATCGTCACCCTTTCTGCCCAGAACACATAGGCTGCGTAATTCGCCCATTTCGACATATCTCCTTCGCAAGTCTTAACCAAGGCCTCTCGCATGGTAAGGTGTCGCCTCTCGACAATCCCATTGGCTTGTGAATTATATGGCAAGATCTTATGTGGTTGATCTTGTAGGTACTCACAAGGAAGTTGAGGGCTTGCACAAAGGCTGAACCATTGTCAGTCACTATCTCACCTATGGCACCCCACCAACATAGGATCTGCTCGAAGATAAATCTCCTGAGGACTTTGCCTGTTTCTGATCATAGCATCTGCCATTCTGGGTAAGCAGTTAGGGAACACCTAGCTTGGACAATGTATCTGAACCCGTTTGACTTTGGCAGGGTCATCGAATCCATATAGGCCTTGTAAAACAGAGGCTCTGGCATGGCCACCACTGGAGGGATATGGAGTCTATCCATCCTCCAAATCTGACACTTGTGACATGTCTGGACGAACCAGTGTATGTTGGCACTTATAGATGGCCACCAGAAACTGATCAGTAGTCTCATTTTGGTAGAAAATGCACCTTTATGTCCCAGGCCATCATGAGCTTGTCACATCAAGTCCAGCCATTTCATGTACAGTGGCACCAACTGGTGCTTCCCTTTTTCTTCTTGATGCCAGAGTTGGCCATCCTTCACAAAGAACTGGGTGGCATACTGTATCAACGCTTCAAACTGCAGGTCAGAGAGCCCCAAGGGCCGCTCACTAGTTTCGAGGAGGTGCTGAACAAGATCTAGCCTCTCGTCCTTCTCCTTCCCTTGTTGGGTCCTAGGGATCTCGACATCAGGTGTAGCACCCACTCCTTTGACTTGGGGAGACACCACCTGGGTGGCAACTACTCCTTTCACTACTCCTCACACTCCCTCTCCCTCCTTGAACAAGTCCCCATAGGTCAGCGGGCTCGAGCCCCACTGTTCAAAGTAGGTCTCAGGCCTTTCACCTCTCTGTGGGTTGAGGGCTTCGATCACGAAGGCTCTGACCTCATTGATCCATTCCTCGTACTCGTCTTCCTCTGATGGGTCCTCTGCAGCTTGAGGCTGCCTCGACAACCCATCCAGACCCTTGTGTCGCTCTGCAGGTATGTGGATTAGTTCGAACTCAAAAAGAAGGATACCTGCAATCCAATGGTTGATAGATGCATTTGGTTGCAGGTTGGGGTTGTTGATCATCCCCTTAATGTATTTTGTGTCAACCTCTACTGCTAAATCTTTGACACCAAAGATGTGGTTGCACACGTCTTGCAGGGCTCAGAAGAGCCTGAAGAGTTTGAGCTTCGCTTGACTGTACTGACTCTCCTGCTTGTTAAGGGCAATCGATCTGTACCTCGAAGGATAGTGCTTGCTGTCCTTGCCTACCTGTAACAGTAAGTATCCTACCATGATATGAGAAGTGTCGACTGCTAGGATAACCCTCCGACCCAACTTGTAGTTGATGGGCCGAAGAGCTGGCAAGTGGACAAGCACATCCTTCAAGTCATCCATGGCCCCCTTGTGCTCTTCCTTGAATCGGAAGGGCGTTCCCTTCTTCATGAGCTCGATCAAAGGTTTTGCCCTCTTTGCGAAATCCTTGATGAAGATTTGGCAGTAGCTGCATAGTTCTAGGAACCCACGGACTTCTGTAACATTAGTGCAGTATGGCCAATCACGAATTTTCTGAACCTTCGACTCATCTGGGATTCGACCTTCGAAGGACACCTTGTGCCCCACCACCACTATCAAAGGTGCCATGCCCACAAATTTCTTTGCTGAGACAGTTCCACCAACATACTTGATGTGCTGTAAGACTTGGTTAGTGTTCTCGAGATGCTCCCAAATGAACCTTTGGATCCCTGGGTTTCCCTCAATGGTCTCATAAGTTCCATCTTCCTTCAGATAGCATGTCCTTGGTCCCTTCACAGGTATGTCATCAATAAATGGCATGGTGACCTCAGGAGTCTCGCTTTGCAAGGTAAACAAGACATCCCCATGAAAGACTTGCACTGCGTTAGTATACCCCATTGGTAACTTCATTAACTGAAATGTCCCAATTGGGGTTTGGAATGTTGTGAGGTCTTGGTAGTCCTTGTGAATAATGCGATGGTCATAGCCTACCATCAGGTTATACATGCCAAACACCACATGGCCAGCAAAGGCTTCCACAATACTGTTGACATGCAGGGGTACTGCTGAGTCCTGAATTGAGACCGCATTCAATGGTTGAAGATCGTGAACTAGACGTAGTGATTTCCCATCCTTCTTCACCACACAGAACCACCTCAATCTGTATGAAGATGTTGAGCGTTCATAGACTCCGGCCACAATTTTCTCCTTGATGATCTCAATGACATCTAAGTAGATTGCTGGCAGTATTGGGATATTTCTGTACACCCATGGCTTGTGGGGTACTGTTGGGATCTTGAGGGGAGGAAAGATGTCTTGTCTAAATGTCCCCTGTTCGCTCATGTCCCATGCAAAAGCTGTCTCATGAGCTCGAACAAGCCACTTGACAAGCTTCAACTCTTCAGGCCAGAGGAATCCCCCTGGATCCCAATCAAGCTTTTCCCCCCTCTCTCGAGTCAACCCCTCTCCTGGCTCCCACTTGGGGGGTCGAACTGGTAACCTCAGTAAGTCAGCCAGAGGATCACCCACCATCCTCCTCTCCACTCTAAACTCCACAGGGGTGTCAGTCGCCACTGGGTGAACTTTCTTCGCTACTGGCTTATACTTGAAGGCCTGAAGTACAGGACACTCATCCTGCGAGGTATCAGTCAGTGATTGGACCACATATGAACTCAACAATAAACCCAAGGACTCAGTGTCCTCCTCACAAATCACTAGCAGGGTGCACTTGCTCCCCCATTTCTTTCTCTCGACACTTTGGTAGTCCAACCTGATCCGATGTGGGCTACTCTTCTTGGAAGAGCGCCAAGTGAAGTAAGAGAGGGAAAGCTGTAGGTAAATCCTAGGCTCGTCCCAAGGGGTCTTGAGTCGGAAGGAGACAGATGAAGGGGATGCTAGGTGGTAAAGCGGGAAATATACGAAGGGGGAACTTGAGAGCTCGTTGGAACTCGGTAGGCAGCAATAGTCGGCTTGTAGGACGGTTTATGGGATGTTTGGGACTCAATGGCGGCGAAGTTGCGGCAAAGGGAATTCTGGGACTTGGGGTACTCTTGAAAACTCGAAAATGACCCGGGAAGGCTCTTTTGACTCGAAGGTAACTCTCAGATTCTCGCTGTGTGACACCAAAAGGTGGGTGGTATATTTTTCTAAGTAGACCAGGCTTTTGTATCGTAAGGACAGTGGTATCTAAGGTAAAATCTGGCATATTTCGGATCTGTCATATGTCAAAAGTAATAACAGACAAATCAAAGTCCGATGCTGGTACAGACAGGTGCACGGCGGTGACAGCGGCGAAGGAAAAGCAAACAAAAGGGGAGAAGAAAAACACGAACTAAGATGGGGCAGCATTACCATACGTCTGAGCAACAGGACTGGGCGAAGGGAGTGGCATAGCCAGTGGGGGGGGCTGCAGGGAAGCATAGTGACACGTGATGGGTGACGAGGTTGCTGGCAGTAATAGGCACATGACAGAGGAAGCATAGTGTAGACAGCGACACAATCCCGTAACTGTGATGGGCATGTGATCTGGGGGTGTGTGATCTGGGGGGTGTGTGATCTGGCAGGTAATGAGAGTTGGGATTGCCGCCGAGGGCTCTTCGCAGCCTCAGGGAGCCTAGGCTCCCTACACCTCCTGGGGTCTTTAGACTTTGACCGTCCTCGGTCAAGTGCACATGATTAGGTACAGGACGGAGACGGAACACCATTGTGATCAAAGTGGCTGTGCATGGATCAAAGCACAAGTGACGGGGTTCTTGAGCACGTGCTGTGGGAAAATGCTTCCGTGGTGTAAAGTTTGCTTAATGCACCAAGTGTAATCGCCATGTTCGTTCTTTTTCTGCTAAGTCCGTCAACCTCACTCCTACCCACTCGTCATTACCAAGTCTCTCCCGTCTCCTACACAATGTCTTCCTCCCAGAGTGCCTCCCTGACTGCACCTCCCTTCGTTACGCCTAGCGCCATGCGAGATCTCATCCCGGGAATGTGGGCGTTGCATATGAAGAAACTGGAATCGTTGATGAAGGAGATTCCGGGTGAGTCTGCAGACGAGGAGATGGCACGAGCATGGTTGGGTCAGTACGAGGAACTATCAGTGAGTTGCCCGTGTTGTACCGGCACCACTGTCCTTCTGACTCTCAAGTGCAGGGGCGTATTGAACAACTTCGCAAGTTCACCTCAGACGTGAGCTCGGAGGTCCCCGACTACCCAGACGAAACCGAGATCGTGATAAGCAACGCCTTCATGGCGTTGACAGCTCTTCAGGCTCGATTCCCACCACGTGCAATGAAACCCAAGCCTAGACCGACCATGAGCAGTATGGGTACCCCTCAAGCAGGAAGTGAAGCAGTATGTCGGTCACAACAGCAGTTAGAGAAATCTGCCGATAAAGGGAAAGAGGTGGCATCGGTATGTAGACAGCCCGTCGGCATTGAACAGTATGCTAATGCCTGGGGCTGGTTAGGCTACCAAGGGTGGCTTGCTGGTGAGAGTTGGGGAAGGAGTGGTGCCGTCCGGCTTGGGCGACTCGACCGTGGAGGAGGACATGATGGAGGTTGACCCTGTGCCAGGGAGTACCGGACCCTGTGAGAGATGTGTGAAGTGGGGAATTATCTGTGTGTGGAAGGAGTGGACAGCCTGCGAAGCTTGCCACGACGGCAAGAAGAAATGCGACAAGGCTGGGAAGCCAGGCAGGAAGGTGAGTAAGGCTCGTTGAACAGCATACTCAGCTAGTGACGGTGCGATGCAGTGCAAAAACCCAGAGGGTCCCCAGCCTGAGTCAGCCTCAATAAGCAAGAAGGCTAAGGCGCACCCCGCACCCCCTCCTCCCTCAGCACCTACCCCTACAACAGGACAACCCTGACCCCGTCTCATTAGCCGCTCAATGGCTACTCAACCCACTGCCTCAACATTGACTGCAGTCGTGAACGAACCCCAAGATCCTCCGCCACCACAACCTCTCCCTCTTTTCCTCCCCAGTGGTCCATCCACTCCTACTCCCACTCCTAGACCCCCGGTTCCCCTTACCCCCTGCGTCACCAGTAAACCCGCCGACCAACTGACAGAGTCTTCAAGAGACTCTAGCAAATTCCTCAGCGCACAAGTTGAGTTGGGCCAGGGCAAGCAGGCTCCTGAGGTCGCGGGCGGCGAGGGCACCAGTACTCCGAAGGTTGAAATCGATCTGACCGAGTCCGAGGAGGATGCCACGCCTACGGGGCCAACTTGTTTGCCTGTGAAAGGTAAGCGCTGCATGCATGGTAATCGTATCCATCCTATCAAAGAGTTGGACAAACAAATTGCCGACGTGGAGTTGTCGATCGAATGGGGGGAGGATGCTTTGATGGACTTGTTTTCGCAGATGGCACAGGTCAGTACGACGGCGACCCAAGTTTGCGAGGTGCTTCATCAGTCTCGGCGACAGCTTTGTTCCCTGAAGGCCTGGTGGGAGGCGCATTTCATTCCCGGTCCTTCTGCTTCATCCTAGTATAGAAACAGTAGTTTCCCCACTCCTTTTATACCTTGTTCCTGCTGTCGTACCGTAGTCTGGCGGTAACTTCATCCATGTGCGCGTCGCCTTAGAATACACCTCGGCAGTAAGATAGGAAGGTCAGAATAACATAAGAGACATAAGTAAAAAAAAAGAATGAGTGGTATAGTACTGTCAACCTGACTGAGCAGGTAGCGGTAATTGTCGCTTTAATTTTGGCTGAAGTCTATAGACGGTAAGCGGTGAGTAAAACTACAAGTCGAGGGAAAAGAGGAGACAAAGAAATTTGGCTTTTAGTTTTTCATATCATTTTACAGTTTTGTGTTCAGCTTTATGTGTCGGTAGTTTGTATAGGTAAAGTGTCTGTAAAAGATAGACAAAGGACGAAAAGAAAGAAAAGAAAAAGGAACGTAGGACGTAGGTTACTCATCTAACTCGTTCTCAAGGACACCAGCCAGTTCTGGGTCGGGAAGGGAGTCATCTTCGAGCTGATCTATTGCAGACCTGTCGAGGCTGACCAGATGGGTGACCTCGATACAGGACCTGTTTCTTGGGAAATAGGGGTATAAGCGAAAGGCGGCAAAGCGAAACTTCGAAACAGCACCATCAAGCTCTGCGAGGAGATAGGAGCCTCCTTTGGTGCGGTGTATGACTACCATAGGACCTAGGTAACAAGGTTTGGTCTTTCGGTCCAGCTCTTTCTCGATGCGGGAATTTCTGACAAGGACTAGGGTACCTGGTTCGAAGTCAAAGTCGTGGATAGTCCTCTCGAATCGAGCCATAAAGTCCTTTGCCGAAGCGAAGCAGGAATTAAGGACTCGATCGTGTATTAGCGCTAGGTCTTCTGGGCGCTTCTGCAATTGCCGAGCACAATTGGCAATGAGAGTGGTAGTAGAGTACAACTGCGCTTCAAAAGGGGCAAGAAAGGTTGCTTCGGTGAGGTCAAAAGGGAGTCTGGGATGGACACTGTGAGCCATATAGTAAGGGGAAAATCCCGTAGCTTTGTGAACCGTAACCCTCTCTGCCCAAAATACCGACGGGGCCACTTCTGACCATCTTGAGGCTTTGCCCTCACAACTCTTAACCATCACTTCTCTGACATCGAAATGCTGCTGCTCCACAATACCATTTGCCTGCGAATTATAAGGTGAGATATGGATATGCCAAATGCCGTATGTCTTCGACAGCCAGTCAAGTGCTAGAACATAAGGACCGCCATTGTCAGTGACAACCTCTGCTACAGCTCCCCATCGGCACAATATCTGCTTGAATAAGAATTTGCTGATTGACTTTCCAGTTTCGGAACGAAGCATGGCCCACTCTGGGTAACTGGTGAGGGAGCATCGGGCTTGAGTAACATAGTGATATCCGTTGGACTTCGGCATTATGAAAGTGTCAACATAGGCTTTGTAGAACAGGGGCTCAGGTATTGCCATGACAGGGGGAATGTGAATTCGATCAAGGCGGCAAATCTGGCATTCGTGACACGTCTTGATGTACCAGCGAACATCCTGCTCAAGCATGGACCACCAAAACTGTGTCAGCAAGCGCATACGGGTGGAGAAGATACCCTTGTGGCCTAACTCATCGTGGGCCTGACGAATAATTTCAAGTCGCTTGTGGCAGTGAACCACAAGCTGGTGGTGACCTTGGGGCTCTTTCCTCCAAAGCTCTCCACCCTTTACGAAGTACCAGGTTGCTAGCTGCACAAGACTCTCCAGCTCCTTTTCTCCCAACTCGTCCAGCAGCTTCTTCGTTTCCAAGAACCTCCTCACAACCTCCAGCCTCTCATCCCTCTGTTTCACCTTCTCGGTTCGCAGGATTTCAGTCTCAGTGTCTTCTGGTGGTGAACCAGTTGCCATAAATATTCTGACGTCCTGAGGCAAGGTCTTAGATGAGTAGTATATGGACGGCAGAATTTCTGGAGGATGTAGCATCCGAGTTCTTGGTTCTCAGCAATTCACAAGTTCCACAGCGAAGGCCCCACACTCATCTACCCAGTCTTCGTACTCTTCTTCGTCTACCTCAGGGTCTTCTTCAGCTCTCAGTCTTCTTGACAACCCATCAGGGGCAGCATGCTTAGCAGCAGGTACGTGGACCAGTTTGAAATCGAAGAGTAGAATACCGGCAATCCACCAGTTGATGGTGGCATTAGGCTGTAAGTCTGGGTTGTTAATCATGCCTTTGATATATCTCATGTCGACCTCTACAACCAGGTTCCGCACTCCAAAAACATAAAGCCGCATGTCATGCAGTGCTCGAAACAGACTGAATAGTTTGAGTTTGGCTTGACTATACTGCCTTTCTCTGTCGTTAAGAGTGATGGAGCCAAAGCGGGTGGGGTACCTCTTGGAATCTTCTCCCTCCTGCATGAGGATATAACCAATGGCAATGTTGGAGGTGTCAACGGCAAGGATGACTGGAAAGGAGGAGCCGTAGTCAATAGGATGCAGCACTGGGGAGATGACTATAGCAGCTTTGAGATAGTCCATTGCCGCTCGGTGTTCGTCACGAAACTCGAAGAAGACATCTTTCTTTGTGAGCTCGACGAGAGGATGCGCATGCTTGGCGAAGTCTTTAATGAAGATGTGGCAATACGAGCATAGACCTAGAAAGCCCCTAACTTCAGTGACGTTAGCACAGTAAGGCCAGTCTCTAATTTTTTGGACTTTAGTTTCGTTGGGGATCCTCCCATCATACAAAACCTTATGCCCCACCACTACAATAGACGGGGCGGCAATGACGCATTTCTTGGCGGAGACAGTAGCTCCTGCATGGCGAAGCCAGTGAAGTACACGATTGGTATTTTCGAGGTGTTCCCAGATAAAGCACCGAATGCCAGGGTTCTGCGGTATTGTTTCATAAGACCCATCGGCATTTAGGTAGTGAGACTTAGGGCCCTTGATTGGGCAGTCATCGATGAATGGGATGGAGACCTTGGGGATTTCGTCCTTTAGGATCCAACAGACGTCTCCATGAAATATTTGAATGGCATTAGTGTACCCCATAGGTAGCTTCGTCAGCCTAAGGGTACCGATGGGAGTTTGGAAGGTAGTCAGGTCGCAGTAATCGTCATGGATGGCTCAGTGGTCATAACCGACCATTAGGTCCAAGATCCCATACACCGAGTGACAGGCAAAAGCTTCGGCAATCGAGTCGATGAAAGGGGGGATGGCTGAATCTTGGATAGAGATGGCATTTAAGGGCTGTAGGTCGTGAACAAGGTGCAGAGATTTCCCGTCTTTCTTGACAACGCAGAACCACTTGGACCGATATGACGAGGTCAAGGGCTTGTAAACACCAGCGGCAATCTTCTCTTTAATTATTTGGACGACGTCTCGAAAGATGGTGGGTGGGATAGGGATGTTACGTTCGACCCAGGGTTTGTGGGGTAAGGTTGGGATCTTTAGGGGGGGGAACATATCTTCGCGAAAGGTTCCCCTTTCTGAGGTCTCCCAAGCAAAGGTGGCTTCGTGTGTTCAAACGAGCCAATGAACGAGATCCAACTCCACTGGCCAAAGGAACTTGGTAGGATCGAGGTCGAGCTCTTCTGCCCTTTGAGCAGTAAATCTGGAACCTGGAATGAATAAAGGAGGGTGGTATGGTAATACAGGTAAATCTGCGAGAGGATTGCTGACCTCCCGACGCTCTACCCTGAACTCAACAGGCATTGCAGTCGGGATGGGCTTTACCTTCTTCGCTACAGGCTTGTATTTTAACATGTGGAAAACCGGGTCATAGTGGAAAGTAGACTGTAGGGCAGAAAGTGTCAGTGGAGAAACCATAGTACTAGTGGTAAACAGGAAGGGGTCTTTAGGCAAAATGAAACTGGAATTGAATGGATCAGGAGGCGCAATATCTGGGGTATAACTGAACAACAGTGCTGCTGCGGCATTTTCTTTAAAGTCTGTAGAAAGAGGGGAAGTAGAATTTCTCGAGGCAGAAAGTGAATCTGAAACATAAAGGGAACACACGGATACTATATTATCTTGGTCTCCTCATAACCCTATCGAGTCATCGACCATTGTTAAAAACCCTGTTCGCTCTCTTGGAGTTGGCGGTGATGAGTCTGGTGGGTGAAGTATTCTGCCTCGTCATCTGGGTTCATGAATCGGGGATACGGGTACAGACAATGTCGAGGGCGGGTGGGGATAAGTAACTGGCAGCCTGAATTGGGGTTGCGGATTTCTAGAGATTGTTCGCCATCAGGGAAGTCTCGAAGAATGCTGCTGAGGAGGCAGAAGAACGGGCGGCCTAATAAGAGGTCGAAGGGGGCTTTATCGACAACTTGAATCTGTAGGTGAGCTTCAACCGGTCCAATTTGAAGAGAGGCATTTTCGATGACTCCTAGAGTGCTCTCTTTAGACTGGTTAGCAGCTTCTAACGTCATACACATGTCTGAATGGAGGGGGGCCCCTAAAGCCTCCCACAATTCACGCCTGAGGGCAACTACCTGACAGCCACTGTCAAGGATACACTCGACCCGAAGCTTGTCCATAAGGACACCATCTACTGTGTGGAGAGGGGCAGTGGCGAGACCGACACACTTGCCGTTGGTATCCTTAATGAGGTATTGTTCATATGAGGCCCAGGTAGACAACAAGGATGATTCTGACGCGGTCTCGAGGCTACCGATCGCTACTTTCTTTGTCATAGCCATCTCTTTTATCTGTTTGCGGATTTCTGGGCTGACTGCCAAAAGATCTTGGGTCGAGATTTCGATCTTGGCCTCTAAAACTTGGGACACGAGTCGTTTAGTGGCAGCAGCTTTGTCAAAGCTGCTCTGGTAATGAAACTGAGGGGTAGGGTTGGACGGAGGCCTAGAGGTCGAAGGCTCGGTGGCATTAGATTTGGGCTGCGTCTCGTTACGTGCTGGATGGGTGTTTGAAGTCGTGGTAGGTACAGGGTTGTTGGAAGGGGGAGAGTTGGCCATAGCAGCATTTCGAGGGTGACGAGTGGGGATTTCCACGCCATCAAAGTGGGCTGGTTTCTTCCTTTTGATAGCATTCTTGAGCTCCTCTACCTGAGCATAGGCTCTGGTGAGGGCATGCTTATCTTCTTCGTCAGCATTATCTTCTATTTCTTGGTTGACGAGGTATGACAAGGGGTGGACCTCAACCTGAAACTTGGCGGTGTCTTCTGAGCCAAAGAACATGGTATTGACGAGGTGGGGCAGGGTATCACGCCCTCTAGCTGAAGAGGCAGTACCCAGAGACTGAATAGAGACGAGATTAGCCGATGCCATAATAGACTCTCTGAGAGCCAGGAAGTTATCAATTTTCTCTTTGAAGTTCTGCCCTGCTGCTGACCTAGGAATGTCAGAACTGTCTTTCATGAAGACTTTACCACCTATAAGCGCACATTTCCCTTGGCGAACATACTCTTTGCAGAGCTTGCACTCGGCTGTTCTATGGCCATTGGTTCCTCCACAGAAGAAGCAGCGGGGGTCGAAAGAGCGGCAAAACTGCTGATCTGCGGGTTGAGTCTGGCGGCTGCCTGAGGCGGGGTCAGTGGCTTGGACATATTCCCTTTTAAGAATGGTGGGTGGTGAAGTTGGTTGGGAGTAGGATTCTGGGAATAAGGCTGAACTATTGATTTGAACAGCATTCCGGCGGGCCCCACTAAGGAGGTAGGTCATGTGCTTGTAGACTTCATCGAACGGCCATGGGTCATCAACATCATGGTCTAGATCTTTGAGTTGGAGGCGAGTGGCAAGGCTGCTACGGAATTTTGGGGGAAATCCTTCGAGGAACTTCTCATTAACATAGTCGTCGGTAAGCCGCTTCTTCTTGTTAATTAAGGCCACGACTCGGCGGAATTCCTGCATGTATTTGCTGAGGTCCTCGAGGGATGACATGGGTTTCTGGACTTGGTGGTGGAGAAGGGTCTCGAGGTCAGCTTTGGTATACTGCCACCCTTTGACGTCAGCACCAGGGTAGAAACTGGTAACTTCTCTAGTAAAGTCATCCCAGTCATCACCCGTAGTGGAGTCAAGGGAGGACCATAGCTCCGACTCGTGTCTGTCAGCATAGCGAATAGCCCACTTAATCTTAACTCTGTCATTGGTAATTCCCATGTCAGTGCAGATCTGGTCGATGTCTTCAAAGTAGGCGCAAATGTCTTCTGTTTTTCCCGAAAACTTGGGGGCTTTGTTAGAACCTCTAAGAGGCATCTCACAATGATTGGTAGTAGTGGACATGGCTGTGGGAAACGACGATGAGAGTGGAAGGGGGTACTGAAGTATCAGCAGGGAAGTATGGGCTAGTGGTAAAATGAGATTCTGTGAGGCGGTGAAGGATGTTGATGGGAGGAGAAGTTGTTCTGTGGCAAAGGTTGAAGCTGATGGAGAAACTGGAGGGGATAGGTCGGTAAGCAGTGATAATTCTTGATGATCAGGTGGTGGTGCAAAGGACTCGTTGAGCTTGAAGGCACCGGGTATATCAACTATCGAAAAAGAGGGAGATTCTGGACGATGAGGGAATCCGATGGCGGAAAGCTCTACATCTGGAGAACTAGGCTCTGGGATATCACAAGGGTTAGTAGCGGGTACGAAAATATCAGAGGAAGATATAGAAAGACGGTGGAAGGGCTCTAAGAGCTCTTTGAGTTCTGTTCTGTGGCGGGTAGGTCGTAGGGATCTCCTTTCCAGATCTGCAGACCCCTTGCGGTGGGCTCCAAAACGATGTGGGCTACTCTTCTTGGAAGAGCACCAAGTGAAGTAAGAGAGGGAAAGCTGTAGGTAAATCCTAGGCTTGTCCCAAGGGGTCTTGAGTTGGAAGGAGACAGATGAAGGGGATGCTAGGCGGTAAAGTGGGAAATATATGAAGGGGGAACTTGAGAGCTCATTGGAACTCGGTAGGCGGCAATAGTCGGCTTGTAGGACGGTTTACGGGATGTTTGGGACTCGATGGTGGCAAAGTTGCGGCAAAGGGAATTCTGGGACTTGGGGTACTCTTGAAAACTCGAAAATGACCCAGGAAGGCTCTTTTGACTCGAAGGTAACTCTCAGATTCTCGCTGTGTGACACCAAAAGGTGGGTGGTATATTTTTCTAAGTAGACCAGGCTTTTGTATCGTAAGGACAGTGGTATCTAAGGTAAAATCTGGCATATTTCGGATCTGTCATATGTCAAAAGTAATAACAGACAAATCAAAGTCCGACGCTGGTACAGACAGGTGCACGGCGGTGACACCAGCGAAGGAAAAGCAAACAAAAGGGGAGAAGAAAAACATGAACTAAGACGGGGTGGCATTACCATACATCTGAGCAATGGGACCGGGCGAAGGGAGTGGCATAGCCAGTGGGGGGGCTGCGGGGAAGCATAGTGACACGTGACGGGTGATGAGGTTGCTGGCGGTAATAGGCACATGACAGAGGAAGCGTAGTGTAGACAGCAACACAATCCCATAACTGTGATGGGCATGTGATCTGGGGGTGTGTGATCTGGGGGGTGTGTGATCTGGCAGGTAACGAGAGTTGGGATTGCCACCAAGGGCTCTTCACAGCCTCAGGGAGCCTAGGCTCCCTACACCGATCATCCTCGTACCCCCCAGCCTGCCTTCGCGACCTGGCCTCCACCTTCCTATCCCCTGTCCAGCCTTCTTGAACCCCATTTGGTAACTGCGCAACTGGTCCACCTCTCCTGGATAAGGTCATCATCTGTAAGTTCTCATTTCCTCCTTCCTGCTCTAAGCCTCTCGATTCCTCTAAATCTAGCTTGGACACCATGTTATGTACACAGTCATGTGTATGCGAGTTTTGTCTAGAATCATATGTGCTCCATTTATCACTGTTCACTGCTATAGGCTGAGCCAAATAACCCAGTGTTACAGGGGCAGCCAATCCCATCCAGACGTCTCCTCATTAGCAATTCAAATCCCTGACAATGTCTAAAAACCCTGCTTGGGTTTGATATGCTTTACGACCTTCAATCTACCCCCCATCCTACAAAGATACTCGACATTTGCAATTGGGTCTCAGAACTGTGGAAGTCTCATGAAGTGCCCTTGCTGCCTGGGCGTCACAATAATGCATCTTCCTGTGCCTGGCTCGGTAATTTCAATCTTCTGGTCACCATTGGGGAAGTCCTCGGTCTTCGCTCAAAGAGCACACAAAAAGGGTCACCCAAGAAGTATATCAAAGGCTGTGTTCCTGACAACCTGTACTGGTACACACACCGTTACTCCCCCAAAGTCAATTGGACAGTCACTAATGACCCCTTCTGTCTCTTCCCTGCCCTTGTTGGCTGTCTCCATCATAATGCTCCCATCTCTCTCAATAGGGAGTTGAAGCACCTCGGCAATCTCTTTTCACAGAGTGACAATTTGCGATCCACTGTCTAGAATACCTTCGAGCTTAACCTGCCCAGCCACTTCGATGGCCACAAAGTTGAGAGGCATCATGGACAACCTCTGGATCTCAGGCTTGTCTCCTTCGTACTTGATACTTGCAACCCTTGCTTCATTGGCCATTTCCTCAACCACCTCTTCTCCCTCTCCTCTATCTTCGGTCTCAACTGCCACCATCGCACCAGCTGCCAATCCCTCAGCTGGTACCCTCTTGACTGAGGTGTACTCCCATACAGCCCTCTGGATCTGTCTGATGGCCAAAAGGTCCCCTACAGGTACCGAGATGGGTACCTTGAGTATCTTTCCAAGAATCTTCTTGTCAACACCAGGGACGTCTGCAGGCACTTCATAGTGGAAGCCCAGACTTCCAGACCCTGCTTGAGGGTCTTTTGGCATGTTTGGAGGTCTCGTTGCTTGTTTTTCTTTGCCCTTCGAGGTCCCTTCCTTCGACATTGACAACCCAGGATTCTTCGATGGTGTGCTCGGTATCACCACCCCATCGAACCTTTGTCGGTGCTGCGACTTGTCTTTCTTGTTGATGGCCAGGGTGTACTTGAGACCAGCATCCGGTGACTCAAGCTCTCCCTGGAGGACCCAAATTTCCTCTTCCTCCTCATCACCTGAGACTACCTCTTCAATCCTCACTGCCACTGCCATCTGTGCTGATGCCAGGTTCGACTCTCGATTCTCGACTACAAATAGATGGGCACCTGGGGTGCCTCCCTCTGGTCGCTGTACAGCCATGGCCTCCCCAGCTGCTCTGTCTTCAACTGGGCCCTGTTCTTCCCACCAGCAATCGATTTCTGCCTTCCATGGCCCATTCATTCGGTGAATTGGTGTCCCATCAGGGAAGCATAGCTGCCCATTGACAATCTGACACTTCCCTTCTCTTAGATAGTTTGAGTGTTGCTGGCAGTATGAGGCTGGATGTCCAACCAGAAAACAGAAAAAGCAGACACACTCTGTGGGGTTCCCTCATCCTGCAAACTGGTTACTGCCTTCAGGGTTCCCCATTGTGGCTCATTGTATGGCCACTTCAACTCAAGCTTGCAGTTGCCACTGGGCCAACTCCTGAGTGACTTGAGTTGCTTCTTCACCTCCCAAGAGCTGTACTATTCCCTTCTTTGCCCCCTTGCTCCTCATCATCTTAAACCTATCGCTCATCAGGAACCACAACTCCTCCACAATGTAATCAAGGGGCCAAGGGTCATCATGACAATGGATCCTGAAGTGGAACTTAAGGTTTAGGAGTGCTTGAGCTCTGGGTCGAGGCCTTCAAGGATATAACTGTTGTAATTGTCTGTGGTGATCTTTCTTTTGTCAACAAGGCAATGCACGATCTCGACATACTTGTGATAGTACTCGCCAAGGTCCTCTTCTGTCTCAATGTCCTTCCTCATCTGTGCCTTTACCAAGTCATACAAATCCTGCTTCATGAAGGTCCTCTCTAATTGCAATGCTCCTGGGTAGATTCCAACAAGGCTCGTAACAAAGGTGTCCCAACCGTTTGCTTCCCACCCTACAATGGAATTCCAGAGAGTCGCTGTTTCCCTATCGAGGTACCAGCATGCCCACTTGATCCACTCTTTCTCTTGCATGCACCCTGCCCCCTCACACAGGAACTGGATCTCATTAAGGTAGTCCATGAGGTCCCATGCCTTGCCCAAAAACTTTGGTGCCTTGGCTGACCCTTGATGTGGCATCTTGTTGAGAGGTTCAGGGGTTCTTGAATCTGTGGCTCCCCTTCCCAACATCTCCAGTACTGCTTGTGCCTCCGACTCTCTTTTACTGTATGCCCTTTCACAGTAACTCGCTTCTAGAGGCCCTGCCTCCCTTTGCGACCATATTGGCTCTGGGTGTGTCCCTTCTCTCCTCATCATCAGTGGCTGTTCCCCCCTGCTCCTCAGGCCTTGCAAGTCATCATAATCCTCATGTGCCCCACCTCCACCATACAAGGGCCTACCATAAAAACAAGACCCTGCACGGAGGTGGTGCTGTGAGAGCTGTAACTGATCATCGACATTCATTGGAATGACTGGCCTTGATAGCTGAGGAGGTGAGAGGTCTCGTGTTTGTTGCCCATCATGTGAAGGTTGATCTTCCTGCGAATGCCTTCTAGAATGAGACCCAGGTCGCTCGACAGGCTGATCTTGCTCGAGAGTGCCCATACGAGAGTGTGATTGCCCACGTTCCTCCAATGAAAAAGTTGGTCTCCTTTCCAACTCCCACACATTCCTTCCTTCAAGTCCAGCCTCGAGCTCAGGGTCTGTCATATCTCGTGTGAGTGGCAAGTCCCTTTGCTCGCCCAGTTCTGGAGAATTAAGTCTACCTTCTGAGTATCGTGGGGGTGGGTAACTTCAAGAATCAGCCATGTCATCTTCTATGTTCCATAGGAGCAATGAGGGTGGTGCCTGTAGAAGCAAACAAGCTGATTCTGATGATGATGTGTCAGAAAGAGGGGTTAATGGGGACAGTGAATCTCGTAAGATCTGGTCTGCTTCTTTGGCTGAGTTAATGCCCTCTTCCGGTGTAGATGATAATAGTGGAGATGGAGACCTGTAGGTTGTGAACTGTGACTCGGATGGATTTGGCATAACTGGTAGAACCAGTGAGCTCATGATATGAGTGCTCGAGCATTGCGCAGCCAATAGAACTGGAGATGCAGGAAGCAGAATTTGCATCAGTGATGAGGTTGGTGATGGTGGCAGAATTGTGCTAGCTGGAGATGGTGTGTCTGCACATCTCGAAGCAGTCACTGGCTCTGTCCTGAGTGTTCCTCTTGAACTCCCTCATCTCTCTTCTTCAGCAATACAAGCTGCGGTTTGTCGAAGCGAGTACCTGTGTGCCAGCTTTCCTAAGAAGCCCCTTGTGGTGGGCTCCAGATGTAGAGAATGGTAGAACTAAACTCTGGGGAAGGGCCTCAAATGAGACCAGTGCAAGTAGGTACTTCATCCCTGAAGGGGCTTCAGGAGCCTAGCACAGGTCCTCTAGAGAGCACTCTTTAAAGCCAATAGATAGATGGAGGGTATCTCCAGACACTGTGTGTGCACTACTACTGAGGTCTGAGTGTCATTGACTGAAGCTCCCTTCGTGCTCTACATGCATCTGATGGATCCACCAGGGTGCTTCCTTAGACGTGTATCACTTGTTGGAGGACACTGATGTTGTGCTGACTAATCTACATTCGCGCTCTACACCCCAGTTCTCCCACCTAGACCCCAGACACCCTGCCCCTACTCCTTGCTACCCTTCCTCCAGCACTCACCCTGCACCTCCCCAGTACATGTGCCCCCTCTCACAAGTGCAACCCTCTGGGGTTGCCCTCTTGTGGCTGACGACCTGACCCCTCTTCTTCGCCCTCGCTTCCAACATCACCTTCCAACCCAAGCTCGAAACCCGTCGCTGCTTCTTTGTCCTCCACCTCCAGTGCCCCTTGTATCTCTGCCAACGCTGCATCATCCCTTGGGACAAACAAGCGCAGCCTTCGAGCATGGGTTAACCCATTTAAGGGGAACCCTTCGAGCATGACCAGTTTGTACGAGTTGCCCACATGACCCATGACCCATCTGGGTGCTGACCATCATGGCTTGAGCTTTCTTGTTGTTGAAAAGGACATGTCTAGGGTGGTATCATACACCTGTACTAGTTGCCCTTCCTTGAAGACCACTTCACCTGTAACCAAGCATAACACCCATTTGTCAAATGTAGCTTTTCTTCTTACCACATGCAACACCGCTTGGTTTGCCCCATCCAGGCACTGCTGTTCCATGTAGGCCAACTGTGTGCCTACTGCCTTTATGTCTGGCTCCTGTACTGCATTGCTGACTGGCATCCGACTTGTGTTCACGACCAGCCCCAGCAGCAACTCCTTTGGTGAAAGTTGGAATGCAGGTATGATCCACTCGTTCATTTGTTGTATGGCCTCCTCGAAGTGATCAGGCCAGTGCTTCGATATGTCCCCAGCACCACTGCCCTGCTCTTTGTCCTCTCTGACCTTCAGTGCCCCCATCCTTTTTAACCTGCCCAGCAGCTTGCTGCTTGCATTCTCCACCAGCCTGTTGATCCACAGTGCATATGCCGCCACCACATGGTGAGTGGTTCCATGTGCCTTGCACCAAGCCTTTACCTCACCATTCTTGAAGTGCGACCCTCTGTCTGTCATGAAGGTTTCTGGTGCTCTGAATAAGTGGGTCACTGCTTTTAGCCCATCTAATGTTGTCTTTGCCATGCCATGCACCTTGAGTTTGAAGCCCCAGACATACTGCGAGTACGTGTCTAAAATCAGCAGTATAGAGTGGTAACCTCCCTTTTCCCTTTGGCATGGACAGATAGTCAGCCACCACTAGTTCAAACAGATGTTGTCTTGTGATCGGGTACAGCAGTGCATGGGGGTGTGTTGAGCCGAAACCTTTGCACTGCACACACCTTGTTAATGCCTGCTGTATGGAATGGTCCAGCTGTGGACTCCAGAACCTGTCCATTAATTTTAGTTTTACCAGGTCATGTCCCCAGTGCCCATTTGTTTTGTGTTCTTCTTCTGCTAGGGCTATTGCCTCCTCTTGTGTGATGCACTCGATGTGTGGTTTTGCTTGAAGTGACCTTGTCATTTGTATTCACCACAAATGCCCACCTTCCACCTGGTATCCCTCTGCCTGGTGCCGTGCTCTCCAGCAGTCTCTTTCGTTTGTGGTCATTTTGAGGTTGAAGATTGCGTCTATGACCTCTGAGAAAAGTGGTTTGTTAGCAAACCTTTCTTTCAGTGCTATGAACTCTGGATTCATCTCAACCATGAACAGATCATTTACTATCCCTTTTGATGCCTCCCAGTCTTTGCTCACTGTCCACTCGCTGCCATCGTTTCCTGTCCTCGGCTTTTCTGCGTGTACTTGGCTTAGTGCATCTGCTGCCACATTTGTTCTTCCCGGCCTGTGCCTGACATCCACTATTTGGTACACCGATATGCCATCCCACCACTGTGCATGCACCAGCAACAACCTGTTGTTGCACAGTGTGTCTCTGAGTGCTGTACAGTCCGTTTCCAGTTCTACTGGGAAACCCCATATGGTGTCGCTGAAGTGGTCAACCCCAAACTTCAATGCTGTGAACTCAAGGATGTACAGCTTATATCACTCTTCAATGCTCAACGTGCATTTGGAAGTGAATCCAATCAGATGCACTGCCATTACCTTCTCTCCATTTGCTAACATTGTTTCAAACCTCTGCGAGAGAACTGCTCCAAATCCATCTTTGCATCCATCTGTGGTCAGTATGAATGGCATGCCATCGAACCTGGGTGCCCTCAACACAGGCTGGGATGTTAGTACTTGTTTTAACTGTATGAACACTTTGGTTTGCCTAGTCGTCCAGTACCATTCTAACAGTCTATCCCATAGGTACTGTTTGTACTTTCTTTTGCTTGCCTTTGCTTCTGTCACCAGTAGGTCCAGGTTTCATTGCAAGTCTGTTAGTGGGGCCGCTAGTCTTGCATAGTCCTTAACCAATGAACGGAAGTAGCCTGTTAGTCCTAGAAACCTCATCAACTCTAGCAATGATTTAGGTGTGGGCCACTTAGCAACTGCCTCCAGTTTGGTGACATCCAGCCTGATTCCTTCCCTTCCTACCCTGGCCCCTCTGAACACTACCTCCTGCATGAACAGTAGCATTTTCTGTGGTGACAGTGATATGCCCATCTCCTGGCACCTGGTGAGGAATATGCACAGGCACCTTAGTACATTGTGGAACTCATCTCCTCCCAGACCATTGTCGTCCACAAACGTTTCTAGGCCTATTTGCATCGCCAAACCTTTGAACGCAATCGCTGTCATATCTGCAAAGCATGAAGGTGAGCCTAATAACCCCATTGGCATGTGTTGGTAACATTGGTAGCCTCTTCCCTCTGTGTAGATGCACAAGTATGGCTGATACTCTTCCTCCACCTCGATCATGTAGAACCCCGAAGCTAGGTCCATGACACATATGTACCAGTGCCCTGCTAGATGCTGTTGCTTTGCTCTGATGTCTCCCTGTGGCATTGGTGTGACTGCTGTGACCTTGTTGAGCTCATGGAAGTTCTGGCAAATGTGCCACTTTGGTTTCCTTTCTTGGCTGGTTACCTTGGCTTGCTCATGACTTGGCTCCCATTCCCTTGCTGCTTTTGGCTCGGTTCCTCTACCACCTTCCATGCTCTGTTCCTCCACGATCTCTCTGATCTCCTCCATGGTGAGTCCTGGTGCTCCATGTGCTTTCTGCGCCAGTATGGTTGGATGCACCACCCACACTTCATCTGATCTGATGTCCCATAGGATCCCGGCTTCATTGAACTCATCCAGGATGGGTAGGTACCATGCCTTTTGGGCTTGTGTTAGCGGCTTCTGATTGACTTTTAGTGGGAACTTAGCATCTTTAGGTATGCCTAGTCGAAACTTCATGAATGATACCAGCTTCACTTCCTTTACTGACAATGTGAAAGTGTCTGCAAACTCAGCTATCGTCTCCTGTACCTGTTTCAGTTGGTCTGGTGGTAGCAGTCCGCACCTGACTGCTTTGAGTATGGCCTCTACTCTCGGTGGGTGGAACAGGCCTTCTTCCATGAGTCTGGTGAACACCCTTCCTGCTCCTTCCTCTGATGAATACACGCTGCAGTTCTCTGCCATGTCCTTGCCTCCTTCAATCCCTTCTACCTCTGCCGTATCCACCTGTTGTACATCTGCTCCTGGTCCTGCCTCCCCTTCTACACTCACCACTACCTTTCTCGGCTCTTCCTTTGGTGCAGCAGGTATCTCTGCTGGCAGGACATGCTGCGGCGTTTTCCACCTCGCATGGTTTGTGATTACTATGTAGCTGTCTCCCTGTGGTAGTCATATTAGGTCTTCGCCGTAATCGTGAACCGTCTTCATTTGATCCAACAATGGCTTGCCAATAAGCATCCTCCATGATCCGCCGCTTGGGAACACCTTGAACATTGTGTCTGCCTTTGCTGACCCCCACCGCAGCATGCCTGACCACATGCCTGCTGATGCTACAAGCGATCCATCCGCCATCCTCAGCACCTGCTTCGACGGCCCTAGGCCTTTTAACCTCCTCTTTACCCAACTGTATGCCTCCAGATCTATTGTGTTTATCATTGCCCCATTGTCTACCACAGCAAGAAACCTGACCCTTTCTCCTTCAGGTCCTTCTAGGCTTGGTACTGCCAGGAAAGGGCAGCCAACTTGTGCTCTGATCAGTTGGCCTGTCGCATCCAATGCATACACATCAGTAACTTTATTCTCAGGGCCCTGTAAGTTACTAGTGCGTGACTCATACAGGCTCCATGTCACCTCCATTTGCGTGTCTATTGAGCTACCCTTTGGCTCGCTCTCCCCATATCCCTCTCTTCCCTCTTTCCTTTCTATCTTTTCAGATGGATACTCTCCCAGGGCTGTCGACTGCCTGTCATTCCTCGCAGCCCCTAGAAGTTTCCCTCCACCGTCCAGCCCCAATGCTCCTCTTGATGACCACCTGACTCTCCACCTCCCCCACACCATTCTTCTTCTGCTCCCACCGTGTATATGTGCAGTAAATCCATTTCTGCACCGACATCCACCTGGGGTGTGCTTGGCCATATGTACTGCACTGGTGCAGGGATGATTCTGGGTTGTGCTGTTCTTCTCAACATGCCTGCTATCAGTTGTCTCCACCAAATCTCATGTGGCTGCAGAGTTTCCTTGGCTGTGCATGTGTTGCCTATGTGCAGTGGATCTGTGGCCATACCGCAACTGAAGCACTCCCCTGAGCCTAGTGCTGCTGTCCCTGGTTTAAGTGGGTAAGGTCTTTCTAATGCTGGTGGTACCCCTTCTCCAAACGTTCAGTGCCACATTGCTACATCAGCCTCATAAAGCCTTTTTCCTGCTTCTGTATTCACATGCTGGGGTACAACTGAAGCTTTCTCCAGTATTTGAGCTCATGTTAAGGGAATTCTTGGCATGAAGGGGCTCCTGCTAGCTGGAGTGGGTAACATGTTCGTCCTTGCATGCTGACTCCAGTATGTTGGGGTTGCACCCTCTCCCCCTGGGCACACCACCACTCTTGGCTGATAGTTTTGCTGGACGTGTCACATTGTTAACTGACTGATCTGTTGGTGCAGCTCTGCGACCTCGTCTCACAGCTCCTGCTCTCCCCTCTTCGTTTCCTTATGCCTCAGCATCTTTTTTACTTTGACCCTTCTTACCACCTCTACAAACTCATCCCATCCCTCATACTCATCTTCTAACTCATTTCATAGGACTGTTGGTGCTTCCTCCACCACGCATTCGATCAGCTTGCCTTCTGTGTCTCCCATATTTAGTGCTAGCTTCATCACCTTTGTCACCCACACAACGTGCCCATAATCTCCTCCATTTTCAGTCTTGACCCACTTCCCAATTTCTTCTTCGCTCAATGCTATGGCTCTGATACATTCATGCTGCTGTGCCTTTGTCCACCTTGGTCTCTTGGTCGGTGGCCATCTCTTTAGGAATGCTGCTTTTAGCACCATCATATCCACCTTGTCTTCTGACAGTAAGTCTGCGAACCATTCATCGGCATAGCTCCCTGCTGCCAGTTGTAGCCTGAACTGATCGATTTTCATTGCCTCTGACCATGTCAAGGGTAATGACAGTTGGAATTCCGTGAACCAGTCTGCTGGCTCTCCTCTACCTGAGTAGTCTCCTCGAAACAGTGGTATGACTTTAGCCATTTCATTGATGTTTATGATCTGGTAGGCCATTGTGGTAGTTGCTTGCCCTGGCACGTTCACCCCAGCTGTTGGTGTAGTTGGAATTTGTTGTCTTTGTGCCATGCTCCGTCCTGGCTTTGCCCATGTGTCCTCTTGTTCTTCTTCAAATGAGGGTGGGAATATCACTGGTCGTAGATGGTAGCCTTGTGTATCTAACACTGCACTTGTGCTTCTGGCTTGCCCTTTGGCTTGTGAACGTTCCGTTACAGTTGACATAGGTCTGTGTGGGGTGAACAGCTCGAAATCCTCAATACCCACCACAGGGGAGGACGCAACACTGCTCTCCGAGGTTCCTGTTCCACTATCTGTTTCCTTTCTGCCACCTTTCTTCTCTAGTCCTCGTAGCTTTGCCACTTCCTGTAATGTATATGATGCTAGATGTGCCTGATTTCCAGGGGTTCGAGTTCCCCTCTTGTCACCAGATGGATCCACCAGGGTGCTTCCTTAGACATGTATCACTTGTTGGAGGACACCGATGTTGTGCTGACTAATCTACATTCATGCTCTACACCCCAGTTCTCCCACCTAGACCCCAGACACCCTGCCCCTACTCCTTGCTACCCTTCCTCTGGCACTCGCCCTGCACCTCCCCAGTACACCGACTCCTTGCGCAGGCTTAGTCAGCGCCTGGCTACACCTGCCACTCCCCTCGAACCCCTAAGTCTCTCCCTCCAAGACCCTCTTCGCCCTTCAACCCCTTCCTCCACCTCTTGGACGATTCCCCCTGCCCTCAGACACCTTCCTACAGGCCGTTGACCCTCCACTGAGCCTCCCACTACCCTTTTGAACCCCTCACACCACCTCCTCGAAACCTTCAACACCCTCGAAACCCTCTATCCTCTTTCTTTCTCATAATAGGGGCCTAGCTGCGCCTACACTGGGCACAAGGCTATATGAGGAACAAGAAACATATATGAAGGGTGTTCACATGAAGAATGGGGAAACTGGAGAACAGAGTGAGGTGGAAGGGAGGAGAGAGGCAGAACATGCAGGCGAGGAAGTGGGACAGGCAAGGGGGGACAGTGATGAGGATGCCGCTGGGCCTTTTTTAAGGGGCCACATGTAGTAGGGGAGAGGGGAGGTATGAAGAGCAGAAGGGAGCTTAGTCAGCAGGAGATGTTCAGGGGACATACAGATGTAACATAACTACAACATGAACGAGTGACAGGGCAGTTCAGACCACAGCCCAGATGCCCAACCTATTCCAACGATTACCACGACCATCTGGCTGCTGGACATCCTGGAGTAAAAGTGATGTCAAGGAAAATGGTTAAAGAGGTCTGGTGGCCTGGAATGTGGAAATCGATACATGACTATGTCAAAGGCTGTCCTGTTTGTCAGGTGAACAAGGTTATAACACACCTGATCATGCCACCAGTGACTCCAAATGATACACCCAAGAATCCTCTCCCATTTCAACAGGTATCAATGGACCTTGTTACTGACCTCCTGGAATTGGAGGGCTATGACTTGGTCCTGACAGTTGTAGATCAAGGGCTTACTAAGGCAGCAGTGTTTGTACCAACAAACAAAACCATTGACTCAGTGGGCCTTGCCTGCTTGTTCCAGCAATATATCTATCAATGGTATGGACTTCCCAAATTGGTCATATCTGATTGTGGTCTGCTGTTCGCATCTGCTTTTACGAAAGAGTTGTACAAAGCCCTCGGAATAAAGTCAAAGCTGTCCTCTGCATATCACCCTCAGACCAACAGAGAAAGTGAATGTGTTAACCAAGAACTTGAAACCTACCTGTGCTGCTATTGTGCTGAACTGCCCAACTCCTGGGCCAGAAAACTTCCTGATGCTGAATTTGCCCATAATTTGCATGTCCATTCAGTACATGGGCAAACCCTGTTCTCACTGCTCTATGGATTTGATCCTTCCCCTTATCTGGTCGCTCGAACCACAGCTGCGCCATCAGTTGATGATTGGTTGCAGTCCCTTGCAATCAATCACAACATAGCCCAGCTCAGCCATGAATGGGCTCAAGACATGATGTGATCAAGATCGAAAGGAATGTACATGGAACCCAAAGAAGGCGACCAAGTATGGTTAGATTCGGGCACCTTGCGTACTCAAGGCCAGTCGTCAAAAATAGAACCAAGATGTTTGGGTCTGTTCCCCATTGTTGAGGTAATATTGCCAGTGGCCATCAAGTTGGGACTACCGCCCACTTGGAAAGTACATCTGGTTTTTCATACCTCCCAGATTTATCTGTTCACCAAAACTGACAAGTATGGTAATGTGCCTCCACCCCCACTTCCAGCTCTGGTTGACAATGAAATTCAATGGGAAGTGGAGACAGTACTCAACCACTGCAGCAAGGGGTGCAGAAAGGGGTGCAAGTACCTTGTAAAGTGGGTTGGGTTCCCTCATTCCTCTAACATGTGGGAACCCAAAGACAATATAAAAGAGCACACAGAAGAGGTGCTCAAACAGTACAAACTCGCCTGCTGCCTCGTCTGAATGGCTAGCCCCTGCTCTGTTAACACTGAGAACCCTGGCTCTGACTACTTCGATTATGATGATGCTACCCTTACCTCTGAC
Source organism: Pisolithus thermaeus (assembly GCA_024663475.1). Lineage (NCBI taxonomy): Eukaryota > Fungi > Basidiomycota > Agaricomycetes > Boletales > Pisolithaceae > Pisolithus > Pisolithus thermaeus. The sequence continues at coordinate 626,455 of JANFAF010000004.1, forward strand.
TTCACTGATGACTACATGGAGGTCTCCACAACCTCTCCCATGCACTCCCCCTCTGGTTCATTTCCCCTCCCACATGAATTGCTCAGCTCTCCACTTGCCAGAAAGACCCTATCAACAGACGATGAGGCCACCACCTCAGTTGAACCCTTTTCTGACACCTCTGGCTTCCACCCTCTTGGAGGTCTCACACTCTGTCATACAAAGCCCAGCAAGGGCAAAGTGAGACACCAACCCCTGATGCCCATGCCTTCCATCCCCCTTATCAACTGACTCTCAGCTGCACCCTATGACTATGGTACACCCTCTGTCGACACTGAGACAGAACACTGGCCCTTACCCACTTTACCCCTCTCCAAGCCCATTCCACACCAGCACCTACCAACCAGTTCTGGGTCTAGCATCCCTGCCTCCGAGCCAGCACCCCCAGTCATCATGGAACCCATGACAGCACAGTTCTTCGACTATTGTTGGCTGCTTACAAAGCACAACCCAGGGGACCCACTCATTGGGGTCACACCAGAACAGGAGCAACATTTATGGCTGCTGTGTCAGATCTTCTGAGGATCAGATGTAGTGGCATCCTATGTTCCTAAGTTCCTAGATGTCACCATTAAGTCCCCTGACTCCACTGGCAGTGCCATGTTCCTTGAAAACACCCTCCATGCCACTATCTCCACTATGGGTGAGGTTCAGTATGACCTTGTTCAGATCCTTCATCAAGATCTTATTCGCTAGAAACAGAAAAGTGTCTCAGTCATTGGATAATGAACTAAGTAATCTACATGAGAGTCGCAAACCTAGAAACAGAAAAGCGTCTACCGAAGCCAAGTCAGTCCTGATGTAGCATGTAATGTATCGTAAACATACCTCAGTCATTGGATAATGAACTGAGGAAAGAAAGAGAATGTGCTACCATAGTATCTATGAGTGTATGCATCATGTGATGACCTTGGTGTCCGCACTGTAAGAGTACAGTACACAACCTAAGCATTAGTCCGAAGACAGAGTTCCAACAGATCTCGGTCCTGCTGTTGCAAATTCCTTTTGTTGCTCTATGGCCGATCAACCTGGAAGAACCAGTCTGGATGTGTTATGCCAAGTTGCTGCTGCAGCAGAGAGAGGAGGATCGGGATTTCATAAGGTACAGTCAGTACCATCAGACAATCAGAGGGAGTTCCAGGCATCGCTGTGGAATGCTAACCCTACAGGAGGACCAGCAACTGCAGGAGTTGACCCTTCAAGGTTATCCATCCCTGTGCTTAAGGTCAAGATGCCTCCTCCGGCCCCAGAGTTGGAGGAATGAGTCAAAGCGAGGATCTTCCAGCAAGCTGCCATAATCCTAGCCAAGAGTTCAACCACCAGTGCCACCATTTTTGATTGGGAAGCCTTTCTTGACAAAGCATGCAAGAGTGCCTGGGGAATCACCGATCAAAAGCCATACAATGCAATTCACACACTTAACCCCTTCCCCACCTCGCCATTTATTGTCCTCGAACTCAAGGATAAATTACGCTTCTATCTTGGTGGTCAAATCCAAGTCCCCTCTGACCATCCTCTCCGCATCTACACCTGTTATGACTGTGGCTATATTGGCAATTGGTTGTGTGGTCATGGGGCAGGTTCTTGCTGGTTGGATCCTCAACATGCAGCTGCTGTTTGCCCATTCAGACCCCCTGTCTCACAGCTGTCCTCTCCTTCCTCATCTCCCAATGTGTCCTCCTCCAGCTGTCGTTCAACCTCACCACTGAAGAGAAATATGAGAGAGGACCCAGGGAAAGACCCTAAAGGCTAGTTAGACCCTAAAGGGAATCCTGTTGAAGAGAAGAACCAGTAGAGGAAAAGAATAGAAAAAGAACTGAAACACTTAGCTGTAGACTCTACTGAAAACTCTGCTGCACCACCACCTTAGGACTTCCCTAAGGCTGCTCAGACCTCACTCTCAAGGGCTGTAGCAGTAAGAGAGCTGCCACAGACTGGTCCCACCAGTCTGTGATCCCCAGCCTCTATAGTGGTAGCTTGTTCTTGTAGCTAGTACAATTTTGAAGACAAGTCCCTGTGTGCTTACTAAGCAACCTCTTGCCTCACCACTAAGTCCCCATCCCACTTACAAAATGGGGATCAAGCCCCTTAGAAAAGTAAATAAATCCCTCCACATCTCAAACCTCTCATTTCCATCTATTCCCTTACCAGGGAGCTCCCACTCCCTACAACGCTAAACTCCGACTACCTGGACTTTTGCTCTAAGTCTTCCTCTGCTCTCGGACCCTCTTGGAGACTGTTGAGAACTGGTCTTGACAGTATATTCAAACTCAAACCCTCGCACAAGTCCACCAAACCCCCTATACCAATGACTATGACTACCTGACACCATTCCTGCTCCATGGCTGTTGAAGCTTTGGAACAAGCTATGATCAATGATATGCATGAGTCTAGTGCATGGATCACATTAGCAAGCTGCTGACACCCTCCACTGTCAGTTAGCCAATTTCGAAGTTTCTCTGCCAGGGGTGAACCCCTTGCTACCCTGACCCCTAGAACTGGCTCCTCCAACAGATGTTCCTCATCCATGGTGTGACCAACCCCAGACCTCTTTGGAGGTGATGACCCTGGAGATGGCAGTCCAGGAGATGATGGCCCCAGAAATGACAACAACGATGATGATGATGATGATGATGATGATGATGGAAACCCTTTTGTTGATGCCCCAGAACAGTTAGACCCCCAACTGGCAGTCTTGCAGAACTTGGCAACAGCTGTCAACCGTCTGTCACATTCCACCCATCACTCTGACAACACTTCATCCTCACATGCCAAAGTCTGAGAGCCAGACACTTTCTATGGAACTGACCTGAAGAAACTTTGGATGTTCCTGGTTCAGTGCAAACTATGTTTCCAAGATCATCCAAAGGTGTTTTGCCTTGATAGAAACAAGGTTATGTTTGCCCAGTCATATCTCAAAGGAATGGTGCTTGAGTGGTTCAAGCCAGATCTTTTAAACTCTGGAGACCTGGCAGACTGTCCACTTTGGATGGACAGCTGGTTAGATTTTGTGGCAGACCTTCAGATGACTTTTGGACCACATGATCTGGTCGCAGATGCTGAACACCAGCTTGATCACCTCGATATGAAAGAAATGCATCATGTAAATCATTATGTGGTTGACTTCAACAGATTGGCATCACAAGTCCAAGGTTACAGAGATGGTGCCCTCTGCCACCTGTTCTACACCAGGCTCCCAGACTGCATCAAAGATGAAATCAGTAGGGTTGGGAAACCCACTACACTATATGGGTTGCATGTGCTAGCCCAAGAAATTGACACACACTACTGGGAGCACAAGGACGAGATCTCTCATCAAGCAAAGTCCTCTGGCAACAACTCTGGAAATAACTCCAGAGCCAAGACCAACTTGAACAAGGGGGACAAGCAGAAATCTAGTAATGCCAACCCCCAGTCTGGTAGTAACCAGCAAACTTTGTCTACCTTGAACCCCAAGCCTCTGAATAATCAGAACTCTGGAGCACCATCCACACTGTCCAACAAGCTCAGTAAAGATGGCAGGTTGACACCTGCCAAGCAGAAGAGACATTTTGAGCAGAATTTGTGTATGTTCTGCAGAAACCCCAGGCACAAGGCCAAGGAATGCCCTAAATCTACATCTTGTGCAGCTAAGGCTCATGCAACCATGGTTACTGAGTCAGAAGCCAAACCAACTGCCTCTGCTGAGGCAAAAAAATAGAGTGCAACTCTCAGAACTCTGCACAGCCTGGGAGTTGTGTTGATACCGACTTTGCACCCTTGGAGGCACACCTCAACACATCTGCTCTTTCAAATCCAAATTTGTTAAAACCTTCTGTCACCCTCGACTCGTATAATATTCTGGACTTTCCAGCATTAATAGATTTGGGCTTGACCCACTGTTTTGTAGACTCTACTTTTGTCAATAATCACAGTCTTTCAACCTACTCCATCCCACCTCTCATCCTCCATCTGTTCAACAGTGTGACAATGACATTGATCAGTAAAGCCTCAAACCTCTCAGTCCACTTTCCCTCCAGAGGTATCACCAACATGATCTTCTATGTAACTCTGTTGGATTCTGAGTGTAGGATAGTTCCCAGACATAACTGGCTCACCCATTACAATCCATCAATTGATTGGGTACTGAGCAGTATTAAATTCCAAAACCTTACATCTCATTTGCCAGTGCCAACATCGCCCTCTGACTCAGAGCCAATTCTGAGAAACCCTGTAGATGCCCCCCTGGGCTCTCCAGAAATCACCCTTCCTGAGTCGGTCGATAACTCCTCTCCACCCAGCACCTGAGCACCTAACATCTCCCTTGTCAATGCAGTGGCCTTCATCTGCACTTGCAAGCTAGATGGCTCAACCCAGTTCTCCCTCCAGGTTCGACCTCAGGATAAAACCAAACTCTGGGCTGCCACCATACAGGATACCCCAGACTTGTCATTGGTACCCCTGGACTATCATGACTTTGCTGATGTGTTCAGCAAGGCCAAGGCAGCTACACTTGCACCTCACTGGGAGTTCGACCTCAAGATAGAATTGGAGGAAGGAACTACTCCGCCATTGGGAACCCTCTACTCACTTTTGTCCATTGAGCTTGCCGCTCTCTGGACCTTCATCAATGAAAATCTCACTACTGGCTTTATTCATCCCACATCGTCCCTGTATGCCACACCTGTCCTTTTTGTCAAAAAGAAGGACAGATCACTTCATCTCTGTGTTGACTTTAGGGGCCTCAATAAGATCACCAAGAAGGACCATTACCCATTACCTCTCATTTCAGACTTACTCGACTCGCCTAGTCAGGCTAAGGTATATACTAAAATCAATCTGTGCTATGCTTACCACCTGGTGTGGATTGCTGAAGGAGATGAATGGAAAACAGCTTTCAGAACCCGTTATGGATCTTACAAGTGGCTGGTGATGCCATTCAGACTTACCAATGCCCCTGCAGTGTTCCAATGCTTTGTCAACTCTGTCTTTGTGGACCTGCTGGATGTATGTGTCGTTGTCTACCTAGATGACATCCTTATCTATTCCAATAACATTGAAAATCACAAAAAACATGTTCATGAGGTACTCTGCAGACTCTGGGAGCATGGCTTGTATGCCAAACCAGAGAAATGTGAATTCCACTCCAAGTCCATGGAATACCTTGGTTTCTTCTTATCCCCTGATGGTTTGTCAATGTCTGAGGATAAGGTAAAGGCTGTCCATGACTGGCCTGAACCTCACAAGGTGAAGGACATTCAGTCCTTCCTCGGCTTTGCAAACTTCTACCGTCATTTCATCTTCAATTACTTGGACATTGTGGTCCCACTGACATGTCTCACATGGAAGGGGGCACCTTGGAATTTCTCTGAGGATTGTTGCCAGTCTTTTAATCATCTCAAGGAAGCTTTCTCCACAGCTCCAATATTGACTCACCTCCAACCTGGACTTCCCCTCATGGTAGAAATGGATGCTTTGGACTATGCTATTGCCAGCATTCTGTCTGTCACTTGCCTGGATGGTGAGGTATGACCAGTAGCTTTCTACTCCCAGACTTTGACTGCCCCAGAGTTGAACTATGACACACACAACAAGGAGCTGTTGGCAATTCATGAAGCCTTCTGGACTTGGTGCCATTACCTTGAAGGCCCCACATACCCCATTGATGTTGTTACTGACCACAAGAACCTCAAGTATTTCTCTACCTTGAAAGTGCTCACCAGGCACCAAGCATGTTGGTCTGAGTACCTTTCTCAATTCAATATGGTCATTCATTTCTGCCCTGGTAAGCTCGGAGCAAAGCCCAATGCCTTGACTAGATGATGGGATGTCTACCCCAAAGAGGGGGATAGGGGCTACGCCCAAGCTAACCCACAGAACCTCCAACCAGTGTTCACCACTGAACAACTATCCAATTCATTACAGGTGACCTACTTAGAAAGCCTGGTACTGCATGCTAGTATAATCATGGACGTTAAGAAACTCCATGAAGACATCAAGTCTGCCTTAATGTCCAACCCACTCAGTCAACTCCACCTCTCTGACCCATCTAACCCTCATTGGCAGGTAGATGAATCTGGACTTTTATGTCTGGATGGTCATATATATGTCCCCAAAGCAAACAACCTCAGGCTTTGTGTACTCCATTACAAGCATGACCACCCCTTGGCCAGTCACTTTGGACAAAACAGAACACTCGAACTCGTCCATTGTGAGTACATCTGGCCAAATGCTCAGACTTATATCAAAGACTACATCAAGTCTTGCACTGCCTGTGCATGTGCTAAAACCCCAAGACACAAACCATATGGTATGTTGAAGCAACTACCAATACCGGAGAGACCTTGGAACTCCATTTCAATGGACTTCATCAAACAACTACCAAACTCTGGAAACCATACTGCTATACTGGTCATTGTAGACTGTCTCTCGAAACAAGCTGTATTCATCCCCACTGAGGATACAATCACCTCTCCACAACTTGCTAAACTATTCCTACTCCACGTCTTCTCCAAGCACAGAGCTCCCTCACTCATAACCTCCAACAGAGGCCTGGAGTTCATGTCTCACTTCTTCCAGTTGCTGGGCAAGGCACTGGATATGAAGCTCCATTTCACTTCTGGATATCACCCTGAAGGCGATGGTCAAACCGAATGAACTAACCAGATGTTGGAGCAGTACCTATGGGTTTACTGTAATTACCAACAAGACAACTGGTCCGAGTTGCTACCACTCACAGAGTTTGCATACAACAATGCTCCCAGTGCTACAACTGGAGTTTCACTGTTCTTTGCCAATAAGGGTTATCATCCCAACATTACCATACATCCAGAAAGAGAGTCAACATCTTCTCGAGCTAGAGACTATGCAGTGGACTTAGACTCCCTGCATATGTTCCTACAAGAAGAAATGAAGGAAGCTCAGCAGAGGTACCAAGGTCTGGCAGATGCTAAAAGATCTCTGCCTCTGGACTTTCAGATTGGAGATTTGGTATACATCAAAGCAAAGTACTTCAGGTCCACATGACCTTCAAAGAAACTCTTGGAAAAGAACCTAGGCCCATACCCCATGATTGCATGTGTTGGATCATTATCCTTCACTATCCAACTACCTGACACTATGAAGTCCATACACCCAGTGTTCCACGTCTCACAACTAGAACTGGCAACTCCAAATACTATCCCCAACCATGTCCAACTCCACCTCCACCCATTGAAATCAACAGAGAACCAGAGTACAAGATAGAACAAATCCTAGACTCTAAACTGGACTACCATAGGTGATGTCTGCTGCAGTACCTAGTCAGGTGGGCTGGCTACAAAGGCATGGACAAGGAAACATCCTGGCTCATAGCTACTGAATTAAGCAACACCCCTGACTTAGTCGCAGATTTCCACAGAGTGTACCCCCACAAGGACAGTCTGTTGAGTGCTGTCCCACCCCGGAAATAAGTGGACATTTCGGAGTTTACTCCATCTATGCTATGAAGACTTAAGTCAGGGGGTAGGAGCCATAGCATTTAGGAGTTTGGGAATGGGCATCTGGACTTTGGCAAAACCCTGTCAAGCTCTTTTTACTGTGAAACTTTTTGGACTCCGACAATGTGGACTTCGAAACTCCGAAGTGATGCTTGAGCACAACAAGTGCCTCCAGGGCTCGGCCCTAAGAGGGGGATACTATCACATCCATGATGTGCGTGCAAGGTCTGGACCGAGTTCCGACCATCTGAGGTGTTGCTCTAGCCCTACAGGCTTCCATTGAGAAACTCTGTTCCATTTTTGATTTGACTTATGATCTATTTCTATTTCTGTTTCCATATTTAGTATGTTTCTCTTGCACTTCTAAGTGACTCACTACACTACCATACCCGTACATCTTACTAATCCCCATACCATCCAGCTATCTGGCAACTACCAACTTACCTTACTAATAGCTCACTAATATTGTTACTCATCCATACTGCATTCTGGTAGTCACTACACCCTGGACATTGCATTGGACTTTCCTCTGTACTATAAAAGCCTTGTACATATGTCATAGCACATCAGTTCAAATATCAAATAAGATACTCATCGATCTCACTCAACTCCAGACAGTTTCTGGATAGCTCTGACCTCTGGGACTCAGCAGGAACTAGTGTACTAAGTTGTATGCTAAACTCCGACTACCCGGACTTTTGCTCTAAGTCTTCCTCTGCTCTCAGACCCTCTTGGAGACCATTGAGAACCAGTCTTGACAGTCCAGACCACAAAGCCCCAACCCAGATGACCATCCATACTTTGGGATCTTCAGGACTAGAAGACTAGTGGTCCCAACAGCATACAACCCTGTGACACCTATGATGCAATGACCTCTACCCACAATGACTGGTGCACCTACATCACAGTACACACCAGTACCACTGTGCACAACAGTGATAATACTGACACTGGCATGGAACACAACATGGCCCAGAGTGCTTCAGCACACGATGGAAACTCTAAAGCTGTTCAAGGGGGACAAGGATGAAGTGCAGGACCCACAGACATTCTTATGAATGTTTAACTGCATCATGAGGTTAGTGGGAGTAATGGATGAAGGGGAAAAGATTGAGGCATTACAAGATTACATTGTACCACAGTCAGAGGCACAGCAGTGGTATGACAATTTAACATCATTGCAGCTAGTGTCATGGATGGAACTCAACAAAGCGTTCAACGAACATTGGGAACCACTACTGTGAGTGGAGAAAACACCAGAAAAATATCAGGAAGAACTGATAGCATTGAAACTAGAGGAGGGAGAGGTAGGAACAATGAAGGAGCTGAATGGAACAAAAGCCTGGACACATGTCATATGGGTGAGAGAAGCACTGCATCTAGAAAAAGCAGCTGGCATAGAAAATGATGTAGGCCTAGTCAGAATCGTCTACAAAGGTCTACCAAAGATCATACAGAAGCTGACAATGCAGAAGCTTGCTACCTTCAAAGACCTAGCAAATGTGGTGAAAAATCTGGATATAGGAGATGTGCAAAGAGAGAAGGAGGACACAGACGAACAGAAAAAGGAGGAGCTGGAAAGGGAAAACCAAATCCTACAGCAACAAAAAACATCCCTGGCAGACCTCACATCATGTCTCCAATGACTCACCACCCAACCACCTACCCACAATGTGCAAGCACTGGCAGAATCAACACACAATCCCCCTACATGATATGCAATTCAGCAGACCTGAAACATGCCAAGCACACCAATCCCACTCACTGACACACAAAAAGATACTATATGCTGCAATGTCAACACACTACTGCACTATACAGCAGATATGGTGGGGTGGAAAGCATATCAAGTGCAGGTAATACAGTGGGGAAAAATGCATGGCAAAAACATGTGAGTATCCAAAAACACACCCTTCCCACTCAAACTGGGCACAGCAAGCATCTGCTTGGGAGAATGCTATAGATGCGGAATGCATGGCCATACCAGCAGAAACTGCCCAGTCCCTGCAGGAGACCCAATACAACTGGACACACAAGAAATGGCCTGGCAAGTACTGTGTGGGAGAGCACTAGGACCCTATAACAGAGCGACAGCAGTGGATGTCAGATTAGTGGACATGGAGGAGCAGGGAAAAGAGGAAGGGTCGTTGTAATGGACAGAATGGTGACCCACTGGTTCTTGAATGTACTCTGAGTATCACACATGAGCCAGAATGTATCAAATGGAAACGACACCATTGATATATACACCACACTTGTGCAGACAAAAGATACAATAAATACCAAGAACAAAACCATCCCGTTTGTGAACAATATCATGATACAAAGTAGCAGTGGCGAGTTAGTGTGACTATGCGCCCTCTTTGATGATGGAGCGATGATAAATGCAATGTGCACAACAGTGTTCGAAATGGTCAAACATAGATTAAGGGGGTGGACTCACACATCTCAAACACTACAAATGGCTAATGGTTCCATAATCCCAGCTACAGCCCAATGGACAGGAACAGTCCAAGTCAGAACAGTCAATATACAAATGACGTTCATAGTGTTCAACAGTGGAGGAGGATGGGCATTCCTAGCAGGGAAACCCATGCTACAAATGCTAAGAGCAATACACAACTACTCCACAGATCAACTGACTGTTACAGATGGAAGCAGTATGATGGTCTTAAACAACAAGTACTATGACACAATGTACAAATGTATCATGGGCAACAAATGAAGAATGCTAGATGTTAAGCAAACACCAGCATCAGAAACATATGTAATAGCCCAGCCAACAGATGATATGTTTACAAGGCAAACAGACCCATTTAACCCATGGCAGGTTGAGCATATCCTTAATGCAGTCACTATTGGTCATGATCTCACAGAAACTGAAAAAAACCAAGTTAAGGAGTTCATTGCAGAGTATGCAGACATCTTTGCATGTTCAATAAAAGAAGTACTGCCAATTCCAGGGGCAGAGATAAACCTCAATGTACCAGCAAATGTGTCATTCTCAACGATGGTATGACAACAACCGCTAACACCACCACAGAAGACGTTCATGCATAAGTGGGTACAACAAATGCTGGACACTGACATGATAGAATTGGCAGATATAGCCCACATCAAACACATAGCACCCACAGTGCTCACACAGAAGGCACACAAAGATAAGGTGGGTCTAACGTTGGAAGACTTGCAGCACATGCTGAATGAACAATGTGAACAGGAAGGAATTGAACCACCATTCCCAAATGCCAGTACACACAAGGAGACTGAAACAAGGGCAATGGGTACAGACAGCAAAGACATGAAATGGAGAGTCACACAAAACTTTGGTGAACTCAACAAGGTCACTCAAATACTGCCACTATACCAGGGGGATATATGGGCAAAGCAACAGAGATTAAGTGGCCATAAGTATGTCTCAATCTTTGACTTTGTGTCAGGTTTCTATGCCATTACAGTACCAGATAAATGGAGACCATATCTGGCCTTCTTCATAGAAGGCAGAGGTTACTTCTGGTATAAGAGAATGCCAATGGGACTCACTGGAGTGCCAACAATGTTCTTGGCAACAGTGACAGAAAAACTCCATGACCTATTAGTGAATAACACAATAGAGTTGTTTGTGGATGACAGTGGGTGTGGAAGAGACATGTTCTGAGAAATGTTAGCAATGCTACAGGAGGTCTTCCAGTGTTTCCACAAACTCGATCTGTCCATATCGCCTCCAAAGTGCCAACTGTTCATGACAGAAATGATGTTTGCTGGAGTGACAATAAGCCAGAAAGGGGTACAACTGGACTTAGCTAAGTTGATGGCTATCATTAATTGGAAATGACCAGAAAACATGCTGAATTTATGTTTGTTCCTAGGACTCACTAGCCACTTCTGAGACTTAATCAAAGGCTATGCTAAAATAGAGGGACCACTATGCAACTTGGTCAAACAAGCTGAAGTACCACAACCAGCAACAAAATCAACATACCAGCAAGCAATAACCAACTACAAGCTAGCAGACAAGTGGACACCAACCCACACCAAGGCATTCATGCAACTCAAAATAGCACTAACCAGCGAACCAACACTGCAAGCACCAAAATATGATGGCAGTCCTTTCATAGTAATGACAGATGGATGCCAAGAAGGGTTGGGAGCAGTACTGATACAACACATACAGGTTCAAACACCTGGCAGAAAAACCATCAACAGAACAGTTCCAATTGTGTTTGCATCCAAACAAACCTCAATGTCTGAATGCAAGTATAAGCCATTCTTACTAGAGTTCACAGCCCTCAAATACAGGCTAGACCACTTTGCAGATATCATATGGGGTTACCCACTGGAAGTGGAAACAGACTGTCAGGCACTCAAGGATGTGCTAATGAATGACAACCTGACAGCAGCACATGCACAGTGGAGAGATGGCATATTAGTGCACAACATCATAGTGGTAAGGCACATTCCAGGAAAACTGAATGTAGTTGCAGATGGACTCAGTTGACAATGGGACAACATGGGTCGTATGAACAATGACAGTAGCAAATGGTCAGTGAACCTGGAACCAAAGGCACTGACAGAAGTAGCCAACAACATGTTCACAATCAACTGGGTAGATGGGGAACAACAAAAATTATGACAACAGTTCGCAAATGAACCAATGTTCTTAGAGGTAATCGACATGATACTCAATATAGACACCATGGCAAACCCAAGGGACTGCAGCAAAGCAAGACATCATGCATCACAATATGTCATCGAAAATGGATGCCTCTGGAGGATATATGGGCAAACAAGTGTAAGACCCCAAAGCAGAACTGAGTGCATAACGTGCAAAGAAGCAGAATGGCATGCATACATGATGCACTGCATGGGAGGGCACTGGGGATGTGACATGGTAAAGATAGTGTTAATGGACAAGTACTTCTCACCCAAACTCGACATGTCCATCATGAATGCAATAATGAAATGTGCTAAGTGCAAAAATTTTGGACCAACACACATACACTCACTCCTCAAACTGGTTATGTGCAGGCACCTGTTTGAACTCCTCATAGGTGACTACCTAAGCATGCCACAAGGGAAGGGTGGTTACCACATGCTGGGGCTATTCCTAGACATGTTCTCACAACATGTATGGGTCACAAAATTCAAAACAGCCAGCACAGCAAAAACAACCATTGATAGCCTATTGACAATATTCAATATGTACATGGCACCAGAAATGTTCATGACAGATGGCAGAAGACACTTTGACAACCATGCAGTAAAGGAATTTTGCACTAAGTGGTCGTGCAAACATTACGTAGTAGCAGCATACTCACCATGGGTCAATGGCCTAGTAGAAGGCACAAACAAGCTACTACTACATGTACTCAAAAGGTTATGTGCACTGGAAGTAGGGGAAGACAACAATGACCTGGCACAATGGGAGAACCTACCATGAACATGGCCAGACCACTTAGAGGATGCAGTATGAGTGTTGAACAACTGCATCTTACCAGCCCTCAAACACACTCCAAAAGAACTGCTGCTTGGCCTCGTAGTGGACACAAAATGCATGAGACCGGAAGATAGCATTATGCCAGTAGATGCTGTTCAAGCATCAGCACATGTAGCAGACACAGAGCAGCAATGTCTAGATGGGTATGATAAAATCGTATGGCATGCACTCAAACATAAACATACATTCGACAAGAGGGTCATGAAACAGCACCCAGGAGAAGTAGTCTTCCACAGAGGACAACTAGTACAGGTCTATCGAAGCGATACTGACTACATGTTCAAAACAGATCAAAAGTTAATACCAAAGTGGTTGGTACCACACCACATAATGGAACAAATACAGAATGCATACAAACTAGAAACCCAACAGGGGGTACAGTTGCCAGGGGAGTTCAGCGCAAGACAACTGTGGGCGCTCAAACCAAGACCAGGTACAGAACTACATGAGGAGCAAGAAGCATACATGAAGAGCATCAATGAGGGGAATGGCAGATGGGTTGAGGCAGAGGTGGAGAGAGCAGAAGAACAGGAGGAAGAACATTGGTGGGCAAATGAAGATGGTGACAAGGATGCTGCCAGTTCTTTTTTAGGGGGGCACATGTAGTAGGGGAGAGGGGAGCACATAGTTCAGTCAACCATAGTCCTGAAACTGGGACACCTGACATGTACATTTTAGCCTAAATGCAGGACTAGCCAATGTTGGCTGACCCTCCTAGGGGGTAGGTAGGCTGAAGTGTGGGTGGGGGGTCAGCTGACCTTGCTGGGTGGGGCAGCCATGTCCTGAGAGTGGGGTTGGCCAACCTCACTGGGGGGCTAGCTATGTCCTGAGAGGGGGGTCGGCTGACCCTACTGAAGGGGGTAGCCATGTCCTGAGAGTGGGGTTGGCTGACCCTACTGAAGGGGGTAGCCATGTCCTGAGAGTGGGTTTGGCTGACCTCACTGGGGGGGGTAGCCATGTCCTGAGAGGGGGGTCAGCCGACCTCACTGGGGGCATAGCCATGTCCTGAGAGGGGGGTCAGCTGACCCTACTGAAGGGGGTAGCCACATCCTGAGAGTGGGTTCAGCCGACCTCACTGGGGGGCTAGCCATGTCCTGAGAGGGGGGTTGGCTGACCCTACTGAAGGGGGTAGCCACATCCTGAGAGTGGGTTCAGCCAACCTCACTGGGGGGCTAGCCATGTCCTGAGAGGGGGGTCAGCTGACCCTACTGAAGGGGTAGCCATGTCCTGGGAGTGGGGTCAGCTGACCTCACTGGGGGGGTAGCCACATCCTGAGAGTGGGGTAGGCTGACCCTACTGAAGGGGATAGCCACATCCTGAGAGGGGTTTCGGCTGACCTCACTGGGGGGGGTAGACATATATCCTGATAGTGGGGTTGGCCAATCCTATGGGGTAGCCATGTCATTTCACTTTATCAGAATCTTTTAAAAAACATGTAGGATTTTCAAGACTGGTCAACATAACATAGTTGTGTGGTACTTACAAGGCACAGGTATTTAGCTAAAGGGTAATTTGTAGCCAGGAAGATGATCCTTTTTTTCCTTGTGTTAGTGGAATGGCATCAGGAGGAATGGAGTAAGGGAATTTTTTTGGTGGGAGAGATGTATTGTTAGGCCCTTTCCCTACCCCACATTGAGCATACCTGCACTCATAGGTGATGGTTTTACCTGCAGAACCACATTCCCACTTCTGCATGGTTCCACATTGAGGGCACTGGACTGGCAAATGGCCCCCCAAGGTCTGATATGCTTATCAGTCCACATCAATTTCTCCACCACCACTTTTTCCACTTTTTCCTCTCCTTGCCCCTCAGACCTCCATATCATGGTGATAATGTTGGAATGCCTACCAAGCAGTGCACAATCATTGAGGGCAAACTTGACTGCTTTAGCAATGTCAAATCCTTGGATGACAATGCTTTCCAGTAGACTCAAGAGGTAAGGGGTAGTGGTGGCCAGCTGCAGATGTTGAGCATCAAAAAAGATCATAGATCTTGGCATGAATCTGGACAAGGTTGGCAATAGGAATCCAAAAAATATTGGAAACACTCACTTATGAGCAGCTTCTTTTAAATAATCAAAGCTGTCTTGGACAGTGACTACAGAGCCACAGACATTGAATATTACATCTGCTCCCTTGACAATTTTGGTAAGGGGGTGGAACAAAACTTGGAGGCACTGGACATGGTCAGCAAAGTGATGAGTAGGAGAGTTAGCCACTTACTTCAGACACCTTAGATGCTATTGGTTTCCCATCAACCTCACCAGAAAAGAGATCCCCTCTTTCCTCATCACTATGGGTGGTGAGGAATAGGACTACCCTGGAAAATGAGGAGAGGGAATGGGCCAGGTCCATTGCTACCTTTTCACAATCATGGAGGGATTCCTGGGTAGCTAAATTGAAGGGCAGCTGGGAGAATTGATAGCTCCCTTGGGGAAAGTATGGCTGCAGGTAGGAGTTCATGATGTTGACTTGGGCATGACCAACCTCTAGATTGTCCATATGGAGGTGGACAAGTGCTGTAGGCAGGGAGGCTACCTGGGAAGAGATGGCATGCTGGAAGCTGCCCTGGACTACAGGAGGGTGGGCAAGGATTGGTATTCCTTCAGAGTAGAACCCCTTCATGATGTGTTGTGAATATAAGTTGCAGTGGGGGATGGTGGACTTACAAAGTAAGGCTGAGGGTTAGTTTGATTCTCCCTCCAGTGGCAGGTCACACATTTGAAAGTGACACCATCTTGGGTCAGTTTGTCCTTTTCTTCTTCAGGGACTACCAGACACTTATTACATACTACCCTTCTGCAGTACTTTTCATTGCAGATCCACAGATCCCCCCCATCTCTGCACATAACACAGAACTAAGGATGTGTCAACAGGAGTATTCAACAGGAGTATGAGATATGGAGAGGAGCTTACTGAGTTGGTGCTGGCCTTCTGCTTGGGGGTTGGCCTCTTGGATGCAGCAGATGCCTTACCCTTTCTCTTCTGGAAGGACTGCAGGCTAACCCTGGGAGCCTTGTCCCCAGTTGTTTTCCTGGCTGTTTGCTTAGTCTGTGCCATGGTTGAATGAGTGTCTGCAGGCATGAAGTGAGCACCATGACAGAGGACAGGGATGGGGAAGGGTAAATGTCTTACCTTGAAAGCTGATGGACATGACATGGCACAGGGACAGACATTGATATGCATCAAAGATAGTTGGGAGAGGGTCAGCTTACACTGAAGACTGGTATATACACAGTAGTGGAGATAGACAATACACAGAAGTGGGTCAGTATGTATGTAACAGATGACAACATCACACACATAAAACTCATACAAGGGGCTTGGTATGTAGTAAACAGATTGGAGGGAACAGCTTACCTCAAGGGCAATGGGGCAGGTGATGAAGTTACTAAGAGGGTGTATTAGTGTTAAGACATATGCAGAGTGCAGCATGACATACCTTGTAATTTTTTTTTGTGTGGGTGGGGCTGTAGGACCAACCTCAAGCATGACATCACAGGTGACAATGTTACTGGAGGGTGTATTAGTGTTGAAGGTGCAAGGGGAGATCAGTACAACTTACCTCGTAAGATTTTTTAAATGCAGGTGGGGGGTGGTAGGGCCTAGATCAAGGCAATGGGGCAGGTGATGAAGGGGATGTATTAGTGTTGAAGATACAACAGAAGAGCACTACAACTTACCTCATAAAATTTTTAAAATCAGGGTTGGGGATGGTATGGCCTGGCTCAAGGGGACAGGGAAGGTGTGGTACAGCATTGCTTGAGGGGACACGGAAGGTGTGGAACAGCATGGCTGGAGGCGACATGGAAGGTGTGGCATGGCCTGGCTCGAGGCGACACAGAGGGTGACAAAGGGGGATGTATTAGTGATGAACATACATGGGGACAGTGGTACAACTTACCTAGTAAAATTTTTTTAAATTTTGGTGGGGGTGGAACAGCCTACCACGAGGTGACAGGAGCAGGTGATGGGGTTACTAGAGCATGTGTTAGTGCTAAAGACATGTGGAGAGTGGTATGACTTACCTTGTAATTTTTTTTAGATGCAGGTGGGAGTGGTAGGACCTACCAGGGGCGATGGGGGCATGTGATGGGGGCAGGTGATGCCAGGGGCAGGTGATGGGGGCAGGCAACAGTGGCAGGTGATGGGGGCAGGCAACAGTGGCAGGTGATGGGGTTACTAGAGGGTGTTAGTGTTAAAGATGCACACAGACAGCAGTATGACTTACCTCATAAATTTTTTAAAATGTGAGTGAGGGGTGGTAGGACCTACCTTTGATGAAGTTACTGGAGGGTGTATTAGTCTTAAGAAGCTCACAGAGTGTGGTTAGACTTACCTTGGAAGTTTTTTTCCCTGTGAACAGTGAGGGAGGGACGAAAATTTACAACTGGTTGGACACAAAGTAACAACACAAGTTTCCATGGTTGAAGTGGCACATGACTGTCACCACAGCACATGAGCCATTTTTTTTTTTTAAGCACAGTCATGTGTGAGGCAAACAGAACCAAAGTCACCTTGTATATCAGTCACATGCTTGCCCACAGGTTGTCTTTCTTCATTTCTCTTTCCACCCCCATCCTTATCCTTCTGTCGCCATTGTCATCATCTCCACCATGGGCACTGTTGTTCATCCAATGGCACCGCCCATCCCACCCCCTTTGGGGTAGTTGCGAGCATAGTAAGTTTTTTTTTTTTCTTCTTCATGCTTTATGCTTATCACTATACTCAGTGATGAGTCCAGCTACCAGCAACCTCCCCATCATCAACCCTTGGCCAACAGCCACATCTCCATCAAGGTTATTCGCCCAGAGGTGCTATCACCATCAAGGGAATTGCAAAACTCGTCCATGGTAATTTTTTTTTTTTTTTTCCTTCCTGCTGTCGGCCACATTTCCTCCGAGGGTGTTGTTCCCTCCAGATGGTACCTCTGAGTTATTTTTTCATTATTTATTTTTTTTCCTTCACACTTCATGCTCACCACCATCTGCAGTAAAGGCACTGGCAGCCTCCCCATCATCAACACTTGGCCAACAGCTGCATCTCCATCAAGGTCATCATTCTCTACAGAGGTACTACCACCCTTGAGGTAAGTGTGAAACTAGTCCATGGTATTTTTTTTCTTTCATTCCCACTGTTGGCCACATTTCCTCCAAGGGCATTGTTCCCTCTGGATGGTACCTCTGAATTATTTTTTTTCCTTCATGCTTCATGCTTACCACCATCTGCAGTGAAGAGGCCAGCAACCTCCACACCGTAAACACTCAGCCATTGGCCACACCTCCATCAAGAGGTGATGCATTCTCCTGAGGTAAGCAATGTCCTATCTGTCTTGGCCATCTTCTATACATACTAACCCCCTTCCACATGGGGTGTCATCCTACCTGCAGCTGTGTAGCCTACTCCCCCCATGGCTGGTAGTATGGATACCATCCATCTGTCATGGTGTAGTGTATGTGAATCTGAGGTAAGCTTTGCTATGGGCCAATAAGGTTTTTGATACATACCAGGATGCTTCTGTATTGTCATTGCATGCTGCTCTGCAAGGTAAGCTGTTAATTCTTAAGTACTGGATTTGTACTGATTCCCCCAACCATCACTGTGTTGCCAGGTCGCCATCTTCCCCCAGTACTGTCTGAAGGTAATGGACCTTCAGTTGCACTAACCATTGACCCATAGATGCCATCTTGATGATGTTCAGGCTGCAGCTGGACATGTCTGGATGGTGACCCCTTCATTCACAGTGTACCTGGCCAGTACATTGTTGGTATGAGGGGTAGATACTATTTTTGTCTGTGCCTACTAGTGTGGGCCAGCAACTATGGTTCTGGGGGACAGTCCATGCCTACTAGTGTAGGCTGGCTTATCATACAAACATGTTGGTACTTGGGGGTCTTTTTCTTTTAACTCTTGTCTGTGCCTACTAGTGTGGGCCAGCAACTACAGTTCTGGGGCTTAGTCTATGCCTATTAGTGTAGGCTGGCTTATGATAAAATATGTTGGTACATGGGGGTCTTTTTATTCAACTCTTGTCTGTGCCTACTAGTGTGGGCCTGCAACTATGGTTTGGGGGCTTAGTCCATGCCTACTAGTGTAGGCTGGCTTATCATACAAACATGTTGGTACTGGGGGGTCTTTGCCACTATGGTATGCTTGGTCTCTGTCTTGGTGGTTGAGGTATGTCACTTTTCTGTTTACATACTATAATGATTGACTTAACCTATCCCAGAGTGTGACCATGTGATTGTGCTATGTAAGTTGCTTGTTTTCTTGGTCCCAGGTGCTAACTGCATCCATCTTAGTTTCTGTCAGCCTTTGGTAGTTGGGTTATTTGGTTGTAATTGGAGTTGGTTTTTTCTTGATGACTTGCTTCTGCTCTGGGGGAAGGGCCCCTCCTGGACAGTTGTCAAGGTGTCAGTTCCACTTGGAACTTTTTTTTTGATTTGGTAGTTGTAACTTGTATTCAAATCTGTTGTAGTCTTCATAACCTCATGACCCCTTGCATTTTGTCTTAGAGGGTTTTAATTGCCTTGTTTTTACCTTCATTTTTTGAAATTTAAGAGGCCTAACCCTAACCCTAAGTAATAAGTCCCATAAGGAATAAATACCAAAGGCATAAGTTGGTGATTATAAGTTTCCCACCTTAAAATTTTATGCTCTCTCCACTACATCATTGTCCCTGAGCCAACAAGTGTGCAATGAATACCCCCTCAACCTCTTCTGATGCCCTGGCTGCCTTGGTGGATGGGATCTTGACATCTGTACTTGGGGGATGCCAACTCCATGCATCTGTGGTACTACAAAAATTGGACCTTAGGAAGCCAAGGTAATTTGAACTGTTTACTCCTTGGTATTGGCTACATCCAGTTTGATAGACTCAGGGTTATGTCCCAATTGACTAACCTCCGAAGGGATATGTCCAAAGAAGACCTTCCTTCTGCATCTATCTCCTTGGCTGAAAACAAGTTGGCAGCCCTTGTCATTGCCCATGCAATCCTGAACCCCTGTGAGTCTGTCTGTCTGAAAATAGTTGAGGTGCAAAGTCTGAAGTCCAAAGGAAGATGTAACCAAGTGGGACATTGATAGGTTTGCCAAACCCATGCCACATGCTGCAGAAAAGACCAAGTATTTTCAATATCCCCAATGGGGGCACATCTCTGACCCTGCCACTGTTTTGGATGTCCATGGTAGAGTGATGGTTTGGTATCTCCCAGGCATCATTCCTCCTCAAAGAGTGGTGAAGCAATCTCTTCCCTCATGTATATCATATATTGATTCACTGGCAGGGACATCTTAATAGGATTCACCTCCCTTTGAAAGGCAGCCTTGTGAAACACTCCAAGAGGAAAAATGAGTCCAGCAAGAGGTTTAGCCATAGGCATCTGCCAGGGCTTGATGGCAATGAGGACCCATTGGCTGATGCCATGTTTGGTCATGGCAGGCTTATGAACTCTCCTGCAACTTTCCAGCAGGGTCATGTGGTAATTTTTATCCTTATGGTCTGGTGCAGATTGTAAGGCTAATGCTCTCAAAGAGATTGCAGGACAAGATCTATGAAAGTTCCAATCTCAAAATCCCTGCTGTACAGGAATGGCTTCATGACATTTCCTATGCAGAGGAGTTCTGGAACTCCATTTTGGGATTTGTCCTGCCAGATCTGGCTAGGGTTGGAAAGGATGCCATTGCAACCAAGGAAAACTGGGTGGTCACCTGGCCCCTGTCTGGCACTCCATGGCCTTCCATCTATGTCAGCATAGATGTCATAGTCAACCAGGAGACTCCTCCCCACCTAGACAAAGTTTCTGCACCCTCTCTGCTGGACTTGCTAGTGAGCCTGGGAACTCATGATGCCCAATTTCATATTTCAGATCTTAGCTCCATTTTTGGTTATCAACCAGGCACAATGATTTACCTTTCTGGTAAACTTCTTTGCCACTCTGTCCCCAAATGGGAAAATGGTGAAAGGATAGCACTTGCTCACTACATGAAAGATGCTGTCCACAACAAATTTGGAGTGGCCAGGCCAGCTTTCACCCAACAGAAGGATCTTCTAGGTAGATTTTTACCATCTTAGGGTAGGTACCTAGCTAAGCCCTTAGCTAATGTCAGTTGGAGTTTCCAAGTAAAAATTATGCATCTTCAGCACTGATTCCCATGTTTCAAATCACTCCCTTGAGCATGCAACACAGAAAGTCCAAAGTCCTGAGCAAAAGCTCCAGTAGAGGTTCTTTATATACTTTCCAGCCCACCAAGACCAGGAGAGGAAAGCTCACATACAAGGAAGTTGATGCTAGGCACCTGTACCAACCATCTGGGAGCCAGCCTTCCACTCCAAGAACCCCAAGGACTATGGCATCATCCCAGAATCTCAACTTCTCTGACTTCCCTAACTCAGACTGGATGATGTAGAAGATGTCCCTCCAACTAGAAGGTTCACAAAGGTAGGTGTCCTGAACTGAGAAGGGAAATCATTCAAACTTGTTTTCAGAGTCAGAATGACTTTATCAGAGAGTGGTTGCCTTGGAGAACAGAGTACCTCAATGTTATTCTGGAAGGGAGCAACTGGCTAAGGGGGGAATTTGTGAGCAATGCTGTCAAGCAGAAGGGAGTATCCAGTGCATGTCCTGCACTGGTGTGCATGCCTGGTGTGGTCCCTGTGCTGTCAAAGCTCACAGAAACCTGCCCTTTCACAAGGTCCAAAGGTGAAATGGTACCCACTACCAGGCTACCTCCTTGATGGAACTTGGCTTCTTGTGGCATGTGGGCCATGGGGGGGTCCCATGTCCCCAAGCCCAGGAGAATCCTAATCCAGAGGAGTCTGGCTATGTATCTGGGGAAGGACCTCCAAATTACAGGTCAGTAGCCTGTACTTCCTGAGCCCTTGTGGTAATCTTTCTTCCAGGAGGTCTTCCTAATCCCAAATGACCATAGTGCACACTGAGGGTATTTTTACTCATGAGATCTCTTGGTGCAGCTGCCCTGGTTCAGATCCCATTGATTCACACCTTTCTTTACTCAGAGAAAGACTTTTTCCAGCCAGCATATCTAAGCCTAAGACTGCCTTCACCTTTGAGGTGCTCAATCACTTTCTTATTGATGCTTTGGAGTGCAAGACTTCAGCTATGAGCTTCTCTCAGAAGCTGAAGAGGTTCACCAATAATGCATTTCCTGACAGGGTACCAGTTGAGTCCCATTTGCCATCCATATGTTATTAGGTGACTTGGGTTAATACTTTTTTCTTGGCTTTTTAGGATAGGTACAGGGAGCTGATGAGGGTTTCTTGGCTGTGGAGGGATCTGAAACATAGGAAATGGTTTGGGTTTGGTCATGATACAGAACTGGATCCAGGAGAAGGGGGACTTGCCCTCTTCTGTCCTGCCTGCCCCCAACCAGGAATTAATTTACCTCCTGATTGGAAAGCTCGGTATGACAGGTGGGAGGCTGTAATTGATTTAATTTCCATTTCTAACCTCATTCAGCAATACTGTGACAAGGCAATATGTCATGGATGGCAACTTCACTGCACAACATATGAAAATGAACAAACCTGAGATGGATGTATCTTTGTCAGATGGAAAAGGCTACATGGTTTCAGAGATTCCCTATCAGAGTCATCTTCAACAGTCTGTGGATAACAAGGAGGTGGGGGGGCCTAAGGTCTTGACATCTCCCGTGCTGACCATACCAATAGAGGTCCACTTGCAGCAATCACAGGGCAATCAATGCTGCCAATATCAACAAGTCCAACCTTCGATCCACTGGAATTGGTGCCACAGCATGTGCTCGGCATGGTTGCTTTGTCCCACATTCAGTGGTGGACTTTCAAAAAGGGGAAAGGTGAGCAAGCATGTTGGCTGAAGATGATGCCATTGGCACTCATGCTTGGCCAGGTATATGAACACAGACTACTCCATTTGCAATGCCCTTAGTTATCATTCTGAAAACATCACAACAGCCCTTGTCATTTATGATGTAGGCTGCCAGTGGAGTGTCAACTTCAGGAGTCGGGTCAAATCTAGTTCTTCTCTATTTCTTCCCTCAGGATTGGAGATCATTCCTGCTGTGGGGAAGTTCCATTTGGCTGCACACAAGCTCTCCTGCTTTCCAAGGTACAGCCTCAACTTTGTCAAGGGTGCAGGCCACTTGGATGGAGAAATTTTGGAGACATTGTGGGCTCCATTCAATAAGATCTCCCCCACTGCCAGGTCTATGACTCAGGCACACAGGCAAGAGGTGTATGATGATCATATGAGGGATTCCAACTGGAAGAAACTTGTGGGAATAGGTAAGTTTTTTTTTTTCTTGGAGGTTGGTGAATTTACACCCCAAATCACAGTCCCCTCCTTGTTGAAAAAATACAAGACTTCCAACAAATGTCTGGAGGACATGAATCAGGTCTATGAGCAGTTGAATGCTGTTCTAGATCCTAACAAAGTAGCTTGGTGGGAGTTGGATGCTCTTAAGGCAGAGGCAGACCATGGTGAAGCCCTGGACATTTATTTGTTGAGGGGACAAAGGTCAGTCTTATTTAGATGGGACAATGGATCTGTCTGATTGTTTGTAGCCCCCACCTTTCATGAAGCACAGTTAAAACTTGGAAAAAATCCAGTGTCCTCTTCAGCAAACCCTGGTTCTGTGGCTTGGCTGGCAGAAGGAATTAGCATTGAGGACTCACAGTGAGGCCATTGTTGACCTGAAAGTGATTTGCCTGCTGACCCAACCTGCAGGGACCAGCTAAGATATGAGCTTCATCTGCTTCCCAGTCCAATGTCTGCTAGGCAGGAAGTCAAAACCTCTGAGAAGAGGCAGAGACTTTCTTCCAGGATTGAAAAGTTACACAGCACTGGTCAAGCATTTTTAAAAGGCTTAGAGATAGATGGTGCTTCCAATCCCCAGGATGATCCAGCATTCTGTGCACAAGAAGACCAGGAGAAGGAGGATGGTGAGTTCTGGGAAGATGATGATA
The DNA here is from genome assembly GCA_024663475.1 of Pisolithus thermaeus. Classification (NCBI taxonomy): domain Eukaryota; kingdom Fungi; phylum Basidiomycota; class Agaricomycetes; order Boletales; family Pisolithaceae; genus Pisolithus; species Pisolithus thermaeus. The sequence continues at coordinate 650,414 of JANFAF010000004.1, forward strand.
CAGTCTTGGAGGCTCCAGATGAGGAAGTCCAGGAGCTGGCCTCTGAGCTGATGAGTATATGGATGCCCTCATCCATTGGAGCAGCCAAGCTTATGGAGCTTGGCCTTCATGATCTTCTGAAAGAGGAGATGGAACTCAGGATTGGACAGGCTAATGATTGTCTTGACCAACTGCAGACTGACCTTGGCAGCAAGGCCATGCTGTACAGGCAGAATTTCAGGACTGCAAATTCCACTAGGGAGGGTACAAGAACCAAGAAGGAAATCCAGAAAGTGGTGGTCAGGATAAACAAGCATGTCAGAAGTTATCAGAGGGCCAGGAAAGCCATTCTCAGATTGGACCTCAATGATAACATAGGAGAAAAGTACAAGGAAATCCAACCAGAGGATCTTGCTGTTAGTAAGGAGGTGACGGAGGAAAACAGGTTTGGCCAGGGGGTTAGTAAAATGGCTTGGTTTTGGATGGTGGATGGGGAACAGAATCTGCTGAATGGGGACAGTGGGGGGTTGATGGAAGAATGTGAGTGAATACTAATTATTTTCTCCATATATCTTGCCAATAAGATGTTGCCAGTTTATCATATCAATTGGCTCAAAGCAAGGGCAAGAAGGGACAGATGGAGAGAAGAAGTGTCATTGGTGAGGCATGAAATGCTCTGGACAACCTTGTGGTTCCAGTATCAAAAGGAGATATGGGAGACTCAGGCTCTGCAATCCACAGAGCCAGGGAAAGAAGCTTATGCTTCAAAGCAGGTAGAGCTGTGGATTGACTTCACCAAAAAGGCAGGGTTGATGTTCCAAGGTAAACAAATGGAATGTATTTAGAACACAGCTGTATTCATTCAGTGGGGAACTGCTCACAGTACTTAGTATCTGAATGGAACTAAAAGCCAAACATGTCAAAACAATAATACCAAAATAGTAGTCTTCCTAAAGGAGGTTAGCCACATTTTTTCAACATCCTTCCTAAACAGGGAAGGGCCAAAAATTTTCAGCTTGCCACCAAACTCCAACCAAAGTTTACTGCAATTTCCCTCCTACTCAACCAATTCTCCAATGGCTAACTGGTCTGAAGCTTACTGTGATCTCCTGGCCTCCTATGTAGGACAGTACAAAGATGCTAGGGGGGACTCTGGCCTGAGGTCAGAGATCTTGGCTAAATTGAAGTCAAAGATTCTCCAGCATCCCCCTTCTTCATCTGTGGTATTGCCCAAGAATTTGAGAGTGGCATGACATTTTTTTTGCATAAGTTCAACATACCTTAAGTCTCTCTAGGCCATCAGAAGGGAATTTTTGCCCAAATTGGACCCTGAAGACCAAAGATGATGAGGAGAACATCATCAAGTACATCTTGGAGGTCACAGAAAAGAGGAAGGAAGATAGTGATGAGGGTGAGGATGCCAGGGAAGAGAAGGCAAGGCCTACCAAGGCTGGGGATTACAAGAAACCCTTTACAGCCTTTACTTCAGGGCAGAGGCTCTTCAAGGATGAGATGGATACTTATGATAGGGAGGGGAGGGACACCAAGGACCCCAAGACCATAGGCCAGAGGAACAAAATTATCCAACAGTGGTGGGAGTCTCTCTCTGATTCCAAAAAAGCTGAGGCTGGGAGGGCTGCAGAAAAATGGAATAAGTTGGGTGCACCTAAGGAGACTCATGATTCATAGGTATTCCTTGTGTTTCACAGCCTTTGCTGACCTGGAGTAACAGTTATCAGAGAAAAAACTTCCCTGGTATGGCTAGGGAGTTCATTGACATGGTGCATAGAACCATGGGCTCCCACATAGTGATGTTTGCAGCTCATGAAGCACAAAATAGTCAGATCAAGATGGCAGTGTAAGTTCCAAAAACCTATCAGTGCCCATGCTAATAAAGACACCTAGTTTTGAGACTCAACCTCAAGATGGGAAGAAGGCTTTCTCAGAGTCATCTGAGCCCTGCAAGGATTGGGTGCTGAAGGGAGAACAGATTTTAACTGATTATCTTTTGAGTGACCCAGGTGAGTTTATAATGTCTCTTTCAAACCTGTAGCCAAATGAATTATTTTCCAGTGGAAGAACAATTGAATGAGGAGAAGAAGGATACAGAGATAACCCTGGATGATGATGGGAATCCAGAAGTACCACCTTGGACTGGGCAGAAGCTGAAGGTCCAGCAAAATTTGGCTAGAGCAGTCTTCCAGGCAGCCTATGGTGGGTTCTTCACTGCATGGTGGCTGTCCAGCAGTTGATCGGAGGTGAAAACATAGCAAAATTCACACAGAAGCCTAAGGCCAAGGTTCCATGGGGCTTGCTTATCAAGTCTCCTTTGGAGTATCTTGATTCTGAGTCCATTCCTGATGGATTTGTGATGAAGGGTCCTTCAAAGTGGACCAAGGCTGATATGAGGTTGCTCTGGAATCATTGGCATTCCCTGGAGGGTCAGGATAAGGTGATTGTCACCTTTATCAAATGCAAAAAGGAGGATTTGCCTCTGGGAAGGTTCTTTGATGGGAAAGCCAGATCCAAAAAAAGAGTCTGGGTAAACATTGATGATGACAGTGAAGGGGAGGCAGGGGTTGAAGACTCAGAGGCAGAAACCAGTGGGAGGCATAAGACCCTGAAAGTAACTCCTGTCAGGGTCCAGGATAACCATGTCTTGGTGGCTTCCTCCTCCCAAATTACCCCTCATGAGTCAAGTCCTGCCTGGCATGCCAGCAGGGACAGGGTAGAATTTTTAAAGTCACTCTCAATCATGCCCAGATACCAGAAGCTTGTTGAGCTGGTGGTTGCCTTACCAGAAACAGTGAGGGACCAACTTTCTATGATAGCTTGGTTAATAAATATATTGTCAGGAAACCCACATCAGCACTGAACCAGCCTTGCCTGAATGGGCATTATGGACTTGGGGTGCTAAGTATCTACCTGAACATATTCACCTGGATAGGGATTCCTTCTTGAAAGCACTGGCTCAACTGGAGGGGGAAAAGTTTGGTTCCTTTAATCAGGGAGGCCCAATTGTACTTGGATTGGGTCTCTTGTTGAGGGAGTGCAACCGAGCCCAGGAGGTGGAAGAGGATGATCCAGAGGTTTCCCATCTGGACTTTCTACTGAACTCTAACCTTGGCATCCAGAGGGCAGAGGATGTTTTGTGTGCAGTGGGGTCAGTAATTGCAAGATTGGAGCAAGGTTCAGTTGGCATGAACCTGGAGGAGGTGGATAATCACAAGGACAAGGAGGATGCTGAAAAAAAGGCTGGTGGGCATGCAGAGGAGAGGACAGCTAGTGAGGGCAGGGGTGAGGAGGAAGAAGCACCAATCCAGGCACCTCCAAAGAAAAGGAAAAGGCAAGGAAGTAAGAATGCACAGGAGAAGGCAGCAACAATAGAGGATGGGGAGCAAAAGGTAAAGAGGGATCGTAAAAAAGAGCAAGAGAGCTCTTGGAATGGGTTTGTAAATACAGCATCATTTTAATAATCTGTAATTAGATATTCCAACAAGGGAGCTAATTTGAATGCCAGTACAGTCAGGAAATCATCCCCACTGAAAGAGTCACCTTTCATGATTATTCATGTCAGCTGACCCCACTTCCAGGACCATGGGCCCCCCCCAGCTGAAAGAGTCACCCTTCATGATTATTCATGTTGGCCAACCCCCCCAGCTAGGTCAGCCAACCCCACCCCCAGGGGGGTAGGGCACCCCCCAGCTATGTCAGCTGACCCCACCTCCAGGACCATGGGGCATCCCCCAGCTATGTTGGCTGACCCCACTTCCAGGAATAGGATCATGGGGCACCCCCCAGCCACATCAGCTGACCCCACCTCCAGGGGGGTAGGGCACCCCCCAGCTACATTGGCTGACCCAACTTCCCAGGACCATGCCCCCCCCCCCCCCCCCAGCTGAAAGAGTCACCCTTCATGATTATTCATGTTTGCCAACCCCACTCCCAGGGTCCCAACCCCACTTCCAGGACCATGGGGCACCCCCCAGCTACATTGGCCAACCCCACTTCCAGGACCATGGGCCCCCCCCCAGCTAGGTCAGCTGACCCCACCTCCAGGACCATGGGGCAGCCCCCAGCTACATCAGCTGACCCCACCTCCAGGGGGGTAGGGCATTCCCCAGCCACATTGGCCAACACCAGTTGGTCCAATCAGCCAACACCAACTCAGGTCAGTCAGCCGACATTGGCTAGTCCCATGTTTAGGCCAAAATGTACATGTCAGGTGTCCCAGTTTCAGGACTAGTGGTGACTGAAGGGTCTGAGGGGAGGCACAAGGAGTTGAGAGAGCTTAGTCAGCAGTGTGTTTGGGGCGACAGACAGATGTATTGTAGTTAGCAGAGCACAGTCAGGTGGAGGAAGGACAAGTCGAGCAGTCCCTCCCACTCCAATGGTATGCCTAGGAGATGCTAGTAGTGAGAATAACTGTGCATAGTGGTCATAGGTGGTACTCAGCTTTGCTCGTGCAATTTGTAACCGGAATTCTGGCAGATATGGTCAACCTAAAGAAGGACTCGCTAAGACACTGTGTCAGTGCTGGAATGCATTGCCAAGTGGGTCCTGAAAAACTATCTGCGACTGGTAATGAATGCAGTAAATCTCCAGGTAGCGTTCTCTGTCTCCCTGATGCTCCATCAAAGGAATGGCTGTCAGATTGTTGTGATGGGATATGAGCATGTACAACATATCACTCTCCATGCATTTCAATGACTTCATCACTTAATGATGGTTGCTGCTGCGATAGCAAGCCTGTGGGCGAAGAAATCGGAGGTAAGGCTGGTGGACCATCTCTCCTAGTCGACAGACCAATGCCATCCATGCACTCTGATAAAATGCCTAAGAGTCAGGATCGGATAGCAGATGTATGATCCTCTCTTGGGTTCATCGATTCCACAAGTGCATGTTCCAAGAAAAGCAGCTAAAGATGACATGTTAGAAGGAAAGCTTGCCCACTTTTTTAGCATGTAGACACATGCATCTCTTGCAGGACCAATTGGATAAGCAAACATCATCGATATAGGGTCCCGAGGATCCCACATGTATGTCTTGGGCTGGCCATACAGAGCAAATGCGTCATGTATTGCTATGTTTTCATGAGCGAGTAGAGACGATGCTCAGTAAATGCAACCTTACCAACAAGCCATTTAAGCATCTCCGATGGTTGGGTGTTCCCGACCTCAAGTTCCAGCATGACCAGCAACCAACCTTGCCTACTCTGCATACTCCCTGCCATTTCCTCTTCACCAAGATGACCTTCCAGTTTCATCAGCATGCTTCGGTTGATCAATTCTGGCTGCTCAGGATAAACTGCGAACGCCTGGCTCACTTCCTTCAGAGTGAGCAGTGGCTGTTTCTTGTCCTTGGACTTTGGTGATGTAAACAGAGATAGTAGAGGTTGTGGAGGCAAAGGTTCTTCTTGATGTTCTCAAGAAAAGAGGTTTAACATGTGCTTTTTGCATGGTACTTCCATAGGAACCGGACAACTGCTATCTTGGTGGATGCACAAGCTAGCTCTGAAGACGATTCCGGACCAGCAGAGACCACCATCCACATATGCTTCCAGTCCGTCTGTCCAGCGATGCAAATTCGTACCCACCCTTCCATGCAACCACAAACTAAGGTAGATGGTGTTTCTTTGCCTGAAGAACATGTCAGTCAACGAACACAGAGAAAGGGGCATCAGAGGCAGACCAAATGGCAGGGTGATTTGGATCAAATGGGCTGAGTATATTTCTTCGAGATGTGACTTCTCCCAAGTGGCTAGCCTAAATACACTTTCCCAGGATATCAAAGCCTGAGTGGAGGGGCAACTGAATAGAACGAGGTTAGAACCTGTGGTGTTGAGCATAAGCATGTTCATATATTTTTTAGCAGGTTGATTGCCAACAGAGGGACCTGTCACTGTGCTGAGTATGTGGATGAACTGTCATCACGATATGAGCAATTATTGTATAATTTAAGAGGTATACTGATGGCATCTGTTATGTTGAGATAAGTGGGAGGAACCTCCTTGCCTTGCTCATTAGCTTCTTCTACCTCTCACATGCCCCATATACTTAGGGTAGTGCCACCCAATTGAGCCCAGATGTCCACCCAGCCATCATCCTTGGTTGGTCTCTGTCCCTCTAACAGCCTCTCCACCCACCTGACGAGCAGACTGGAGAAGTAAACTTTGCATGCATGGGTGACTGTGAGTTGAATGACAGAATGTATTTTGGGATGTGGTTGGGGGGTGAGTTGAGAGGCTGTGAGAGAGGACCTGCACATGGAGTTCTGCTGTTGCTGCTGCTGTAGTCTGTCTGGGTGTCAATGTGGGCAACTCTTCTTGCAAGAGTGCTAAGGGAAATGAGAGGGGAAAGCTGTAGGTAAGACCTAGGCTCATCCCAAGGGGTCTTGAGTTGGAAGTGTTAGGATATGTTCAGTACAGTTTCACTTTATAGACCTTAGACATTGCAGCATCGACACCCATCGTCATCATGTGACACTTATATGCATAGATACAGCTCACATTTCTTTTCTTTCTCCTCAGTGCATTATCACACAGCTGAGCATATTCTCTGTCACAGTCATCTACAGGTTATGAGCCCTGAGCTCGCCAGTTAAAGGGCAAGCTCGACTTGTTGATGACTAGAACAGACAAGATAAAGGACAATAAAACCATATGCACAAGAAATCGAATGCATATATTCACATTCGCAGCCTGTGATATGGGGAAATTCGAGAATATCCTGGAATTGCGAGGGACGGAGAACTATTATGAATGGAGACGACAGACCGAACAACTGCTGCTAGGACAGGGAGTGTATAACCACGTCAGCAGTGGAACAAATCCATTCAACTACGTTAAATACACTTCAACTTGTCCATGTCCATTGATTCCAGGTGTGCCAATGGCAGCAGAACAAGAAGCGCTTAAGATGTGGTTCAAGGACAACAGCCTAGCAAAGTCTATCATCTTGAGGAAAATCAACTCTTCAGTTTTAACACTGATCCCAGACGACATCAGCATAACAGCCAGAGAGGTGTGGAACACACTCGCTGAACTTTACGATCGGTCCAATGTCTCCTTGCAATTCTCCTTATGTGCTCAGATCTCCACCTATCAAATGAAGGGAGCCGCAGATGCCAAGAAGTATGTGGTGTTGCATATGCATGCCAATGATAGACTGGTGCACATGGGAGTGAAACCATCAGAGCCAGACATGATATATGCACTCTTGCAAGGGTTGCCACAAACTGGAATATGGCCGGTTATTCAAAAGAACATAGAAACTGAGTTGGAACGCAGTGTACAGTCCACACACACAGTGTCACCAGGTTTCTTTAATGCAGTCCCAGCCATGTCGCAGTCAGCATGGCTGCCTCCAGCCAACACTCCTGTCACACCCCACAATCCATTTACTCTGGTGCAACAATTCACAAATCCCTTCCTTACCCCACTGCATCTCACTCCTTGCCCACATGCTGCATCATTAATGTCAGGGACATACACCTTTAAACACGCTGCTCAAACAATCATCAAGGAAGCTAAGCAGATGACAAATGAAGGATCGGTACCTGGCCCAGGGTCGGAGTATGCGAATGCAGCTGTACACAGAGGACGGGGAGAGGTGGCACACCTTGCACCATGCTGATTTGTCTAGGGCGAAAGCGAGTTGATCACAATTGGAACAATTGCTTTCAACAAGGGGGTGGAAAGGCAGGGCAAGCACTGTGGCAGAAAAGTAAGGCTTCGGCTGGTGGTACACAGACAGCTGCAGCAGCAACTCAGGTGGCGACACCTACAATGTCTCAGTTGCAATCTGAAGGTCAGACAGGTACACAAGCAGTAGCAGCAGCAGTAATACCTTGTCCTCCAACCGATGCCTACTTCCAAGATCTATCCTGTGCAGTTGTGGAGGAACTGTTAGAGGGGGAGGTAAATGAAAGCGAGGACTTGACGTCTTTGGCAGCAGTGGTGTCCCCCACCATATTAGATTCTGGTATGACCATGCACCTCATTAAAGATCCCTCATTCTTCTGGACCTTCACTCGTGACTCAACCGTGTCCATGAAGACAGCAAATCAGGGAAGTCTAGGCACCGAGGGGTATGGTGACTGTGTTGCCATACTCAAGTTGGATGGTAAACGTATCCAACTGTGACTAGAACACTGTCCACATGCACCGAATGCCATTGCCAATCTTTTATTGGTGGGACGCATGACGGAATGTGGATGGGAGATTCATTTCAAGGGCGCACCAAACTGCTGTGAGCTGGTTCATGGAAATGAGTCCCTTGGATGTGTCGACATGCAGGGACAGCTTTGTATCCTAGACATCAAGTTCATTTGTCCACCTACTGTTGGTTTGGTTGAGATGTCTGGCCTCACTGCTTTTACCCCAAGTGCACTCACCTGGGATCTATGGCATGCATGGCTTGGACACATTGGAGGAGACATTATGAAGTTCCTTTCAATGGTGAAGGGAGCTGAGGTTACTTCGACGGTGGCTCAGGCACGCTGTGAGTCCTGCATTATAGCTAAACATCCACATCAGCCCTACCCATCCTCCACTTTGCCACCCACAAAAATGTTTCTTGAGTTGGTTCATACAGATTTATGTGGACCATTTCCCACCTTGACATTACATGGCAAGCATTACTTCATTGTGTTCATTGACGACTACACAAACGCTGTCAGCGTGCATTTGCTGGTGACCAAGGATCAGGCCTATGAGGCATGGTTAATGGTTAAGGCATGCTGGGAAAATAAGTTCAGTACCAGAGTCAAGGCGATACAGACAGATAATGGAGGGGAATATATGGGGAGCATTTTCACAGGCAGCTTGTTGGAAGCCAGGATTGAGCATCGAAGGTCAGTGGTGTACACCCATCAGCAGAATGGTAAAGCAGAAAGGGGAATATGCACCATTGAAGGAAGGGCTTTGGCAGCCTTAAATCAAGCCAGGCTATCAGCAGCCTACTTCAGAGAGGCCGTTCTCATGATAGGGTACCTCTGGAATCTGACAGGTATGTGGGTGTTACCTGGCAACAAAACTCCCTTCGAAATGCTCTACAGCTACAAACTGGACATCTCTCACCTTTGGGTATTCAGATCGCGGTGCTTCTCTCGTATACCACCAGAGTGTTGGGTGAAGAACAGACTGCACTTGTCCGAGGCAATCTTCATGGGATATCCAGATGGAATAAAGGGCTGGAGGCTAAGAGACTGCATTACCAGGACTTTCTTCAACAGTAGGGACATTATCTTCGATGAGGAGTCAGTTATGTGTCCCAAAGATTTGTCCATGGGGTATTGCTCACTGCAAGATGCATTGCCCTCATCCTCCTCCTCACTGACACCTTTGCCACTCATTCCCTCCATGTCACAGGGGGTGCTGCAGGAGCCACATCGTTCAACTCATACAAGGATGCTAACTGAGAAAGGAAGGGCCCTGGCAGATGATCTTCAGAGGATAAGGGATAGGGAGGCATCTCGTGCTTTGGTTCTGGAAACGAGTGGGGGGGTGGATGATGATAGTTCCAGTGAGGGAACGGCTGAGCCAGAGAAGGAGAGCGAGGTTTTCCCTGAACATCAGGTCAATCTAATCATAACAGAACAGTCGCACCTTTCCATTAGAAGCAACAGACAATGGGACCCTGGTCAGTCAGGTTATAACATGTTGATTCCTCCTGCAATGTACAATGAGGCGATGAGACATTCAGATCATATGGGATGGAAAGAAGCAATGGAAAAGGAGTTGGGAATGATGAAGGAGATGGGAGTATGGAAGTTGGTGGAGCCACCACCAGGTCGCAAACTTGTGGGAAACTGATGGGTCTTTGAATTCAAACTGGTTGACTTAAAAGGAGGTTCCAAGTGTAAGGCATGTCTAGTCACACAGGGCTTCTCTCAAGTACCAGGTGTAGACTTTCATCAAACCTATGCACCAGTCGCAAGACAGGCATTGGTAAAGCTTTTAATCACAATGGCGGTGCAGAACAATTGGGAGCTGGACTGCTTCGATGTGAAGTGGGCCTTTCTTCATGGGAAACTCACTGAGGAAATATACATGAAGCAACCGCATGGGTTCGAACAACATAACAGTTCTGGGTCCCTCCTCATATGCCTACTTTTACATTCTCTCTATGGGTTAAAGCAAGCTGCCTACAACTGGTACCTCACACTGCTGAAACTCCTCAGGGAACTCGGTTTTTCTAGGTCCAGTGTCGATCTGGTGGTATTCATTCTGGATAAGGTCAGGGAAGATGGACAAAGGATAAGCTGCATCATCGTGTGGCACGTTGATGATGGATTAGGCAGATGCAACAATAGATATTTTCTTAACTGGGTGAAGGGAAAGATCGGTGAGCGATTTGGCATTAGCGATTTAGGACCTGTTTCATTGTACCTTGGAATCAAAATCAAGAGATGGTGGGAGACTTGCAAGGTTTGGATCCACCAGGAGGCATACATCGACCACCTCTGCGAGGAGTACGGACTAGGAGATGCAAATCCAGTGTCGCTGCCTATGGATCTGGGTCATCCCTTTGGGCAGGATACAGATGTCTTTCCCAATGTTTTGGATCTGGCACATGTGTATAGGAAGATCATCAGCGAACTAACCTACCTCGCTATGTGCAGCCAGCCAGATATCACTCAGGCAGTACAACGTTTAGCCCAACAGTGTAGTCACACAGCACCACGACACTTTGCTGCTGCGAAACACCTGCTTCGTTACTTAAGGGGGACAAAGTCCCTTCGCATTCATTATGGAAATCCCAATGTTAATCATCTTCCCTACACTTTCAGCGATTCGGATTGGGCAATGTGTCCAACAGATCACATCTCAGTGATGGGCTACATCTGGTATTTTTATGGCAGTCTGGTTGCTCATGCATCAAAGAAGCAGCACACCCTGGCCCTCTCATTGATGGAAGCTGAATACATGGCACTTGCTGCTTGTGCACAGGAGGGCCTTTGGCTACACTCAGCAATGCTTTCTCTTCATCAGCCATTCACACTTCCTTTCATCATTCACACTGACAACACTGGTGCAGTCTCCCTATCTTCCAGTCCAGTCAACCATCCTCACACTAAACACATTGATGTCTGCTATCATTTTCTCTGGGAACATGTTGAAAAGGGGGTGTTCGCTCTTTGGTGGATCCCAACACATCAGAACATCGCAGATATTCTTACTAAACCTCTCGCACACACATCTTTCCAAGGTCACCGAACAGGTTTATCACTGGTGTCTTGCTGAGGGGGTGTGTTAGGATATGTTTGGTATGGTTTCACTTTATAGACCTTAGACATTGCAGCATCGACACCCATCGTCATCATGTGACACTTATATGTGTAGATACAGCTTGCATTTCTTTTCTTTCTCCTCAGCATGTTATCACATGGCTGAGCATATTCTCTGTTGCAGTCGTCTACAGGAAGGAGACAGAAGAGGGGGACTTTAGGCAGTAAAGTGGAAGTTATATGAAAGGGAGACTTGAGAGGTCATTGGAACTCGGTAGGTGGCAATAGTAGGCTTGGAGGATGGGTCTCAGGATGTTTGGACTTGATGGTGGCGAAATGGTGGCAAAGGGAATTCTGGGACTTGGGGTACTCTTGTAAACTTGGAGATGGCTCAGGAAGACTCTCTAGACTCGAGGGGGACTCTTAGATTCTTGCTCTGTGATGCCAAAAAGGTGGGTCCTCTATTTTTCTAAGTAGCCCAGGCTTTTGTATCATAAAGACAGTGGTATCTAAGGTAAAATTTGGCATATTTTGGATCTGTCATATGTCAAAAGTAATAACAGACAAGGCAAAGTCTGATGCTGGTACAGACACGTGTGCGGCAGTGACAGTGGTGAAGGGAAGGCAAACAAAAGTAGAGAAGATAAACACAAACCAAGACAAGGCAGCATAACTACATGTCTGAGCAACGGGGTCACACCCTGGAAGCTGACAGGGGGTGAAGGGAGCGGTATAGCTAAAGGAAGGTCTGTGGGGAGGCACAGTGACATGTGACAGGTGATGATGTTGCTGGCGGTAATAGGCATGTGACCAAGAGGAAGTGTAGTGTAGGCGGTGACACAATCCCGTGACCATGACAGGCGTGTGATCTGGCAGGTAGCAAGAGTAGAGATTGCCACCGAGGGCACCTTGCAGCCTCAGGGAGCCTAGACTCCCTACATTGATCCAATGAGGGTTGGCCAGGACCCACAGACTTTGACTGGCCCATTTGGGGAGGCAGGGGTGGGCCAAAGTCTGTTGGGGTTACACCATTTGTGGTGCTGGGATGCTGGTTGTTCAGTCAAACAGGGGGAGATGGTTGGGATGACGAAGTGTCATAGAGTTGATGATCTTGGGAGGAGAGCTGGGAGGCTGGGGGCATGGCTGGCCATGGATGTGGGTCTGTAGTCACACTAGTAGTGGGCTGGAGTTGCAGAAACAGACAGATCTGGCTGTGACTGGGTGTGGGTGGATGTCATGCAGGGAGGCTGTGGAGATGACCAAATCTTCCTGGCTGGCTGGCTGAGCTGCTGCAACCCAGAAGATGAAATATAATGACTTGCAACTCATAACACTTTGGGCTACTCTTTGTGCTGCCTCGGAGCTCTCCTCCTCCTGTCACCCCTTCTTTCTTTCCCTTTGTTTCCTATGGAAAGCCAGAAAATCATGCTCGTGAAAACCTCCAGAATTGGGAGCTTGAGGACCTCGAGGACTGCGGTTCGTTGTTTTACATTTCTTGGGAGGTTTTCATTCTTTATGAATTTGGGCATTTGGTGTTTCGTGACTGCAGCATTTCAAAATTTTGCAGAGGGGGCATTGATACTTATGCTATAATACCTCCAAGTCATGGTTGGAAACTGGAAACAGGCAACACTCACCATGAATTTCCTAGTCTACCACATGGTCCTGTGACATTGCATTTGATTTGCATTGTGCACCTAGGAGATATTAGTAATGAGAATATTAACCCTACATAATGATCATCATGGTAACTTGGGGAAGTGCTGCTGCAGGCAGTGCCAACCTTGCTTGGTAATCTTTCTTGCTGGAATACTTTACATAAACTAGTTATGCATACAGTGAGTGAAAAAACATGTGCAATGTTTGGCTGTTTTGTACTAAGTCCAGTGTAGCACCATGTGGTGTGGGAATCCTGCTTAGCCTTGGTGAGATGGTTGGTAGTACACACTCTTGGCTACAAAATGATCCCAGGGTCATGTGATTCAGTGCAGTAGTCATTGAGATATGTCAACTATAAAACAGCTACACCATTGCACATGTTTATTCACTTTTGAAAAGTGAGGGGTATTTGGGGAATATCAGTACTTGGTATAGCCTCCTGTTGCTTTAAGCACTGCCTTAACCCTCCTAGGCATGCTTTCAATCAACTTCTGACACTCTTCAGCTGGTATATTGTTCCACTCCACCTGAGTCCTCTCCCACAACTCCAGTATTGCTTTGGGGGGATGCTCATACTCTGCAAGCCTCCTCTTGAGGTAACCCCAGACATGTTCTATGGGGTTGAGGTGAGGGGACTGTGCAGGCCATACCATAGTCCTAAAATCCTGCTCCTCTAGCCACTCCTTGACCTGCTTGCAGGTGTGCTTGGGGTTGTTGTCCTGCTGGAAGATGATGTCAGGAGGATGAAGACCATAATGTTGAAGGGAATCTTGTAATTCATCCTTCAAAATTTGGAGGTAGAGGTCTCCATCCATCCTACCATCAATCTTGGTGCCATACCCAACACTCTCCCAAGTCATACAGCCCCATATCATGAGAGACCCTCCAAAGTTCAGTGTCCCCTCTACTAGCCTATCATTCAGCTTCTCCCCTGGCTTTTTCCACACCCATTTGTGCCCATCTGACCCCAGGCAATTAATTTTAGTCTCATCAGACCATACCACCCTCTTCCAGTCCTCTAAAGTCCAATCTTTGTGAGCATAGGCAAAGTTTAACCTTGCCTTGTGATGCTTGGCAGAGAGGATAGGTCATTTTTGCTTTACCACAGCCTTCATACCAGTCTTCTTCAGGTGCTGGCAGACAGTATTTGGGTGGAGGGGCTGGTTGATGACATTGGTGAGAGTTTTGGTCACCTGGACAGCATTGTCTGCCTTCTGAGTAGAGATAAGGTGGATGGCATGGTGGACATTAGAAGGGGAAAGCTTGGATGGATGACCTCCAGTGGACTTTTAGCAGACTGGAATGCTCCTTGGAATGAGGCCTAGGGATGGTAGAGTGATGTAGGCCAGTACTGGAGGCAATAGAGGCAGGAGAATGGCTAGAATCAAGCATAGTCAGGATGGTATTCCTTTGGATGGGGGAGATAGATCTCATGGTGGTAGAGGTTGGAAATAAAGAAGTGTGTGAACTTATTCAAACTCAGACATAGTGTTTATATGTGTATCTTTGTTTGTAGGACCAAACAACCACAATTATCACTTCATTTGACTCAGATTTTACTGCCATCCTAAATGTGAATAAACATGTGCAATGGTGTAGCTGTTTTATAATTGATATATCTCAATGACTGCTGCACCAAATCACATGACCCTGGGACCATTTTGTGGCCAAGAGCATGTGCTACCATGCATCTCACCAAGGCTAAGCAGGATTCCCACACCCCATGGCACTACACTGGACTTAGTACAAAACAGCCAAACATTGCACATGTTTTTTCACTCACTGTAGTTGTAACTTGGGTAGTGTAGGGAGCCTAGGCTCCCTGAGGCTGCAAGGTGCCCTCAGTGGCATTCCTTTCTCTTGCCAATTGCTTGATCACACATACCTTACAATCATGAGACAGCCTAAAAATACATTGCCCACCTTGCTTTCCCATCATCACATGCTTACTGTAACCCCTGTCACTGCCAGCATTGTCACCACCTACCTCAGTACCCAGCAAGCCAAGCCATTCCCCTGGTGTCAATTGCTACCCTCACTACACCCCTTGAACTCTGGCAGCAATCCAAACTGATCTGTCACATGTCACTCTGACACCCTCAGCATCTTTCCCCTCCCTACAAGTGATGAAGCTGCCCCTCCACTAGTATTGCCACTGCTCCCATGCTCCAGACTGGTTGGGGAAGCTGCCACCAGCACCCAGCATGTGCCTCCACAACCCAGACATGTTGTCTTATGGCCTCACCCATACTTACCTCTGCTTCCTGCCTTTTATTTGTTTGTCCTACCTCTGACACTGCATGCCTACCCTAGCATTGGACTTTTCATTTTTTTAATACCTTTTTGACATATGACAAATCTGAAACACTGTGAATTTTTTTTACCTTAGAAACTCTGTTCTTACAGTACAAAAGCCTCAGGTACTTTGAAAAATAGACACCCACCTTTTGGCATCACTTTGTGAGTATCTGAGAGTCCCCTTCAAGTCAAAAGAGCTTTTCCTGAATCAACTTCAAGTCTTCAGAGCACCCTGAGATCCACATTCCCTTTTCCCACCCATTTGCTGCCCTTGAGTCCCAAGCATCCAGAAAATCATCCTCCTAGCCTACTATTGCCACCTACTGAGTTCCAAAGAGCTCCCAAGTTTCACCTTCATATAATTCCTGCCTCTCTGCCTAGAACCCCCCTCTCTGTCTCCTTCCAACTGTCAAGTCCAGGCCTACTCCAATGATTCCTGACGCTCACAGAGGCTGTGAGAAGTACATGGAGGTTGGCCAACAGTCGTGACAGGGGTTTGGGAGAGGGTGTCAGGTTCAGCTCATGTGCTGCCCCCTTGTATGAGCCTGGCCCTTGGATTTCAGATAGAGAGGAGAGTCAGGGAGGTTCCGACAGAGGACAGAGAAGGCCAGTCGAGTACTGCAGAGGAGGGAGGACTAAGTTGATATTCATACTGAGGGACCACCACTGAGTGTGGCAGGCTTATATACATCGAGTGTGCCATCAAGGCGGTACAGTATCAGAACATCAGAACTAACATATGGAGTACAGTAAATTTTCAAGGGGCAGAAATGTCAGAAAACTTCAATCAAAGGGTGGTACACATGATGGAGGTAAAAGACAGGTCAAAGGAAGAATGCCTAAAAGGAATAGTACAGACAGAAGGGCCTCAGAGTGCCCACTGATAACCAATCAGGACTCAGGCCAAAAGCCTAAATGGGTAGTGGCCCTGCACTGAACCATGCAGTGCAGTAGGTGTGCCATGCCTAGGCCGGACCATTGACCCAAAAGGAAAGGTGACCCCTAAAACAGTGGGATGTGTCAACTGACTTGACGAGTCACAGTCACATGGTGGGTCCAACAAGGACTGACAGTGGCTGACAAGGGATTGGGTGGGAGCACATCATATGGGTACTAGAGGGAGCGGATGAGTGCAGAGCAGAGCAGGGTGGGGGAGGGCCAGAATGTGGGTATGGGCATGACAGTATCCCCCCCTTAAGGCCTGAACCCCTGAAGGCCTTAAGCAACACAGTCTAGGCAACATGAGGTTTGATTTTGTGATCAGCAATGGCCATGAGGCACCCACTTGATTGCCACAGTGGGGTTGTTTCAGAGTCCAAACAGGCTGCATAAGGAAGTGCATTTTCATCGCCAAGTCCCTTTCCTCGTCTTACCTCCCCTCTACATCATGTCCAGCCAGCAACACATGACCCAACAACCTGTTTCCACCTCCAGCCACAACTGGAGGCAGGCCACCAATGAGGTCCTAGAGGTCCATACGAGTGACTTGGAGGGAACCGAGAAGGCCAAAGAGGCAGAAAAGAGCTGTTGGGAGGCAGCAAAGAAGGAGCATAGGGCAGAGGCATGCCATCAAAAGGTGGAGGAGGCCCAGCTGGAAAGGGAGAGGAAAGAGCAGGAGGAGCAGGAGAGGTGGGAACAGGAGGAGTGGGAGAGGCAAGAGCACAAGGAGCAGGAGAGGCGGGAGGCCATCAAGACAGCCTGCTGGGCTGCAATTGAGGAGGCTGAGAGTGTGTGGCAGAGTGCTGCAAAGGAGAAGGGTTGGGTGGGGGAGTTGCAACATGAGAGTAGGGGGTCCTCCATGGCCAGGTGAGTACCCCCAACTCATAGCAGTGATGCTGACAAAGTTTCCTAGCTCCAGGCAGGTCACCACCTACAGCCCCATGACTGGGGCTAGCATGGGGACTGTCAGGGTGGTGCTGATGCCAAGGTGGGTGGCCTGCAAGGGCTGCAGGCAAAGGGGTGAGGTAGGAGAATGTCAGGCAGTAGCAGGCAGTTGGTCATGTGGGCTGTGCCAGAAAAGGAAGAAGTGTAGTTGGGCAGTGGTGGAGGAAGCTGAGGCAGTGGCTGGGCCATCCAGGAAAAGGGCTGGGACAGGGAGCTCACAGGGCAAGGGTCAGAAAAAGGGTTGGCCTGATGACAAGGAGGACAATGACAACAACAAAATTGAGGAGGTCCCAGCGCCAGTGGACCCTCGGTGTCAAGACCGGTTCTCAACGGTCTCCGAGAGGGTCCGAGGGCAGCAGAGGCTTAGAGCGAAAGTCCGGGTAGTCGGAGTTTAGCATACAACTTAGTACACTTCTTCCTGCCGAGTCCCAGAGGTCGGAGCTATCCAGAAACTATCTGGAGTCGAGTGAGATCGATGAGTATCTTATTCGATATTCGAACTGACGTGCTACGACGTATGTACAAAGCTTTTATAGTACAGAGAAAAGTATAAAGCAATGTCCGGGGTGTAGCAACTACCAGAGCGCAGTACGGATGAGTAACAATATTAGTGAGCTCATTAGTAAGGTAAGTCGGTAGTCGCCGGATAGCCGGATGGTACGGGGATTAGTAAGACGTATGGGTACGGTAGTGTAGCAAGTCACTTAGAAGCGCGAGAGAAACATACTAAATATAGCAACAGAAACAGAAATAGACCGTAAGTCAAATCAGAGACGGAACGGAGTTTCACGACGGGAGCCCGTAGGGCTGGAACAACACCTCAGACGGTCGGACTACGGTCCGGACCTTACGTGCGCGTCACGGATGTGACAGTATCCCCCTCTTAGGGCCGAGCCCTCGAGGCACTTGTTGTGCTCAAGCATCACTTCCGAGTTTCAAAGTCCGCATTGTCGGAGTCCGAAAAGTTTCACAGTAAAAGAGCTCGATGGGGTTCTGTCAAAGTCCAGACGCCCATTTCCAATCTCCTAGTCGCTATGGCTCCTACTCAACAACTTAAGTCCTCCCTCAACCCCGCAGGCATCGCCTGGGAGGTCCTTGTCGACGAACTGCTTCAAGAATATCCGGACGATCCGCCGGCTATGAAAATGGCAAAATTCAACGAACGACAACGTCGCCAGCGTGCTGCCTTGCAGGCGGCAGTTGAAGAAGAAGAACGCCGGCAAGCTGAGGAAGTCCGGAAAGCGAAGGAGGCTGAAGAACGTCAGAAAGCCGAGGAGCGGAGAAAGGCTGAGGAGGCTGCACAAAGGAAGGCAGCTGAGGAGAAGAAACTCCGTGAGTTGGAAGCAGAGAAGAAACGGCTCGAGGAGGAGACACGTCGGGCGCAGCAGGCGGAGGGGTCATCGGTGTGTAACAATATTTATCGTTCTAAAATCTGTACTGACAAATTCACAACAGTCTCAGCACATCGCATCGGTCAGTGGCAGGCCCGCAGAGCAGGCTAAGGCTTGCTCTGCATGTATCAAGGCCGGAGAACCGTGTGTGCCAGGTACCGGGCGCAGCAAGTTGTGCGTCCGGTGCCAGAAGACCAAAGGGAAGTGCAACTTGAATCCGAAGGCGCCGGAGCCCGAGAAACCGGTATCGACCACGACGTCTCCCCGGGGTGGAGAAAAGAGGAAACGGAGGAAGTCGGCGCACTTCGGTGAGCCCGCTGATGACGAAGACCTGGATGATACACCGGACGTCGAGGTCATCTCGAAGCCCCGTGCCCCCCGAGTGCAAGCTCCGCGTCAAGACCCTTTGGCGGAGGTTTTAGACAGACGGCTCAGAGAAATCATCAAGGCGATTGAGAGGAATACAGCGGCCATTGAGACGATGTCGAGGGAGGTCCGGGACCTCTCCAGGGTTTTGGAAGAATCCTTCGAGGTTCTGAAGACGGCAACCACCACTCTCGTCAACCGGGCGATGAACGACGACGACGTTTAGTCGTTTATTTTTTTTAGTTTTATCTGTGTCCATAGCGTACTTCGGACTTTCCTGTCCCCCCCCTCTCCTCTTTCTTTTTTTTTTTTTTGAAATATATTTTTTCGTTGTGTCCGACTTAGAATCGAGTGAGTGTGAGTTTTCATAGCATAGACGGAGTAAGCTCCGGAAAGTCCATTTATTTCCGAGGTGGGACGGTGCTCAACGGACCATCCTTGTGGGGGTACGCTCTGTGGAAATCCGTGACTAAGTCAGGGGCATTGCTTAATTCGGTAGCTATGAGCCAGGACGTTTCTTCGTCCGTGCCTTCGTAGCCAGCCCACTTGACTAGGTACTGCAGCGGACATCGCCTACGGTAGTCCACTTTAGAGTCTAGGATTTGCTCTATCTCGTACTCTGGTTCTCCGTCGATTTCAACGGGTGGAGGTGGAGGTTGGACATGGTTGGGGATAGTGTTCGGAGTTGCCGGTTCTAGTTGCGAGACGTGGAAAACAGGGTGTACGGACTTCATAGCGTCAGGTAGTCGGACAGTGAAGGATAATGATCCAACACGAGTGATAATAGGATACGGGCCTAGGTTCTTTTCCGAGAGTTTCTTTGAAGGTCGCGTGGACCTGAAGTATTTTGCTTTGACGTATACCAAATCTCCAATCTGGAAGTCCGGAGGCGGAGATCTCTTAGCATCTGCCGGACCTTGGTATCTCTGCTGAGCTTCCTTCATCTCCTCTCGTAGGAACATATGCAGGGAGTCTAAGTCCACTGCGTAGTCTCTAGCTCGAGAAGACGTTAATTCTCTTTCTGGGTGTATGGTGACATTAGGATGATAACCCTTATTGGCGAAGAATGGCGAAACTCCGGTTGTAGCACTGGGAGCATTGTTGTATGCAAACTCCGCGAGTGGTAGCAACTCGGACCAGTTATCCTGTTGGTAATTACAGTAGACCCGTAGGTACTGCTCCAACGTCTGGTTAGTTCGTTCGGTTTGACCGTTGCCTTCAGGGTGATATCCGGAAGTGAAATGGAGCTTCATATCCAGTGCTTTTCCCAGCGACCGGAAGAAGTGAGACACGAACTCCGTGCCTCTGTCGGAGGTTACGTGTGAGGGGACTCCGTGCTTGGAGAAGACATGGAGTAAGAACAGTTTGGCGAGTTGTGGGGAGGTAATTGTATCTTCGGTGGGGATGAATATAGCTTGCTTCGAGAGATGGTCTACAACGACCAGTATGGCGGTATGATTTCCGGAGTTGGGTAGTTGTTCGATGAAATCCATCGAAATGGAGTTCCAGGGTCTCTCCGGTATCGGTAGTTGCTTCAACATACCGTATGGTTTGTGTCTCGGGGTTTTAGCACGCGCACAGGCAGTGCAAGATTTGACGTAGTCTTTGATAAAAGTCCGGGCATTTGGCCAGACATACTCACGACGGACAAGTTCGAGTGTTCTGTTTTGTCCGAAGTGACCAGCCAAAGGGTGGTCATGCTTGTAACGGAGTACGCGAAGCCTGAGGTCGTTTGCTTCGGGGACATATATACGATCATCCAGACGTAAAAGTCCGGATTCATCTACCCTCCAACGGGGGTTAGATGGGTCAGAGAGATGGAGTTGACCGAGTGGGTCAGACGTTAGGGCGGACTTGATGTCTTCATGGAGTTTCTCAACGTCCATGATTATACTAGCACGTAGTACTGGGCTTTCTAAGTAGGTCGCCCATAATGAATTGGATAGTTGTTCGGTGGTGAACACCGGTCGGAGGTTCTGTGGATTGGCTTGGGCGTAGCCCCTATCCCCCTCTTTGGGGTAGACGTCCCATCGTCTAGTCAAGGCGTCGGGCTTTGCTCCGAGCTTACCGGGGCGGAAACGGATGACCATATTAAATTGGGAAAGGTACTCAGACCAACGCGCTTGGCGCCTGGTGAGCACTTTCGAGGTGGAGAAATACTCGAGGTTTTTGTGATCGGTAACGACGTCAATGGGATGTGCGGGGCCTTCCAGGTAATGGCGCCAGGTCCGGAAGGCTTCATGGATCGCCAACAGCTCCTTGTCATGTGTGTCGTAGTTTAACTCCGGGGCAGTCAAAGTCCGGGAGTAGAAAGCTACCGGTCGTACCTCACCATCTGGGCAAGTGACGGACAGAATGCCGGCGATAGCATAGTCTGAAGCATCTGTTTCAACCATGATGGGAAGTCCGGGCTTGAAGTGGGTCAATATTGGAGCCGTGGAGAAAGCTTCTTTGAGATGATTAAAGGACCGGTGACAATCCTCGGAGAAATTCCAAGGTGCCCCCTTCCATGTGAGACGTGTTAGTGGTACCACGATATCCGAGTAATTGAAGATGAAACGACGGTAGAAGTTTGCAAAGCCGAGGAAGGACTGGATGTCCTTCACCTTACGAGGTTCAGGCCAGTCACGGACGGCCTTTACCTTGTCCTTGGACATTGACAAACCGTCGGGGGATAAGAAGAAACCGAGGTATTCCACGGACTCAGAGTGGAATTCGCACTTCTCTGGTTTGGCATACAAGCCATGCTCCCGGAGTCTGCGGAGTACCTCACGAACATGTTTTTTGTGGTTTTCGATGTTATCAGAATAAATTAGGATGTCATCTAGGTAGACAACGACGCATACATCCAATAGGTCCGCGAAGACGGAGTTGACGAAGCGTTGGAACGCTGCAGGGGCATTGGTAAGTCCGAATGGCATTACGAGCCACTTGTAAGATCCGTAACGGGTTCTGAAGGCTGTTTTCCATTCATCTCCTTCGGCGATCCGCACCAGGTGGTAAGCGTGGCACAGATCGATTTTAGTATATACTTTAGCCGGACTAGGCGAGTCGAGTAAGTCCGAAATGAGAGGTAACGGGTAACGGTCCTTCTTGGTGATCTTGTTGAGGCCCCTAAAATCAACACAAAGACGAAGTGATCCATCCTTCTTTTTGACAAAAAGGACAGGTGTGGCATACGGGGATGATGTTGGACAAATAAAGCCGGTAGTGAGATTTTCATCGATGAACGTCCAGAGAGCGGCAAGCTCAACGGATGAGAGCGAGTAGAGGGTTCCCAACGGCGGAGTAGTTCCTTCCTCCAATTCTATCTTGAGGTCGAACTCCCGGTGAGGCGCAAGCGTAGATGCCTTGGCCTTGCTGAACACATCGGCGAAGTCGTGATAGTCCGGGGGTACCGACGACAAGTCCGGGGTATCCTGTACGGTGGCAGCCCGGAGTTTGGTACCATCCTGAGGTCGGATCTGGAGGGAGAACTGGGTTGAGCCATCTAGCTTGCAAGCGCAGATGAAGGCTGCTGCATTGACAAGGGAGATGTTTGGTGCTTGGGTGTTGGGTGGAGAGGAGTTATCAACCGACTTGGGGAGTGTGGTGTCCGGAGAGCCCAAGGGGGCGTCTACGGGGTTTCTCAGAATTGACTCCAAGTCAGAGGGCGACGTCGGCGCTGGCAAACGAGATGTAAGGTTCCGGAATTTAATACTGCTCAGTACCCAATCAATCGACGGATTGTAGTGGGTGAGCCAGTTATGTCCGAGAACAATCTTACACTCAGAATCCAACGGAGTTACATAGAAGGTCATGTCGGTGATATCTCCGGAGGGGAAATGGACTGAGAGATTTGAGGCTTTACTGATTGATGTCGTTGTCACACCGTCGAACAGATGGAGGACGAGAGGTGGGACGGAGTAGGTTGAAAGACCGTGATTATTGACGAAAGTAGAATCTACAAAACAGTGGGTAGAACCCGAATCTATTAACGCTGAAAAGTCCGGAATATTATATGAGTCGAGGGTGACAGAAGGTTTCAATGAATTTGGATTTGAAAGAGCGGATGCGTTGAGGCGTGCCTCCGAGGGTGCACAGTCGGTATCAACGCAACTCCCAGGCTGTGCGGAGTTCTGAGAGTTGCACTCTATTTTTTTGCCTCGGAGGAGGCAGTCGGTTTGGCTTCTGACTCGGTAACCGTGGTTGCGCGAGCCTTAGCTGCGCAAGATGTAGACTTAGGGCACTCTTTGGCCTTGTGCCCGGAGTTTCCACAGAACATACACAAATTCTGCTCGAAACGTCTCTTTCGCTCGGCAGGTGTCAACTTGCCATCTTTACCGAGCTTGTTAGACAACATGGATGGTGTTCCGGAGTTCTGATTATTCGGAGGCTTGGGGTTCGACGTAGACGGAGTTGTTTGTTGGTTGCTGCCAGATTGGGGGTTGGCGTTACCGGATTTCTGCTTGTCCCCCTTGTTCAAGTTGGCCTTGCCTCCGGAGCTATTTCTGGAGTTGTTGCCGGAGGACTTTGCTTGACGAGAGACTTTGTCCTTGCACTCCCAGTAGCGCGCGTCAATCTCTTGGGCTAGTGCACGCAACCCATATAGTGTGGTGGGCTTCCCAACCCTACTGACTTCGTCCTTGATACGATCTGGGAGTCCGGTATAAAACAGGTGATGGAGAGCACCATCTCCGTAACCTCGGACTTGTGACGCCAATCTATTAAAGTCGACCACATAACGATTTACACGATGTGTTTCCTTCATGTGGAGGTGATCAAGCTGGTGCTCGGCGTCTGCGACCGGATCGTGTGGTCCGAAAGTTGTCTGAAGGTCTGCCACAAAGTCCAGCCAACTGTCCATCCAGAGTGGGCGGTCTGCCGGATCTCTGGAGTTTAGAAGGTCTGGCTCGAACCATTCGAGGGCCATTCCTTTAAGGTAAGATTGGGCGAATGTGACCTTGTTTCTGTCAAGACGAAACGCCTTGGGACGATCCTGGAAACATAGTTCGCATTGAACCAGAAACGTCCAGAGTTTCTTTGGGTCGGTTCCGTCGAAAGTGTCCGGCTCTCGGACTTTGGCATGTGAGGATGAAGTGTCGTCGGAGCGACGGGTTGAACACGACAGACGATCGACGGCTGTTGCCAAATTTTGCAAGACCGCCAGCTGGGGGTCTAACTGTTCTGGGGCGTCAACGAAAGGGTTACTGTCGTCATCGTCGTCATCGTCGTTGTTGTCATCATCTCCGGGACCGTCGTCTCCTGGACCGTCATCTCCAGGGTCATCGCCTCCGAAGAGGTCTGGGGTTGGTCGCGCCGTGGATGAGGAACGTCTGTTTGAAGGGCTGGTTCTAGGTGTCGGGGTAGCAAGGGGTTCTCCCCTGGCAGAGAAACTTCGAAATTGGCTCACTGACGGTGGAGGGCGTCGGCGGCTTGCTAGTGCGATACGTGCACTAGACTCGTGCATATCGTCGATCGCAGCTTGTTCCGAAGCTTCAACAGCCATTGAGCAGGAACGGAGTCGGGTAGTCATGGTCATGGCATGGGGGTTTGGTGGGCTCGTGCAGGGATTGGAGTTCGAATATACTGTCAAGACCGGTTCTCAACGGTCTCCGAGAGGGTCCGAGGGCAGCAGAGGCTTAGAGTGAAAGTCCGGGTAGTCGGAGTTTAGCATACAACTTAGTACACTTCTTCCTGCCGAGTCCCAGAGGTCGGAGCTATCCAGAAACTATCTGGAGTCGAGCGAGATCGATGAGTATCTTATTCAATATTCGAACTGATGTGCTACGACGTATGTACAAAGCTTTTATAGTACAGAGAAAAGTATAAAGCAATGTCCGGGGTGTAGCGACTACCAGAGCGCAGTACGGATGAGTAACAATATTAGTGAGCTCATTAGTAAGGTAAGTCGGTAGTCGCCGGATAGCCGGATGGTACGGGGATTAGTAAGACGTACGGGTACAGTAGTGTAGCAAGTCACTTAGAAGTGCGAGAGAAACATACTAAATATAGCAACAGAAACAGAAATAGACCGTAAGTCAAATCAGAGACGGAATGGAGTTTCACGATGGGAGCCCGTAGGGCTGGAACGACACCTCAGACAGTCGGACTACGGTCCGGACCTTACGCGCGCGTCACGGATGTGACACTCGGTCGCAGGCAGCATACCTGCGCCTGGTCAGGGAGATGTTGGTGATGGGGATGTCAGTTGAGGGGGTGCTGGAGCCTCTGTACGACAGGTGTATGCTCATCATACAAGCAAGGATAGCGGTGGCAACAGAGCACTTGGCACTGGCAATGGAGGTCCATGCTGGGGTGGTACAGGCCTACATGAGGCACATGACTGCATTCCCTCCATGGCCTCCAGTAGTGCAGGCTGGGGTAGCACCAGGTGGAGTTGGACCAGTAGCCACAGGGAGTACAGCAGGGGTTGAGCAGAGTGAACTGGCAGTGAGCAGAGAACAGGACAAAGAAGATGCAGAGGGAGAGGTGGAGGGCGTGCAGGAGTAGGGTGGACCTTTTTTTTGTTTTTTTGTTTTTTTGTTTTGTTTTTGTGAATCATGTACAGTAGGTAAAAGTCTTGGACGTTTTTTGCTTAAGAAACATTAAGTGTAAGTGTTGGGGGTGACCTAGAACAGAAGTTGGAATGGTAATGGAGGTGAGGTCGGAGCTGGCAGATGGGTAGCAGGGCCATTGGGCAGTCATGATGGGGGTGTGTATGGGCCAGCCTTGTGGGGGTAGTGATCATGGAAAGCAGCAATGAGTTCAGGGGTGTGTTCCAGCTCAGTGGCCAAGAGCCACGAAGTTTCTTCATTGGCACCTTCATAACTGGCCCAGCAGACCTTGTAACTTAACCAGCAGTGACAATGGTGATCTATCTTTGAGTCAAGGATCTCTGATATCTCATACTCGAGTTTGCCATTGACATCGATTGGCAGGGGTGGTGGCTGATGCCTACTTGGGAAGGGGTTGGCTGAGGCAGGTTCCAGTTGTGATATGTGGAACACCGGGTGTACAGAGTGCATACCATTGGGTAGCTTCAAGGTGACAGAGTGCGTACCAGGGCAGGCAAAGATGTCAAAGGGGCCAAGGTATTTCTTGGAGAGTTTATTAGATGGTCTAGTGGAGCAGAAGTACTTGGCCTTGATGAAGGCTTGTTCACCGATGTTAAACTCCAGTGGAGGTAGGCGCTTCATGTTGGTGGGACCTTGGTAGTGCCACTGCACTGTGGCCATTTCGGAGCGGAGGAAGTTGTGGAGGGTGGAGAGGTCCACAACATAGTCATGGGCCTTTGGGGAGGTGAAGTCTTGGTCAGTGGTGACCAACAAGTTGGGGTGGTAGCCCTTATTAGCAAAGAAGGGCAAGACTCCTGTGGTTGTGCTAGGTGCATTGTTGAATGCAAACTCAGCCAGCAGTAGTAACTTGGCCCAATTGTCTTGCTGGTAGTTACAGTAGACACGAAGATATTGCTCAAGTGTCTGGTTCATGTGCTC
The DNA here is from genome assembly GCA_024663475.1 of Pisolithus thermaeus. Taxonomy (NCBI): domain Eukaryota; kingdom Fungi; phylum Basidiomycota; class Agaricomycetes; order Boletales; family Pisolithaceae; genus Pisolithus; species Pisolithus thermaeus. Next base: position 676,695 of record JANFAF010000004.1, read on the forward strand.
GGTTTGGCTGTCGCCTTCAGGGTGGTAGCCTGAGGTGAAGTGAAGGCACATATCCAGGGCCTTACCGAGGGAGCAGAAGAAATGTGACACAAACTTGGGGCCTTGGTCAGAGGTAACATGAGTGGGGACCCTGTGCTTGGAGAAGACATGGGCGAGGAAGAGCTTGGTGGGATGGCAGAGGTGACAGAGTCATGGGTCAGGATGAAGACCACTTGCTTAGAGAGGCGATCCATGACTACAAGGATGGTGGTGTAGCCATCAGAGGGTGGGAGGTGTTCGATGAAGTCCATAGAGATTGAGTTCCATGGTTTTTCAGGGATGGGGAGTTGCTTCAGTAGGCCATATGGGTGGTGATGGGGAGCTTTGCTATGGCCACAGGTGGTACAAGAGCCAACATACTTCTTGACATCAGTATGGAGGTTGGGCCATACATAGTCACAGCAGATGAGCTCAAGGGTGCGATTCTGCCTGAAATGGCCAGCAAGGGGGTGGTCATGCTTGAACTGAAGTACCCTAAGGCGGAGGTCACTGACATCAGGGATGACGATGCAACCATCAAGGCAGAGGAGGCCATCAGGATTGATGGACCATCTCAGAGCGGATGGTGTCAGGAGGTGAGCAGCCAATGTGGGGTCAGCAGGGAGAGCAGAGATGATGTCAGAGCAGAGCTTCTCAACATTGAAGGCCATGGCAGCATGTAGGACAGGGGCCATCAGGTGGGTGGTATGGAGGGACAATGCAAGCTGTTCTTGGGTGAACATAGGGCAAAGGTTGTGCAGATTGATTTGCACATAGTCCCTATCCCCCCCCTTTGGGTAGACATCCCACTGGCAGGTGAGTGCATCGGGCTTGGCCCCCAAGTGGCCAGGCCAAAAGTGGATGGAAAGGTTGAACTGAGAAAGGTACTCAGACCAGTGGGCCTGTCGGTGCATCAGAACCTTGGACATAGAGAAATACTCAAGGTTTTTGTGGTCAGTGACCACATCAACAGGGGCAGCCAAGCCCTCTAGGTAATGTTGCCAATGTCAGAAGGCCTCGTAGATAGCCAACAGCTCCTTATCATGGGTATCATAGTTGAGTTTGGGAGTGGTAAGGGTGTGGGAGTAGAATGCGATGGGCTGAAGCTCTCCAACGGAACAGGTGATGGAGAGGATGCCAGCGATGGCATAGTCAGAGGCATCAGTCTCGATGGTGATCAGCACATCGGGAACCCAGTGGGTGAGGATAGGAGCAGAGGTGAAGGCATCCTTGAGGCAGAGGAAGGTGGAGCAGCACTCTTTGGAAAAACTCCAAGGAGTGTTTTTTTGGGTGAGGTGGGTGAGCAGAATGACTATTTTGGAGTAGTTCTGGATGAACTGATGGTAGAAGTTCACAAACCCCAGAAAGGATTGAACGTCCCTGATTTTGCAGGGCTTGGGCCAATCACAGATTGACTGAACCTTATCAGCAGACATGGTGAGCCCTGAAGGGGAAAGGACATAGCCAAGGTACTTGACCAAGTCCCTATGGAACTTGCATTTTTCTAGCTTGGCATATAGGCTGTGGCAGCGGAGGCATTGGAGTACCTCTTTTACATGTTGTCAGTGTGACTCCAGGTCATGGGAATAAATAAGGATGTCATCGAGGTAGACCACAATGCAGACATCGAGCATGTCTGCAAAGATGCTATTGACAAACCACTGGAAGGCAGCTGGTGCATTAGTAAGACTGAAGGGCATTACCCTCCACTCATAGGATCCATAGCAGGTGCAGAAGGCAGTTTTCCACTCATTGCCTTTGGCGATGCAGACGAGGTGGTAGGCATGTCGGAGGTCAATTTTAGTGTATAGCTTGGCACAGCTTGGCAAGTCAAGAAGGTCAGCAATGAGCAGTAGTGGGTAGTGGTCCTTTTTCATGATCTTGTTAAGGCCTCAGTAATCGACACAAAGGCGGAGAGAGCCATCCTTCTTCTTAACAAAGAGGACAGGTGCACCATGGGCAGAGGTGGATTGCTTGATGAAGCCATAGCTGAGGTGCTCGTCAATGAAGGTGTGGAGAGCCTCAAGCTCAGGTGGCAAGAGAGAATAGATTGTGCTGATGGGTGGAGAGGCCCCTTCCTCGATGTCGATCTTCAGGTCAAAGCTGTGGTGTGGGGGAAGCTTGGTTGCTTTTGCCTTGCTAAAGATGTTGGCGAACTCATGGTACTTGGAGGGGACCGAAGAGAGATCAGGAGGAGAGGGCAAAGTGGAGGATGCACGAAGCAGAATGTCATCAGGGTGTAAATGCAAACTGAACTGCACCAAACCTGGGAGGGCACAAGTGTGGAGGTAGGCTGCAGCTCCAATGAGGGAGATGTGGGGAGGGGGTGGCGAGTCAGCAGCCTTTGGGGAAGGCAGCATAGTGTCAGAAGACAGGTTGGAGGGTGTCGGTGTCAGTGCTGAAGGAGCAGTCAATGGTGATGGAGGTGCCAGGGGCATTGGCATTCCATGTGGTGGTGGTTGGAATGAGATATGGCCCAATACCCAATCAATTGACAGATTGTAGTGGGTGAGCCAGTTGTGTCCTAAAACCAGCAAGCAAGAAGAATCCAACAGAGTAACATAAAAGGAAACAGAGGTGACATCACCAGAAGGGAAATGGACAGACAGATCTACCTCTTGTGAAATCACAGTGTGTGAGCTACCATCAAACAAACAAAGCAGGATAGGCAGAGAGACAGGCTTTGTAGGTACAGAATATTTACCAACTAGAGAAGGGTCTATGAAACAATGAGAAGAACCAGAATTGACTAATGCAGAGATATTATCTAGTGGAATGTCTGGAAGGGAGACAGAGGGCATAAGTGAATTAGGGTTGGAAAGAGCGGATGTGGTGAGTCAGATGGCAGGTGCACAGTCAGGGTCAATGCTTCCTCCAGGCCATGCAGGCTCCCTGGAGGAGTGGACTAATTTTTTGGCTCTTCCTTCTCCTTGGGGGGAGTCGGAGGAGCAGGAGGAGCAGTGGCCATGGCAGTGTGGGCTTTGGCAGCACAAGAGGTGGACTTCGGGCAGTCCTTAGCAGAGTGGCCAGGCTCACCACAGAAGAGGCACAAATTATTTTTGAGGTGGCACTGACATTCAGCCACATTCAGCTTACTGTCCTTGCCAAGGAGGTGAGTGATGTCAGATTTAGGCACATCTGATTTTTGGCCATCCTTCAGCCTGGACTTGCCTTTACTGTCAGGGCATGAGGAGGATGAAGAGGCTGATGAAGACCTTTTGTTGTCAGGGGGCTTCCCAGTGGACAACTTATCAGAGGAGGGCTTGGCAGAGCAGGAGATTTCAGCCTTGCATTCCCAGTACTGAGCATTGATGGTCTGGGCAAGGTCTTGCAGCCTGGCAAGGGTGGTGGGCTTGTCAACGTGGGTGATCTTGTCCTTGATGCAGTCAGGGAGGCCAGTATAGAAACAGTGTCAGAGGGCGCCTTCGCCATAATCCTTGACTTGGGATGCCCAGCAGTTGAACTCCAGGACATACTTGGTGATTCAGGAGGTCTCTTTCATGGAGAGACTCTCCAGGTTCTGGACCACATCAGCTACCATGTCATGTGGGCCAAAGTTAACAGTTAGTTCATGAAGGAACTCCTGGTAGTTGTCCATCCATAATGGATGGCCCAGGTAGTCATCAGGATTTAGGAGATTGGGTTTGAACCAGGCCAGCACCATACCCTTGAGGTAAGACTGGGTGAAGGTAACCTTGGTGCAGTCGGTTCAGAAGGTGGTCAGGCGGTCTTGGAAGTTGAGCTTGCACTGTACCAGGAACTCATGGAGCTTCTTTGGGTTGGAGCCATCGAAGGTGTCAGGCTCACAGACCTTGGTTTTCGGAGTCGAGTCCCTGGAGCACTGGCTTGAGCAGGCGAGTGCATGGATGGCCCTGGTCAGGGCAAGAAGCGGGTCTTCAGGTGGCTCAGCCAGATCTTCAGGGATACCCCTGTCACCACTGCCCCCACTGTTGGACCCACCATCGGGATGTTTGGGGTGGTCAGGGTTGAACGGGTTGTCACCCTGCAGTGGTGGGGTGTGAAATTTGGATTGCTGGTGTTCAGAGGGACCAGCTTGTGAAGCACTTTCATGCTGGGAATGATGTCAGGCAGAGAATGAATGGAACTGTTCAATGACCGAGGGCACATGCCATGGGTTGGCAAATGCGAGGGCAAGCCTCTCAGCAGTTTCTCGTTGCATATGCAATTGGGTCTGCATAGTAACATTTGAGTATTAATGAACTGATGAGGACTTGTACAAGTGTCAGTACGAGTATACTGTCAAGTCCAGGCCTACTCCAACGATTCCCGATGCTCACAGAGGCTGTGAGAAGTACATGGAGGTTGGCTGACATAGGCCGATGCTTGGCTGATGGGGGCCGACAAATAGTGATGTTGGCCAAAGGTTGGCCGACAGTCACAACAGGGGTTTGGGAGAGGGTGTTGGTTTCAGCTTGTGTGCTGCCCCCTTGTATGAGCCCAGCCCTTGGATTTCAGATAGAGAGGAGAGTCAGGGAGGTTCCAACAGAGGACAGAGAAGGCTGGTCAAGGACTGCAGAGGAGGGAGGACTAAGTTGATATTCATACTGAGGGACCACCACTGAGTGTGGCGGGCTTATATACATCAAGTGCACCATCAAGGTGGTACAGTATCAGAATGTTGGAACTAACATATGGAGTACAGTAAATTTTCAAGGGGTGGAAATGTCAGAAAACTTCAATCGAAGAGCAGTACATACAACAGAGGTAAAAGACAGGTCAAAGGAAGAATGCCTAAAAGGAATAGTACAGACAGAAGGGCCTCGGAGTGCCTGCCAATAACCAATCAGGACTCAGGCCGAAAGCCTAAATGGGTAGTGACCCTGCACTGAACCATGCAGTGCAGTAGGTGTGCCATGCCTAGGCCAGACTGTTGACCCAAAAGGAAAGGTGACCCCTAAAATGGTGGGAGGTGTCAACTGACTTGACGAGTCACAGTCACGTGGTGGGTCCAACAAGGACTGACAGTGGCTGACAAGGGACCAGGCAGGAGCGCATTGTATGGGTACCAGAGGGAGCAGACAAGTGTGGAGTGGAGCAGGGCAGGGGAGGGCCAGAACATGGGTATGGGCATGACACCAACTCTTGACCCCTTGGGACAAGCCTAGGTTTTACCTACAGCTTTCCCCTTTTATTTTCCCCTAGCACTCTTGCAAGAAGAGTTACCCACATTGTTTTGGAGCCCACCACAAGGGGACTGTAGATCTGGAAAGGAGATCTTTGCAACCTACCTGCCACCAAACAGAACTTGAAGAGCTCCTAGAGCCCTTCTGTCACCTTTCTATATCTTCCTCTGATATTTTTGTGCTTGCTACTAACCCCCATGATATCCCAGAGTCTAGTTCTTCAGATGTAGAGCTTTTCACTGCCAATTCCCCTCATCATCTAGAATCACCCTCTCTTTCATTGGTTGATATACCTGGTGCCTTTGAGCTCAATGAGTCCTTCACACCACCCCCTGATTGCCAAGAGTTATCACTGCTTACTGACCTATCCCCTCTGGTTTCTTCATCAGCTTTGACCTTTGCTGCAGAGCAACTTCTCCTCCCATTGCCATCCTTCACTGACTCACAGAACTGCATTTTACCACTAGCCCATACTCCCCCATTGATACCTTGTTACCCCCCTCCTCTAGCATCCTCTTTACCCACTATAATGTCTGCTACCACCAACCATCACAAAATGCCTCTTAGGGGCTCTAACACAGCCCCCAAGTTTTTGGGAAAAACAGAAGACATATGCACCTACTTTGAAGATGTTGACCAGATCTGCACTGACACAGGAATCACTGATGACAGGATCAAGATTAAGTGGGCTATTCACTATGCCAACAGAAACAAGCCAGAGCTATGGTTCTCCCTTGACTCTGCTACAGGTGATGACTGGGATGACTTTACTAGACAGGTTACCAGTTTCTACCCTGGCACCAACATGAAAGGGCAGCAGCACACCAAAGCTGATCTTGAGACCCTTCTCCACCACCAAGTCCAGAAGCCTATGTCATCCCTTGAAGACCTTGGCAAATACATGCAGGAATTCCACAGAGTCATAGCCCTGATCAACAAGAAGAAGAGACTCACTGACAACTATGTTGATGAGAAGTTCCTCAAAGGTTTCCCCCCAAAACTCCATAGCAGCCTTGCCACTTGCCTCCAACTCAAAGATCTAGACCATGATGTTGATAATCCATGGCCATTCAATGATGTCTACAAGCACATGTCCTACCTCCTTAGTGGAGCATGGCAAAATGCTGTCCAAATCAATAGTTTGGCCCTATTCCCAGAATCTTATGCTCAACTGACATCCCTGCCTACCATTCTTAAAAGGGAATATATCCAAGCTGCTGACCCTGCATCAGGCAGCTGCTGGACTCATCCTCTGACCAACAGTTTTGCCACTTGTTTGACCCCCACTGCTTCTTCTGTGGAAGTACAGATGGCCATAGGAGAGCTGAGTGTGAGGACTGCAAAGACTATGTTTGCCAAGGGAAATGCATGCTTAAAGGCAGTAAAGTCTTCATGAAGGATGGCTCTGACATTCCTAGATCTGTGGCAGGGAGGAATTTCAAGGAGGAAATCAACAATTTCTTGGCTCTTAGAGAGTCTATTATGGCATTGGCTAATCTCATCTCTATCCAGTCTCCTGGCACTGCCTCTTCATCTAGTGGGTATGATACCCTGCCCCACCTTGTCAATACTATGTTCTTTGGTTCCAAAGACACTGCTGAGTTTCAGGTAGATGTCCACCTCTCATCTTACCTCATTGACCAAGAGATCTAATGTTGATGAAGAAGATAAGTGTGCCCTTGCTAGAGCCTATGCTCAGGTCAAGGAGCTCAAGAATGCTATAAAAAGGAAGAAACCAGCTCGCTTTGATGGTGTAGAAGTCCCCATTCATTGCCCTCAAAATGCCACCCCTGCCAACCCTCCACCTTCCAACAACCCTGTACCTACCATGACTTCAAACACTCAGCCACCATTTAATGATCAGCAGACTAGATCTAATGCCACCAAGCCTTCGACCTCCAGACCTTCATCCAACCCTACTCCTCAATTTCACTACCTGCCACCACTAAACAGCTTGTATCCCAAGTCTTAGAGGCTAAGATCAATATTTTGACCCAAGATCTTCTAGCAGTCAGCCCAGAGATTTGCAAACAAATAAAAGAGTTGGCTATGACAAAGAAGATAGCAATCAGTAGCCTCAAGACCACATCAGAATCATCCTCCTCATCCACTTGGGCTTCATATGAACAATATCTCATCAAGGACACTGAGGGCAAGTGTGTCAGTCTTGCCACTGCTCCTCTCTGCACAGTAGATGGTGTCCTTATGGACAAGCTTTGGGTTGAGTGTATCCTTGACAGTGGCTGTCAGGTAGTTGCTCTTAGGCACAAATTGTGGGAGGCTTTAGGAGCCCCTCTTTGATCAGACATGTGTATGATGTTGGAAGCTGCTAGCAAGTCTAAAGGGAGCACTTTAGGAGTCATTGAAAACACCTCTCTGTGAATTGGGCCAGTTGAGGCCCACCTACAGATTCAAGTCATCAATAAAGCCCCTTTTGACCTCTTATTAGGCCACCCATTCTTCTGTCTACTCAGCAGCATCCTTCCAGACTTCCCTGATGGTGAGCAGTCTCTAGAGATCCACAACCCCAACTCAGGCCACCAACTGCTTATCCCCACTTGCCCTTGCCATTGCTTATACCCTTATCCCTGGTTCATCAACCCAGAAGATGAGGCAGAATACTTTGCCCACCAGAATCACTGCCACCATCTCCAAGAGAGTGAACAGGGTTTTTAACAGCAGTTGATGACTTGACAGGGATACAATGAGACCAAGATAGTATAGTATCCATGTGTTCCCTTTATGTTTCAGATTCCTTTTCTGCTTCAAGAGATTCTGCTTCATCTTTTTCTACAGACTTTAAAGAAAATGCCACAGCAGTGCTGCTATTCAGTTATACCCCAGATATTGTGCCTCCTGATCCATTTGATTCCAATTTTGTTTTGCCAAAAGACCCCTTCCTACTTACCACTAGTACTACAATTTCTCCACTGATGCTTTTGGCCCTACAGTCTACCTTTCACTATGACCCAGTTATTCACATGTTAAAATACAAGCCTGTAGCAAAGAAGGTAAAGCCTATCCTGACTGTGATGCCTGTTGAATTCAGGGTAGAGCAGCAGGAGGTTGGTGATCCTCTTGCAGATTTGCCTGTATTACCATACCATCCTCCTTCATTCGTTCTGGGTTCTAGGTTTACTGTGCAGAGGGCAGAAGAGCTTGACCTTGACCCCACCAAGTTCCTTTGGCCAGCAGAGCTGGATCTTGTTTGATGACTCATTCAAACACACAAAGCCACCTTTGCTTGGGAGACTTCAGAAAGAGGGACCTTTTGTGAAGACATGTTCCCCCCCCTAAAAATTGCAACCTTGCCTCACAAGCCCTGGGTCAAATGCAATATCCCTATCCTGCCAGCCATCTTTTGAGACATCATCCAAATAATCAAAGAGAAAATTGCTGCCAGTGTTTACAAGCCCTCAACCTTGTCATATTGGTCCAAGTGGTTCTGCATTGTCAAAAAGGATGGAAAATCTCTGTGCCTTGTTCATGACCTACAGCCCTTAAATGCAGTCCCTATTCAGGATTCAGCTGTTCCCCCTTTCATAGATTCTATTGCCAAAGCCTTTGCCTGTCACTTGGTATACAGGATCTTAGATCTTATGGTCAGCTATGACCATTGAACCATCCACAATGATTGCTGTGACCTTACTATGTTTCAGACCCCTATCAGCACCCTTATGTTGATGAAATTACCTATGGGGTACACTAATGCCATTCAAATATTCCATGGTGACATCTGCTGGATCCTAAGGGACAAAATCCCTGAGGTGTCCATCCCACTCATTGATGACTGCCCAATCAAAGGCCCTAGATCTTGCTACCTAAATGCTGATGGATCCTATGAAACTATACCACAGAACCCAGGCATTTGGCACTTCATCTGGGAGCACCTCCAAAATACCAATTGCATTCTCCACCAACTTTGCCATGCAGGAGCTACTGTCTCTGCCAAGAAATAGATCATTGCCACCCTGTCTATTGTGGTGGTAGGGCATAAAGTCTCATATGATGGGAGGATCCCTGATGAGACTAAAGTCCAAAAGATTAGAGACTGGCCTTACTGCACTAATATCACTGAAGTTAGAGGGTTTCTAGGTCTATGCTTGTATTGCTGCTGAAGAGAAATAAAAGAGATGGCCCAGGAGTAGACTCTAAAAGCTAGTTTGACCCTATAGGGAATCCTGCTGAAGAGAAGAACCAGTAGAGAAATAGAACAGAAAAGAAAACTGAACACTTAGCCTGTAAAATTCAACCTGAAACACTGCTGCACCACCACCTTAGGACTTCCCTAAGGCCACTCAGTCCTCACTCTCAAGGGCTGTAGCAGTAAGAAGCTGCCACAGACTGGTCTCACCAGTCTGTGATCCCCAGCCTCTACTGTTACGCCGCGAGTTGCTCGAAGCACCTAATAAAGGTGTAGCAACGTAAAGAGCGGAGTAATCAAAGAGTCACATGAAGCACCAAAGAAATGGTGTTGCGACCTAAGGTTTACCTCGGTGCGTAGTTACTTTGAGCACCCTTGGACGACCCACACGTATCCCCAAAGAATGGAAATATATGAGCCGTGTTGCAAGGTAGCGAAAAGTTAAAGGAAATACAGTGCTACAGTACCTGTATATATACTGTAGCTGTATTGGGTGCAATGCCCAAAGGAAACAGTGCCCATGGCCCACTAAGGACGGGCACGTAGCATATACAGTAAGATGGAGACATGGGCACAACTGATTAAGGTAAACGGAGTCGAGTCGTAAGGTACATACGGAACTTGGAGTCAATGAGAGCGAGCACACAAGTGGGCTCATGATGGGAAGGCAACAATGCGCAGCAGGGGCACAGCTATAGTACAAGAGGGCAGCAGACACAAAGATGAGTCAAAGAAAGGAAACAAGTCACAAACGGAAACGGAGACAAGGCCCTGTTGAAGGGCACACAACACAAGTTGGACACAGAGTTAGGGTTACGCCCAACGGTAGAAGAGAAGTTCCGATGTTGATTGGAACAAAGATCGGTTACCACATGGTCACCAAAGATAGAGACCGGTGGGGCGATTAGGAAGGATTATGCATATCCCAACTAGGATAGCAACGAGGGAACAGCCGAGTATGACCAGGATGGCGGGACAGAAGGCGCGTAACCAGAGCTCTAGCCTGGAAACAGAAGGAGCCGGGTCGAGGCATAACATCACCCCCCCTTCAAGGGCGGCGAGCTCCTGGTCGATGAGAACGGAGGGTACGTGGCGAGGACGAACGACGACCAGAGGAGGATGCGATGGGAGACGAGGAATGGGAAGACGAGGGCTGCGATACGGGAGGCCCGAATGGATAGACAGTGGCTGCATGTCCAGGATCGCACCAGTGAGAGCCTGCCCCATGTCCACAAGACCAATGACCCAAGTACCCACAGTCGTAGCAGGTATAGACACGAAGGGGATGGTCGGAGGGGACCTGAATTTGACCGCCTAAATAGAAGCGGAGTTTGTCTTCAAGCTCCAGGGCGATGAACAGAGCGGCCGGGAATGGATTCAGGGTATGGATCGCATAATACGGTTTCTGATCAGTGATCCCCCAGGCGCTTTCACACGCCTTATCAAGGAAGGCTTCCCAGTCAAAGACAGTAGCGGCAGTGGTCGAATACTTGGCCAGAATCATGGCAGCCTGCTGGAAGATCCTTTGCTTCGTTCATTCTTCTGATTCTGGGGGCAGAGGAGGCGTCTCAACCTTAACCTCAGGGACAGATAACCTTGTAGGGTCAACTCCGTCAGTCGATCGGTTTCCTGCTGGGTTAGCAGGACTCCACAGCAGTGTTTGGAAGGTCCTCCACTCAGCTGGCAGTGGCGAGACCACTCTACGAAGGTTCTGTCCTCTCTCTGCAGCAGCAGCCACTTGGCATAGCACATCCAAACCAGTTCTTCCAGGTCGATCAGCCATAAGGCGACGAAAGGAGTTGGCCACAACAGGGCCAAGATCTTGATGAAGGATCTGGACAAGGTCATATTGGGCCTCGCCCATAGTGGAGATGGCGGTGCGAAGCGTATTCTCCAGGAAGGTGGCGTTACCTGTGGAGTCAGGGGTTTTAACTGTCACGTCGAGGAACTTTGGGATGTAAGAAGCTACTACATCTGATCCTCGGAAGATCTGACACAACAGCCATAAACGTTGCTCTTGTTCTCGTGTGACCCCGACAAGTGGGTCCCCTGGGTTGTACTTCGTAAGCAGCCAACAATAGTCGAAGAACTGTGCCATCGTGGGTTCCATGACGGCTTCGCGGGTTGCAGGTTTGGCTGCGGGGGAAGAGACGGAAGTTCTGGAACCTTCTGGTACATGCTGGCGTGGTATGGTTCCAGGGACGGGTAAAGCAGGTAGCGGTCGGGAGGACTCGGCTTGGCCACCAAAAGGTTCATCGTCATAGGGCGCAGCTGAGAGTCGATCAATAAGGGGGACCGAGGGCATCGGGGTCAGTGGTCGGTGTCGAGCCTTGCCCTTGTTCAGCTTTGTGTGACGGAGGGTGAGACCGCCGAGCGGGTGGAAGCCGGAGGTGTCAGAAAAGGGTTCAAGTGAGGAGGCAGTCTCTGCGTCGGTGGACGGTGGCACTCCGGAGAGCGGACGGGCGAGTAGTTCACGTGGGAGGGGAAGTGAACTGGAGGGGGAGTACACGGCAGAGGTTGCGGAGGCCTCCATGTCATGGTCGGTGAAGTCGAAGTCGTCGGCGAAGGTAGATTCATCGTAGTCGAAGTAGTCGGATCCAGGATTTTCAGTGTTAACGGAGCGGGGGCTGGCCATTTAGACGAGGCGATGGGTGAGTTTGTATTGTTTGAGCACTTCGTCAGTGTGCTCTTTTATATGTTTTTCTGGCTCCCACGTATTAGAGGAATGAGGGAAGCCAACCCACTTAACAAGGTACTCGCGCCCCTTTCTATGCCCCTTGCTCCGGTGGTTGAGTATTGTCTCCACTTCCCATTCGACTTCATCGTCTACCAAATTGGGAAGAGGAGGCGGAGGTGTACTGCCATATTTGTCGGTCTCTGTAAATGGGTAGATCCGGGAGGTATGGAAGACCAGGTGTACTTTCCAAGTGGGTGGAAGACCCAACCTGACGGCCACAGGCAAAATTACCTCAACAATGGGGAACGGACCCAAACGTCTCGGTTCTATTTTTGACGACTGTCCCTGTGTGCATAAGTTCCCTGAGTCTAGCCATACTCAGTCGCCTTCTTTGGGTATCGTGTACGTCCCTTTGGATCTTGATCGCATCACATCCTGTGCCCATTCGTGGCTAAGCTGGGCGATGTCGCGATTGATCACAAGAGACTGAAGCCGATCATCAACTGATGGAGCGGCAGTAGTATGGGCAATAGGATATGGGGACGGGTCAAAACCGTAAAGTAGCGAAAATGGGGTTTGCCCATGTACCGAATGGATGTGAGAATTATGGGTGAACTCTGCATCCAGAAGTTTACGAGCCCACGAGTTGGGCAATTCAGCGCAATAGCAGCACAAGTACGTCTCGAGTTCTTGATTAACGTGTTCACTTTCTCCATTCGTCTGCAGATGATACGCGGAGGACAGCTTGCTTTTGATGCCAAGGGACTTGTACAGCTCTTTCATGAACACCGATGCAAACTGTGGACCACGATCAGATATGACCGATTCTGGAAGACCATACCACTGATAGATATATTGTTGGAACAAGTGGGCAAGGCCCACTGAGTCAACAGTCTTATTTGTCAGCATGAACACAGCCGCTTTGGTGAGCCCTTGATCCACAACCATCAGGACTGAGTCATAGCCTTCTGATTTGGGCAAATCGGTAACGAGGTCCATTGATATTTGTTGAAACGGGAGAGGATTCTTGGGCGTATCATTTGGAGTTACGGGCGGTGTGATCGGATGGGTTATTACTTTGTTCGCTTGGCACACCGGGCAACCCTTGACAGAGTCCTGAATCGATTTCCACATGCCAGGCCACCAGACTTCCTTAACCATTTTCTTCGACATTGCTTTTACTCCAGGGTGTCCGGAGGCCAGGTGATCATGGTAATCATGGAGGCATTGTTTCCTTGTCTTGGGTGGAATATAGAGCCATTGTTTATACCGTTTTGTTCCGTCCGAGGCCTTCTGTACATCAGGGTTTTCTTCGGAAAGCGTCATGTCCGTTGTCATTTTGCTCATAGTGCGATCGTACACTTCCTTTGAGATAACGTAGACCCCCTTTTTGCAATGGTCAACCTTTTTCATGTCCATCGTGTGGTGTTGATCCGAGGTCATGTTGGCTTTAGATGTTTGATCGGAATGGATTTGATTGGATTTGGCGGAATTCACCCCCCCTTCAAGCCACATGGCATTGGGGAGGGCAGCAGCTGTGACATCGGGTTCTTCACCGTAGTCAGGTCGTCGAGACAGGGCATCGGGCGCGCCCATTAACTTGCCGGGTTGGTGCGAGAAAAGAACCAGATATCCTTGGAGCATATCGAGCCAGCGGGCTTGTCGTGGCGTTAGCTTTTGCGGGTGGTGCCAATAAGTCAGATTCTTGTGATCTGTAAAGATCACAGTCAGTTCCACCGGCGAAATGAGATAGTGCTGGAAGGCATCTAACGTGCGCATGACAGCTAGCATTTCCAAGTCAAAGACCTGGTAACATTGTTCAGCTCCCTTAAGCGACTCGGATAAAAAGTGGCAGGGATGCCACTCATCGTCAGGTCCTTTCTGCGCCAACACTGCACCGGTGCCTACTTTGGAAGCATCCGTGAACAAGGCGAATGGTTTGCGATGGTTGGGGATTTGGAGTACTGGCGCAGAACACAACGTTGACTTGATTCTGTTGAATGCGCCATCCTCCTCTTTGGTCCATTGCCATTTCATATCCTTCTTCGACAGGTTGTGAAGCAGTTTCGCCAATTGTGAGAAAGAGGGAATAAACCTGCGATAGAAGTTACAGAAGCCTAAAAACGAACGGACATCCTTGAGGTTGTGCGGGGTTGGCCAGCTTTCGACGGCGTCGGTTTTGACCGACACAGTTTGAATGTTTCCCTTGGAGATTTTCATCCCCAAGAACTCGATTTCTTCGGCTTCGAAGACACACTTTGAGATCTTCAGGCGGAGCTGTTCCTTCTTACAAATTTCGAGGAACTCCCTAACATATCGGCATAGCTCGGGGATGGTCTTGGCGTGGACTACAACATCGTCCATATAACCACATTGCTGTCGCTTATGAAGTTGATTAGCAAATGTAGTATCCATGAAACATTGAAACGTTGGCGGAGAGTTGCACTGGCCGAAAAACATTACCGTGGGCTCGAAGAGACCTCACGGTGTTAAGAATGCGGCCTCCCACTGATCTTCTGGTTTTACTCTCACGTTGGTAAACCCCCATCGAATATCGAACTTGGCAAAGTACCTGGACTCACAGAGCTCGTCCACCATTTGAGGGATATTTGGTAACGGATAGGAGTCGTGTATTGTGTGCAAGTTGAGATACCGGTAGTCTTGCACTAGACGTTTCTTGCCATCCTTTTTCGCTACAAAAAACACCAGAGCCGAAACGGGTGAGTCCAAAGGTATAATCTTGCTGCTCTGCAGATTTTCATCGATGAACTCATCAAGAATCTTGAGTTCTTTGGGTGACATAGGATACAACGTAGCCTTCTTCATCAGCTTCTTATTGTCCCTCCAAAAATCTTCTTTCGTCTTGATAACATGATTGAGACTTTCCCAGAAGTGGGGTAGCGGAATATCATCTTCGGAGAAGACTTCGGCGAACTCAGCATACTCTTTTGGGAGATCGGGGTCCTCATGGGGTCCGGCATTCATTTCCAACTGAGTGGAAATAGTTGTGCGGTTTACAGAGGCGTTCTTGACCTCATGCATACCGACTTCGGTCTTCTTTGGCAGTTGCTCCTCTGGGGAACCACCCCATCCA
Source organism: Pisolithus thermaeus (assembly GCA_024663475.1). Lineage (NCBI taxonomy): Eukaryota > Fungi > Basidiomycota > Agaricomycetes > Boletales > Pisolithaceae > Pisolithus > Pisolithus thermaeus. The sequence goes on from JANFAF010000004.1 coordinate 691,772, forward strand.
ACCACCCTATGCGTGTGCCAATTCACAATTGGCATTTCTTGTCGCAACCACAGCATCCCTAAGATTAAATGGTCCTTTTCCATCTGCCCGACGTAGCAGAGGATCTGGAACTCGCGTATAGGCTTGACGACATTTTGACACTTTAGGAAGACCTTCTTTGTTATGGTATATTTGACGTTGCCATCGAAGGCGGTAATATCCCAGGTCTTCTTAACGGGGTAAGTTTGAAGTTTCATCTTGGAGACAAGCCGGGATCCGATCAGGTTGACTTCGGCACCACTATCAATCGTGGCGGGTATCCTCGCATTTCCGTAATTGAGAAGCTCAAGTGTTCCGTAGATAGATTGAGCACACATTTGTGATTCGTCGGCGATACTATTACAGGAAACACGAGCACTCAAAACGTCCTTAGTTCTGGGCGATCTGCACGAGGAAGATTCAGAACACCCCTTTAAAAATCCTTCTTCTTTGAAGGTTTACACTCTTCGAGTTCTTCTTCTTCCACATCCATTTCGGCGACCTTCTTCTTCCTAGGCTTTGGGCAGTCCTTGCTGAAATGGCCTTCTTCAGCACAATTAAAACAGCACACCAATCGAACATGGCTCCTGCCGTTCTTATTATTTTGACGTCGCTTGTCGACGTCCATAGCGTTAGGATCCCTGGAGGGTCGAGACGGGAAGTGATACCGTGTGGGTGGGTGAGACCTGGTCTTTTTCTTGTCGAGAGTTTTCTTTTGTTCGATTTTGCTGACAGCTTGACCCGCGTACGCGATCCAATCAGAAACGGTTCGAGGTTCTTTGTGGTCGAGAACCCAATCCCTAATCTCTTTCTTTAGTCCTTGTCCGAAAAAGATCGCACCGTTAAAGTTGTCATCGTTATAACCAGTACGGTTGAAGACAGACAGGAAGTGGGATACGTAAGTTTCGAAAGGATCGTCGCCTTGTGACAGAGTTACAAGTTCAATTTGAGCCTTATGTTCCAGATTGCCGGATACGAAGGTTGTGTGAAGGCAGGCTTCAAACTGTTCCCAGTCGTCCTTGTAATACAGGCGACTGCTTCGGTCATGTTCGTTGATATAAACTTCAGCAAACACTGCTGCAGACCCTTCCGTCATAAATGACAGGGTCAGCCCGATCTGCAAATGGTCAGTGGTATACATGTGTTGGTTAATCTGGAGATAACCCTTAACCTGCATGATCCATGTGAAGAACAGATCATGATTGCCGTTATAGGTTCGGGGTTTGTTAAGATTAAACTTGCGACCTCCGTTAGGTCTACTGGCGGAAGAATCGATGGTAATGGTAGTGAATTTGACATGGAGTTCTTCGACTTCTTGAGCGGTCGGTTCTCGATTAAACAGTGGTACGGATCCAGGCTTCGCAGCTTCCTGCCCAGATCCAGACCTGATATTCAGTCCTTCGGTTGCAGTAGACATAACGTGGATTAGATTGTCCTCGTCAACGTCTGGAACGTGAGTATCACCAACGATAGATCCCAGTTCAGACTTATTGTTGAAAGTAAGCGGTTCAACGTCTGTCTCCAACTCGGGCTCGTTTTCTCGGTAAGCACCCAAGATTGCTGGGTTGCAAAGGGAGGATGGTGGAGTCGATGAGCGAGGTTGATCCGGGTATCGGTAGTTGAACTCGGAGCCGGTAGGTTTACATGGAGTATACTGGCGTTCGAGGGGTTTCGGCAGAACGTGTCTTTTGCCTTTGCTTAGAGACCAAGCACTCGACAACTCGGGAGGCGGCGGAGGTGGCGGTCTTGACGACACCTTGGGCAAACTGTAAGGTGTGGTGGAGAAGGTAGAGGGATAGGTCGACAATTCTCCAGAAGATCTGGGATTGACCTAGGACAAGATAGGGTTGCTGGATATTAAGACCACAGATGTGGTAATCCAGCGAAAAAGCAGAAGCGTAAGGAGCTACACGTCCAACGATTCGGCAAACCTAAAAAAGGTTAGTTCATTATAAACGGATGATGTAAGACACTAGTCCTGCAGGCTAAAGAATAGCCAGACCAGTGAAGAATGCAGTTCTGAGATGTAGAGGGAATAGCAGTCGTTGTGTCCGAAAAACGGTCACAGCTGCAAGTTGAACTTTTCACTTTTGTTACACTGCGAGTTGCTCGAAGCACCTAATAAAGGTGTAGCAATGTAAAGAGCGGAGTAATCAAAGAGTCGCACGAAGCACCAAAGAAATGGTGTTGCGACCTAAGGTTTACCTTGGTGCATAGTTACTTTGAGCACCCTTGGACGACCCACATGTATCCCCAAAGAATGGAAATATATGAGCCGTGTTGCAAGGTAGTGAAAAGTTAAAGGAAATACAGCGCTACAGTACCTGTATATATACTGTAGCTGTATTGGGCGCAATGCCCAAAGGAAACAGTGTCCATGGCCCACTAAGGACAGGCACGTAGCATATACAGTAAGATGGAGACATGGGCACAACCGATTAAGGTAAATGGAGTCGAGTCGTAAGGTACGTACGGAACTTGGAGTCAATGAGAGCGAGCACACAAGTGGGCTCGTGATGGGAAGGCAACAATGCGCAGCAGGGGCACAGCTATAGTACAAGAGGGCAGCAGACACAAAGATGAGTCAAAGAAAGGAAACAAGTCACAAATGGAAACGGAGACAGGGCCCTGTTGAAGGGCATGTGACACAAGTTGGACATGGAGTTGGGGTTACGCCCAACGGTAGAAGAGAAGTTCTGATGTTGATTGGAACAAAGATCGGTTACCACATGGTCACCAAAGATAGAGACCGGTGGGGCGATTAGGAAGGATTATGCATATCCCAACTAGGATAGCAACGAGGGAACAGCTGAGTACGACCAGGATGGCGGGACAGAAGGCATGTAACCAGAGCTCTAGCCCGGAAACAGAAGGAGCCGGGTCGAGGCATAACATCTACAGTGGTTGCTTTCCTGTAGCTAGTACAACTTTGAAGTCAAGACCAAATGTGCTTACTAATCATCCTCTTGCCTTGCCACTAAGTCCCAGTCCCACTTACAAAATGGGGATCAAGCCCCTTAGAAAAGTAAAATAAATTCCTCAACACCTCTATCCTCTCATTCCCATTTAATCCCTTACTAGGGAGCTCCCACTCCCTACACCACATCTTCATTAAAGACTTTGCCAAGCATGCACACCCTCTTGTCAAGCTCACAAAGAAAGATGTCCCCTTTGAGTTTTGTGATGATAACTGAGCAGCAATGGACTATCTCAAGGTGGCAATAGTTGCCTCCCCAGCACTTCACCCTATTGATTACTGTTCCCCTTTGCCAGTCATCCTCACTGTCAACACCTCAAACATTGCCATTGGTTCCATCCTCATGCAAGAGGGAGAAGACTCCAAGCAGTACCCCACTCATTCTGGGTCCATCACTCTTAATGACTGAGAGCAGCAATACAGTGAGTGAAAAAACATGTGCAATGTTTGGCTGTTTTGTACAAAGTCCAGTGTAGCGCAATGAGGCGTGGGAATCCTCCTTATCCTTGGTGAGATGGATGGTAGTACTTACTCTTGGCTACAAAATGGTCCCAGGGTCATGTGAATTGGTGCAGTAGTCATTGAGATATGCCAATTATAAAATAGCTACACCATTGCACACATTTATTCACTTTTGAAAAGTGAGGGGTATTTGGGGAATATCAGTACTTGGTATAGCCTCCTTTTGCTTTAAGCACTGCCTCAACCCTCTTAGGCATGCTTTCGATCAACTTCTGACACTCCTCAGCTGGTATATTGTTCCACTCCACCTGAGTCCTCTCCCACAACTCGAGTATTCCCTTGGGGGGATGCTCATACTCTGCAAGCCTCCTCTTGAGGTAACCCCAGACATGTTCTATGGAGTTGAGGTCAGGGGATTGTGCAGGCCATACCATAGTCCTAAAATCCTGCTCCTCTAGCCACTCCTTGACCTGCTTGCAGGTGTGCTTGGGGTCATTGTCCTGCTGGAAGATGATGTCAGGCGGATGAAGACCATAATATCACCAGCTACCCAGAGTGGGCAATGCTTCAATCTGAAACTGGAAAGCTGATCAGCAAGTTCCTATTCAAGCAGATATTGTGCAGATGGGGAGCTGTGGCAGAAGTCATCACTGACAATGGTGGTCCCTATGTTCTAGTGCTCAACTGGCTGTTGAAGACATATGGCATTTGGCATATTTGTATCTCACCTTATAACTTGCAGGCAAATGGTATCATGGAGCAGCAGCATTTTGATGTCAGAAAAGTGATGGTAAAGAGTTGCAAGGGCAAAGCTTCAAGATGGTCAGAGGTGGCACCATCAGTATTTTCAGCTGAATGGGTCACTGTGCACAAAGATATAGGGTTCTCCCTCATTATATGGCTCATAGTGTCCATCCTAGACTCCCCTTTGATCTTGCTGAAGCAACCTTTCTAGCCCCTTTCAAGGCACAGTCATACTCTACTACCACCCTCATTGTCAATCATGCCTGGCAATTACAGAAGCACCCAGAAGATCTAGCACTAATACACAAATGAGTCCTCAAATCCCACTTTGCCTTGGCAAAGGACTTCATGGCTCATATCAAGAAGACCATCCACAACTTTGACTTTGAACTGGGTACCCTTGTCCTCATCAGAAATTCCTGCATTGAGAAAGAGCTGCACCAAACAACAAAACCTCACTACCTAGGACCTATGGTAGTTGTACACCATACCAAAGGTGGCTCTTACCTCCTTGCAGAACCTGATGGTGCTATTTCAAAGTTTTGTTTTGCTACATTTTGCCTATACCCCCATTTCCCAAGAAACAAGTCCCATATTGAGGTCACCCACCTGGTCAGCCTCAACAGGTCTGCTATAGACCAGCTAGAAGATGACTCCCTTCCTGACCCAGACCTTGCTGGTGTCCTTAGGGACAAGTCAGATGAGTAACCTATGTCCTATGTTCTGTTCTTTTCTTTTCTTTTTCCTTTGTCTATCTTTTACAGACACTTTACCTATACAAAAATACTGACATGAAAGGCTGAAAACAAAGACATTAAAAGATATAAAATCCAAAAGACAATTTTCTCTGTCCCCACTTCTTTTCTTGACTCATAGCTTTACTCACCATTTCCTGTTTAAAGAATTCTGTCAAAACTAATATGACAATCACTGCTACCTACTCAGTTGAACTGACAACACTATACCACTCCTTCACTCTTTTGTTTACTTTTTGTATTTTCTTTTCTTTATTAATCTTTCAGCCTTACTGATGAGGTGAATTCCTGGACTACATGCACCCACATGATATTACTGCCAGCCTACAGTATGACACCAGAAACAAAAGGTTGCACACAAAACTACTGCTACCATGCTAGGAAGGGTCAGAAGGACCTGGGATGAAGTGTTCCTGTTGCCACACTTTCAAAGCCCTCAGTTGGCACTTGGATTGTCAGAGCATGTTGGTGATCTGACCTGCTGCACCACTTACCTGAGCCATCTGCATGTACAGATCCAGCAAAGCATCCTTGCCCCACTCAACTGACTCCTCTACCTTGGTGATCCTCTTGTCCAGCTCTTTGATTGGGTGCATACTACTGCTCTGCATCCTGAACTTACCTTTAGCAGGTGAATGGGTCTCTCCCTTAGGCATCACAACTTCCTCAGTCTTGGTCAGGTTGATTTCAGTCTTTGCCATACCTCTGCCTGCACCACCCATGACCTTAGGAGTTTCTTCATCCTGGCCTGACTTGACTTGTGTGCTCAGAAACTCACTAGAGCTTCTTGAGGACTCTGCTGGTTTGTCAACAGGCTTGCTAGTGGTGCAGGGAGCAAGGGGTTACTGGGAAGACTTTACTAGAGAAGTTACCAGTTTCTGCCCTGGAGCCAATGTCAAAGGGTAGCAGTACACTAAATCCAACCTCAAGATGCTTCTCCACCATGAAGTCCAGAAGCCCATGTCATCCCTTGAAGACCTTGGCAAATATGTGCAGGAATTCCACTGAATCATGGTACCAGTCAATAAGAAGAAGAGACTCACCAATGACTATGCTAATGAGAAATTCCTTGAAGGATTCCCCCCAAAATTCTGTAACAGCCTCACACTTGCCTTCAACTCAAGGATTTAGACCATGATGTCGATGATCCATGGCCTTTCAATGAGGTCTACAAGCATGCAACCTACCTCCTTAGTGGGGCATGTCAAAATGCTGTCCAAATCAATAGTTCTGCCCTATTCCCAGAATCTTACCCCCAACTGACATCCCCACCTACTATTCTAAAAAGGGAATATGTCCAAGCCACTGACCCTGCCTTGGGCAGCCACCAGACACAACCCTCAGATCAGCAGTTTCACTGCTCCTTTGACCCCCACTGCTTCTTCTGTGGAAGTACAGATGGCCATAGGACAGCTGAGTGCAAGCTCTGTAAAGAGTACATTTGCCAAGGGAAATGCATGCTCATAGGAGATAAAGTCTTCATGAAAGACAGCTCTGACATTCCTAGATCTGTGGCAGGGAGGAATTTCAAGGAGAAAATTGATAACTTCTTGGCTCTAAGAGAATCTATTATGGTGTTGGCCAATCTTGTCTCTATCCAGTCTCCAGGCACTGCCTCTTCATCTAGAGGGTGTGACACCCTGCCCCACCTCATCAATACTATGTTCTTTGGCTCTGAAGACACCACTGAGTTTCAGGTAGAGGTCCACCCTTTGTCTTACCTTGTTGACCAAGAGATCAAAGATAATGCCAATGAAGAAGATAAGTGCACCCTTGCCAGAGCCTATGCTCAGGTTGAGGAACTCAAGAATGTTATAAAAAGGAAGAAACCAGCTTGCTTTGATGGTGTAGAAATCCCTGCTCATCATCCTTGAAATGCTGCCCCTGCCAACCCTCCTCTTTCCAACAACCCCACACTGACCATGATGTCGAGTACTCAGCCACCATGTAACAATCCACAGACTAGATCTAATGCCACTGAGCCCATGACCTCCAGATCCCCATCAAACCCTACCCCTCAGTTTCACTACCAGAGTGGTTTTGATGAGGCTGCCACCACTAAACAACCTGTTTCCCAAGTCTTAGAGGCTAAGATTGAGATTTCAACCCAGCATCTTCTAGTGGTCAGCCCAGAAATTCACAAAAAGATAAAAGTGATGGCTGCAATGAAGAAGGTAGTGATTGGCAGCCTTGAGACTGTGTTGGAGTTGTCTTCCTTGTCCATGTGGGCATCATACAAGCAATACCTTGTCAAAGACACAGAGGGCAAGTGTGTTGGTCTTGCCACTGCTCCTCTCCATGCAGTAGATGGTGTCCTTATGGACAAACTTTGGGTCAAGTGCATCCTTGACAGCAGCTGTCAGGTAGTCACTCTTAGGCACAAGTTGTGGAAGGCTGTAGGAGCCCCCCTTCATTCCAACAGTGTATGACATTAGAAGCCACTAACCAGTCTAAGGAGAGCACTCTAGGTGTCATCAAAAATGCCTCTCTGCAAATTGGGCTGGTCAAAGCTCACCTACAGATTCAAGTCATCAACAAAGCTCCTTTTGACCTCCTATTAGGCCACCCATTCTTCTGCCTCCTCAGCAGCATCCTTCAAGACTCCCCCAATGGTGAACAATCTCTAGAAATCTGTGACCCCAACTCAGGCTGCCAGCTACTAATCCCAACTTGCCCCCACCATTGCTTATACCCTTCCCCCTGGTTTGTGAACCCAGAGGACAAGGCAGAGTACTTTGCCCACCAGAATCACCACCACCAGCTCCAAGAGACTGAACAGGTTTTTTAGCAGTGGTCAATGACTTGACAAGGTTACAAGGAGACCAAGATAATATAGTTTCTGTGTGTTCCCTTTATGTTTCATATTCCCCTTCTGCTTTGAGAAATTTTGCTTCTTCTTTTTCTACAGACTTGAAAGAAAATGCCACAGCAGTGCTGTTATTCAGTTTTAACTCAGATAATGCCCCTCCTGATCCATTTGATTCCAGCTTCATTTTGCCAAAAGACCCCTTCCTACTTACCACTAGTACTATGATTTCTCCACTGACACTTTCTGCCCTACAGTCTACCTTTCACTACAACCCAGTTTTCCACATGCTAAAGTACAAACCTGTAGTCAAGAAGGTAAAACCTATCTGGACTGCAATGCCTGTTGAATTCAGGGTAGAGCATCAGGAGGTTGGCAATCCTCTCACAGATCTGCCTGTATTACCATACCGTCCTCCTTTGTTCATTCCAGGGTCTAGATTTACCATGCAGAGGGCAGAAGAGCTTGACCTCAACCCTATCAGGTTCCTTTGGCTGGTGGAGTTGGATCTTGTTCATTGGCTTGTTTGAACACATGAAACTGCCTTCACTTGGGAGACTTCAGAAAGGGGAACCTTTTGAGAAGACATGTTTTCCCCCCTAAAAATCCCAACCTTGCCTCACAAGCCCTGGGTCAAATGCAATATCCCTATCCCACCTGCCATCTTTTGAGATGTCATCCAATTAATCAAAGAGAAAATTGCTGCCAGTGTTTATGAACCCTCCACTCTGTCATATCAGTCCAAGTGGTTCTGTGTTGTCAAAAAGGATGGGAAATCTCTGTGCCTCATTCATGACCTACAGCCCCTAAATTCCTTCTCTATCCAAGATTCCACTGTTCCCCCTTTCATTGACTCTATTGCCAAGGCCTTTGCCTGTCACTTGGTATACAGGATCTTAGACCTTATGGTCAGCTATGACCACTGAACCATCCATGATGATTACCATGACCTAACTACCTTTCAGACCCCTATTGGCACCCTTATGTTGATGAAATTACCTATGGGGTACACTAATGCTGTTCAAATATTCCATGGTGATGTCTGCTGGATCCTAAAGGATGAAATCCCTGAGGTAACCATCCCATTCATCAATGACTGCCCAATCAAAGGGCCCTGATCTTGCTACCTAAATGTCAATGGTTCCTTCAAAATGATACTGCAGACCCCAGGGATTCAGTGTTTCATCTGGGAGCACCTCCAAAATATGAATTGTGTACTACACCAACTTTGCCATGCAGGAGCTACTGTCTCCACCAAGAAATGCATTATTGCCACCCCATCTATTGTGGTGGTTGGGCATAAGGTTTCATATGAGGGGAGAATCCCTGATGAAACTAAAGTGCAAAAGATTAGAGACTGGCCTTACTGCACTAACATCATTGAAGCTAGAGGCTTTCTAGGTCTATGCTCATATTGCTGCATCTTTATTAAAGACTTCACCAAGCATGCATGCCCTCTTGTTGAACTCACAAAGAAAGATGTCCCCTTTGAGTTTTGTGATGAACACCAAGCAGCAATGGACTATCTCAAGGCAGCAATAGTTGCCTCCCCAGCACTTTGTCCTATTGACTACTGTTCCTCTTTGCCAGTCATCCTCACCATTGACACCTCAAACATTGCTGTCAGTTACATCCTCATGCAAGAAGGAGAAGATTCCAAGTGGTACCTTGCTTGTTTCAGATCCATCACTCTTAATGACCAAGAGAGGCACTGTAGCCAAGCCAAGTTAGAGCTCTTTGGCCTGTTCCAAGCACTGCATGACATATGGCTTTATGTTTTTGGCATGTGGAATTTAGTTGTTGAGGTTGATGCCAGGTATATCAAGGGTATGATTAACAATCCTGATTTACAGCCTAATGCAACTATCAACCAGTGGATTGCTGGGATATTACTCTTCAATTTCCAACTATTTCATGTACCTGCACCCAAGCATGCTGCTCCTGATGGGCTGTCAAGGAGACTGAGAGCTGAAGAAGACCCTGAAGTAGACAAAGAAGAGTATGAGGATTGGGTAGACAGATGTGGAGTCTCCACTATGGAACACATGAATTGCCAAGAGCCAAGGACTCAGATGCTATGTCCTCCAGAAATTCTGCTGCCCATATACTACCCATCTACAACCTTGCCTCAGGACATCAGCACATTCATAGCAACCAAATCACTGCTGGAAAACACCAAGACCAAAATCCCATGACCCAAGAAGGCAAAGCAGAGAGATGAGAGGCTGGAGGTTGTGAGGAGGTTTTTAGAGACAAAGAAGCTGCCCAACAAGTTGGGAGAGAAGGAGCTGGAGAGCCTGGTACAGCTGGCAACTTGATATTTTGTAAAGGGCAGAGAGCTTTGGAGGAAAGAGTCCCAAGGCCATCACCAACTTGTGGTTTGCCACCACAAGCAGCATGAAATTATTTGTCAGGTCCATGATGAGTTGGGCCACAAGGGTGTCTTCTCCACCCATATGTGCTTGCTGATACGGTTTTGGTGGCCTATGCTTGAGCAGGACATCCACTGGTGCATCAAGACATGTCACAAATGCCAGATTTGCCACCTCAATCAATTCCACATTCCCCCTGTCATGGCAATACCCAAGCCCCTATTCTATAAAGCATACACCAACACCTTTGTAATGTTGAAGTCCAACAGATACCACTATGTCACTCAAGCTTGATGCTCACTTACCAGCTACCCAGAGTGGGCAATGCTTTGATCCAAAACCAGGAAGTCAATCAGCAAGTTTCTATTCAAGCAGATATTGTGCAGATGGGGAGCTGTGGCAGAAGTCATCACTGACAATGGCAGCCCTTATGTTCTAGTGCTCAACTGGCTGTCAAAGATGTACAGCATTTGGCATATCCATATCTCACCCAAAGTGATGGTAAAGAGTTGTGAGGACAAAGCTTCAAGATGGTCAGAAGGGCCCCATTGGTATTCTGGGCAGAATGGGTCACAGTTCACAAAGCTATGGGATTCTCTCCTATTATATGGCTCATGGTGTCCATCCTAGACTCCCTTTTGATCTTGCTGAAGCAACCTTCCTCACTCCTTTCAAAGCAGTGTTGTATGCTACTACTGCCCTCATTACCAATCATGCTTGGCAGTTACAGAAACACCCAGAAGACCTAGTGCTAATACATGATTGAGTCCTCAATTCCTGCTTTGCCTTGGCAAAAGACTTCATGGCTCATTTTGAGAAAACTATCCATGACTTTGACTTCAAACCAGGTACCCTTGTCCTTGTCAGAAATTCCCATGTCAAGAAAGAGCTGGACTGAAAGACCAAACCTTGTTACCTAGGTCCTATGGTAGTGGTACACCATACCAGGGGCAGTTCTTATCTCCTTGCAGAACTCAATGGCACTGTTTTGAAGTTTTGCTTTGCTGCATTTTGCTTATACCCCTATTTCCCAAGAAATGAGTCCCATATTGAGGTCACTCACCTGGTAGGCCTCAACAGGTCTGCTATAGACCAGCTGGAAGATGACTCCCTTCCCAACCCAGATCTTACTGGTGTCCTTAGGGATGAGTCAGATGAGTAACTTACATCCTATGTGCTGTTCCTTTCTTTCCTTTTTCCTTCCTTTGTCTATCTTTTACAGACATTTTTACCTATGCAAATTATTGACACAACAAGCTGACACTGCAAGCATTTCACAATGTTTCTTCAGAAAACATGCTGAAAAAAGGGAGGCAAGAGATACTCTTTTATTATAGATGTTTGGAAAGGAAAAATGCTGAAATAATGTTTCATTTTCTTCCAGGAAACATGAATTGATGCTAATGCCAATTAGTGTAGAAGCTAATGGGCATTACCATTAATCTGTATTTCTGCACAGAAAAGATAAAGTTATATTTGTATTTTTTGTGACAAATTATCAGAAATAGAAGAGTATCTCTTTCCTTCATTTTTTCAGCATGTTTTCTGAAGAAAAGTTGTGAAATGCTTGCAGTGTGAAAACAAAATCATAAAAAGATATAGACCAAAAGACAAATTTCTCTGTCCCTTCTTTTCTCTGACTCATAGCTTTACTCACTGTTTCCCATCTATAGAACTCTGTCAAGCTAAAATGCCAGACACTTACCTACTCAGTCAAGTTGACAGTACTATACTGCTCCTTCATTCATCTCTTCACTTTTTTTTTTGTATTCTTTTGACCTTTAGGCCTTACCATCGAGGTCAGTTCACAATGCATGCACAGATGAGATTACCACCAAGCTATGGTATGATGGCAGAAATAAAGGTTGCAAAATGAAGCCACCATTACTGATTACCACACTAAGAAGGGTTGGAGGGACCTGGGATGAAATGTTCCTGTCACCACACCTTCAAGGCTCTCAGTTGGTGCTTGGATTGTCAAAGTGCATCAGCAATCTGGCCTGCTGCACCACTAACCTGAGCCATCTGCACATACAGATCAAGCAAGGCATCCTCACCCCACTCAACTGACTCCTCAATCTCAGTGATTCTCTTATCCAGCTCTTTGATCAGGTGCATATGACCACTCTGTGTCCTGTGCTTACCTTTAGCAGGTGGTCAAGTTCCCCTTAGGCATTGTGACCTTGTCAGTTTCAGTCAAGTTGATCTCAACCTTCTCAGGACCTACATCTTTGCTGCCCATGACCTTAGGAGGTTCTTCATCCTGTCTTGACTCAACTTGCATGCTCAGAAACTCACTAGAGCCTCTTGAGGACTCTGCCAGTTTGTTGGTAGGCTTTCTAGTGGCACAGGGAGTGAAGGGTTCTGGGAACCCAGAGGTAGGGGTGGGAGTAGATGGGCCACTGGGAAGGAAAAGGGGAAGAGGTTGCTGTAGGGGAGGATCCTGAGACTCTGCAGCAGCAGCAGCAGGCGCTGTAGGGAGTCTACACTCTCTGAGCCTGCAAGGTGCCTGCAGCAGCAATTCTCACTCTTGCCAATTGCCCAATCACACATACCTTATGGTCATGGCACAGCCTCAGATAAATTCATTGCCACCTCTGCTAATGACACACATCCTTGTTTGTCACATGTTCACCTTTGTCCCTATCACCACCAGCCACATCACCACCTGTCATGTGCTGCCTCATCTCCTTGCTGTCCCTCCACTAGCTATGCCACTCTTTCCATGCCTTACCAGCTTCTAGAGTGCAGCTCTGCTTCTCAGGCACATAGCTATACTACATTGCCCTTGTTTACATCTGTCTTCCACCCTTTAGTCCATTTTATCCTTTGCTGCTGTCACTGCTGCACATGTGACTGTCCTGGCATTGGACTTTACTTCTTTTTGTTTTATTGCTTTTGACATATGACAGATCCAAAATACTCTGACTTTTTTTTTACCTTAGAAACACTGTTCTTACAATACAAAAGCCTGAGGTACTTAGAAAAATATACCACCCACCTTTTGGCATCATTCTCCATGTATCTGAGAGTCCCCTTCAAGTCAGAAGAGCCTTTTCCAAGTCTGCTTTGAGTTTTCAGAGCATCCTGAGAACCAGAATTCCCTTTGCCATCCATTTGCTGCCCTTGAGTCCCTGTGCAATGAGTTTGCCACCTACATATCTAATTTTTGCTGCATACTGAGCCCCAAAGAGCCATCAAGTTTTTCCCTCATAAAATCCCCACCTTACTGCTTAGAATTCCCCTTCTGTCTCCCTCTGACTCTAGACCCCTTGGGATGAGCCTAGGTATTACCTACAGCCTTCCCCTTTTATTCCCCCTAGCACTATTACAAGAAGAGTTGCCCACAGCACAGCAACAGCTGGTTGAGAAGCCATCAATTGGCTGACAAGGCAAGGTCAAGGTTGTCCTACTGTAGGGGTTGGTGCTGAGGACAGAGGGGGAGCAGGGTGCACTTTGGCCTTTTTGCTCATCAATGCTGACTCTGGCAGTGGATCCTATGGGATCTTGCACTATGTCTCATGGTCACTAGCTGAATGTGCCAGTCAAAGGGCTTTTACTCACCTTTCAGCCTGGTTTTCCAGCCTTGTCACATTTCTTTTTGCTGTCATGGCAAGCCTCACATGCAGTCCACTCCTTCCACACACAGATGATCCCCTGCTTTATGCACCATTCACAAGGTTTGGTATTCCCTGGCATAGGGTCGACCTCCATCACATCTTCATCCACTGCCAAACTGCCTAGACCAGGCAACACCACACCTTCAATGACCTTCACCAGTGAACCACCTTTGGTGGCCTGACCAACTCCTGGCATTAGTGCACTACTTGATACTCACAGGCCACATACATACTGTTGCACCCTCTTTCCCTTTGTTGGCAGATTTCTCTAACTGCTGTTGTGACTGATGGACTGCCTCACTTCCTGTTTGAGGGGCACTGGAGCTGGCCACAGGTGGTTTTTCCCCAACTTTCACTGCACATGGCAGGAATTGAGCTTGAAGGGCCATTAACACCATGAAGGCATTGCCTATTGCAATCTTGGTGTCATTGCTGTGGTTGGGGACCTCCACACTGATGTCAGAGGTGAACTTGCATAGTTGCTTGATATGTCCCTGCATTCAAGCATCAGAAGGATGGTAGCATCAGTACCATGCAGGCTACTCACTGACAACTCCTCATAGCAGCCCAACCATGCTTGCACTGTCTCCTCATCTGCAGACTCACCAGGAATTTCCTTCATCAATGCTTCCAGTTTCTTCATATGTGATGCCCACATGCCTGGAATGAGGTCCCACACAGCATTGGGTGTGATGAAAGGAGGTGCAGTAACAGAGGTGCTCTGGGAAGAAGACATCATGTTGGGCTGAGAGAGACTTGGTAGCAATGAGTAAACTAGAGAAAGGGATGATGGACTTAGCAGAAAAGGAATGAATGTAGCAACTACTTTGGTGCATTAAGTGAACTTTATGCTACAGAGGTTTTTTTTCCACAGCACATGCTCAAGAACCCTGTTGCTTGTGCTTTGATCCATGCACAGCCACTTTTGTCACAAAGGTGTTGTGTCTCCATCTTGTACCTAAATCATGTGTGCTTGACTGAGGATGGTCAAAGTATAAAGACCCCAGGAGGTGTAGGGAGCCTAGGCTCCCTGAGGCTGCAAGGCACCCTTAGCAGCATGCCTTTCTCTCACTAATCACTTGATCACACATACCTTATAATCACAGGACAGCCCATAAATACATTGCCTGCCTAGCTTCCTCATTGCCACATGCCCACTGTTATCCCTATCACTGACAGCACTGTTGCCACCTACCTCAGCACCCAGTGAGTCCCCTTGAACACAGTGGGTGATCCAAACCAATCAGTCACATGTCACTCTGACACCCTCAGTGCCTTTCCCTCTCTACAAGTGTTGAGGTTGTCCCTCCACTAGTAGCACTGCTGCTCCTGCCCTCCAGATTGGTTGGAGAAACTGCCACCAGCACCCAGCATGTGCCTCTACCCAGGCATGTTGTCTTACTTCCTCACCCTTACTTACCTCTTCTTCCTGCCTTTTATTTGTTTATCCTGCCTCTGACACCACTGCATGCATGCCTACCCTAGAGTTGGACTTTACTTTTTTTTTTACTTTTGACATATGACAGATCCAAAATATGCCAATTTTACCTCAGATCCACTTTCCTTATTGTACAAAAGCCTGAACTACTTAAAA
This sequence comes from Pisolithus thermaeus, assembly GCA_024663475.1. Taxonomy (NCBI): domain Eukaryota; kingdom Fungi; phylum Basidiomycota; class Agaricomycetes; order Boletales; family Pisolithaceae; genus Pisolithus; species Pisolithus thermaeus. Next base: position 707,120 of record JANFAF010000004.1, read on the forward strand.
AAATATACCAGCCATCTTTTGGTGTCATTCTGTGTGTGTCTGAGAGTCCCCTTCAAGTCAAAAGAGCTTTTCCAGAGTCACTTTCAAGGTTTCAGAGCACCCCAAGACCCAGAATTCCCTTTGCTGCCCTTTTGCTGCCATCAAGTCCCAAGTAACTAGATCATCACCTTCCCAGCTAACTTTTGCTGCCTTTCAAGTTGCAGACAGCTCTCAAGTCTCACCTTCATAAAATTCCTGCCTCACTGCTTAAAATCCCCCTTCTGTCTCCTTCTGACTCTAGACCCCTTGGGACAAGCCTAGGTATTACCTACAGTCTTCACCACCTTTTCCCCTCTTAGCACTCTTGCAAGAAGAGTTTCCCACAGTACCCAGCAATGTTCTGTACCAGAGCCTGATACTACCTTCTGGAAGAAATGCAATGGCTTACACACTCATCAGGTTATGAGCCCTGAAGAGTTCCAGACTGTGCTGATTCTAACAGAGCAGTTGCATGTGGTGGGCATTGTATGGCAGGATTTCCTCATACACCTATGTATGAATGGGACACATGTAGCAACACCATGTAGCCATGCCAGGCCAAGGATCTCCTTACATGACTTCACCACCACACATTGGGCTGATGCATGTCTGGTGACTCTGAGGCATGGTGTACATCACACATGGAATCATGTCACTGTGCAAAAATAGGCTTGCTGTCATGGAGAGCTGGTCCTCCAGTGCATGGCAAGGATACTATCAAGGGACAGCCACCAATGCTGGCACTACACTACACTATTGTGATGTGGCAGAGTAAAGGTAACTCAACATTGAGGTGGTGGTTTGACATGTCTGTACCAAGCTGATATGATTTTACATACTCCATGTTGACTTAACCATATGGTATGTTTTGGTGTGTGCAACAGCTGGGTGCCTGCTGCTGAGCAAGAGGTACCACCAAGAAAGGAAATTTTTTCCATCATATGACAGTTCCCATGGCACATATGGGTGCAGTAGAAACCTTGCCAAGCAAGGTAACTTGGTTTTGTTCTTGGACCACAAGCATGGGTAAATGAGGAGGCTCCATCACTGAAACCTCAGTTTTATGATATGTTACTTTGACTATGATTAATCAGCAGCAAAAATGTTCAAGTTACATTGGATTTACATTGTTGTACACTGGATTAAAGGATGAATGCAAGCACATAGTTTGTGGCCACTGAGCACTGGAAAGGTTTACATCTCTAAAGCCTTTTAAAACATTATACTTAATGGTAGAGTAAGAATATACTAAGTTGGACATGCTGTAACCATAAGAGGGAAGCCTTGTGAACCTCATGGCTGTCATGTGCTGTTTTGCCCTTTTCCCTTTCCAAGATATCTGCCATTGCCTCATGCCCACACAAGGTTGTCATTGTTCCCCTTCCCATGCTCTGGTAGCACCTCATTACTTGCCTCTGCCTGCCCTAGGGGCAAGCCTGTGGACTTTACTATATGACATGACTCATCCACTTACATATGTTTTCCTTTTATGGTTTTACCTTTTTACTTCATCCCTGTGCAAAGTGAGGTCCTTATTGGGATCATTGCTTCTTTCTACTTTACTGTTTGTCTTCTCATGCATGTGACTTTGTTGTGTCATGTCACACCATGTCTAGCTATGAAGGAATGCCTTCACAGCTCATTCCTAGTCATTGTGACTTGATATGCTAGTGCTGTCCTGTTTATGTGTTTGATCAGAGACTGCCTGCATTCCTGTTTACCTCTACTATACTCAGTAACAGTGTACTTACATGATCCTGTTGCCTCAGGGGTATATAAACCCCCAGAGATGCAGCAGTGGTCCCTTGTACTTTACACTATGTAGCAACCTACCTTGTAGGTAGAGGTTGGGCATGTCAGCTCTGTAAGTTCTCCTTGCTTACTTGAACTCTTGCTCACTTGTGTGAACCTCTCATTGCACAGCTCTAGCTTAGGGTGCCTTTAACTAGGTGTCCTTTGCCATTCTCCCCCATGTTAGGACCTCTCCAGCCAGCAAGTAGGCTTGTCAAGAAGGACCACCAAGGCTTATACATCAGGCCTAGTGACAGCCCCTTCTATATGTCTATGCAGCACATTGGCTCTTTGCCCAGAACAGCAAGTCCCTCCCAACACCATATGACAAAAGTGTAAAGTACCTGATTCAAGATTGTAAAGTGCTTACCACTCCACTATCTGGCACAGTTGCACATGTTAGCAAAGTGAGACCCCCCATCACATATCTGCAGGCATGATACAGCTCTGTCATGGTTGTAGCCAAAAGTCACAAGCCCCTGTTCAGGTATTGTTCTGAATCAACATGTGCAAGAAAGCCACAGTTAGCATATAGGCAACCCCTATATTCAAACAGCTACTGCACAACCAATCATTCCCCTTTGCAAACATCAGTGAACTAGAAGCATAAGACAGAAGAGTACTCTGGGTGAGATGCAGGTCTGCCACCTGTATCAAGAGACCAGGAGAATACCTGTTGTGGCAGCTCATTCACAGTGCACCTAAAAGTCAGGGTGTTCTGCAAGAACCACTTAAATAGTCCTCAATCTATTCAAGGGTCATGCTAGGACTGTGACAGTGGTGAGCAAACACAGCACAAAGTTGTGCCTTCCCTAGGAAGCCTTGCAAACTTCTAGGGGGTGGTTGCTGTCTAAACAACAATGTCAAGACTCATACTGGCTAGTCCTGTAACTTAACTCAGGCAGCTGGCAAGCCCTCATTGGTTACAACCACTCAACATCAAAATCCTTACAGCAATGCACTGCATGCACTCATACTGGTGAACTTGTAACTGTACCTCAAGTCACTGGCAAGCCAGAAAATAATCAGAATCTGCCAAAGTGTCTTCTGAAGTGGAATCAAGTAAATTCTGTCCTCACAGACCCAAACCAACAGTTCCCCTGCATACTTCAAGCACTACTGCAGCACCCAAGAAGCTTGAGCACACTTCTTCTGTGCAATGCTTCCAACCATATCTGGTTATGAGTCCTACAAAATCAGAACAAGGAGGAGAGGGTAACCAACCCCAGACCTCACATGAGACCCCAATGACTTCAAAGTTACTGGAGACCTTCACCCAGTTCTGAGAACCAGAGCCATTAGTTGGCACGAAGATCAACAAAGAAGAAACACACACAGCCCCCAAAACTTCATTGTTGACAGGTCCCAGGATGGCAGGTCTTGGAGAACAAGAACAAATCATGCAACTCACAGAACAACTCCAGCAATTTTCTCACATGACTGACCCCTTCTGCAACTGAACCATCAGGAATGCAAAGGAGCTTGTACAATGGTATGAGGCATTAACTGGTCACTCCAGCCTCACTTTCCCCACATACCCAATTCCCAAAACCAGCTTCAACAATGATCACAATCAACATGAAGGAAGGTTGACTGAAGGTGGAAAAGAGTTAGGCCTTGGCAAACCTCTACCCTTTGATGGAACCAGCAGCAAATTCAAGTTCTGGGTTTCAAGCATCAACAACTACCTGAATCTCAGCCATCATGTCTGTATGACTGATGGATGAAAAATAGGCTTCACCCTCTCATTTATGATGCAGGGATCAGCCATCCACTTCACTGAAAACTATCTCAAGGAGCACACAACCCATGCAGGCAATGTGTTCATCCTGGACACATGGACAACTTTTCTCAGCAAGTTAAGGTGAATCTTCAAGGTTGGAGACATGGAGGCCATGGCTTTCCTTTCCATGGCTGAGATCAAACAAGGTGATGCTCACCTGAACAAGTATATCAGTGATTTCCTCAACCTCATCGCAAGAGTGAATATTTCACAAGACTACCAACAAGGAGTCTATTTTGGAAAAGGTCTTAACCCAAGGACTACAGAGTGGATCCTCTGCTCTGGTAAAATCCCCCAGACCATCCAAGAATGGATTGATGCTGCTGTCAATGTGCAAACTGCAAAAGCAAGCCTCAGTGTCTACAACAACTTGCTCATGAAGGAGGATTGAACTGTTCTCCATTTATACAGTATCAAAATGAAGGCACAAGTTCCACTCAATCAAAGAACTGAGATCCATATGCCATGGATGTCGATTAGCAAACAAAGCCACAACCTTATCAACACCTGAACTTCCAAGATAGGAAGAAGAAAGCTCCTTTCAAGGCACACTTTCAAGAAATGAAAGGATCCTCAGGCCACATATCTCAAATGTGTTGGAACTGTCAAGAGTGAGGTCACTTTGCCAGTGACTATACCAAGCCTTCCAAGTCAGGCCCAAAGGCCTTAATTCAAGAAGTCAAGTCTTGTTACTCCACAGCTGAGTTTGAGGAACTCAAGAAGGCTTTTAAAACAGAGGATTTTTAGATTCCTCTCTCCAGTCCACCACCATGGAAGAGAGGTGTATGTTTAGATCATTTTGTGCTCCCAAACTGATGTCCCCTGCTAGTATTTCCAAATACCCATTTGTTAAAGCAATTTCTGGGACCCTCTATCTGGTGGAGTGAAACAATGGCATGGTGCACACTGCAATCAACAGCAGTGCCAAATGTAATGCAATTAGTTGAGAGGTGGTTGAAAGATACTGCCTGGAGACTTGTAAAATCCCTGATCCATGGACACTTAGAAGTTTCAATGGATCTACAAAATAGCTCATTGACTCTGTCACCCTCTTCAAGGGCTATGTACATGGATGAACCTTTGAACTTACAGTAGCACCTATATTATGGATTTCAAGAACAAGAGCATCGTCCTAGGGTTGTCTTGGCTCCAACAAGCCCAGACTGTGATTGATTGGGTCAAATGCTGAATAGTTGGATGGGGTATGCCTGAAGTTGTGGTTCCTCAAATAAACCAAATGTCAATATCAACTGAACTCAAGGCAAACCTTAAACATGAAGAAGTCATGCTGCCAACCATGTATGTGGACTTCAAGGAAGTGTTCTCAGAGCACTGTTCCCTTCCACCCCATCGACCTGGCTATGACCACACAATCAAAATTGATTCCTCAAAGGATTTGAGGAATTTCAGGCCCACAAAAATATATCCTCTCTCCCAAGATGAAATTGCTTTGCTCAATGAGTTCTTACAAGAGGACCTCACCACTGGGAAGATTGAGGAAGTTCAGAATGTGGATGTCCTCTGTGTTCTGCCAGCCCCTGTATTCTTCATTGGCAAGAAGGACAGCAAGAAGGGTCTAACTCAAGATCACTGACAACTCAACTTGTTTACTATCCCCAATCAGCACCCACTTCTCCTTGTCAAGCCTATCCTTGATGAACTTGTAGAAAGTTGCTACTTTGCCAAGTTCAATGTCCACTGGGGCTTCACAAATATTCATGTGGAGTCCAAAGAAGATGAGCTGCTTGGAAGCTTTGTGACACCTTGTGGCATGTATAAACCCACTGTTATGTTCTTTGGCCAGTGTAATGTGCCCCCAACATTCCAACATTACATGGGTGGTAAGTTTGGATGACTCCAAACTGACAAGAAAGCCATCATCTACCTCAATGATGTGACCATCCATTCCAAGATGTGCAAAGGCCTAAAGAAGAACATTGTTGAGTTCTTGGAGATTGCCAAGAAGGAGAACTTATGCCTCAAATTGTCCAAGTGTGTTTTTGAAGCAGAAGAAATCAACTTCCTTGGCTACACCATTAAACATGCATAGTACAAGACCACTCCCATACAGGTTGAAGCAGTCTGTAGCTGGAAGACCCCAGGAAACATCCATGATGTCTGTCAATTTCTTGGCTTCTGCAACTTCTACTGGCAGTTCATCCCTTCTTTTGTGATGCTTGAAAGACCCCTACACAATCTGATGAAGAAGGACCAACCTTGGAGGTGGAGTAAAGACAAAGAAGATTTGTTCAATAAACTCAAGTCCACCTTGTGCCAAGCACTGGTTCTTTGTCTGCCTGACTTTGAGAAGCCATTTGAAGTGTACACTGACACATCAAAGCTTGGCACAGGAGCAGTCCTATGCCAGAAGTATGAAGACAATGAACTACATTTGGTCACCTATCTTTCACAATCACTCCAAGGAGCCAAACAAAACTATGAAGTTTATGACCTGGAGATGCTAGCCATTGTTGGAGCTTTGAAGGCATGGTGTCACTACTTGCTGTCTCCAGTTGAGCTGACCATCATCCACACTGATCACAAAAACCTGATGTACTACTGTGAGCCTCAAAATCTCACTGGTAGGCAAGCCCACTGACTTGCCCTCATTCAGGGTTTTCCATTGTGCTTTATGCACAACCCTGGCAAGAGGATGATAGTCCCTGACACTCTTTCTCACAATCCTGCATTTACCACAAGTTTGCCAGTAGAAACCATGGTACTTCCACTGTCAATTTGGCTCAAGGGGGGGGTGAATCCATTCAGAATTTCCCTTCTCCCATTGAAACTGCTTCAAAACTGGTGTTTGAGCCATCTTCAAACTCACCCTCAACTGTGAAAGTCCCAAAGGTCCAACAAAAACACAAAAACAAGACAAATGCGAACCCTGGCATCTGCAGAGTGTCTCAAGAAACCTATGACACAATCAAGTCTTCCTCAAAGCTCAATCAATCTTATGTGTCATCTCTTGACAATGAAATTACCAAAGACCTGGTAATGCATATCAAGACCAAAAATGGTAGGATTTACATCCCATCACCAGAATGAAAGAAGGTTCTTCAAGAGTTCCATGATCACCCAAGTGCCAGCCATCAAGGCATCAAAGCTATGACATCTGCACTCAACAAACATTGCTTCTGGCCTGGCATGTGGAAGAACATTTGTGACTATATCAAGGGCTGTCCAACTTGTCAAGCATTGAAGGTTGCTTGCTGTGACCATCCACCACCCTTGCAACCCATCAAATCTTCCTCCCCCTATCTGTTTAAACAAGTATCCATGGACTTCATCACCAACCTTCTGCCTTCCAAAGGCCATGACTCTATCCTCACCATCATCAATCATGGCCTTACCAAGGCTGTTACCTTTATCCCCATGGTCAAAACCATAGACTCAGAGGGCTTAGCTGACCTCTGGCTCAAACATGTCTACCCACACTTCAGCATTCCCAAGTCTGTTATATCTGACTGAGGCCCTCAGTTTGTAAGCACCTTTACACAACACCTCTATAAGGTGCTCCATGTCAAGCCTCACTATTCATCTGGATACCATCCCCAAACCAACAGAGAAGCCAAATGTGTAAATCAAGAAGTCAAAACATACTTGCAGATGTATTGTGCCAAAAAGCCTAATGACTGGAGTGACTACTTGTCACTCACTGAATTTGCACATAATTCCTGCATACACTCAACTCATGGGCAGACCCCATACTATCTCCTCTATGGTTATGACCCTGACCCTTATCCTTTGGTACATGTATTGAAGTTGCCATTTGTTGAAGAACATCTGGAGTCCCTCACACAAGTGCAAGATGCTGCCCTGATCTCTCACAAGAAGACTCCAGAGCAGATGTGTGATAGTGGCCCTGGTCCACTGTCATACACACCCCCAAATGAAGGAGATCTTGTTTGGCTTGACATGTGTGACCTAAAATGCAATGTACAGTCAACAAAACTTTCCCTGAGACATGCCAGACCCTTCTGGATCATGAAGATCTTGTCACCTGTCACTGTGGAACTGGATCTGCCAGCTCATTAGTGGATACACCCAGTATTTCATATGTCACAGGTCTTCCCATATCACAAAACTCCAGAGAATGGTCCCATGCCAACACCACCACTTCCTGATATGTATAGTTGATGACATCCCTGAATGGGAAGTCAAAGCTATCCTTAATCACAAGGAAGTCCAGACTGCTCATGGTATGCATTGAAGAGAAAAGATAAAGATATCTCAGGGATAAGATCTAAAGGCTTGTTAGACCCTATAGGGAATCCTGCTGAAGAGAAAAACTAGTAGAGAAAGAAAACAGAAATGAAACTGGATACTTAGCTGGAACTCAGCCTGAACACTCTGTACCACCACCTTAGGACTTCCCTAAGGCCATCCAGACCTCACTCTCAAGGGCTGTAGCAGTATGATGCTGCCACAGACTGGTCACACCAGTCTGTGATCCCCAGCCTCTATAGTGGTTGCTCTTTTTTTTTTGTAACTAGTGCAACTCAAAGTCAAGTCCAAACCATGCTTACTAATCAACATCTTGCCTTGCCACTAAGTCCCAATCTCAAATACAAAATGGGGATCATGCCCCTTAGAAAAATAAAATAAAACCTCATCTCCTCTATCCTCACCAATCTCCTACTAGGGAGCACCCACTCCCCACAGCATATGCATTACTTGGTCAAGTGGAGTGGATATGGACACACTGTAAAGTCTGGTAAAGGGAGTGTGAGGGGAGAGGCTAAGAAGTCTCCTGTTGGAAATGGGGTCTTAGTTTGACCCAGAGGGCTTGAGCTTCCTGGTGGAAAGTCAAAGAATGAGAGAGAAAGACTGAAAATGCACCCTAAAGTCCAAGGAACAATTGAGATAACATCTAAGGAGACTCTGGAGTTGGATAAATAACAATCTGAGCCTTCTTCATCTGTACTTCTGTCTCTGCTCATCCTGGTAAGCATCTGTTATTATTCAAAGTAAGTAGTGTGTACTCTAAGTGCTCGCATGGGCTTACATAAGCCACAACATGTGCACTTACTACTTCAAAATACTAAGTAAAGGTAGAACAAAAGTATAAGAACAAAAATGTAAGTAAAAACAACTAAATAAAGGAAATATCTTAGTAGGGAGCACTCCCTCCCTACAATGCCAGCAATACCTGGGAACTAGAGACAAATCTCATCAATGTGGAAGATGTATGTACTTGAGGAGTATAAAAGTCATCATCTCAAACCACCAGAGAATCCTCAGCAAACTTGCATTTCAATTCACACTCATAAACCTTCTCATCATTGCTTCTACAACTAAATGTCTTGCTTTGATGATGAATGTAATTCTGAGTCATGCAAATACCTCCTGGATTCCTGCATATCCTATGACAACACTGACCATGACTTCTTCCTTCCCACATCACCCCCTGTCTCCCAAGTATCCATGCTGCTGGTCAACACATTCACTGCCTCTGTTCAATCCCTTTTTGACACCAACACCAACAAACCTTCCAACCCCCATTCCTCATTCTCAGTATGATATCTCTCAAAGGGAAAGCAGAAAGCTGTCCCCAAAACTCCCAGAACCTGTCCATACCCCATCCCAGAACCAGTACACTGACAGGTCTGCAACACCCCATCACCTGAGCCTGGGCCATCATCCACCTCTTTATCATCCCATGTCCCATCAGGTGGTAACAAACCAACCACATCCTCATTCCCCAATGCATCCAAAACTCAAAGTGCCCCCTTTGGCCTCTTGTGCAAACCAGAGGACTGTGAAGGCTATGTTAGGGTGCTTGAGAAATTTGATAAGCAGGAGCAGCAAAGATGGGACATCAGGGACAACAGTGAACATCTATGGATGCTGTCTCAGATCTACCAAAGCATCAAAGTTACCATCCACCACACTGCAAACATCTTGAAAACCGGTGACATTATCATAGATGAGCAATCCCCTGGTACAATGTTTATGGAGATGGAGGGTATGAAGAATGTTGAAGAAACCCAGAACTTGCTCTGCTTGCTAATCAACCTTGTCCACATCCACTTTGGAATGACCCTTGTCAAGTCCTTTCAGTCATTTCACCTCATGACTCCCTCACTTGGCCCCATACCTGGAAGCTCCCCCAACCCTACCAACTGACAAGCCAATGAAGTTGGTTTGCACATTATGGAAGGAGAGGGAGTTTCTAGACTGAACTGCCCATTGCCCACTTTTAGTGGAAGAGTATCACATGATGGAGGGCCTAGTCATCAACAACCAAAGGAAGTACCAAAACCTGAGGTACCATCCATCTGAGTGGAGTCACCTACAGCACCTAGCTGCAGTGAGAAAGAGGAGAGCCTATCTTTGACTAAAGAAGGGATGTGCTCAGGCTGGAAAGAACCTGTTTTCCCCAGAACTCACTGGGTCACCATTGATCACCACCAAGAGGAAGAAGAGAGAGCTGGTTGTAAGTTCCTGCAACTTGCTGCCCAAGTCCTTGGAGAAAGATGCAGTGACCCATGTGTCCCACAAGAAGAGAGGATCAACAAATGGAGAAGCTTCTTACTGGAAGTCTATGACAACAGAAAGTGGTGGCCACTTGATCTATTCAACACCACCAAGACTACTGATGCTCTCCCAGACATCACCTTCTACCCCATTAAGCAAACAGATTGCCTTTGTCTTGAGCTTGGAGGACAGGTCCTGCTCAACCCATTCCACTGCCACACTTGCCTCAACTGTTGACACCTTGGCCACTGGTCATGCAAATTTGGAAAAGGTTCTTGCTGGACTGACCCTAATGGATGTCCTATTAGGCAGTCCCAGGCCTCAACCTCTTCTTGATGACCTTGAGTTGCTGCTCTTCACCAATTTCAACTAGTTGTTGGCAAGGTCATCAATGTTTTTAAAAGAGGGGGGGTAATGTCATGTGCCATTTCATCCTTTTCCCTTTCTGAGATATCTGCCATCACCTTGCACCCACATGAGGTCATTGTCTTTCCCCTTCCTGCACTCTGGTAGTGCCTCATTACTTGCCTCTGCCTGCCTTAGGGGCAAGCCTGTGGACTTTACTATATGACATGACTTGTCCACTTACATACATTTTCCTTTTATGGTTTTACCTTTTTACTTTGTCCCTGTGCAAAGCAAGATCCTTATCAGGATCATTGCTTCTTTCTACTTTACTGTTTGTCTTCTCACACACATGACTTTGTTGCATTGTGTCACACCATGTCTAGCTATCACTGCAAGCATTGCACAATTTTTCCTGAAAAAACATGTTGAAAAAATTCAAGGAAGAGATACTACTTTATTATCAGTATTATTTAAAAAAACAAACTAAAACAATGTCTTATTTTTTTTTTCTGCTCTGTCCATAAACATGAATGGATGATATCATCCATGTCCTTCAGTTTAAACATTTTGACTCAATTTCCTGGATTTTCTTTTACACAATATCCAGTGAAATACATTGTCTGTTTCTTCCATTTCCTTTATGTATTTGTGGGTATAATAGCCAGTGATTCATGTACAGGATACTCCAAGGATCACAAAATGTATCATTTGACAAAACACTAAGGAATCATGGTGTTTTTTTCTCCAAAATATCCAGTGGAAATTATGTTCATTTTCTGCAAGAGCATGTAAGAAACACTGACATATTCTCAATCAGTATAGTGAGCAAAACATCAAAGCTTTTTCTCCTGGAAACATCTAAATGACGTATAACAATCTTTTAGCAGAAATATATAGTATTTTTCAAGGAACAAGCTGGTTGGTGCAAGTGGCATCCCATTGAACTGGCAGAACCCTACCAAGCAGATTTTCACCAGCAACTGGAATGTCCCCCCTTCTTCCTTGACCACCCACATGGTTAGCATATCCTCTGGTACTACCCATACTTCTTGAGAGCCCTTTGATGGGAATTGAACTATCCATTGCATCCATGATCCCCCTTGATCCCTAATCCTATTTCCCCTTGATCTGGTACCTTGCTGAGGTGAGCTCCTCACAGAGAGAGCATGGGACATACTTCCTGAGGCCATGAGTGACCCTCTGATGGATTGCCTCCTTGTGAGGTGTGTGGACCATCATGGAGATGTTGGATAGTGAGCAGACATCACTCAAGCTCTGCAATGGCCTGCCAGACTCATGCTGAATGTAAACTCTGAAAAATTTTGTGACCATAGTGTACAACAATACTACACCATAGCCAGTCACCTAACTACTCTGAGTGCCATTAATATACAGCAGAGAAAACAACAAGAGAGGTCTATCCCCAGACAAGTTTGTCCCTGCCCCTATTGCATTCTGTTATCCTCATTGTACCATGGCATTGAGGAGAAATGTTGGAGTTTTGTGACTTCTGAGTACAGTGAGCACTCCTTACATAATATGCCATACTTGAAGCCTATTTTCACTTATCCTCTGGGTAGTCCACACTCTTAGGTTGGTTAATAGATATTAAACTTTGTCCTAACTCAAAGACTGAGTTCACACTCTTAGACTTAAGGTCTCCCACTTTGCAAAAATCCATCAAAAAGAAATTGGGGCAGAGCTGCAGAGTATTAGATGAGGACACAGTAAGTGTGACAATGGGGGAACAGACACCAGGCACAACAATGCCAACTGTACAACAAAATACCATGACTTAGAGTACAAATTTATTTTAATTAGTATCTACTTGGGCTAAACAATAAGTCTATGTCATTAGTATGGTTAAAGTGCTGTGGAGTAAGAGTGGTTTGCTGATCAGTGCAATGGCCCTCTGCCACAGCCAAATATCCAGTGACCATAAGCAGGGCCATCATAGAATGCAACAACAAGATGGAGAATGACAGACCCATGAAAATACACAAGAGCAAAGAGCAGACCATGCCAGGCAGGGGACACTGCTTCATAGAGAGGATATACCACAACCACCCATAAAGGACACATCCATGTGGAAAAGGCACATCAGCATGCCATGGAGAACACAACAGCACACAGAAAAAAGCTTGTATTGCCACCCACCCACTGCACACCACACAAGAGAGGCAAGTACCCCATGCAAGCACTCTGTACACCCCCTACAAACCCCCAGGAAAACAACAAGAAATGAAAGCTGGGCACCTGCATAAAACACTTCTGGTCTGATGAAAAGAGCATGATTATGGTTTTTCAGGTACATCACATTATGACATATGATTGAAGAGTACATGCATAGTACATGAGGCACATGGAGTATAGCTCTTGGACAGATGTATCTACTCTGTAGTATTGAGTTTGAACTGCACTATCAAGTTGATGGTCACATTGTCCCTTGTTCACTCACCCATAATGCTATGAACAGGATGCCAGGAGTAGGCCAAGGAAGCCATGGAGAATTGATGAAGCATATGGATTCTTCTCTCCCTCCCCCTGATTTACTTGTCTTTCATTCTTCCACAACTGTGACAGATGTACTAAATACTATAATGTATGCTGCCTAATCATATTCATGATGAGTTCAAGATGAATCTCCCTGGTCTCATGGGAGAAAATGATCCCTCATCCCCACTGTAGACTAGCCATCAAAGCAGCACAGTTTTCAGAGAGGATATGAGGGGGAATGTTGTGATGTCTTATGCTCTGAGACCCCCTAATGTTTGGCCCTTTGGCAGAAACCCCATTATTCTTTGTCTAGAAGCTCAGAGCCTTCTCCTGTCAAACCTAGAGTTCACAGTCATCTCCCTTACTCATTTCTTTTACAGTATTATTCATCCATTCCTTCAATGACTCACCTTTCATTCATGTCACTTACTGTACATCCTCTTACCAATCCCTTAGTACCAGTTTCTGATGGAGTATTGCTCCCTGTAGTTCCAGAGACCCATCAGTCCTTGGTTGCCACTCTTATGTAGGTCATTGATCCACTGACCCATCCATATGCATACTTGTTGTGTCCAGGAGACTATCCTCCTGCAGTATATATATCCATCACCATCCTACATACCTGTATGTCTTCAGGCTTTTTCAGAACTTTTCAGACCATCAGATCTCCCCAGATCACCAGAACCTTTTCCATCTTGCTGATGGATATGGCCATATACTCAGCCTCAGTGCTCAACACAGCACTGAAGGTTTGTTTCTTCAAGGACCAGTTAACAGCCCCACCAGACAGTGTAAAAACATACCCAGTGATAGAGTGTTGGTCACCTATATCTGCTGCCCAGCTGGCATCCAGAGTCCTTTGAGTAGCAGAGACAAGCATTGACAGTCTTTAAATGTAGTGATAGACTCTCTTGAGGGCAGACCAGAGACAGTCACCAAGAGATGCTGCATGTCTACTTAACACACCCACTGCTTTGGCAATATCTGGATGCATAGCTAGCATAGTGTGCATTAATGTGCCCAGCCCACTTTGGTACAATTTGAGATTCTGGAGACTCAAGCTTCTCAAGCTTGAGCTTTTGTTCTATTTGGTAGTGGTCATGCTGTGAGGCCAACTGATGCCAACAGGGTCCAACAGTGCACAGGACAGAAATGTGTCAGATGAGTGTTAGAGCAGGCAGATGGCATTGGAGTGGAGCAGGGGTGGATCAGTGATGTGGAGGGTGAGTCTGGTAGGGTTGTGATGGTAAGCTGTGATACAGGATAGCTAGAACAGCAGCACAGTCATGACACATGTTCATAACCTGCCAGCTGTTAAGTTCAAGTCTACTCTGACAATCCCCAATGCTCACAGAGGCCACAGGATGTGTATGGAGGTAGTCTAACACTGGCTGATGACTGGCTGACAAGGACTGACAGAGAGCAACAAGGACCAAAGGGTGGCTGACATGCATGACAGAGGTTCAGGAGAGGGCATTGGGTTCAGCTCATGTGCTGCCTTCTTGTATGAGCCCAGCTCTTGGATTTTGAAGACAGAGAGAAGTCAGGGAGGTTCTGACAGAGACAGAGAAGGCTGGTCAAAGACCACAGAGGAGGTGGAACTAAGTTGATATTCATACTGAGGAGACACTGCTGAGTGCAGTGTGCTTATATACAGTTGGTGTGCCATCAAGATGGTACAGTATCAGAGTGTCAAAACTAACATAATGGGGTACAGTAAATTTTCAAGGGGTAAAAGTTTTGCAGGTTATGCAGCTGCAGACAGCAGAGGAAGTAAGTCTAGCAAAAGAATGTCTCAGTTCGAGTTGGTTGAAACTTAACAGGGACAGTTATCTACCTAGCAAAAGAATGTCTAACATATGTGTAAGTAAACTGTCCAATCATTAAGGTAGTAATGGGTATTCTCACCTCAGTTCAAGTTGGTCGAAACTGAGGTGTGTGCAGAGAAACTGTCTGGGCTAAGAGTCAAGCATTACATAATATGAGTATGCTGTAAGGGAAACGGATACAACCTCCAACAAAAAGTGTCAGAAAACTTCAGTCAGGGTATGTGTACAGATGATGGAGGTGAAAGACAGGACAAAGAAGAAACATCTAAAAGGAATAGTATGGAATGGAGTGTCTTTGGAGCACTCACCAATAGCCAATCAGATGATAGGTTGAAAGCCTAAACAGGGAGCAACCCTGTGCTGTACCATGTAGTACAGTAACTGCACTGTGCCTAGACTGGCCCATTGACCCAAAAGGAAGGTGACCCCTAGGCAAAGGGAGGATGTCACCTGACTGAGAGACACCTGTCATGTGGTGGTCCAAACAGAGTCCAACAGGGTCCAACAGAGGGTTGGGCAGAAACATGCCATACAATTGCTAGAGCAAGCAGGTGGGTGTGGAGTGGAGCAGAAAGGGGCCATCAACATGGAGAGGGGTCAGTAGTGACACAAGGCAGAGGCATGGGTGTGACACCAGCCCCCAATGTATATCTGATAATCCAACTGAGACCAAGCTGAGTGAGTCAAAGTCAAGATGAATGAAAAATCCACAGGCTACCCACTTATAGATCTCCTTCAAATCACTTCATAAACTAGTCAACATCTTCATTGGTGAATTGCAGGAATTCACTGGGATATTTGAAGAAGGCCACAATGCCCTTGGGAAAGCTCTCAAATTGAGACTGAGTCCTGACATTGGAGATCCTCCTCTAAAACAAGTCTGCAGGTGGAAGAGGATAGTGGATCTGCATGACATACCAAGTAAAAACACAGGTAACCAGTTTCAGTGGTAATGTTCACATCTCAGCAAGGGGGTACTTTGGCAGGAGACAGGCATAGTGGACACATGTCTCTCAGCTGGTGGTGGTGAACCTGTACAGAAAACAGATGAGGACTACAATGAAAAGTACTGGAACACTATCCAGGAAGGGTCAAGGCAGGAGCAGACAGTGTGAAACATCTCAGGAGATTCATTTAGGGTGTCCAAATTGCACCAACAGAAGGCTTGTAATGGTGGGCACAAATTGTCCCCTACTTGCATGACTGAAGGTCCACAACTGTGAGCACACACTGACTGCCCATAGGTGGTATGCAGTCCCTTCAAGGAATCCACTTGTGTGCATGCTCACTATCTGGGCTTCATCACTGGAATGCATTGCTTATGCCATGTCATTAGTTTTGACCATGGTTAATCAGCGGCAGAAATGTTCAAAGTTACATTGTCATATACTTGACTATAAGATGAATGAAAGCATTATTTTTGTACATAGCCACTGTACACTAAAACACTGTAATGGCAGAGTAAGAATACACTAAGTTAGACACACTTCAACTATAAGAGGTGAGCCCAGTAATGGATTATAAGTCTCATGGCAAGACATGAAGAATCATGTGAGCACTTGTGTTGAGGTAGTATTACCATTTAGTGTGTAGAAGAGGGCTGTAGGCAGCATCAGTAGTGACTCAACTACTGAGGGAACAGTACCAAAATGTACTCTAAGTGTGCACTCAAAGTCTTTATGTAATCAGCCACAAAGCATTTGTCATTTGTCATTGCTATCAACCCATTTGTCATTTGACATGTTTCAGAAGCCAGAGCACAAAGCAAAATTTGGAATCACCACAATTTAACACACCCACTGCAAAGGCCTTTTGTAATTTTTTCCTTTGTCCCAACCTTTACTTCCACTACCTGGTCTGACCAACACTCTTTTATCCATGATAATATAATGCATGTTCCTTCTGTTTTTGTAGACATCTTTTTTTAAGAAAAATTATGATATATCTCCTTGAAAAATACTATATATTTCTGCTAAAAGATTGTTATATGTCATTTAGATGTTTCCAGGAGAAAAAGCTTTGATGTTTTGCTCACTATACTGATTGAGAATATGTCAGTGTTTCTTACATGCTCTTGCAGAAAATGAACATAATTTCCACTGGATATTTTGGAGAAAAAAACACCATGATTCCTCAGTGTTTTGTCAAATGATACATTTTGTGATCCTTGGAGTATCCTGTACATGAATCACTGGCTATTATACCCACAAATACATAAAGGAAATGGAAGAAACAGACAATGTATTTCACTGGATATTGTGTAAAAGAAAATCCAGGAAATTGAGTCAAAATGTTTAAACTGAAGGACATGGATGATATCATCCATTCATGTTTATGGACAGAGCAGAAAAAAAAAATAAGACATTGTTTTAGTTTGTTTTTTTAAATAATACTGATAATAAAATAGTATCTCTTCCTTGAATTTTTTCAACATGTTTTTTCAGGAAAAATTGTGCAATGCTTGCAGTGTATGAAGGAATGCCTTCACAGCTCGCACCTAGTCATTGTGACTCGATGTGCCAGCACTTTCCTGTTTATGCATTTGATCAGAGACTGCCCACATTCCTGTTTACCTCTGTTTTTGGTATGCTTTGGTACTATTCCCTCAGTAGTTGAGTCACTACTGAGGGTAAGCCTACTATTTACTTAGTACCTTCATACTTACTGATAGCCTGTAGCTGCCTACAGGTACATCTAATATATAGTAGTTGAGTCACTACTGAGGCTGCCTACAGCCATTTTCTACAACAAGATGGCAGGTAGAGGCTCCAGGTCAAAAGGGCAGCCACTGCCCATGATGTCAAGCTCTGAGCCTCAAGTGAAGTTGTGTGCTGCATGGACTCAGGTGGATGTTGAGATACTACTTGATTATGCAAAGGAGATCTGATACAAGGCAGGTCATTGTATGGCCTTTCAAGAAGGTCATTTCAATGACCTATTGCCCTTGCCTCCTGTCCAACCCAATGGCCATTGCAAGACTGCAAAAAACTGCCATGACAAGTGGGAAAGCATATGTTGCCTATCTCTTTCTCATCAGTAACTACTCATTTGTTCAAAGCTGAAATGAGAATACTATGTGGCTGCAACCATCACCAGTGGATCAGGACTTGCATATTCAACAGAGAGAGGTGGGAATGTTGTAACTGAGGCAGGACAGCTTGTCATGGATGAGCTTAATGAGGTGCATCTGGGTTTTCATCACAGTACAAAGCATTTCTAGCTATTCACTAGACTCAACCTGAAGCTGCCCAGTCCCAAAACAAAGGGTTCAAATATTGGGATCAGATGCAGCAGTTTATGCCTTGTGACAAGGCGAGGGGTGCTAATGCTCACCATGCAGCTGGCTCTTGAACATTTACTCAGTCTTCTCAGGCTTCTGTGGTGCCATCTTCCAGTTCCCACATGCCATCCAGCTTGCAGCATCTGCCATCATCTGCACAGCCCCTGCACACCACCTTTGTGCCATATCAACCCAAGTCTCAAACACCATATGTTCCCTGAGTCTCACCCACTTCTGTTGTACCACCTACATCTCTACCCATCCCTACTGGCCCTTGTAACCTTTCCCCCTCATCTATCCCTATTTCACTGCCATCATCCACAATGATGTCAGTTGATTTGTCTATCAAGCCCTCCTCCAGCATGTCATCCTGCAGCATAAAGCATAAGAGCAACACTACCAGCCAGCTGGACTCTGCATCAACTGTGACCTCAAGTGCTCAGGCAAGCAGTGGTTCATGGAAGTGACATACCCAGGTAGCCATCCTCAAGGATGCAATTCAAGATCTCATGGTGAGTGTGGGTGATACCAATGACAATATGATTACAGTAATCTCAGGAAACAAGGAATGAAAATTTAATGAAGTCTGTGTGATGATGTATGAACTTGAGAAGAACCTGTCACTGATGAACCTCACTTTCTTGCAGATGTTATTTGAAGAGAAGCCATCATTTATGATGGGCTACAAGAATGCTGCTGCTCACTTGTCAGAATTTAGGATGTTGTGGGTCAAGGTTAGGCTTGAGCCAATTGGCTGCAGTGTCCCAGAGTATATGATCTAGGGAGAATACTTATGCTGTACATGTACTTTTTGTTTCATGTCATAAGATATCTGCATGATATGTACCTTTCAATCCACTGCAATCAATATCTCCAAATTTGCATGAAGCAAGGCATTCAGAAGAATGTGCAATTTTCATGTAAGACATATGGTAAATGTGTCAAGTTCAGGCCTACTCCAACAATCCCCAATGCTCACAGAGGCCATGGGGAGTGTACAAAGATAGACTGACATGGGCCAACACTGGGCTGATGTGGGCCAACAAAGAGCAACAAGGGCTGAAGGGTGGCTGACATGTGCAAGAGGTTCAGGGAGAGGGCATCAGGTTCAGCTCATGCACTGCTCCCTTGTACAAGCCCAGCCCTCAGATGTCAGACAGAGAGAGAAGTCAGGGGGAGTCCAACAGGAGACAGAGAAGGCCAGTCAAGGACTGCAGAGAAGGGGGAACTAAATCAATATTTGTACTGAGGAGACACTGCTGAGCGCAGCAGGCTTATATACAGCAAGCATGCCATCAAGGCAGTACAGTATCAGGACATCAGAACTAACATACAGAGTACAGTAAATTTTCAAGGGGCAGAAATGTCAGAAAACTTCAGTCAGAGAATGGTACATATGATGGAGGTGAACCTTGGGACAAAGGAGGAACATCCAAAAAGGAATGGTACAGAAAGAAAGGCTTTGGAGCACTCACTGATAGCCAATCAGAAGGTAGGCTGAAAGCCTAAACAAGCAGTGACCCTGCACCATGCCTAGACTGGCCCATTGACCCAAAAGGAAAGTGACCTCTGAGAGGGTGGGAGATGTCACCTGACCAAGGAGCAACAATCACATGGTGGGGCCAACAAGGGCTGACAGTGCCTGACAGAGGAGAGGGCAGTAACATGCTGTACAAGTACCAGCACAAGTGGACAGGTGTGGAGCAGAGGAGGGCCAATAACCCAGAGAGGGCCAGAATGGAGGCATGGGCATGACAAAATGCAGTAAATAAAATAAAATAAAAAAACATCAGGTACTATGTCAATCTAGCTGTTCAATGATATGAGGCAGCCCTCATCTCTCATGCTCAGCACAATAATCTCCCCACATATGTGCTGCAATTGTGTCACACAACAAATTCATCTGCCTGTGTGATTCAGCATTCAGCAGAACATTTGAAAGTTACTGATGTCATCTTCTTCAGGTGACAGGAACAGCCCACTATCTTCATCAGCCATATTGAGGTCTGGTATGTCAACATTGTCAGGATCATTGAGGCAGATTATATTATGTACACAACACACAGTGGCAGGCAGGCAAGACCGGATTGTCATGTTGTACTCAGTAGGAAGAACAAGGGCACAGAAATGTCACTTGATAATCCTGAAGTTGCACTTGATATCACTCCAAAGCATGGCATGACAGAGATCGAAAAGTTCCTTCCTGTTCTTGGGACTGTGGGCAAATGAACAAGAATCAAATGTAAAGTGGTAACAGTACTCACAATAAGCTCACTCATCCCCACTCTGCTAAATGACACCATTGACCACAGTATGGTATGAGTAATTGCAGCATTGAAGGAAATCCTGCACTGCCAAGATAGTAGCAGCCATGGGGGATTGTGAAGTCCTGCAAGTGGGCATTATGATAGACTGTAGCATCAGCAGCTGATCCTTCCCAGCCCCTGAGGACATATGTGATAATACCATCAAAAGAACATGTGACAAGGTGGTTTTGAGACAAAAAACCTTTGCAATTGCACATAAGATCCCATTCACTGGCTGACAGCACACATGCAATATGCATGCTGTCAATGGCACCTATCACATCCTTGAAGTACAGAAAAAAATTTGGATTATAAGTGATGTGACTAGGAGTTGGAAGGTCAGCTCTCAGAAGGTGAACATGTGTGGTATAGATGGGACCCTGTGAGAAGGCATTGACCATTTGCTTGAAGTATCTGCATCTGAGATGTTATTTGGATAAATGCAAAGGCTTTTGTCAAGGACTCACCATGATATGGTCTTGGTCAAATGCTGAAATTGCTCACTAATATGCCACACAGATAAGCCTGTCACCATTCCATACAAAAAAATTGAGAGCTGCTCTTCTAATGTGAGATGTCTTGAATCCTGGAAATCCACTTCCTGAAGAAGAGACATAAGCTTGAGGAAGATGTGCTTGTGGATGCTGAGCTCATTTCTGATCCTTTTTGGATGCCCATTAAGTAGTTCATCTACCCATTCCCAGCCTGAAAGGGCAGATGTATGATAGGGTTTGTGAGTAGAACTCTGAATGATGGTGATTGTGGCCTTGCATATTGTGATTGCAGCTGCAACTGTTCTGTTATTCTGAATCTGCTGTGTGATTAAAATTTTCTGGATTATTTTACTTGAGGTATCACTGTTGGATTCTTCATCATCATTCTCAATCTCCTCTTTCTCCATGGCAGGGTGATTTTCAGCCATTGTAATAGCCAAGTGTATGTCAATAGCCACTGCACAGCTGATTGTCAACTTTAGAAGTCCACCAGAAGGTCATGGGTCGATGTGCACTTATCAATTGCCTTATGGCTAACCAGAACCAATAGGGAGGGAATAGGCAAGCAAGGGTATGAGCCTGGCAGACCTCTTCCTAGTATATCTGATAGTGGTATGGAGACATGTTGGACAGGGACACCCTTGATATCCTGCAGTCACAAAACAAGCTTGACTTGTCAAGGTGCAGGCTGGGATTATTACAAGGTCTTAGTCGACCAGAATGAATCCTGCTATATGACAAGGAGACATCAGGATCAGACTGAGAGTAAAGGAGGATTTATAGGAGTTAAGCCTTCTACCTTTATGAGGTAGGATACTTGGTAGAGTAAAGTACAAGGAGACCTGGCTGCATCTGTGAGGTCTTTTATACCTCACAGGCAGTTGGCTCATGTAATGTACTTACTACTTGACAAAGTAAAGGTAAGCAAGAAGGCAGGGATCTTTCCTATCAAACACATAAACAAAAGGATCCAGGACTGCACCAGCATGATGAGTCACATTGACTTGGCATGATGTACAAAGGCATTCCTTTGTACATTGGATACAGTGTGATGTGATGTGTCAAGGTCACATGCATGAGAATTCAAATGATAAAGTAAAGAAGACAATGATCCTGATCAGGATCTTGCTTCGCATAGGAAATGAAAAGCAAGGTAAAACTGTAAAAGGAAACATATCATAAGCATACCATGTACTGTAAAGTAAAGTCCACAGACTTGTCCCTGGGGGGACAGAGGTCAGTAAGTGAGGCACTAGCCAGAGCATGGGAACAGGAATGACAACAGCAGTTGCAAAAGCACAAGGCAGCAGTGGGGTGAAAAAGGCAACAGGGAACAGAACAGTGCAACAAAGCCTGTGGCAAACCTACTACTGTTCAGGCCCTAAGGCTAAAGACTACTACCTTTGTGCAAAATTTTTGGTCACACACAACAAAGCCAAGGGACTTCTCCTCTGTTCAAAATGCTGGTATTGTGTAGTAGATACTGGCATCCCATATAATGAACTCCAAGGTAGTTGAATGTTCCATACCATAGTAGACTATTCTAGAATAATATTCTCACACAGTATAAATACCCAAGCCAATAGGGTGAGGAATAGCAAAAAATATCTTATCACAACTACATGATCAAGCTCATATCCAACAGGTTATGAGCCCTGGCTCGATGCTATAAAAACAAACCTCTACCAAACTTATTGTTATCTAACCAAAACCTCGCATCACTATGCCAGAAAGCAACAAAGACTTTGTCAATGTCACAACACCTGCAAACAACACTAGTGGAGCTGGCAATAGGGTATGAAACCTTGGCGCCATCTCCTCATACAAAGTAGATACACTTACAGATAATAATTGGCATGCATGGCAAATTCAAATGCAGATATTCCTATGCCTGCACAAAGTCTTTAAGTATGCTGAGGGGAGCTGCCCAAAGCCAGAGGAGGACTTTGCTAGTAGTGCTGAAATAGCAGCATGGGAAGAAGAAGATCTAATTGTGCAAACCCTCATACTGACTAATATTGATGATCAACAAATCAACCATGTCATGCATGCTGAAACAGTGGCTCAGATGTGGGAAAATTTGAAAATGGCTCATCAGACACATGGCATTCAGACTGCTCTCATTGCAAAGAGGGAACTACTGAATGCTAAGTGTCCCAAGGGAGAAGATATTGCAGCACACATTGATAAACTCAAATGCATGTGGAACGATCTGTCAGCTATGGGGAAACCAGTCCTGGACAACAAGTTTAAAGATATTCTATTATTAAACATGCCAGAGTCCTGGACAACATTTACCACATCATACATGGCAGGCTGGATTGCTGGAAAGGGAGTTGACTCAGTCACAGTCAAAGAACTTACAGCAGTACTAGTAGACAAGTATAAGCACAGGCAGGGCACACCACAAGAACAGATGTTATTTACTCAAAGGAAAGTGAATAACAAGTGGAAGAAACCTACAAAAGTCTGCAGCATATGTGCACAGGATAATCACACTACTGACAAATGCTGACATAAGGGGAAACCCAAATGTGGCTACTGTCAAAAATTAGGTCACACAGATGATGACTGCTGGAAAAAGAATGGCAGGCCACCTAAAAAGGTTAAATCTGGACAGGCTAATTTTGCCTCAATCACAGAATTGCCTACATGTGACACACAGGATGACAAGCAGGTATTACATGCAGATGGGAAAAGGACATCTGACAGTAGTAATACTAGTACATATGATGCATTCAGTGTATCATACAAAGGAATAGATGAGCACATTGAATGGTATATGTGGGTAGCTGACTCAGGGAGTATGGCACACATAGCAAAGGATAAAATAATATTTAGGGATATGGTCCCTATACAAAAGGTGATCCAGGGTATCAGAGATCACATAATCACAGCATATGGAGTTGGGACAGTCATACTACAGGCATGCATAGGTAATAGAACTTCCATCATCACATTGTGGAATGTACTATATGCCCCCAATGCTGTACATAATTTAATTTCATTAACACACCTTGATAGAGAAGGTGGCTCCTCAGCCTCCAGGGGAGGAGAAATGAAATTGTATGATCAAAAAATAATGTATTTGCCATAGCTAGTATACATGAAGGAATATACAAACTATGCATCCACAAACATGAACTGGCAGAGTGTGTGTACCAGGTGAGAACCTGGGATGACTGGCACCAGCAGTTTGGACACATCAGAGTCAAGGGACTCCAATGTCTCCAGAAAGAACAGTTAGTAGATGGACTTACCATAATGCCATCCCCAATTGTTGATTGTCCAGCATGTATAGAGGCTAAGCAGACTAGGATACCATTTCCAGAGAAATCTGCACCAAGAACCACACAACTGGGTGAAATGATTCACACCAACATGTGGGCTCCAGCTTGGACAGAAGCCCTAAGTGGGCATGTGCACTGGTACATATCCCTTATCAATGATGCAACTCAATATTGCGAAGTCCAATTCCTGGTCACCAAGGGGGAAGTGTCAAGTAAGCTGAAAGAATATCTTACCTACCTAGAATGCCAACTAGGACATCAGACGAAAGTTGTGCATGCTGATAATGGAAAAGAATACATCAATAACAAACTACTTACCTGGTGTCATGATACAGGAATTGACCTCCAGGTCACTGTGCTGTATTCACCAGCACCAAATGGGATTGCCAAACATTTTAATTGAACACTGGGTGAATTGGCTTGCACCATGAGGATTGCAGGAAAGGTCCCTACATTCCTCTGGCCTGAAGCAATCACCCATGCAGCATACATATGAAACCGCTTGCATACCAGGGCACTGGCTGGAATGACACCTTATGAAAAATGGACAGGACGCCACCCTGATGTCTCGCATTTCCAGGAGTTTGGCTGTGCAGTATGGATAATGAATGAAGGTGTCAGTACTAACAAACTTAATGCAAAATCCACTCGACTTACCTTCATTGGGTTCCTGGATGGACCATGTGCTGTCCATTTCTATGATGCTCACATGAGATCCATAAAGACTTCCCATAACTTTCAGTTTCTGAAAGATCCAGTCAGTACACCCAATGTTCCATTCACCTTGACAGATGGTATGCCATGCAAGGGGGAGCTGGAGCCCAGGAATGTGGCTGATGAGGATGTGCAGGATACCGAGAATAGTAAAGACAAAGCTAAAAGAGATCAAGAATGCATCAGTAAACAAAAATGAACAGATGAGGACAGCAGCACTCACCAAAGAAAAAGCAGTAGGCCCAAGGTAGTCAAGGACTACTGGGCACTTAATGATCCTATGCCAGAGTTGTCAGAAAATGAGGAAGATGACTCACCAGATTCATTTTGAGACCCTGATGAGGGAGGACTCAAAAATAACCCTGCAAAACAAACAGTGTTAGTGTATGCAGCACTAAATGAAAGTGGTGCCTTACCTGACAACCCAAGAACACTGAAAGAAGCATGTGACTCACCCAAATGGCTAGAGTGGGAAAGAGCTGTCAAGGCAGAAATAGATCAGCTGCACCAAATGGGGACATGGGAACTAACAGACTTACCAAAGGGTAGGATACCAGTATCCAACAAATGGGTCCTCATTCAGAAGTACAGCAAGGAAGGAAAGTTAGAAAAAAATAAAGCATGCTTAGTAGCGAAAGGGTACTCACAGATACCAGGAATGGACTACACAGATACCTTCTCACTGGTAGTGAGGCTAGAAACAATAAGGGCAATATTAGCACTGGCAGTTTCCCAGGACTGGGAAATACAACAAATGGACATAAAGGGGGCTTACCTAAATGGAACACTAAAAGAAGAAGTCTATATGAAACAGCCCAAAGGCTTCGAAGACAGTACACAATGCGTGTGCTGGCTAATAAAGACACTGTATGGGCTGAAGCAATCCAGAAGAGAGTGGAACCTCAAGTTAAATAGACAGTTAGTATGAGGTGGATTCAAACACCTATGGTCAGATCCCTGTGCATATGTCTGATGGATGGCAGAGGGAATAGGAATCATCACAGTATGGGTTGATGATCTCCTACTGTTCACATTGTGACAGGGGCTTATGACATCATTAAAAGCACAACTGCAATCTATGTTTGAGGTTACCAACCTCAGAGACCCAAAGAAGATTGTTGGTATAGAAATCACACAAGACTGGGCCAAAGGTACTTTATTAATAAGTCAAAACCAGTACATAGAGTCTATACTATGGGCGCAGGGATTAGAGAGTGCAAACAGTGTGAAAACACCTGTGGACACAAAGGGTCAGATGTTCCCAGAAGAGGAATGGGGAGAAGCAACTAACCAAAATAAGTATGCTTCTCTGATTGGATCTTTAATGCATGTCATGGTTGCCACATGGCCTGACATGGCCTACACTGTAAATAGATTGGCCTCATTTACAGCAAACCCAGACTTAAGGCATTGGGTTGTGGCCAAAAGAATATTGAGGTACCTACAAGGGACAAAAGACTACAGTATATTGTATAGTGCAAAGAAGGACAGTACTACTACCCAGCTATTCCAAGGGTATGTAGATGCAAGCTTTGCCAATACTGAAGACTGCACATCTATCATGGGCTATGTATTCTTAGCTCAAGGGGGAGCCATTGTATGGGGCTCAAAGAAGCAAACCTTAATTGCACTGTCAACAACTGAAGCGGAATATGCTGCACTGGCTAAAAGTACTTGAGAATGCATATGGCTAAGGAAACTATATGCAGAACTAGGGTACAGGCAAAAAGAACCGACTAAGATAATGACAGATAGTGAGGGAGTGTGAGCCTTAGCATATAATCCCCAGTTTCACACCCAAATGAAGCACTTTGACATATCTCATCATTACACGCATGAGAAGATTGACCAAAAGAAGGTTGAAATTTGTCATTGTTCTGATAGATATCAAACAGCTGATATATTTACTAAAGCACTACCTAGAGACAAGCACAAGAGGTATACCCAAGAGATGGGTATGACCCCAGCTTGAGGGGGAGTGTTGGTATCACATAGTAGATACTGGCATCCCATATAATGAACTCCAAGGTAGTTGAATGTTCCATACCATAGTAGACTATTCTAGAATAATATTCTCACACAGTATAAATACCCAAGCCAATAGGGCAAAAAATAGCAAAAAATATCTTATCACAACTACATGATCAAGCTCATATCCAACACAAAAGACTCCTTTTAGCATAATGAATCAAATGGCCAGGCAGAATCTTGATTGAGTCAAATAGTGTTGTGCTTGGCCCAGCCTCAGGCTGTGAAGCTGTTGGACCAAGCCTTATTTGGGCCAGGCCAAGCCCAGCCCTGAGGTTGGCCTGTGGGGGCTCCAGGCCCAGCCTGAGATTTGTAAGGCCCAAGCCAAGCTGCAGAGCCAGGGCTTTAGGGGCATTAGCAGCAATCACTGGTAGCTGTACAGTACATACATATTTGGCAACCGAAGCACAGTCAAGGTTCACCCTGACTATTACCACCAACTGCTTAAACTGAAATTGCAGCATGTCTGACATCACTAATGCCACCAACAGTGATAAAGGAGTTTGCAACTGGAGGGAAACTTCTGGAAACCCTTTCCACAGTGCAAGGTTGATCTGAAGGGCCCTACACTGGCAGAACTAGATGATGGAAGAGTGGGCTGCCAGAGGCTACCACTCAGTGGATGCCTGTACTTTTCCATTTGAAAGGGGTTGCATGAGTGGGATCCATCAATGGAGTCATGGCTATGCTCTTCCTCCACCTTGTAGGTATTGCACAGAGGATCTGGGGTCAAAGGAAGGGCGAAGGCTGAGCACTTGCCTTTAGAGTTCAGTTGAAGCTTTGGACTTGAGAGTACTAAGAGAGTAGTTCTGAAATGAGAACAAATATAAGAGATGAGCTCATTACATCCTGTGGTCTATCCTACAGGGTATATATATGTGAGTGGTGTGCACAGACCAGGTAGACTAGCACCACGATAAGAACTACCATAATTGTAAGTAAGAGGACCTTCCATATAGGTACTACTCTGTCTTTCTACTAGGAACATGTTATCCGGTTATCCGGTAGAAGAGAACACTGTAGAATAGTATGGAACAACTATTCTTAGAATAACAATCACATGTAAGTGATAATAGCTGGTAATAGTTTCAACAGTAGGGTGCCATATGCCTCCCCACATCCATTGGCATGGTTATCCATAGTTTATGGGAAAATTAAATTACTTGCCTCTTTGCAGGCCAATTATCCATGCTTGACCTGCTGGACGAGGGTATAAACATCTTAACCAGTCTCCAAGAAGCTGCCCTGTCACTTGCCAAGTGCTACAGACAGTGATACTGAGCTGAATCCACCGTTTCATGAGAGCTGTGCAGTGTGCCATACTACTGTGTGCCTAGTGACATTGATGTGAACTGGATGAATGAATACAAGGCCCACCTCGCTTCGCTCCAGCAGTCTTTCTTGCTTGAGTTCTCACAGATACATATTGTAATATTCATAATATAATTACAGCAGTAGTTCATGGAACGTCACATTTGTAGTTGTACCCTCGTCGTCACTAAGCAGAATGCATGTGTTACTCCATCAGCAGACATGGGAAATGGCAGTGTATAACTGGCCATGTGAGAATACTGGTTTCGTAAGGTCAATGCCAACAGCGTCCAGCATTAGTCCTTGACAGCTATTGAAGGTCGTCGCGTATGCGGGCATGAGGGGGAATTGTTGTCATAGTAGGGTGTGGCCAGAGGGGAGTATGGAGTTGAATGTGATATGTGGTATTAGGATTTCTTCTGTGGGCTGGCATTCATTTTCATTTTGTAGAGTCTTTACTGCTATTATCCGCTGACCTACAGAGGTGACAACAACTCTGGAATTCTTCATGAGTCCCTGGTTGAGAGAGAAGTTGTGGATGAGGCAGTAAATGCCACCTATGTAGATGCATAGGGAATGTGGCAGCAGTCCCATTGGTGTGTGTCGGGCTATGTAGTCGAGTACACTTTGGGGTGGTGGGAGTCCCACATCTTCAGCCTCCATGAGTGAGTCTGCAGCTAGATATGTGCATTTGTCACCATGAAGACCTTGTAGTATCCTTGTGTTGTACGAATCAATTTGCTGGTTTGTAGGACATAGGATTGCACATCATAGGCACTGTTGTGGATATGCTAGGACATTGTCCGAGAAGACAAATTCGGTGAGTTCATTGGTGTCGGTGACCCTTTCAAATAGAGCAATAGATATTTGGGGTCCTGCACCATTGCCTATGGCATCTACAAATTTCATCAGCATAGGGTCCTCCACATTGCAGATGGCCATTGTCAAGTGGCTGATGGAGAAATTTTGCCACAAAGGAGACGAATGAATTGATGCATCCACAACCTGTTGCTGGGAACCACCTTGTACCACAGGACATGTTTGTCAGAAGTCTCCCAGTAGTATCATGGTCTTCCCCCTGAACGGTAGGTCATTCTTCATTATCTTCTGACATATGTCATTGATACACACTAGAACAGCGCAATTAGCCATTGGGGCTTCGTCCCACATGATGAGCGATGTTTCTTTGATTAACTCAGTGTGGCTGGAGTTTTGTCCTATTGTGGATTGGAGGAATTTGTTGTTTTCATTTATGGGGACCTTTTTGCATTGCTTTATGTGTGGTTAGTCTGCACAGTGAGGAGACAAACCTTGAATGTAGAGTGTGTCATCCTTCCCCCCAGATACAGTAACACAGTGGAGGCAGCTGTTGCTGTGGGAAGAACGATGTGTTGTAGTGAACGTAGTTTGCTACAAATAGTGTTCACCAGGAAAGTTTTTCCCCTACCAGCCTTTCCATCAATGAAAACCTGCAGCGGGGTACGCATTACTGCGGCTTCTATAATAGTGTCGAAGATTTGTCGTTGTTTGTGTGTCATCAGTATGTATGCACTGCAAGCATTGTTGTCGTGCTGCATAATGTCGGAAGACCACTTGCATCGTTTGTGTATGACCTTGATGGATGGGCAGGTACATTGGGGCAGCCCAAAGTCACTCATATTTCTGCCATGTTCTTTGAGTATGTTGCCAACAGTTTTTAGTGTGAGTTCATGTGTGGTGTGTTCCTCATTCCTGTGGGAGGTGAGGAAATCCAGCAACAGGTCATGTCTGAATCTTTCCCACAGGTCCAGCAGCTTTGGTTCGCAGTCATTAACCAAGAGATGGACGAAGAGGTGTCGCAGTTGGTGTGGGGTGTACAGCATTTGGGTGGCTTCCTCCATAGCATAGTGTGCCTTGCCATGTTCACCAAAGACTCCGAGTGCTGCTGCAGCTTCTTGGTATGTGGTGTAGTGATGCTGGTGGGCACACAATGCATCGTCAAAGGAGAGGATGGGACGGTTCTGTAATATGGCACATAGGTAGAACAGTTCTCCCTGCGACGGACGAACCAGTTCTATTTGACAGACGTGTCGATGTCTTGTGTTTCAAAGAACTACATGCATCTGGGGGCTTCCACTTGTTGTCATTTGCTCTTGGAAGTATGGATGCATTGTGGGCAGCTGAGAAGTCAGACAAAAAGCATGAAGTACTCTAGGTACATGAGATCTTGGAAACTTTGTATTTCTCCCTTGTTGTCACAGAAGTTTCCATCCAGCCTCATGAAGTACCACTGTAGGAGCAATAGGGTGCTCTGGGGTCCAGAGGCACCATAATATTGATAACGCGAGTGGGAGTAGGTAGGTGGATAGGCAGGGTGGTAATGGCAGGTTCTTTCTGGGTGATGTGGTAGCTGGGAATTCACCACGCGGCCTCCCCTGCAGAAAGGTATCAACTGTTCCAGTAGTCTTCTATCTCATCGACGACATCCTCTTCATTGTCATCTGAGACATGCAGACTGTAGCAGGCATGGTCAGGTCCTAGTGTGGTTCAGGATTCCATGGTTTCAGGAAACTTCCTCATGCACCTTTATGGATGTACTTGAGTAGGTATTGGAATATGTGAGACATCCCAGTGACTTCGAAATTGAGGTGGCAGTTGAATTTTCGTAAGAGTGGCAGACAGTGGGCTACGATCATTTTGTTGCCACTGTGCCGTTGTCGGTAGTGTACATGACCGTCCTCATCGATAGTAGTAGTAGGTTGTAGGGAGTGTGGGTAGCCGAAATGGCAGGTTTGAGATCCGTCCACTTTCACCAACTGACAGTATTGCAATGGTGGCTGGTTGGGGGAGGGGTGATTATGCATCATAAACATGCATACGAGTCACACATCTGAGGGATTATTGGGGACTTCTGCACTAACCACAGAGTCAATGTCGAATGGTGTCTCGCAGTTAGTAGAGTATTTTATCAGTATATGTGTGTGGGGAAGCCCCCACTTCTGGAACTCGATGCAGTGTATACAATATAGTACCTTCCCAGCACCAGGGAACATAGACTTGAGTGTCTGTAGGAGTAGGCATAACTTGCATTTGAATACATGGGCAACAATGATGGGAATGTCAGAGAACATCTGGCCATCTCGAAGTTGTGATATGATGTCGGGCCACACACCATTGCACGTCATTGTGATGAAAAACATGGGGTTCCCTAGTGCAGCAGCCACTGCAAGTGAATCGCCTATCTGTTCTGTGGCCCATTGTTGAGATCCAAGAAAGGAGGCAGGCAGGTAAATGTTCTCCAATGGTGGAAGATCTTCGGAACCCATAAGTTGTGCGTCCTCATGATGAATACATTCTTGATTATGGCGGATGAAATTTAGGTGAGTTTCGAGATTACAGCTGAACATGTCTACGACATACTCATTTGTGAGGCACCTGAAGATTTGGAACCTTGGCTCGCAGAGTATGTGCACACAGTAATGCCAAAGCTGCATCATAGCCTGGTCATATCCTGCATCCATAATAAGGTCCCCTCCTAATGTGTTGGAAGGATGTACGAGGCCCCAGCCTAGGGTACCATGTGGGAATAACAGCGGGTATGACAGAGGTTCCCAGAGTTGACTGATGGTTGGAACATACTGCATGCAACTGGACTGGCAACTGATAATGAGATGGTGTGCTTTGTTCTGGGAGGATGAAGTGTTATCATACAACATCAGTGCAGCGACTTCATTTGCACCCGTGTCTTTGAGTATCATTTCTGCAGATGGGAACTCTTCTGAAAATGAATGGAAGTGATGTAGAGCACTGACGAAGGGATTAACGAGGGAAAGCGCCCAATGCACAGACTCAATCCAACCATCAGGTAGCATTGCTGCCCACTGCGTGTGGGGAACATTTTGCATGAAGCTGTCAAAAAGTAGCCGTCGTATGGCGGAGTTGTTGTGAGTAGGATGTATGCAGTGGTAGACACGTCCCTGGATGGCCAAGAATGCAGGAAGTGTTACCTTGTCAGGGAATGGGTGCATTGTCTCAAGGGATGCAAATGAGAAGACGAGGTTGAGAATTCACGACAGGGAGGAGATCTGGGGGTGTTGCATGAGGTTTTGAATCTGTGGTGGAAGTGGCAGGAGTGCTGGAACATCATGAAGCCAGGACCCATTAGGACCGCAACAAAAGCCCACATGTTCCCCCATAAGCAAGGGAATGTGACAGTGGGGGCATTCATGTTGTCGTCCATTGCGAATGCCTCCCCATTTGAGTTGTGAGGACAAAGAGGAACTCATGTACCACAATGAGGTATGTCGTGATGTCATCTACGAAAAAATGTAAACATGATGCCTTCCACATAACTGCCCTCTTCATACCTTCGTTGATGACAACTTGAAGTTGGAGGTTACTGAGGATACATCCTCACAAACATATAATGATGACTTGCAATGATGGATGTATGCATTGTCATAGATGGTAGTCATCAGCTGGGGTGCAAGATCGATCAGTGGTGGTTCTGTGTTTTCATACAGAGGCCGCAGACATAAGATCAATCAATGTCGCCCGTTGCAAGTCTCCGCTGTGCATACAATCAGAATGTCGATGGATGGGAAAGATACAGTCATACCAGATATGCATACCACGGGCAGGGACTCCAGTTGGAAATCACCAATAAAGTGTCATTGCAGGTGTATGTTGTCTGTGCATATGATCAGAATGTCGACATATGAGAAAGATACAACCATACCAGATACATGTACTATGTGCAGGGACTCCAGTTGTAAATCACTGATAAGGTATCATTGCAGGCATATAACAAAAGCGGCTGTCAATCAGGGTGCAAGATCAGTCAGAAAGATTGAGCACTCATCAACGTCATTGCTGGACACGATCATGTTTTCATATGAAGGCTGCAGACGCAGGACTGACTGTACTGGTAGATATCGTTCACTGGAGACCAAAACATCGATTCACAGGGAGCTGTCAAACATGATGCTGACATACCAAATATGCATACTACAACTGAAGACTGTAGAAATGCTCTCACAGCAGGAAGAAATGTACTTCATCTTCAGGGGAACTAATATCAATGTCCTGACTGTCAGTGGTATGCTCTACTGCCAGACCTATATCTCGAAGGGGATGGGCAATACAGGGAGATGGATGTGTAACATGGCTACACCTGGCTGTAGCATGGGAGGAACATGTTGCAGTGAAGGAAGAACTGAATGAGAGATCAGGGACAGGTGGGTTACGAGCACCAAATAATTGTACCTATCTGCTGCTGTCATATGCTTGCACTTTCCAAGACTTGATATCTGGTCCACATTGGTGACAATACTCTTGACGTCAACAGTCATCCCACCACCAGACATCACATCTTTGATAAGGCCGAAGAACTGCACAAGGGAATTTCGGGGAAATGACAAAATGCAGTATGTGGGAAGGAGGTCGTCATCGAAGCTACATCTAATGTTAGTTTGAGTAAGATAGAGAGAGGAACAACTGTGGAAGAACATACATTAATTTTGAAGACATTTTGCTGTCCCATACATAGTCTGAACATACTACACATGCTGAGCTGTTATGGCCATCCAACGGTGTGGCGAAGGAGGATGCCATGTGACTGAGGCTGATGAGGAAGGGAGCTGTCCACTGGGGAAGAATGAATTCATAGGTGTCACACGAGGGATCTCCAGGTAAGGGAATGAAGAAAATCACCTCCAGAAGTGCTTGCTCGCAGGCGGCAGCGGAGGGTAGGTAGGCCTTGCCCACTACAAAGACCATGGTATGGTCAGGAACAACAGTGTCATCAAGCAAGCACCCCACAATAATCTGGGTTCGCAGAGAACCCCCCATCGAGGCATGAATGTTGGCATTGTAACACATATAAGCACTGTTGGACATTGATCCTACCTTGAGGGAGGGTACTTGACAGCCCCCAGAGACACAGAAAAACCCAAACATGACCAGAGACGACATGATGGACAATGAGCGAGTGTGGTGGATGGTGGGGCACAGATAACATATGAGACCACACAGCACATACACACACACACACACACACACACACACACACACACACACACACACACACACACACACGAAGATGTCATCGCTTACGCAAATACAATTTTCAAAGGGTAGATATGCTGGACGCGATACGATAACCAATTCGTATACTATGAAATTATGACCATCTTGCCTTGCCCCTACCCCTCGCAGCAGACAAAGCAGCCATACCTTTGATAGCGGTTTCATTCTGGGGTGTGACCGAGCATGACGACTTTTGGCTTTGATGCATTGTGGTAGTGGAAGATGCAGCCTCGCACTGATCATCGATGGGTGACACAACGGGAGAGGAGGGAAGTCCTTTGTCACCCTTTCCAACCTCAGCAGGTATCCAATCTCTTCAGAGCATGTAAGAACGCCAAGGCTGACAGTGAGAGACAAGCGTACCTTTCCTTGGGAGCAACGGCCACAAACTTGTGTTTCTTGGAGACAGGGGAGACCGAGGTACCAATGCTGGGTCTGGACTCCACACCGACGTTCAGGGCAATACTCTCCAACTCCATGTGAAGTCCCCCCGTCGACATGACATCACCAAACCGACCAACATAAAAAACAGTTGTATTCTGATTCGGGACTGGGGTTTTGCTCCACTGCAGACATGCAGAGTCGAACATGCAACTCTAGATACATATGTCAATACCACATAAAAGCAGTGCAGTACGACGTACCACACAGTAGAAACCATCTTCGTATCCCGTACATAGTCACTGGAGACAACATCAAACGCCTTAGACATGCCATCTGCAAGGGTCCTTGCAGGTGAAATTACAGACCCCAGGCCGACGATCATCGGATGGGGGAGATCGGGAATGCCAGATTCGTAGTTGTCAGAGGTGGGGTCACCTGGGACAGCCATGACACAGATACCCTTGAGGAGCACAGGGTCACGTGGGGTAGTCATAGGTACACAGACCTTAGCAGAAACGAAGGCTACCGTGTCGTCGGGAAGCGCCACATCGTTAAAAGGGCTGTAGACATGGAGCATTGCCAGGACAACAACACCGGAAGTACACTGGATAGTAGTCTTGTAGACACAGTGATACGTGGCGGTAGACGAACCAGCTCTGAAGGTCTTGACACGATCCCCATTGGTGAGCGCCAAAAAACCAAATACTACGGTGGCCGACATGGAGCACACCTGTTAGAGGCTAGGAGAGCTTATATAAGGGTACGAAAATCCAATAACGACAGGCGCAACGCCCTGTGACGTCAGGGCGCAATGTTGGTCGACATTGAGACAGCAACGCACGCCGGCATAGGAACGAAACATTCGGCCACGCCCACAACGACAGTACTGTACGAGGCCAGACGTGCGTTGCGCGGACACCCGGGAGGAGCAGAACCAAAAGTGGCAGAACACAAACAATCGTCCACAGATACGTGTCGTACGGATAATATAGTGGTGATGGTACATGTGTGTAGTGTTGACTCATGCCAAGCAGGCTTAGTCCTTGCAGTAAATGCGC
Organism: Pisolithus thermaeus; assembly: GCA_024663475.1. Lineage (NCBI taxonomy): Eukaryota > Fungi > Basidiomycota > Agaricomycetes > Boletales > Pisolithaceae > Pisolithus > Pisolithus thermaeus. The sequence goes on from JANFAF010000004.1 coordinate 742,796, forward strand.
CATCAAAGCGGAAGGAGTCGGCACTGCGTGGGTGCCCTTTACTTGGCAGACTGACGGAGCTTCACGCTCTCTCAGAGGCTCACTGACGACTGGCCATTCTGGAGATCCGTATCTCAGACCTCTTGATTCATGTCAGCGATCGTACCAAATCCAAGTTGTACTAGTCCAAGAAGCTCAGTTACCGTTGGGTCCCAACTACGATTGAACGTTCCAATTAATAACCGGCATGTTACCGCGTGACGGTGGAGTAAGCCCCTCACCTGGCGTACTACTCGTGGTGATCAGTCTTCTTCTGCAACGTGTGCAACATGCGCATGAGGGACACTGAACTAAGTATATGTAAATGTAATCCGACTCCGGCTGAACTTGTTCAGTGACTAATTCCTTACCTTCAACAGAGCGACTACTGTGTCATCATGGAGGCAAGAGACACTCTCCGTCAACTGGCAAAAGAGGCTAGCAAGTATGCCATTAATCTCGACGGGTGCATAGAACGAGACCAAACCTCATGCTTTCGTGGGGGTAATGCTGCTGTATTCCGCGGAACATTGTCTTCAGTTGGAACGACTGTGGCTATAAAGACTCTCCTTGGTGCCACGCAGGCTGAAACGAGAGTTATCAAGGTACTATTAACTGAAAGACTGCTATCTCTAATCTGATCACCACCCAGCGAGCACTTAAGGAGGCGCACATTCGGTCGAAGCTGGATCATCCAAACGTCCTACCCTTACTCGGAATAACTACCGACTTTGATCTCACATTGTCACTGGTGACTACATGGATGGAAAGGGGTAGCGCTCGCTCCTACGTCCAAAACCGACACAATGATCCGCGTCCACTTGTAAGTCGAAAGACACCTTTCCTCCGTCGCCTGACGTAGGTTCAGATTAGAGACATCGCTGAGGGGCTTCATTACCTGCACAGCCATCGGACGGGTGCAATAATCCATGGTGACTTGAAGGGGGCAAGTCTTTTCGTTAAGGAATTCAGTGGCTCAACTGATTGTCTATACGATAGGACAATGTCCTAATAGCCCAAGACGGTCGGGCTCTTCTTACAGATTTCGGACTTTCTGTTCATTTTAATTCAACCTTCACCATGACCGTAAACTCTCCGTGTGGTGGTTCCTTGTACTGGATGGCTCCAGAGTTGGTAGAGGCAGGGGGAGACATGCATGCAACAGTGGAAAGCGATATTTGGGCCTTTGGAATGACAGCATTAGTACGCCAGGTAGCCCTCCTACTGTTAGAAAGCTCGCTAATGTCGTTCAGGAACTTTTTACCCGCAAAGCACCGTACCATACGCTGAAGACAGTGACACGCATTCTATTTGGCATTCTAGCAGGGCCACCTGAACGGCCATCTGAAGAAGATACCTATTTTCGTATGACCGACGAATGGTGGGCGTTATGCTCACGTTGTTGGACGAGAGAGCCGTCTTCCCGCCTCAGTATGTCAGATTCTGTCAAATTGATGGAACAGGTCAGTATAAATGGTTTACAAGCCGTAGAAAACGAGTCAATGATACGGCTTCCCTAGCTTCTCACTGGTACGTGTGCGTGGTATTTTGCATTCTGTCAAACCTACAGAAACCATTTGTCTTCTTGGATTAGCTATTACCGTGTACGTTGTTTCTCCGGATATCATTGAAGTCGGCTTTGTTCACTCACTAACGAAACAATTCACAGTGAAGCGCCTCTTCAGACGTCCAGAATGGTTCGCGGTAGGGTGCCTTCCCAAATGTCCAGGCCTGCTCGAAACATCAGGAATAATAGTCAAGACATCATCATCGCGTGCGTCTGTCAGCCGCAGATGCCACTTGACTGTAATCCCATTTACTCCTTTACAGAATAATGGGTCCCGCGGGCTCAGGGAAGAGCAATGTGAGTAGAAACCCTTTTTACACCCGATCACTGAAATTAACCCTTGATAGTTCATCAACAAACTCACCGGAAGTAAGGAAGAACCCGGAGCAGGCAAACTCAGGTCTTGCACGCAAGACATCCGGGAGTTTATAGTGGACCTCTCTAATGCGAAGCGCTATTTGTTTGTGGACACACCGGGGTTCGACGATACTTACCGGTCAGATCGTGACATACTTCGAATTATCGCTGACTGGTTAGAAAGGAAGTAAGTACCGAGCTCGTGGACACGTGCATGTTACGCAAGTTGCTCACATCTATTGCCAAAAAAAGGTATCGGAAAGACGTCAAGCTTACAGGGATTATCTACGCACACCGCATCAGCGACAATCGTATGTCGGGCTCGGTGTGCAAGAATCTCGCCTTGTTCGGTCAGCTGTGTGGAGATGAAGCTGCACAGTGCGTGCGGTTGGTAACGACCATGTGGGACAATCAAAAGCCAGAGAATACAGAGATATGGCGGAAGAGGGTCTCGCAACTGGAAGGAACCTTTTGGAAACCTCTTATCAGTCTGGGGGCTCGTCATGAACAATTTTTCAATACACGGGAGTCAGCTTGGAATATTGTAAATGGATTAGTCCACACTCGTACCTCCTTGGCCCAGAGACAGTCGATGGACGCCACGGGGGAGTTGGACGAAGCAAGTACAGGAAAGGCTCTTCTGATCCAAGAAGAGATGGTAAAGGCGCAGAGGAAGTTGAACGAAACCAGTGTGGGAAGGGCACTCTACTGTCGATTCCAGATGGTATTGTCGGAGCAGAAGAAAACACTCAAGCAGCTTTTGGATGCACTTGCAGAAAAGGATCCGAACGCGGTAGAGCAATTGCAAGCAGAGTATAATAGGGCGGAAGCCGAGATGCAGAAGGTAATGAAAGATATGGAGGGGATGAAGATACCTCTCAGAAGACGGATTGCCTTGTTCTTCAGTGGGAAAAAGACTTACTCTGTGCGTGTTCGCATTGTAACTTACTGCTGGCATATGATGACTGGTGGATACCACAGCGTAAGATCGAACTGAACCGTTCACCGATGGAGCTTGTGAGTGTTGTCTTTTTTCAGGTTTTGGTGCGATCGCCTTACAGTCATCTAATAGGACGATTACCGGTGTACTGAAAATGATTACGTTATCTTGTATGTTTACCACACTTCCCCTGAACATCAGGCTGAACCTCGTCCGGCAGTGTGGTCGGCCCTGCTGGGGCTGGCAAGAGTTGGGTAAGGTCGACACTGCCGTGTTATAGGAAAAGGTTCCTAATCGATTGCCAGATCTCCAGGAAATTGTTTGCGAAGCACGGTGTCTCAGTCGTAGAGATTGGGAAGCGTGTCGAACGGTTGATTTTCAATCTCAGCAAGAGCACAGTCAATATTGTAGTCATAAGCATACCCTCGTTCAGTGCTGACCACGAAGACTCTGGTACTGAGGATGGGGCAATTAATTGGTTAAAGTCGAGGTGCGTGCGACAAGCGCCCTTTCATGATAACTTTCCGAGTGCTCCCGCAGCTCTGCCGAAGAATGCCAGTCTGGTATTCTCTTTCTCCAGTCGCTCGATTCGGATCCGACGGATGACAATATGCCGATAACACGGCATGTTGAGGCGCTCGCTAGGGCGCTTCCCAACGGATTCTCGGTTCCGTCCCGCATTTACGTAGTGCCGACGAGCAAGCCGGACTCTACCCTTCCCATTGAAGTTCCTATGCGACGGCTCTCGCAGCTCGAGGCTATAGTGAGCACGTTAAACGGCGACCCCAGTGGTAAATGGCACGCATCAATTTTCCCTGGAGTCTTCCAAGGCCAACCGGAAATAGCGCGGTGCGCCATACTGCTACTTCTTAGGGACGTGACCGAAGTATATCACTTTAACTGCACTTAATCTGCCTCACAACTGACAATACTTCTACTCTTTGTGCAGGCAAGCGAGTTTTCCACCCTTCCAAGACCTAATTTGAAGCATATGCCCACGAGACTCTCAAACGCTCGTTCAGCTGTCAAAGATCTTTTCGATCTCCTCCTCAGAGAAGCCGAGCACAAAAGTTGCAACAATTTGGGCGAATTAATCACGCTTGCGCGAACTGCACTGGAATTTACACCACCAGAACACGCACATCGCCGTTCAGCTCTCATTCACCTCGCCAATGTTCTGTACGAACGATTTAGAAAGGAAGACACGAACGTAGACCTGGACGAAGTTATCAAGTTGAGGCGAGTTGCGTGGGAATCCATGCCCCCGGACGATCCAGAGAGACAAACAATACTCCTCGAACTTGATGATTGCCTTTATGAGCGTTTCCGGAGGGGAGGTGCCATAACGGATCTGGTGGAGGTCATATCTCTTCGCCGAGCCGCTTTGGAACGTATTCCGTTGTCGGATCGATGCAGACAGCTTCTGAAACTGGCTGATTCCCTTGCTGAAAGATTCGAAAGACTAGGCTCGGTGACCGATATCAATGAAGCAATCGGCCTTGGGCGCACTGCTTTGGAACTCTGCCCTCCAAGCCACCCAGATCATGTATTGTCCCAAAGCTGCCTTGCAAATTATCTCCGTGCAAAGATTGGAAAACGTGGTGCCCAAGCTCCCAAAACTGGGGTGGGGAGTCCAAGTTCCCTCGATATCCAACAATTGATCAAGAAGATTGTTTCTGAAACACTGGAAACCGTGCCGTTGCGGTTGTTTCATACACCAACTGGTGTCCTATGTAATCGGGACCTGCTGCTATCTCACTTCGAGCGCAGTCCTCAATACAAAGAGTTGCTTTCGTTGGTGTCTACGTGCGACAGCCAATCAAGTGCAACCCAAATCCGTGATGCGGTCGTTAGGTTCTTTCAATTTGCCACGTTGTCTCACAGATGGGGGAGAGGGGAGCCGTTACTACGTGATGTTGAAGGTGCATGCATCTATGACATGGACGGTGGAGATGGGCTGCAAAAGCTCCAACAGTTTTGCACTCTCGCCCTCGAGCGTGGCTTCTCGTGGGCATGGAGTGATACGTGTTGCATAGACAAAGACAGCAGCGCTGAATTGCAAGAGGCTATCGGCTCTATGTTTTCCTGGTATCGTTCATCGTCGCTAACACTCGTGCACCTCTGCGATGTCTCCGGTACTGGTTCCCTTGCCGATAGCGTCTGGTTCGAACGAGGTTGGACGCTCCAAGAATTGCTAGCGTCACGCGCCATTTTGTTCTATTCGTACGACTGGTCACTTTACAAGAATCGCGAGTCTGCAAATCACAAAACGGACGATGCCTTGCTCGAAGAGGTCGAGGAGGCAACCGGAATAGCAAAAGAATACCTTATGGACTTCCATCCAGGCCTAGACAATGCGCGATCCAGACTCCACTGGGCGTCACGTCGTCGTACCACTCGACCAGAAGACATTGCTTACTCTCTTTTCGGAATATTCAGGGTTCACTTGGCAATCTTCTATGGAGAGTCTGTGGAGCATGCACTTGGACGTCTCTTAGCAGAGATAATATCAGGTTCGGGAGACGTTTCGGTCCTGGATTGGGTTGGGGAGGCATCATCATTCAATAGTTGTTTCCCTGCCAATCTCGTGCCGTACCAGACGGTACCCCGCATGCGGCACACACCCGACGACCCTGCCAGTCGCAATGGCCTGGACCCTGAAAAGACACAGAAGCTTTACAGTAAACTTGCAGGCTTACCACGTGCTGGATTTGGAAACAGCAAGCTTACGTTGCCCTCTATCATCCACCAGGTCACGGCAGTCAGGCTGCAAGGGTCTTCGACTAGCCCCTCGGGTTATACGTATTCCATCCGCGCTTCTGGCCTGACGCCGCTCGAGGTCACACTGTCGGTTAACCTTGACAAGAGTGCCAACAGATATATTCTCGCTCGCCCTTGGCATCCAAAGGCACTCCCAACGCAGACCACTAGTGATGAAGATGCTGTGTGGGAGCTACTGCAACAGCTGAAACAGCCTTTTAACGCACTTCTACTCAAGAAATTGCCACACAACGAATACCGGAGAATCGCGAGCGACTGTATGATTACTGCTCGTCCTCAGGATGTGAACAGTATCTTGGATAGTCAGGTGTTGATCCCGGACATTGTATAGGTCATACTTGAGGGCTCTTATTTACGTAGCGCCCTTGAATATTGAATGATGCTCTGTCCTAGCGTACATATTTCCATTTTATACCTGTGTTTGTACGGTCACCCAAATGTGTCAGACTCCTGGTCCTGCACTCACTGTCTACACGCTATAGTATGTGTGTATTCGTTTCATTGCAACGTCGGGGTTATGTGGTGAACAGCAGAAGTGGAAATTGAGCAGGATGGAGCGTCAGAAGCGGGCGTGACCCCAACAAGGTGCATCCATGGACCATGCTGCCGCCAAGTTCTCCCCAAGTACCTCATTATTACAAACACCAACTGCACACTTTCATCATCGAATTCACAAAGGAGAAGGGCACTGCAAATCAGACCTAGGCTCAAGCATATTTTCCATTGGTCGCTACTGACCATGCACTTTACTGAATGTCATCAATAGATCTCAGAGTCAGTGCAGTCCCCTACAATCCATTTCAGTGACTGTCAGATAGTTACTTCCTCAGTAACACCAAGCTACTATATTAATATCTACCTGTTAGATAGTTACTCTACAGGTCATCAGTAAATGTAAAGTTAAGTATAAAAGAGTGACTTACTCAGTAACACCAAGCTACTGAGGAGGCTAGAGGAAAATTTACTGTACTGTATTCCACTTTTCTGCTTATGTAAGCAACTTATCTTCGCACCTAAAGAATGTACTACTCAGGGGGCAGTTTATATTCCAACAGTGACACTGCATCATTGAAACCTCACTTTTATGCCATGTCATTTTAATCATGATCAATCAGCAACGAGAATGTTTGTGCACAGGGTGCATTACACTGTCATACACTTCATTATAGCATAAGAACAAGTAGATTGATCACCCTTGGCACCACTTTGGGGCTGTTCCCACAGTCTTGAGATATGGTTTCCTTGTTGGGATGAGCTCATCTATTATGATAATATAATAATATATATAATGTATAATGGCTTTGCCATAAAAGTGCATTTTCAGTGATGCCAATGCCTATGACACTGGATCTGTAACATTAATAATACAACAATTATTTTCTGGCCACACAACTTTTTTTTTTCATGCCTCTACACAATTTTTTTTTTGGGCAAGTAGACAACAATTTGAGTTTTGATCCATAGAAACTAAGTACAACCAAATGTATTGCATACCATTGTAATACCTGCATGCTATATAAAATTAATCTACTGTCAAGGGGGCTATTGTCATCAAGAGGCAGGGTGGGTCATGGTGCAGTGATGGGGGGGTGGTTGAGGCTGGGTGGTGTGTGGTCAAAGGCAGGATGGTAATACTACATAGTTGGTTGCAAGGCTTGTTGTTGCCATTTTGACCCCATGTAGTCACATTAGTCACAACTCATGGGTAGCCCACATGCCAAAATGCCAACACTCATGGACAGCCCACAGCAGGCCCACTGAACTAATATTGACATGACAAATAAGCTGGCCCGAGTACCAGGAGTGACAGTAACATATGAGTGGGCCCGTTATTAAGGAGTGAACTGAATATGCATAACACATGAACAGGCCTGCTGACTTCATATAACATCTAAACAAGTGGGCAGGCCCATCTCACTAATAAATAGGGAGTCTCAAGTTATAGGCTGGCCAGCCGGTGACATGGCAGATAGCATGGAATTCATCTACAGCCCATGGACAGGCCAGCTAAGGAAATGGCTTCTGCCAGCAAAACTTATGGGCTGGCCCATCCATGATATGGAGTGAGACAGCACAGCTCATGGATGGGCCAGTCAAAGAGATAAGGGCAGCCATCGCAACATATGGACTGGCTGGTCTGCAATATGGAGTGAGATGGCACAACTCATGGATGGGCCAGTGCAGCAAATGAGGTGGGATGGTGCAGCTCATGGGCAGGCCCATCCATAGTAAAATATCAGAAAAGACAACTCATGCACTGGCCATTCCATGATATGGAGTGAGACAGAACAGCTCATGGAAGAGCCAGTGCAGCAAGTGAGGAAGAATGGCACAGCTCATGGGATGGCCTGTCCATAGCAAAACATCAGACAGTACAACTCATGAACTGGCCCAGCTGTGATATGTAGTGAGACAGCACAGCTCATGGAAGGGCCAGGCAGCATGTGAAGAAGGATGTCACAACACATGGGCTGGCCTGTCCATAGTAAAATATCAGACATACAACTCATGCACTGGCCTGGCCACGATATGGAGTGAGATGGCACAGCTCATGGAGGGGCCACTGTGGCAAGTGAGGAGGGATGGCACAGCTCATGGGCTGGCCTGTCCATAGTAAAACCTCAGACAGTACTATTCATGCACTTGCCTGGCCATGATGTGGAATCAGATGGTGCAACTCATGGAGGGGCCAGTGCAGCAGGCAGGAAAGGATGGCACAGCTCATGGGCTGGCCTGTCCATAGTAAAACATCAGACAGTACAACTCATGCACTGGCCCAGCCATGATATGGAATCAGATGGCACAACTCATGGAGGGGCCAGTGTGGCAGGTGAGGAAGGATGGCACAGTTCATGGGCTGGCCCATGCATAGTAAAACATCAGACAATAGAACTCATTCTCTGGCCCAGCCATGATGGGGAATCAGATGGTGCAACTCATGGAGGGGCCAGTGCAGCAGGTTAGAAAGGACAGCATATCTCATGGGCTGGCCTGTCCATAGTAAAACATCTGACAGCACAACTCATGCACTGGCCTGGCCACGATATGGAATGAGATGGTGCAACTCATGGAAGGGCCAGTTTGGCAGGTGGGGCTGACCCATCCATAGCAAACCATCTGATAGTACAACTCATGCACTGGCATGGCCATGATATGGAGTGACACAGTGCAGGTCATGGAGAGGCCAGTGCAGCAGGTGAGGGAGGATGGCATAACTCATGGGCTGGCCTGTCCATAGTAAACTGTCTGAGAGTACAACTCATGGACTGGCCCGGCTGTGATATGGAGTGAGATGGTGCAGCTCATGGAGGGGCCAGTGCAGCATGTGAGGACAGATGGCACAACTCATGGGGTGGCCTGTCCATAGTAAAAGATCAGATGGTACAACTCATGCAGTGGCCCTGTCATGACATGGAGTGAGAGGGAGATTTTCTACCTTAGCTTGATCAGCCTTAGTTCTAGCAGCTTTCCAGTGACCAGCCAAATCTGCATCAGCATCCCCACAGATCATGGGGGGGCCAGTGCAGAAGGTGAGGGCAGAGGGCAGAGCTCATTGGCTTGTCCATCCATGGCAAACCATCAGAAGATACAACTCATGCACTGGCATGGCTGTGATATGGAGTGAGAGGGAGATTTTCTGCCTTAGCTTGATCAGCCTTATTTCTAGCAGCTTTCCAGTCACCAGCCAAATGTGCTTTGGCATCCCTGCAGTTGATGGAGGGGCCAGTGCAGCAGGTGGGGGCAGATGGCAGAGCTCATGGGCTTGTCTATCCATGGCAAACCATCAGAAGATACAAATCATGCACTGGCATGGCTGTGATATGGAGTGAGAGGGAGATTTTCTGCCTTAGCTTGATCAGCCTTAGTTCTAGCAGCTGTCCAGGCACCAGCCCAAGCTGCATCAGCATCCTCACAATTGATGGAGTGGCCAGTGTGGCAGGTGAGGGTGGATGGCAGAACGAATGGGCTAGCCCACCTAGAGTAAAACATCAGAGGTACAACTCATGCACTGGCTTGGCTGCAATATGCAGTCACAACTCATTGGCTATCCTTGCCACCATAATATCCGAAATGAGGTACTCATGGATGGCACAGTATGATGGGTATGGTAGGCCACCAACACTCAGGGGCTGGACAGCCCCATGATATCAACAAATACTGTGCAACTAAGGGGCAGAGAGCCTAACAGATGAGTAGGACTACACAACTCATGGATTGACCTGACCACAATAAGACATTGCCAGCACAAGTCCTCAATGGGATGGCCTAATTAGCTTGGGCACCTTTCAGTTTGTAGTTCTTAGCCATGACAAAATATTGTGATGTAATATGATGGACAATGACACATTTTCACTCATTGTCCCAGCCACTGGGATACTGTGAAGTAGTACCTCAAATCAGTTCTTTTTATTTGTCAACATGTCTCAACTGGAACAAATGTCCTCAGTGCCTACTGGCTGGTGAATGCAGTTAACAGACAAAATTGCAGACTATATGAAAAGCCACTTTTGGGAGGAGGTGCTGACTGGACAACATGCACTGCCTGACATATCCATTCCTCTGCTACTGGTATGTCAGGCCGATCGCATGATTCAAATAATCACACAAGCATATCAGAATCCAGGTGATCTCAAACAATCTCTGCAGGACCATCAGCTCATTGTGAGAAAGTGGTAGCCCATGCAATGAAGTGTCAACAGACTAAGGAAACCATGGAATCTCTGCAATACCCAGAAATCATGGCACCAACTGTAATTGTAGATGGAAGTGGTAATGTCAAACTTTGGTACCTTCCAGGTGCCTTAGACAGTGGGCATCAGGTGCAAAGGCTGAAATTCCTGGGTAGCAGGAAATTCACCTTCATTCCAGAGACGAATTTGGAATTCACTCAGCAGAATGGCAGTTCCACTGAAGGACAGCATAAAACCTTCAGGAATGGGTGGATGGTGGAAGGACAAAGCATTATTCCAGGAAATAGCAGATCTAAAAGGTAGTATAGACCTGTCACCAGGGTGGTATCAGCAAGGGCAAGGGGTAAGAGATTCATCCTTTCGCAATCTATGTGTCAGTGACATGGGGACAGCCCCTGAACTTCCACCCTGAGGTATCATGGCTGTTAAAATCTGGTCAAGAACAAAACAGAACATGGGAATGGGTGGATGAAATGTCCAAATTTCATGCACTTCTCTTGGGAACACTTGTGGTGATCCACCCTTGTATGTATGCTTCTGGCCAGGAGGTTCTGATCTGACTGGGGGTGGATGCACAGCAGTGGGGAGATACAGATATGTCTTCCATATTACTGATATGGAATTTGGTATATAACAGCATATCCATAATGGCTAACCCTGCAACTCCATACCACAGAGATGTCAATGGGCAGCAGCAGTGGTTGGACATGCTAATCACAGTTGGTCACTATGCACCATTGGATTTTGTCATACCTACCCTCAATCTATGGTTTCGATATAACCCCAGGACTATAATTGCTATGCCAGGGTCGGCATTGGAACATGGGGTGGGTTATGCTGATGGTAATCATGCATGCCTCGCATACTACATACAGCAAAATGTACATCAGTCAGTCAGAATTCCATTATGTACTTCACCCCATATGTCTGACCTACAATTGTAGTGCATTGTAATTTAGAGGTAAATGAACAATACATAGATAGGATGTGCTGGTCATGATCCTAGAATTGCTGCATGGCACAGTTCACCTGGACATTTCATAGCAAGTATGTACAATATATAGACCACAAAGTCTGTATTTGTAAATTATGCATCCTGAAAGCCAAGCAGTCTTGACAAGGCAAACCACTGTGAAAACAAATGATCAATTTGCCTGCAAGTTCTGCTCAATCTCACCTGCTGCACTCCTCACCATGATCATGTATGCACTGACCTTCTCCTCCATCCACTCATCAATCCAATCACCCATTGACAACTGCTGCAAGGGCCAAGTATGCTGTAGGAAGGTCAACATATTATGCCTTTGAAAGGGGATGGATATTACCTGGAAATACTTGTGTGCAATGGGGAAAATTCTGGTGCCCCTCATTTGCTGGAAGTCTGCATGGTATTGGGGAGATCTGTCCACCCACCATGGAAACACAAAGCCTGCATATTTGTTGGGTGACCTTGGCATCCAGTTTGGAATGAAGTGGGATATCTGGTCAATCATCTGAAAGGCACTGAGTGGAATCTGTCAAACCTCATCCTGAAATCGTGCCTGGTCCTCTTTGCATCGCAGGTAGGCTTGGTAACATGCTGGCAACAATGGACTGAAGCTTTCCCATGATATGGTCACCAGTATGAGGTGATCCAGCTCCTCCTGTGCCAGACATTGTCAAATCAATCCAAGTCAACATAAATTGAAAACTCACCATATCCAAGCACAGATTTCCATACCACTCTGCTGGCCAGTTGGATGGTCGTGGCATCCCCAACAAATGAATCACTGTGCACTCAATGCAACACCCCAAGTATACAATTGCCATCTCTATTGTGGACTGTTGAGATGGGTAGGGTGGACCTCTGGTATATGGCTCAAGACTGTACCCAACATGTGGATGCCACAATACCTCCAGTAAGTCAATCATGTCTACTGTGTACTGGCCAGCTTCTACATGCTGCACCCAAGATCTGACAAGCTGGTGAATGTTGGCAGAAATCTGACACATCGCCTGCACAATGTGCCCATTGAGGTCCATGTCATAGGGGATATTTGAGGAGGGGAAGCCTGCACCATGCTGCGATTTGAACGTGTGAAGCACACACAAAACTAATGGCCAGTATCAGCAACAAAACCACTAAGCTAGCAGTACAGTACAATTGTCATCTGCATCTGATATAGCCAATCCTGCCTGTTCCAAAGCTTGACACTCATCTAGTGTAGGCATATCTCCTGCATGATGTCTGTAGTCAGCATGCACATAGTCAAATATGCAATAGCACAAACCTGCCACAGCATTTAAGAGCAGGTCTCATATCTGCCTGCAATCTGGAGTACCAAAATCCAATGTACGACTGCGATCTGGCTCCTCCCCCTGGTTTATGTCCTCCCCTGTTAGGCAAAGTATTGATCTTAGTTTGTGTGGATAAAATCACATCATGAATGCTCACCTGTAATCATGCAGGGCTGCCTCTGACTGTCAGCAACCTTAGTGCTTGTGGATTGCTGGGGATAACCTTGATTGCCTCCATGGAGATATCAAATCTAATCAGCCCAAGATCATATTTTATTGCATGATCATGCACCTATATTTGATGAAGGCTGGGGCCATGCATCCATCATTTCCATGCTTGATGATGGTGGATGAGGAATTGTGGCATTGTGCATTCATTCCAACCAATCCATGTTTGGGGCTAATGATCACACAGGGTAGGGAGATGGGACTTTGCAAAACTGAACATATATGACTACTCACCTGGGACCATGGAGGGAGGAATTGGAATTGCTGCCATTCTCATCCTCTCCAAATTATTGATGGGCAACGATGGTGGATGAGGAATTGTGGCATTGTGCATTCAGTTCCAACTGATCCATGTTTGGAGCTAATAATCACACAGGGTAGGGGGATGAGACTTTGCAAAACCAAGCATATATGACTACTCACCTGGGACCATGGAGGGTGGAACTGGAATTGCCACCATTCTCATCCTCTCCAAATTATTGATGGGTGGTGGTTGTGATGGCAATGCAGCGGAGACAACAGGTGGTAAATGGATGGCCACATTGCACATGGCCACTATTCTGTCAGTTTGGGTAGCAGGTGTGCAAGCAGGTGGGGGGGGAATGGTTGCATTGTGCATGGCCACCAGTCTATCCATACAAGGTGCAGGGCTGTCAGCTGGTGGGGTGGGGATGGTTGCTCTGCACAATGCCTCCATTCTGTCCATATGAGGGGCAGTTGCAGTGCCAGGGGGTGTGGGGATTAGTGCATTGTGCATGGCCACCATTCAATCCAAACTACCTCCCCCAGGTGGTGTGGGTATGTTAATGGTCTGATCCACACTGGCAGTACCTTCCATACTGGGGCAGTGGGTTGCCTCCAATCTGCTCTCTGAACTCAAACTGCCATCGTCTGCAGGTGAAGGTGAGTAAGGCCTCAATGGTTTTCAAGGAGAAATGGGTATAATATTGACTATCTGGAATTAGGAAATGTAAAGAATGGAAGATTTAGCTCCTACCTTGATGGTAGAAATGAACTCTGTGCTGCTGCTGTTCAGACATGCTGGATGGATGGTAGAAAATCGTTGTATTGCAGTACAATGTGCCTCTCAGCTATGATGTGGAATGTGGATGATCCAACCATGAGAATATAATCAATGCTGCAATAGGTAATGCAAGTCTTGAGGCAATGTATTTCTATGTATGCACAGAATGCTTGTTTGCATGGTGTCATGGACAAATATGGATGGTACATCCTGTTATATGTACAAAATTTGGATTTATCCAAGGTTTGGAAGGCACTCATTGTGGCCATTGGTTACTGGCCTGTTTTTGTCTGGCGAGTATTCATGGTCCCATCAGTATATGATTGCTAAATCATGAGCCTTCCAGTATTATGCCCTAATAATGGAGCCACCATCACAATAAGGTGGATAGAGATCAAATTCTTCCTGGACATAATGTACACATTAACATCCACTCAATAATCATGGACCCATCAGCACCTCACATCTAATACCCATCCCCTCGCATGGACAAATTAATCATGGTGCCAGCATCCATATCTATTCTAAGCATTCAAAGATTTACATGCCTCTTGGTGGGTTTGTTCTTCCAAATTTTCTTTGGCAGTGGAGAAGGTGCATTGGCATCGGCTGGCACAGGGGCCCAGCAGGCTTGGGGAGATTTCCATGGTTGCACTTCATTTGGGACTGATTCCAGTGATTAGTATTTTTGGCAGATAACTTGAGATTCATCATACCTGCTTTGGTGGAAGGTCCTGGGGCACTGGAGTGATCATTTGTTTCTCTACACCTTTTAGTTGGTTTAATTGTTGACTGCTGAGGATGGCTGGTAGTGTTGAGCTTGGATTGTCCTTCCATGTGGGTCTGCTTGTGTTCAACATGGTTCTTCATTGCTGATTTAAATTTTCTGCCCTGCCCATGTTGCCTGGACAGCCCACTTTGCATAGTGCAGACATCTGCAAATGGCACACTGTCAAACTCGTCATCATCCATATAATCACTTGTGTCCTGCAGTTCAGCAGTGACCTGTGGCCCTGTAAATCATGAATGGTTAGCACTGATGACTGAAGAATGGCTGAAGATGACCTTTGAGTGGAATCATGGACTGCTTGGATGTGGAAGGATGCATGACTACTGGCAATGCTTCATTTCCAGCCCTTTCATCTTCAGTAGACATCAACTTGTGCTGGTCTTCATCATCTGTATGTAGTTGGGTGGGGCACATGAAAGGCATTGGAGTCTTTTTGTGATGGTGTCTGGCATCACTAGATTTTCCCCTGGACGAGATTTTAGCAACAGTCATGTTGTTGGTAGCCTCCTCCTCAGTATCAATATTATAATCATCAGTGTCAGTGCTGTCATCTGCTGAGGTAGGGGATTGCTGTGATTTGGTATTGTGTTTTTGGGCAACCTGGAGAGGGAGCATGCTTCCATCTCTGGGCACCTGTAAATTTCTGCCTTGATCCAACCATTTTTGAAATGCGAATACATCATTTGGATGGGATACCTGGTGTTCTTTCCAGAAATTGAGCAACTCCATTGCTGCAGAAATGTGCATGTGACTGGGGTCTACATTAAATGTGAAGTTTGGCAGCAAATGGTGGGAAGAAATCATATCAGCTTGGTATTTTCCCAATTTCTTGAAGGGGACTTTGGCAAGCTGTTTTCCACAAGCCCTTCCTATTTGAAGAATATGTGTGGTGCAAATGGTTAGAATATCCATGTACTCATGGTAGTGTGCTGTCAGATAACCCCAAACCATTTGAAGTATGGAGTCATGGTTGTGACCATTGAGATCACCAATCCAAATGTCACCCTCATCATTGGTCACTAACTTCACTGGATTGCCCATTTTGGCCCTTGGCCAATTAGCCATGATATTCTGCACCTCTTCCACAGCAGCAGGATCCAGATTCTCATATGCATTGCCCAGGTACTCCCTCCAGGAGGCACTAATGGTGTGGATGTCATCAAACATATGACTGCCCCTGATATCATTGTTGAAGTCCATGCTGTCAGTGGATGACATTATTTTGCCATTGTGATAAGACATATGAGACCTACCTGCATGCCTGAATGATCCCTTCTCCATTTTTCCAACTGGCCAAAGAAATGATCCTCATCCCACAATACCACCACATCTCCTCCATGAAATTCTGCATGTACTTCAGACCATACTTCTTTGCATTCCTGTTGAAAGAAGTGAGTGTAAATCTGGTGCTGTGTGCCTGACTTCCTTAGCATGCTTGGACCTCTGGGGTTGGTCTGTCTGGTCAATTCCATTTTTCTGTGATATTGTGGGCTGCCTGCCACTGCTCATCAGTGAGGTCTTCCTGTATGAAGGCACTCAATGCCTGCTGGTAAAGGTCAATTCATTTGGTTGCCTGAGTCCCACCTTCAATCTTCATATTTGAATGCTTTAATTGGACCTGGTCATGGTATAGTTCCCACACTACGGATCACATAGAGTACTTGTAAGCTGAACAGACAGTTATTCACAGCTTCCTTGACCTCATTGGCTTTTTGAGCCATGCAGTGATTTGCTAGGAGGATGTATTCTATGTCAGAATCAAATGTTGAGCAACAGAGGCCCATACCTCCTCCTTTTGCTGCCATTTGACAAGCCACAAATCATGGTGCTTCTCCATTTTTGCAAACTCCTTACAGATTTTGCACATGATGCTAGGCTTCTCTTTTTTCCCTGCTTGAGTCCACTCTCTCCTCCTCTGGGCTAGTACCTCCAATTCTAATATGTCAAAAATTCCATCTGGCCCTTCCAATAGCTTGTCCCCTGCATCATCCATGGGTTGTCCAGCATCTGTGTTGGTTGGGTATCCATAGCTGTCTTTGGGTTGGGAATCCATGGGCAGGTGGAGGGAAAACAAGGTGTTCACAGGATTGTGAATGTTTCTCAGCTTAACTGTGGCCCATGTTAGTCTAAGCTGATTTCTATTCATCATCTATGCCACATATTTCGAAAATAATCCCTGATCAGATCTTCCTGATTTGATGGGGTGATCAGAAGCTCTGGCCACCCAGATATGGTTCCTGATTGGATCTTCTGGCCCAGGATTTTGGTTTGGCCATCTGGCCACACCTATTCTGTGACTTTTTGTTGGCCTCATTTGGTTAGGATTCACTGATTGACAGTTGAGTGGCACAATCATTATTGATGGGCCCCTGGAAATGCAACCCACCCACTAAGTGATAATGGGCAGGTCAAGAAACATCATCATTGACTCCATCCAAGATGGCCAAAGGAAGTGCCAGAAAGGGGATGATGATGATTGGTTCCACCCCTGGTCAATGGGTTAAGCAGCTGGAAATAAGGATGTGGAAAGCCAATGGGTGGCAAAGATCATGACTGGTAGAAGTTCCAATTAAGGAACCAGTCCTGGAAATGCTATTGAATCCCTCTCCATCATCTTTGCCAACAAAGCAATCAAGATCACCATCCAAGTGCTGTGGGCTACTCTTCTTGCAATAGTGCTAAGGGAAATAAGAGGGGAAAGCTGTAGGTAGGTCCTAGGCTTGTCCCAAGGGGTCTTGAGTCAGAAGGAGACAGCAGAGGGGGGAGGCTAGGTGGTAAAGTGGGAAATATATGAAGGGAGGACTCGAGAGCTCATTGGAACTTGGTAGGTGGCAATAGTAGTCTTTGTAGGATGGTTTTTGGGGTGTTTGGGACTCGATGGCAGTGAAATGGTGGCAAAGGGAATTCTGGGACTCAGGGTACTCTTGAAAACTTGAAGATGGCTTGGGAGGGCTCTCTAGACTCGAAGGGGACTCTCAGATTCTCGCTGTGTGATGCCAAAAAGGTGGGTGGTATATTTTTCTAAGTAGCCCAGGCTTTTGTATTGTAAAGACAGTGGTATCTAAGGTAAAATTCGGCATATTTCAGATCTGTCATATGTCAAAAGTAATAACAGACAAGGCAAAGTCTGACGCTGGTATAGACACATGCGCAGTGGTGACAGCGGCAAAAGGAAAACAAACCAAAGTGGAGAAGATAAACATGAACCAAGACAAGGTGGCATAACTACATGTCTAAGCAATGGGATCGCACCCTGGAAGCTGACAGGGGGTGAAGGGAGCGGTATAGCAAAAAGGGAGGTCTGCAGGGAGGCACAGTGACATGTGACAGGTGACGATGTTGCCAGTGGTAATAGGCACATGACTGAGAGGAAGCATAGTGTAGGCAGCAACACAATCCCATAACCATGACAGGTGTGTGATCTGGCAGGTAGGGAGAGTTGGGATTGCCACTGAGGGTGCCTGGCAGTCTCAAGGAGCCTAGACTCCCTACACCTCCTGGGGTCTTTAGACTTTGACTGTCCTCAGTCAAGTGCACATGATTAGGTATGAGACGGAGGCAGAACACCCACTTCAGTCACCCCCTCTCGAGGACCTATTAGGTTGACATATTTCTACAGATGTTTATACCTAATAGGTATCAACTTCTTGGGTATTCCCACATGCCACTGGCATAGGCAGGGCTTGGAGATTTCCCAGGAGCTCACATGCCAAGGGTGGGAAAGTCCATTTGCCCCATCACCATACAGGGTGCCTGGGGTCCCAAAGGGACTTTCCCCACCAACCCTCACAATTTAGGGATTTCCCAGGTTAAAATAGCCCACTTCCAAGGGAGAATTTGGGAATTTCCCAGGTGAAAATAGACCACTTCCAAGGGAGGTTTGGGGATTTCCCAGGGTAAAATAGACCACTTCCAAGGGAAGTTTGGGGATTTCCCAGGTGAAAATAGACCACTTCCAAGGGAGGTTTGGGGAATTCCCAGGGTAAAATAGACCACTTCCAAGGGAAGTTTGGGGAATTCCCAGGGTAAAATAGACCACTTCCAAGGGAAGTTTGGGGATTTCCCAGGTGAAAATAGACCACTTCCAAGGGAGGTTTGGGGATTTCCCAGGGTAAAATAGACCACTTCCAAGGGAAGTTTGGGGATTTCCCAGGTGAAAATAGACCACTTCCAAGGGAAGTTTGGGGATTTTCCAGGGTAAAATGGACCACTTCCAAGGGGGGATTTGGAGATTTCCCAGGGTAAAATAGACCACTTCCATGGGTATTTTTGGGTATTGTCCAGGGTAAATAGACTGCTGCCAAGGGTGTGGGATTCCCTAAATTTGAGATCAGGCATTCTCCAGAGGTGAAATTGGGAATTCCCCATGATGGTGGGGATTCTGCACATGGCAGATTGGGAATTCCCCATGGTGGTGGAGATTCTCCCAAGGTGGTGGGGATTCCTTAAATGCAAGATTGGGAATTCCCCCAGGGTGGTGGGAATTCCCTAAATGCAAGGTTGGGCATTCCCCCAGGGTGGTGGGAATTCCCTAAATGCAAAGTTGGGCATTCCCCCAGGGTGGTGGGAATTCCCTAAATGCAAGGTTGGGAATTCCCCCACAATGGTGGGAATTCCCTAAATGCAAGGTTGGGAACTCCCCCACAGTGGTGGGAATTCCCTAAATGCAAGGTTGGGAATTCCCCCATGGTGGTGGGAATTCCCTAAGTGCAAGGTTGGGAATTCCCCCATGGTGGTGGGAATTCCCTAAATGCAAGATTGGGAATTCCCCAAGGGTGGTGGGAATTCCCCAAATGCAAGATTGGGAATTCCCTAAGTGCAAGGTTGGGAATTCCCCCAGGGTGGTGGGAATTCCCCAAATGCAAGATTGGGAATTCCCTAAATGCAAGATTGGGAATTCCCCAAGGGTGGTGGGAATTCCCTAAATGCAAGATTGGGAATTCCCCCAGGGTGGTGGGAATTCCCTAAATGCAAGGTTGGGAATCCCCCCATGGTGGTGGGAATTCCCTAAATGCAAGATTGGGAATTCCCCCAGGGTGGTGGGAATTCCCTAAATGCAAGGTTGGGAATCCCCCCATGCAAGATTGGGAATTCCCCCAGGGTGGTGGGAATTCCCTAAATGCTAGGTTGGGAATTCCCTAAATGCAAGGTTGGGAATCCCCCCATGCAAGATTGGGAATTCCCCCAGGGTGGTGGGAATTCCCTAAATGCTAGGTTGGGAATTCCCTAAATGCAAGGTTGGGAATCCCCCCATGCAAGATTGGGAATTCCCCCAGGGTGGTGGGAATTCCCTAAATGCTAGGTTGGGAATTCCCTAAATGCAAGGTTGGGAATTCCCTAAATGCAAGGTTGGGAATTCCCCCATGCAAGATTGGGAATTCCCCCAGGGTGGTGGGAATTCCCTAAATGCAAGGTTGGGAATTCCCTGAATGCAAGGTTGGGAATTCCCCCATGCAAGATTGGGTATTCCCCCAGGGTGGTGGGAATTCCCTAAATGCAAGGTTGGGAATTCCCTAAATGCAAGGTTGGGAATTCCCCCATGCAAGATTGGGAATTCCCCCAGGGTGGTGGGAATTCCCTAAATGCAAGGTTGGGAATTCCCTGAATGCAAGGTTGGGAATTCCCCCATGCAAGATTGGGTATTCCCCCAGGGTGGTGGGAATTCCCTAAATGCAAGGTTGGGAATTCCCTAAATGCAAGGTTGGGAATTCCCCCATGCAAGATTGGGAATTCCCCCAGGGTGGTGGGAATTCCCTAAATGCAAGGTTGGGAATTCCCTGAATGCAAGGTTGGGAATTCCCCCATGCAAGATTGGGTATTCCCCCAGGGTGGTGGGAATTCCCTAAATGCAAGGTTGGGAATTCCCTAAATGCAAGGTTGGGAATTCCCCCATGCAAGATTGGGCATTCCCCCAGGGTGGTGGGAATTCCTTAAATGCAAGGTTGGGAATTCCCCCATGCAAGATTGGGAATTCCCCTGGGGTGGTGGGAATTCCCCAAATGCAGGATTGGGAATTCCCCCAGGGTGGTGGGAATTCCCTCAATGCAAGATTGGGAATTCCCTCCATGCAAGATTGGGAATTCCCCCATGCAAGATTGGGAATTCCCCATGATGGTTGGGATTCCCCAAATGCAAGGTTGGGAATTCCCCCAGGGTGGTGGGAACACTTCAGTCAACCACCTATGGGGACCTATTAGGTCTATATATTCTTATAGATGTATTGGCCTCATAGGTGTCAACTGGTTGGGAATTTCCTGCCTCTGGAGATTCTCCACCTCATGGCTGGGGAATCTCCAGACCTGCCATGCAATAGATGCTGGAGAAAGTGGGGGAAATACATTTTGGTTGTCAATATATTGCAGTGGCTGGGGTCCAAATATGATTTTTTCCCCAATATTACCTGCATTTTCTGGGTATTCCCCAGGCTGAATTGACCAACTTCCCAGTCCAATCCAAAAAGTGACCTGCACATAGTATTTTCCCAGCCCAGCTTCTGAGGGTTTGGGGCCAGGGAAGCCTCAGGCCAGGCCATGAAGCCCTACAAGCCCAACATGAGGGATTGGCTTCACCCAAAAGCTGGGGATGTTGGCTTGGGCATGGCTTACCAGTACAAAAATGATATTTAATACAAAGTATTTCTACACAAGTTGCACTCAGTGTGCACTGGGAAAAACTATAAGAAACTCTGGGGCATGATATAGAGCATCTAGGAGAGTTGGACTAATGAAGAATTAGAGAAAAAACAGCACACCCAGTCCCAATATAATCCAAATTTCATCATACAGGACCTTTCACCAGAAAAAGGGAAATACCTCTAGACATGCCAGTGCAATAGTGACAAAAAATATATCAGCTGGAAGGTATATTCAAGTAGAATCACCTTGTAGAAAACCAGGAGGTTAGGTGCAATGGTGAAGAATTTGAAAATGAAATGCTGAGGATGGGTGAGAGAACTGAAGGGGTGAGGTCTTCCAAAGGGGCCTCTATAGCCTGGAAGAGAGAACTGTCCAAGGAAGGACATCTGAGGCAGTCTGAGATCTGTCTGAACACAGCAGAAGGCAACTCAAGGCCTTCTCTAACTTGAACTCAAACTCATAACTCAGAACTTCACTATTATTTTGTGTAAGTAGTTACAGTGGAGAGTAAGTGCACATGGGCTTACTTAAGCCACATCATGTGTCTCCCCTCGAAGCTAAGTAAAGTCTAAAGTAAATGAACAAAAATAAAAGTAAAAGAAAGTAAAAGCAGTAAAGTAGAAGTAAAAGTAAAAACTATAAAATAAAATAAATATCTTAGTGGGGAGTACTCACTCCCTACATCCCCAGGTCACTTGAGAATTCAACCATCCTCGGTTGCAAACTGAGAGTAGGAGCTCGAAGGTGCCCATGGGGAAAGGTAGCAGACAGGCTCGCCGACGGACGATGGCTGTGCGAAACTTCATGAGACTCGAGAAGATGGCAAAGGGGAGTGTAGGGAAGGTGTAGGAAAAGAAACTGAATGAATATGCGCACCCCATCCCGAGATATCAGCAAAACCAGCTCGAGACACCACTGCACATGAAATTCCAGATTTCTCAACAAGGGCTGTACGAACCGTGACACGAGGTATACCATTCGAAAGCACTGGTCGAGTAGTACTATATCCCAAAAAAGCGAAAGGTGAGGCGAAGAACTGAGGGAGATACGATGTAGACAGTGTGTAGGCCAGCATAAGGGGTGGGAAGAGGAGGCTGCTGCGCAACAACCGCTGAGGCAATCGATACGAAACTGCAGGTAACAGTAGAGGACACCTAGGAAGAGATGGTGAAAAAGGAACCAGACCGATTGACCTGCCCAGTCCCGAGATATCCGCCAGGTCGCCTCATACCTCCTCCATACACAGAAACTCTCATATCTCCACAACCGTCGAGTGCGTAGGAATGAGAAAGGTATCACCAGGTATCCATAAGCAATTAGTAGCACCATGGCAAAAAGCGAGAGGCGCGATGCCAAAATGAGTGAGATGTGCGATCCCAACCTCGTCACCCTGCTCAGACACGAAAACCCAAATAACACTGCAACGGCGAACGCGCGTGCTACATCTCGAATATCTTCTGGTAGATGTCGTCTAGGGAATCCACTTCTGAAAGAAGCGAACGATTCGGCGCGGAATTGCATGGGTTACAGCCTAAGCAGGGTAGGGGCTAAGAGGGCAGCATGGCATCGGTGAGGAACCGCTAGGTGGAAATCTATGAAACTCCGGGAGGTGATAGGAACGCTCGAGGAGAGTTGGGAGAATGAGGAATTGTGGGAAAAGGCGCACCCGTTCCCGAGATATTAGCAAAACTGTCTCATACCCCTCTGCACACTAGGAAAACCCATATCTCTACAACCGCTGAGCGCGAAGCCATGAGAAAGGCATCACCAGGTAGCCAGTAACAGGTAGAACCACCATGCGAGAAAGCGAGAGGCTTGACGCGAAAATGGCCGAGATACGCGAACCCGACCTCGCCACCCTGTCCAAATACAAAAACTCGAATAAGTTTTGAACCGCAAAAGCGCGCGCGACGTCTTATATATCTTCTGGTAGATACCGTCTAGTATGTTCGCGTCTGAGAAAAGCGAGCGATTCGGGAGAGAACTGCGCGAGTTAGGATATAAATGGGGTAGGGGATGGGAGGATGGCATCGCGTTGATGGGGAACTGCATAGTGGAATTCTATGAAACTTCAGGAGGTGATAGCGAAGTGCGAGGAGAGTTGGGAGAACGCGGAAACAAGGAAAACGGCGCACCCAATCAAGAGATATTCCAGATTTTGTCCTACAGTGCCTTTCTCCAAAGAATGGGAGATACCTCTGGATGCGCTGAGCCAATTATGACAAAATATATACCATTTGAAAGGTATCGTCGAGTACATCCAGAATCCCGGTTTGCGAGAGGGACGGATGAGTGGTTGTCGAGATATCGAGTCGGCGAGGTGGGGGATGACAGAGGTGTGCAGCGGCCTAACACTCGGTAAGGGGAAGCTCAAAGAATGATACATATATTCATGAAAAAAAGAATAAACACAATAAAAAGATCCCAATGGGTCAAAGCAGCCCCCTGTCTACTCAGTACAGCCTGAACGAAGGCTGAAGTGTGCAGCTGCAGCTGTGCGACCTTCTCGGAATCTCGAGTGTGTTGACGCGCGCATCACCAAAATTGCCAAACTCCGCTATTCCCCGATAAGGAATATAGTTCAGGGGGCTGTGCCACTGACATGCCGTGAGTGTGTACACTCGACTAGTAGTCAGGGGTGGCCCGCAGCCTGGGCCTTCCCCACATTGTGGCTGTGTCATGCCTTAATTGCCCCCATCCTCCTACTCCGCTTTTTTGATTATGTAAGCAAAAAAGCGGTCTCCCGGGCTTCATCTCTGCCTCACCACACTTCCTCCTTGCATTGTAGCATGCTATAATGTATCTTAATAGATCTGGGGCATTTTACCCCTTAGATAGACACACGATTCTCATCCAATTTAGGCCATCAAATGAGGGTCAAAATACATAGGGGAAAAATGCGAAATCTGCTCCCAATTCTGCAGTTTTTGATATATCACCATAGGAATTTCAGGCCATGCCCCCCTGACATATCTCTACAATCTATCAAAATAACAAATCCCCACAGGCATCCCTTCTTGGGTTATGATCAGTTCTCTCCCTCCCCCTGCTGACTTATATCCTTCACTCTGGTGTGAATTCTGATAGTTGGGAAGCATGGGGGGTGCATAGGACAATATATCTGTAAAGTTATATGGGGGGTTTGGATGACAGATATGATGTGGGTCCGCTTTTTCACCTTTTTCTTCAGATGGGTACCACACATTATCCACATTATTAACATATCTTAAAATTTCATGGGAGGTTTCCTGTTATATATATCTACCCACATACAACGTTCCAAGTCCATCCAAAGAGTATTGAAAGTGCTAGAAGGAAGCCGAGTTTCTTGGACCGTGGGAAAGTGGCCGAAGAGTTTAGGAGACTTGCAAAACACATCACAGAAGATGCTAATGATGAAAATAGGATTATATCCAGAAAGCGCCATGTATTCTACAGTCTCTATGACCATTGAAATAGCCTATATCTGTCCATAATATGTTGAGGCAAAAACCATGCCATCAGTGTGCTTCAATCTTGCAGACACCCAATGCCAGACACCTCATCAGTATTTCGCACTTTTGCCACTTTGGGCCACGATATAAGATGTTAAAGCTTAGAAATATATTCATATACATGCAAATATGAATTTCCCAAACTATAAAGTCAATAGAGCAGCTCTGTGATGTGTTATGATGACTTTTTGATATGTTTTGCAAGTCTCCTAAACTCTTCGGCCACTTTCCCACGGTCCAAGAAACTCGGCTTCCTTCTAGCACTTTCAATACTCTTTGGATGGACTTGGAACGTTGTATGTGGGTAGATATATATAACAGGAAACCTCCCATGAAATTTTAAGATATGTTAATAATGTGGATAATGTGTGGTACCCATCTGAAGAAAAAGGTGAAAAAGCGGACCCACATCATATCTGTCATCCAAACCCCCCATATAACTTTACAGATATATTGTCCTATGCACCCCCCATGCTTCCCAACTATCAGAATTCACACCAGAGTGAAGGATATAAGTCAGCAGGGGGAGGGAGAGAACTGATCATAACCCAAGAAGGGATGCCTGTGGGGATTTGTTATTTTGATAGATTGTAGAGATATGTCAGGGGGGCATGGCCTGAAATTCCTATGGTGATATATCAAAAACTGCAGAATTGGGAGCAGATTTCGCATTTTTCCCCTATGTATTTTGACCCTCATTTGATGGCCTAAATTGGATGAGAATCGTGTGTCTATCTAAGGGGTAAAATGCCCCAGATCTATTAAGATACATTATAGCATGCTACAATGCAAGGAGGAAGTGTGGTGAGGCAGAGATGAAGCCCGGGAGACCGCTTTTTTGCTTACATAATCAAAAAAGCGGAGTAGGAGGATGGGGGCAATTAAGGCATGACACAGCCACAATGTGGGGAAGGCCCAGGCTGCGGGCCACCCCTGACTACTAGTCGAGTGTACACACTCACGGCATGTCAGTGGCACAGCCCCCTGAACTATATTCCTTATCGGGGAATAGCGGAGTTTGGCAATTTTGGTGATGCGCGCGTCAACACACTCGAGATTCCGAGAAGGTCGCACAGCTGCAGCTGCACACTTCAGCCTTCGTTCAGGCTGTACTGAGTAGACAGGGGGCTGCTTTGACCCATTGGGATCTTTTTATTGTGTTTATTCTTTTTTTCATGAATATATGTATCATTCTTTGAGCTTCCCCTTACCGAGTGTTAGGCCGCTGCACACCTCTGTCATCCCCCACCTCGCCGACTCGATATCTCGACAACCACTCATCCGTCCCTCTCGCAAACCGGGATTCTGGATGTACTCGACGATACCTTTCAAATGGTATATATTTTGTCATAATTGGCTCAGCGCATCCAGAGGTATCTCCCATTCTTTGGAGAAAGGCACTGTAGGACAAAATCTGGAATATCTCTTGATTGGGTGCGCCGTTTTCCTTGTTTCCGCGTTCTCCCAACTCTCCTCGCACTTCGCTATCACCTCCTGAAGTTTCATAGAATTCCACTATGCAGTTCCCCATCAACGCGATGCCATCCTCCCATCCCCTACCCCATTTATATCCTAACTCGCGCAGTTCTCTCCCGAATCGCTCGCTTTTCTCAGACGCGAACATACTAGACGGTATCTACCAGAAGATATATAAGACGTCGCGCGCGCTTTTGCGGTTCAAAACTTATTCGAGTTTTTGTATTTGGACAGGGTGGCGAGGTCGGGTTCGCGTATCTCGGCCATTTTCGCGTCAAGCCTCTCGCTTTCTCGCATGGTGGTTCTACCTGTTACTGGCTACCTGGTGATGCCTTTCTCATGGCTTCGCGCTCAGCGGTTGTAGAGATATGGGTTTTCCTAGTGTGCAGAGGGGTATGAGACAGTTTTGCTAATATCTCGGGAACGGGTGCGCCTTTTCCCACAATTCCTCATTCTCCCAACTCTCCTCGAGCGTTCCTATCACCTCCCGGAGTTTCATAGATTTCCACCTAGCGGTTCCTCACCGATGCCATGCTGCCCTCTTAGCCCCTACCCTGCTTAGGCTGTAACCCATGCAATTCCGCGCCGAATCGTTCGCTTCTTTCAGAAGTGGATTCCCTAGACGACATCTACCAGAAGATATTCGAGATGTAGCACGCGCGTTCGCCGTTGCAGTGTTATTTGGGTTTTCGTGTCTGAGCAGGGTGACGAGGTTGGGATCGCACATCTCACTCATTTTGGCATCGCGCCTCTCGCTTTTTGCCATGGTGCTACTAATTGCTTATGGATACCTGGTGATACCTTTCTCATTCCTACGCACTCGACGGTTGTGGAGATATGAGAGTTTCTGTGTATGGAGGAGGTATGAGGCGACCTGGCGGATATCTCGGGACTGGGCAGGTCAATCGGTCTGGTTCCTTTTTCACCATCTCTTCCTAGGTGTCCTCTACTGTTACCTGCAGTTTCGTATCGATTGCCTCAGCGGTTGTTGCGCAGCAGCCTCCTCTTCCCACCCCTTATGCTGGCCTACACACTGTCTACATCGTATCTCCCTCAGTTCTTCGCCTCACCTTTCGCTTTTTTGGGATATAGTACTACTCGACCAGTGCTTTCGAATGGTATACCTCGTGTCACGGTTCGTACAGCCCTTGTTGAGAAATCTGGAATTTCATGTGCAGTGGTGTCTCGAGCTGGTTTTGCTGATATCTCGGGATGGGGTGCGCATATTCATTCAGTTTCTTTTCCTACACCTTCCCTACACTCCCCTTTGCCATCTTCTCGAGTCTCATGAAGTTTCGCACAGCCATCGTCCGTCGGCGAGCCTGTCTGCTACCTTTCCCCATGGGCACCTTCGAGCTCCTACTCTCAGTTTGCAACCGAGGATGGTTGAATTCTCAAGTGACCTGGGGATGTAGGGAGTGAGTACTCCCCACTAAGATATTTATTTTATTTTATAGTTTTTACTTTTACTTCTACTTTACTGCTTTTACTTTCTTTTACTTTTATTTTTGTTCATTTACTTTAGACTTTACTTAGCTTCGAGGGGAGACACATGATGTGGCTTAAGTAAGCCCATGTGCACTTACTCTCCACTGTAACTACTTACACAAAATAATAGTGAAGTTCTGAGTTATGAGTTTGAGTTCAAGTTAGAGAAGGCCTTGAGTTGCCTTCTGCTGTGTTCAGACAGATCTCAGACTGCCTCAGATGTCCTTCCTTGGACAGTTCTCTCTTCCAGGCTATAGAGGCCCCTTTGGAAGACCTCACCCCTTCAGTTCTCTCACCCATCCTCAGCATTTCATTTTCAAATTCTTCACCATTGCACCTAACCTCCTGGTTTTCTACAAGGTGATTCTACTTGAATATACCTTCCAGCTGATATATTTTTTGTCACTATTGCACTGGCATGTCTAGAGGTATTTCCCTTTTTCTGGTGAAAGGTCCTGTATGATGAAATTTGGATTATATTGGGACTGGGTGTGCTGTTTTTTCTCTAATTCTTCATTAGTCCAACTCTCCTAGATGCTCTATATCATGCCCCAGAGTTTCTTATAGTTTTTCCCAGTGCACACTGAGTGCAACTTGTGTAGAAATACTTTGTATTAAATATCATTTTTGTACTGGTAAGCCATGCCCAAGCCAACATCCCCAGCTTTTGGGTGAAGCCAATCCCTCATGTTGGGCTTGTAGGGCTTCATGGCCTGGCCTGAGGCTTCCCTGGCCCCAAACCCTCAGAAGCTGGGCTGGGAAAATACTATGTGCAGGTCACTTTTTGGATTGGACTGGGAAGTTGGTCAATTCAGCCTGGGGAATACCCAGAAAATGCAGGTAATATTGGGGAAAAAATCATATTTGGACCCCAGCCACTGCAATATATTGACAACCAAAATGTATTTCCCCCACTTTCTCCAGCATCTATTGCATGGCAGGTCTGGAGATTCCCCAGCCATGAGGTGGAGAATCTCCAGAGGCAGGAAATTCCCAACCAGTTGACACCTATGAGGCCAATACATCTATAAGAATATATAGACCTAATAGGTCCCCATAGGTGGTTGACTGAAGTGTTCCCACCACCCTGGGGGAATTCCCAACCTTGCATTTGGGGAATCCCAACCATCATGGGGAATTCCCAATCTTGCATGGGGGAATTCCCAATCTTGCATGGAGGGAATTCCCAATCTTGCATTGAGGGAATTCCCACCACCCTGGGGGAATTCCCAATCCTGCATTTGGGGAATTCCCACCACCCCAGGGGAATTCCCAATCTTGCATGGGGGAATTCCCAACCTTGCATTTAAGGAATTCCCACCACCCTGGGGGAATGCCCAATCTTGCATGGGGGAATTCCCAACCTTGCATTTAGGGAATTCCCAACCTTGCATTTAGGGAATTCCCACCACCCTGGGGGAATACCCAATCTTGCATGGGGGAATTCCCAACCTTGCATTCAGGGAATTCCCAACCTTGCATTTAGGGAATTCCCACCACCCTGGGGGAATTCCCAATCTTGCATGGGGGAATTCCCAACCTTGCATTTAGGGAATTCCCAACCTTGCATTTAGGGAATTCCCACCACCCTGGGGGAATACCCAATCTTGCATGGGGGAATTCCCAACCTTGCATTCAGGGAATTCCCAACCTTGCATTTAGGGAATTCCCACCACCCTGGGGGAATTCCCAATCTTGCATGGGGGAATTCCCAACCTTGCATTTAGGGAATTCCCAACCTTGCATTTAGGGAATTCCCACCACCCTGGGGGAATACCCAATCTTGCATGGGGGAATTCCCAACCTTGCATTCAGGGAATTCCCAACCTTGCATTTAGGGAATTCCCACCACCCTGGGGGAATTCCCAATCTTGCATGGGGGAATTCCCAACCTTGCATTTAGGGAATTCCCAACCTTGCATTTAGGGAATTCCCAACCTAGCATTTAGGGAATTCCCACCACCCTGGGGGAATTCCCAATCTTGCATGGGGGGATTCCCAACCTTGCATTTAGGGAATTCCCAACCTAGCATTTAGGGAATTCCCACCACCCTGGGGGAATTCCCAATCTTGCATGGGGGGATTCCCAACCTTGCATTTAGGGAATTCCCAACCTAGCATTTAGGGAATTCCCACCACCCTGGGGGAATTCCCAATCTTGCATGGGGGGATTCCCAACCTTGCATTTAGGGAATTCCCACCACCCTGGGGGAATTCCCAATCTTGCATTTAGGGAATTCCCACCACCATGGGGGGATTCCCAACCTTGCATTTAGGGAATTCCCACCACCCTGGGGGAATTCCCAATCTTGCATTTAGGGAATTCCCACCACCCTTGGGGAATTCCCAATCTTGCATTTAGGGAATTCCCAATCTTGCATTTGGGGAATTCCCACCACCCTGGGGGAATTCCCAACCTTGCACTTAGGGAATTCCCAATCTTGCATTTGGGGAATTCCCACCACCCTTGGGGAATTCCCAATCTTGCATTTAGGGAATTCCCACCACCATGGGGGAATTCCCAACCTTGCACTTAGGGAATTCCCACCACCATGGGGGAATTCCCAACCTTGCATTTAGGGAATTCCCACCACTGTGGGGGAGTTCCCAACCTTGCATTTAGGGAATTCCCACCATTGTGGGGGAATTCCCAACCTTGCATTTAGGGAATTCCCACCACCCTGGGGGAATGCCCAACTTTGCATTTAGGGAATTCCCACCACCCTGGGGGAATGCCCAACCTTGCATTTAGGGAATTCCCACCACCCTGGGGGAATTCCCAATCTTGCATTTAAGGAATCCCCACCACCTTGGGAGAATCTCCACCACCATGGGGAATTCCCAATCTGCCATGTGCAGAATCCCCACCATCATGGGGAATTCCCAATTTCACCTCTGGAGAATGCCTGATCTCAAATTTAGGGAATCCCACACCCTTGGCAGCAGTCTATTTACCCTGGACAATACCCAAAAATACCCATGGAAGTGGTCTATTTTACCCTGGGAAATCTCCAAATCCCCCCTTGGAAGTGGTCCATTTTACCCTGGAAAATCCCCAAACTTCCCTTGGAAGTGGTCTATTTTCACCTGGGAAATCCCCAAACTTCCCTTGGAAGTGGTCTATTTTACCCTGGGAAATCCCCAAACCTCCCTTGGAAGTGGTCTATTTTCACCTGGGAAATCCCCAAACTTCCCTTGGAAGTGGTCTATTTTACCCTGGGAATTCCCCAAACTTCCCTTGGAAGTGGTCTATTTTACCCTGGGAATTCCCCAAACCTCCCTTGGAAGTGGTCTATTTTCACCTGGGAAATCCCCAAACTTCCCTTGGAAGTGGTCTATTTTACCCTGGGAAATCCCCAAACCTCCCTTGGAAGTGGTCTATTTTCACCTGGGAAATTCCCAAATTCTCCCTTGGAAGTGGGCTATTTTAACCTGGGAAATCCCTAAATTGTGAGGGTTGGTGGGGAAAGTCCCTTTGGGACCCCAGGCACCCTGTATGGTGATGGGGCAAATGGACTTTCCCACCCTTGGCATGTGAGCTCCTGGGAAATCTCCAAGCCCTGCCTATGCCAGTGGCATGTGGGAATACCCAAGAAGTTGATACCTATTAGGTATAAACATCTGTAGAAATATGTCAACCTAATAGGTCCTCGAGAGGGGGTGACTGAAGTGGAACACCTTTGTGACAAAAGTGGCTGTGCATGCATCAAAGCACAAGCGACAGGGTTCTCGAGCATGTGCTGTGGGGAAAATGCTTCTGTGGTGTAAAGTTTGCTTAACGCACCAAGTGTAATCGCTGTGTTCGTTCTTTTTCTGCTAAGTCCGTCATCCCCTCTCCAGCCCACTCATCGTCACCAAGTCTCTCCCATTTCATACACAATGTCTTCCTCCCAGAGTGCCTCCATGACTGCACCTCCCTTTGTTATGCCTAGTGCTGCATGAGATCTCATCCTGGGAATGTGGGCATTGCATATGAAGAAATTGGAATTGTTGATGAAGGAGATTCTGGGTGAGTCTGCAGACGAGGAGACAGCATGAGCATGGTTGGGTCAGTATGAGGAACTATCGGTGAGTTGCCCATATGGTACTGGTGTCACCATCCTTCTGACCCTCGAGTGCAGGGGCATATCAAACAACTTCGCAAGTTTGCCTCGGACGTGAGCTCAGAGGTCCCTGACTACCCCAACAAAACTGAGATTGCCATAAGCAATGCCTTCATGGCATTAATGGCGCCGCAAGCTTGATTCCCGCCATGCACAGCAAAACCCAAGACGAAGCCAACTGCCTCCAGCCCCAGCGCTCCTCAACCAGGGAGTGAGGTGGTCCGTCAGTCACAATGGCAGTTAGAGAAATCTGCCAACAAAGGGAAGGAGGGAGCAACAGTAAGTACATGACCTTTGGCCAATGAGTAGTGTGCTAACATCTGGAGTTGGTCAGACCATGGAAGGTGGGTTGTCAGCAAGGGTTGCTGAAGGCACAATGTTGACTGGCCTGGGTGGCCCTACAGCAGACGAAGACGTGATGGAGGTCAACCCCACACCAGGGAGTAACAGACCTTGTGAGCGGTGTGTCAAGCGAGGCATAATCTGTGTGTGGAAGGAATGGACCACATGTGAAGCTTGCCACAATGGCAAAAAGAAATGTGACAAGGCTGGGAAACTGGGTAGGAAGGTGAGTAGAAACCCTTGACTGGTGCATTCAGCTGGTGACCATGAGATGTAGCACAAAATCCCAGAGGGTCCAGTGCCCGAGTCAGCATCTACAAGCAAAAAGGCCAAGCCACACCCCACTCCCACTCCTAGACACCCAGTTCCCCTTACTCCCCACATCACCAGTAAACCCACTGACCAACTGACAGAGTCCTCAAGAGACTCTAGCAAATTCCTTAGCACACAAGTTGAGTTGGGCCAGGGTGAACAGGCTCCTGAGGTCGCAGGTGGCAAGGACACCGGTACTCCGAAGGTTGAAATCGATCTGACTGAGTCCGAGGAGGATGCCATGCCTACAGGGCCAACTTGTTTGCCTGTGAAAGGTAAGCACTGCATGCATGGTAGTCATATCCACCCTATTGAAGAGTTGGACAAACGAATTGCTGATGTGGAGTTGTCGATTGAATGGGGGGAGGATGCCTTGATGGACTTGTTTTCACAGATGGCACAGGTTAGTATGATGGCGACCCAAGTTTGCGAGGTGCTTTGTCAGTCTCGGCACCAGCTACATTCCCTGAAGGCCTGGTGGGAGGAGCACTTCATCCCTGGTCCCTCTGCTTCATCTTAGTGCAGAAATGGTAGTTTTGCCACTCCCTTTTTACCTTGTGTCTGCTGTTGTACTGTAGTCTGGTGGTAATTTCATCCGTGTGCGCATCGCCTAAGAACACACCTTGGTGGTAAGACTGGAAGGTCAGAATAACATAAGAGACATAAGTGAAAAGAAGGAAGAACGAGCAGTATAGTACTGTCATCCTGACTGAGTAGGTAGCAGTGGTTGTTGTTTTGGTTTTGGCTGAATTCTATGGACAGTAAACAGTGAGTAGAACTATGAGTCAAGGGAAAGGAGGAGACAAGGAAATTTGGCTTTTGGTTTTTTATATTGTTTTATGGTTTTTGTGTTCGGCCTTTTGTGTTGGTAATTTGTATAGGTAAAACGTCTGTAAAAGATAGACAGTGGATGAAAAAGGAAAAGAAAAGAAAAGAAAGAACATAGGATGTAGGTTACTCATCTAACTCATCCCCAAGGACACCAGCCAGTTCTGGGTTGGGAAGGGAGTCATCTTCAAGCTGATCTATAGCAGACCTGTCAAGGCTGACCAGATGGGTGACCTTGATACAGGACCTGTTTCTTGGGAAATAGGGGTATAAGCAAAAGGCAGCAAAGCAAAACCTCAAAACAGCGCCATTGAGCTCTGTGAGGAGATAAGAGCTGCCTTTGGTGCAGTGTATGACTACCATAGGACCTAGGTAATGAGGTTTGGTCTTTTGGTCCAGTTCTTTCTTGATGTGGGAATTTCTGACAAGGACAAGGGTACCCAGTTCGAAGTCAAAGTCATGGATAGTCCTCTTGAATTGAGCCATAAAGTCCTTTGCTGAAGCGAAGTGGGAATTGAGGACTCGATCGTGTATTAGCACTAGGTCTTCTGGGTGCTTCTGCAACTGCCAAGCACGATTGGCAATGAGGGCAGTAGTAGAGTATGACTGTGCTTTGAAAGGGGTGAGAAAGGTTGCTTCGGCAAGGTCAAAAGGGAGTCTGGGATGGACACTGTGAGCCATATAGTAAGGGGAAAATCCTGTAGCTTTGTGAACTGTAACCCTCTCTGCCCAAAATACGGACAGGGCCACTTCTGACCATCTTGAGGCTTCACCCTCACAACTCTTAACCATCACTTCTCTGACATCAAAATGCTGCTGCTCCACAATACCATTTGCCTGCAAGTTATAAGGTGAGATACAGATATGCCAAATGCCATATGTCTTCAATAGCCAGTCAAGTGCTAGAACATAAGGACCACCATTGTCAGTGACGACCTCTGCTACAGCTCCCCATCTGCACAATATTTGCTCGAATAAGAATTTGCCGATTGACTTTCCAGTTTCGGATCAAAGCATGGCCCACTCTGGGTAGCTGGTGAGGGAGCATTGGGCTTGAGTAACGTAGTGGTATCCATTGGACTTCGGCATTACAAAAGTGTCGACATAGGCTTTGTAGAATAGGGGCTCAGGTATTGCCATGACAGGGGGAATGTGGATTCGATCGAGGTGGCAAATCTGGCATTCGTGACACGTCTTGATGTACCAGCGAACATCCTGCTTGAGCATGGGCCACCAAAACTGTGTCAGCAAGCACATATGGGTGGAGAAGATACCCTTGTGGCCTAACTTGTTGTGGGCCTGATGAATAATTTCAAGCTGCTTGTGGCAGCAAACCATGAGTTGGTGGCGACCTTGGGGCTCTTTCCTCCAAAGCTCCCCACCCTTTATGAAGTACCAGGTTGCTAGCTGCACAAGACTCTCCAGCTCCTTTTCTCCCAAGTCATCTGGCAGCTTCTTCATTTCCAAGAACCTCCTCACAACCTCCAACCTCTCATCCCTCTGTTTTGCCTTCTTGGATCACAGGATTTTGGTCTCAGTGTTTTCTGGTGGTGAACCAATTTCCATAAATATGCTGACATCCTGAGGCAGGATTTTAGATGAGTAGTATATGGATGATGGAATTTCTGGAGGATGTAGCATCCGGGTTCTCAGCTCTCAGCAATTCACAAGTTCCATGGCGAAGGCTCCACACTCATCTACCCAGTCTTCGTACTCTTCTTCATCTACCTCAGGGTCCTCTTTGGCTCTCAGTCTCCTCGACAACCCATCAGGGGCGGCATGCTTAGCAGCAGGTATGTGGACCAGTTTGAAGTTGAAAAGTAGAATACCAGCAATCCACCGGTTAATGGTGGCATTAGGCTGTAAGTCTGGATTGTTAATCATGCCCTTGATATATCTCGTGTTGACCTCTACAACTAGATTCCGCACTCCAAAAACATAAAGCTGCACATCATGTAGCGCTCAAAACAGACTGAATAGTTCGAGTTTGGCTTGACTATACCGCCTCTCTTGGTCGTTAAGAGTGATGGATCTGAAGTGGGTGGGGTACCTCCTGGAATCTTCTCCCTCTTGCATGAGAATATAACCAATGGAGATGGTGAGGATGACTGGAAAGGAGGAGCCATAGTCAATAGGACACAGCGCTGGGGAGGTGACTATAGCAGCTTTGAGATAGTCCATTGCTGCTTGGTGTTCGTCACGAAACTCAAATAAAACATCTTTCTTTGTGAGCTCAATGAGAGGATGCACATGCTTGGTGAAGTCTTTAATGAAGAT
This sequence comes from Pisolithus thermaeus, assembly GCA_024663475.1. Classification (NCBI taxonomy): domain Eukaryota; kingdom Fungi; phylum Basidiomycota; class Agaricomycetes; order Boletales; family Pisolithaceae; genus Pisolithus; species Pisolithus thermaeus. The sequence continues at coordinate 778,424 of JANFAF010000004.1, forward strand.
GTGGCAATACAAGCATAGACCTAGAAAGCCCCTAACTTCAGTGACATTAGCACAGTAAGGCCAGTCTCTAATTTTTTGGACTTTAGTTTCATCAGGGATCCTCCCATTGTACGAAACCTTATGCCCCACCACTACAATAGATGGGGTAGCAATGACACATTTCTTGGCGGAGACAGTAGCTCCTGCATGGCGAAGCCAGTGAAGTACATGATTAGTATTTTTGAGGTGCTCCAAGATAAAGTGCTGAATGCCAGGGTTCTGTGGTATCATTTCATAAGACCTGTTGGCATTTAGGCCTTTGATTGGACAGTCATTGATGAATGGGATGGAGACCTCAGGGATTTTGTCCTTTAGGATCCAACAGACATCCCCATGGAATATTTGAATGGCATTAATGTACCCCATAGGTAATTTCGTCAGCCTAAGGGTGCCAATGGGGGTTTGGAAGGTAGTTGGGTCGCAGTAATCATCATGGATGGCTCGGTGGTTGTAGCCGACCATTAGGTCCAAGATCCCATACACCAAGTGACAGGCAAAAGCTTTGGCAATTGAGTCGATGAAAGGAGGAACAGCTGAATCTTGGATAGAGACAGTGTTTAAGGGCTGTAGGTCATGAACAAGGCACAGAGATTTCCCATCCTTCTTGACAATGCAGAACCACTTGGACTGATATCATGAGGTCGAGGGCTCGTAAACACCAGCAGCGATTTTTTCTTTAATTATTTGGACGATGTCTCAAAAGATGGTGGGCAGGATAGGGATGTTACATTCGACCCAGGGTTTGTGAGGTAAAGTTGAGATTTTTAGGGGGGGAAACATGTCTTCACGAAAGGTTCCCCTTTCTGAGGTCTCCCAAGCAAAGGCAGCTTTGTGTGTTCAAACAAGCCAACAAACAAGATCCAATTCCACTGGCCAAAGGAACTTGGTAGGATCGAGGTCAAGCTCTTCCACCCTTTGAGCAGTAAACCTTGCACCTGGAATGAATAAGGGAGGGTGGTGCAGTAATACAGGTAAATCTGCGAGAGGATTGCTGACCTCCCAACACTCCACCCTGAATTCAACAGGCATTGCAGTTGGGATAGGCTTTACCTTCTTCGCTACAGGCTTGTATTTTAACATGTGAAAAACTGGGTCATAGTGAAAGGTAGACTGTAGGGCAGAAAGTGTCAGTGGAGAAATCATAGTACTAGTGGTAAACAGGAAGGGGTCTTTAGGCAAAATGAAACTGGAATCGAACGGATCAGGAGGCACAGTATCTGGGGTATAACTGAACAACAGCACTGCTGTGGCATTTTCTTTAAAGTCTGTAGAAAGAGGAGAAGTGGAATTTCTTGAGGCAGAAAGTGAATCTGAAACATAAAGGGAACACATGGATACTATTTTATCTTGGTCTCCTTGTAACCCTATCGAGTCATTGACCATTGTTAAAAACCCTGTTTGCTCTCTTGGAGTTGGTGGCAGTGACTCTGGTGGGTGAAGTATTCTGCCTCGTCATCTGGGTTCACGAATCGGGGATACAGGTATAGACAATGTTGAGGGCAGGTGGGGATAAGTAACTGGTGGCCTGAATTGGGGTCACAGATTTCTAGAGATTGTTCACTGTCAGGGAAGTCTCGAAGGATGCTGCTGAGGAGGCAGAAGAACAGGTGGCCTAATAAGAGGTCGAAAGGGGCTTTATCGACGACTTGAATCTGTAGGTGAGCTTCAACTGGCCCAATTTGAAGAGAGTCATTTTCGATGACACCTAGAGTGCTCTCTTTAGACTGGTTAGCAGCTTCTAACATCATACACATGTCTGAACAGAGGGGGGCCCCTAAAGCCTCCCACAATTTGTGCCTGAGGGCAACTACCTGACAGCCACTGTCAAGGATACACTTGACCCGAAGCTTGTCCATAAGGACACCATCTACTGCATGGAGAGGGGTGGTGGTGAGACCGACACACTTGCTGTCGGTATCCTTAACGAGGTATTGTTCATATGAGGCCCAGGTAGACGATGAGGACGATTTGGACACAGTCTCAAGGCTACCGATTGCTACTTTCTTTGTCATAGCCATCTCTTTTATCTGTTTGTGGATTTCCGGGCTGACTGCTAAAAGATCTTGGGTCGAGATTTCAATCTTGGCCTCTAAAACTTGGGACACGAGTCATTTAGTGGCAGCAGCTTCATCAAAGCCACTCTGGTAATGAAACTGAGGGGTAGGGTTGGATGAAGGTCTAGAGGTCGAAGGCTCAGCAGCATTAGATTTAGCTTGCATCTCATTACGTGCTGGCTGGGTGTTTGAAGTCGTGGTAGGTACAGGGTTGTTGGAAGGGGGAGGGTTGGCTGGAGTGGCATTTTGAGGGCGATGAGCGAGGATCTCCACGCCATCAAAGCAGGCTGGTTTCTTCCTTTTGATAGCATTCTTAAGCTCCTCTACCTGAGCATAGGCTCTGGTGAGGGCATGCTTATCTTCTTCATTGGCATTATCTTCTATTTCTTGGTCGACAAGGTATGACAAGGGGTGGACCTCAACCTGAAACTTGGCAGTGTCTTCCAAGCCAAAGAACATGGTATTGACGAGGTGGGGCAGGGTATCACGCCCTCTAGATGAAGAGGCAGTACCCAGAGACTGAATAGAGATGACATTAGCCGATGCCATAATAGACTCTCTGAGAGCCAGGAAGTTATTGATTTTCTCTTTGAAATTCTGCCCTGCTGCAGACCTAGGAATGTCAGAACTGTCTTTCATAAAGACTTTACTGCCTATAAGTGTGCATTTCCCTTGGTGAACATACTCCTTGCAGAGCTTGCACTCAGCTGTTCTATGGCCATCAGTTCCTCCACAAAAGAAGCAGTGGGGGTCGAAAGAGCAGCGAAACTGCTGTTCTGTGGGTTGAGTCTGGCAGCTGCCCAAGGCAGGGTCAGCAGCTTGGACATATTCCCTTTTAAGAATGGTGGGCAGTGAAGTTGGTTGGGAGTAGGATTCTGGGAATAAGGCCGAACTATTGATTTGGACAGCATTTCGGTGGGCCCCACTAAGGAGGTAGGTTGTGTGCTTGTAGACTTCATCAAACGGCCATGGGTCATCGATGTCATGGTCTAGATCTTTGAGTTGGAGGTGAGTGGCAAGGTTACTGTGGAATTTTGGGGGAAACCCTTCGAGGAACTTCTCATTAACATAGTCATCGGTAAGTCTCTTCTTCTTGTTACTGTCTATTTCAGGCAAGTTGGCCACGTGACATTTTATGTAATAAAAAAAACACCAGACTTCGGTCAACCATATCTCCTCAACGCATGATCGGAATTTGTTGAGAAAGGCACTGCTGGAGTCGGAAAAAATCGTGGAAGATGATCTGAAGTATCCGAAGCCTGAAAAATGAATTTTCAAAAACTCGGTATTTATCAACTACGGAATATGAGTCTTCGACAACGGAATACGAGTCTTCGACAATGGAGTGAGTCTTCAACAACGGAATATGAGTCCTCAACAAGTTCTATATGTAAGTACATAGATGTTGAACTAGTATGCCGCAAAGAGCTACTTCGACTTGGAGCAATAACCTGGGGGTTGCCTGGGTACATGTATGTATGGTTGGATATGGCACCATCATCTGTAGTGTGAGTGTGAGTAGCATAGGATGGTGCATGAGAAAAGGAGGCAGTACTCTATCAGACAAGTCGGAGATGCTGGGAATGGTGTGAAGCAGAGGGGAAAACACAGTGGAAGCCGAGCAAGAAGTCGATCCACATGTGCTGGTGCTCGTGATCAAATGGATCGTCCTAATGGATCCTCTGGGGGATCCTGGTTTCGAACACTTCGGCAAGGTAAAAGAATGATCTAATGCTTCCCTGTAAAGATATTAGACAAAATACCTTTAAAGGTTAAGTCAGTACTTACCAAACTGCGCTGACCCATCGAACTCTCTTGCGTGCGCTCTCTGCTGCCAGCCTCTCAACCCCATCGGTGTACAGTAATTGAAAAGGGCAGAGCGACTCCATCAGGTCGGGCCCCTGACCCTCCACCGCCTGAGTCCTGGCAGCGATAGTGCCCACATCCTCCCTAGCACTCGAGTGCGTAGGAGAAGGCACCGAGCGAACTTCCATACAGTTCAACAAATCCAAGGTTACAACTCCCCTTCCTCCACCAGGGGCTGTCCAGGAGAGCAAGAGCATGTAAGGGTATAGAAGCGCTTCGCAACACTGCCACTGATAGGGTGGTCTGGAGTGTACATTTAGATACCACACGACACCGATGCGAAGCGGCTTGAGATGAGGAAGGTCAGCCCAAGCAACTGCCACCCAAAAATTAAGCTCACCTCGGGACTGTCGCAGGCACAGGTGCCCAATGCGGTCATGTCGAACAGTGGAGGTATAATGCTACCAGACATGCTTTTCGGAGTGGCTGGATGGAGGCCGTTAGAGTTCTCAGCATCGTCTTGAGCACGCTCACGCTGACTGACACGCCTTCTTAGACTGAATAGCCCATCACCATGTCCACCTGGACCCGTGTTAGTTGGTGGAGAAGTAGTGGTCTCCGACGGTGACTTGGGTATTTTATCAAGTGAGGGAGTATGGTCTTTTCCATGCTGCGATAATATTGCAAACCGACGCCAAGGGGGAACGAGGGGATGTCTGTGGGCGGTGAAGAGAGGAGACTGTTGGTGTGACATTGGTTGAGTTTGACGCAGTCCTCGACGCTGCGAAGGTATTTGAAAAAGTGCTTGCAAAGTCACCTAGGCTTCATTGGGTACCGCTGTGCGTGACAGTAGTAGGTCCTCTGGTAGGCAGCAAAAGCAAGGACGACACGGACAGAGGTTCGGATATAGAAGACGACGCTGATGATAAAGTAGAACCAGCTTTACTTTTTGTGGGAGAAGTGGGACGAGAACCATAGCCCGTGGAAGTTCTGTAACCAGTGGTGCTGCCTAAGGGAGGAGTAGATTGGCTCATAGGGAAGAAAGGACTATGGGAGTGATGACTAGGTGCGGACGACGTGCGAGTGGGGCCAAAGGAGATTTCGGATGGTGTAGTAGCTCTGTCCTCAAAAAATGCGATGAAATCACCAGTCCTCTGACCAGGGGCGTGGTCAGCCACCAAGTCAGTAGCAGCGCAAGTGTCGGGGGGGGTGAGGGGGGCACCTACAATCGAGTAGCTCGAGGGCAGGTCGTGCTAGAAGTGACAACGCACATACCAGAGTCTGATTGAGAGTAACGAGATGGAGACATGATTGTTCGAGAAGTAGAAAAGGTAGAAAAAGTGGTGGTCCCATAAGTTGGGGATCGTGGGTCAGTGCTCGAGCCGTAACTTGTCACATTAGCTACCTAGATAAAGGACATGATCAGTACATTACTAGGCCCCCGCTGCGGCAGCACGAAGCGACTTGGAGACGGAAACTCAACCAAACCGAAGTTTAGGGTGGACTCTGGACACAGGATACAGCTGGCCAAATGCTTCCATGCTTGAGCTGGTATATATGAACTGCATCTTATGAAGATAGGCATCAAAGAATCGTGTATTGAAAGCGACAAGACAAGGAAATATCAGATGTATGGAAACATAGACATGAGACCTAAGATGCATGGACATCTGACCTCGCAGCATTCAAATCCTCCTCAGCATACTGCATGATGAGAATAGCCGTCCCAACTTCAATCCCAAGCCACACCTGCAAGTCTTGGAGTTGAACAAACTTGGGTGTCAGCTGTGACAGGCGAAGGAACCCTTTCTCCCTCAAAATATGCCCAAAGGGTGTGAAGCTCACTCCGCCAGTGTTGCGCTTTTCATTGTGATCAAGCGATGCAAACCAGGAAACGATGTCTGGATTGTCAGTGATAGATGCGAGTGGTGTAGGGAGCCTAGGCTCCTTGAGGCTGCGAGGCACCCTTGGCAGCAATCCCAACTCTCGTTACCTGCCAGATCACACACCCCCAGATCACACACCTGTCATGGTTATGGGATTGTGTCACTGTCTACACTACGCTCCCTCTCGGTCACATGCCTATTACCACCAGCAACATCGCCACTTGTCACATGTCACTATGCCTCCCCGCAGACCCTCCTTTACCTATACCGCTCCCTTCACCCCCTGCCAGCTTCCAGGATGCGACCCCGTTGCTCAGACGTGTAGCTATGCCACCTGGTCTTGGTTCGTGTTTATTTTCTCTACTTTTGTTTGCCTTTCCTTCGCCGCTGTCACCACTGTGCACGTGTCTGTACCAGCGTCGGACTTTGCCTTGTCTGTTATTACTTTTGACATATGACAGATCCGAAATATGCCGAATTTTACCTTAGATACCACTGTCTTTACGATACAAAAGTCCGGGCTACTTAGAAAAATATACCACCCACCTTTTGGCATCACAGAGCGAGAACCTAAGAGTCCCCTCTGAGTCTAGAGAGCCTTCCTGAGTCATCTTCAAGTTTTCAAGAGTACCCCGAGTCCCAGAATTGCCTTTGCCGCCTCTTTGCCGCCATCGAGTCCCATACATCCCGTAAACCGTCCTACAAGCTATCTATTGCCGCCTACCAAGTTCCAACGAGCTCTCGAGTTTCCCCTTCGTATATTTCCCACTTTACTGCCTAACATCCCCCTCTTCTGTCTCCTTCCGACTCAAGACCCCTTGGGACGAGCCTAGGTTTTACCTACAGCTTTCCCCTCTCATTTCTCTTAGCACCCTCGCAAGAAGAGTAGCCCTCATCGTTTTGGAGCCCACCACGAGGGGTCTGTAGATCTGGAAAGGAGATCCCTACGACCTACCTGCCACAGAACAGAACTCGAGGAGCTCTTAGAGCCCTTCCACCGTCTTTCTATATCTTCCTCTGATATTTTCGTACCTGCTACTAACCCTCGTGATATCCCAGAGCCTAGTTCTCCAGACATAGAGCTTTCCGCCATCGGATCCCCTCATCATCCAGAATCTCCCTCTCTTTTGATAGTCGATATACCCGGTGCCTTCGAGCTCGATGAGTCCTTTGCACCACCACCTGATCGTCAAGAATTATCACTGCTTACCGACCTATCCCCTCCAGTTTCTCCATCAGCTTTGACCTTTGCCGCAGAACAACTTCTCCTCCCATCGACGTCCTTCACCGCCTCACAGAATCTCATTTTACCGCTAGCCCATACTTCCCCGCCAATACCTCAGTACCCCCTTCCACTCTCATCGTTGTTTCCCGCAGCCATGTCCGCTACTACCAATCATCGCAAAATGCCTCTTAGAGGTTCTAACAAAGCCCCCAAGTTTTCAGGAAAAACAGAAGACATTTGCGCCTACTTTGAAGACGTCGACCAGATCTGCACTGACGCGGGAATCACCGACGACAGAGTTAAGATTAAGTGGGCTATTCGCTATGCCAACAGAAACGAGTTGGAGCTATGGTCCTCCCTCGACTCTGCTATGGGTGATGACTGGGATGACTTTACTAGAGAAGTTACCAGTTTCTACCCTGGTGCTGACGTCAAAGGGTGGCAGTATACCAAAGCTGACCTCAAGACCCTTCTCCACCACCAAGTCCAGAAACCCATGTCATCCTTAGAAGACCTCGGCAAATACATGTGGGAATTCTGCCGAGTCGTGGCCTTAATTAACAAGAAGAAGAGACTCACCGACGACTATGTTAATGAGAAGTTCCTTGAAGGATTTCCCCCAAAATTCCATAGCAGCCTTGCCACTCACCTCCAACTCAAAGATCTAGACCATGACGTCGATGACCCATGGTCGTTCGATGAGGTTTACAAGCACGCGACCTACCTCCTTAGTGGGGCCCACCGAAATGTTGTCCAAATCGATAGTTCGGCCTTATTCCCAGAATCCTATTCCCAACTGACTTCGCCGCCCACCATTCTTAAAAGGGAATATGTCCAAGCCGCTGACCCCGCCTCGGGCAGCTGCCAGACTCAACCCGCAGATCAGCAGTTTCGCCGCTCCTTCGACCCCCGCTGCTTCTTCTGTGGAGGAACCGATGGCCATAGAACAGCTGAGTGCGAGCTCTGCAAAGAATATGTTCGCCAAGGGAAATGCACACTTATAGGTGGTAAAGTCTTTATGAAAGACGGTTCTGACATTCCTAGGTCAGCAGCAGGGCGGAACTTCAAAGAGAAAATCGATAACTTCCTGGCTCTCAGAGAGTCTATTATGGCGTCAGCTAATCTCATCTCTATTCAGTCTCCGGGTACTGCCTCTTTAGCTAGAGGGCGTGATACCCCGCCCCACCTCGTCAATACCATGTTCCTTGGCTCGGAAGACACTGCCGAATTTCAGGTCGAGGTCCACCCCTCATCTTACCTTGTCGACCAAGAAATAGAAGATAATGCCGACAAAGAAGATAAGTGTGCCCTCGCCAGAGCCTATGCTCAGGTAGAGGAGCTTAAGAATGCTATCAAAAGGAAGAAACCAGCCTGCTTTGATGGCGTGGAAATCCCCGTTTGTTGCCCTCGAAATGCTGCTATGGCCAACCCTCCCCCTTCCAACAACCCTGTACCTACCACAACTTCAAACACCCAGCCAGCACGTAACGAGGTGCAAGCTAAATCTAATGCCGCCGAGCCTTCGACCTCTAGACCTTCGTCCAACCCTTCCCCTCAGTTTCGTTACCAGAGCGGCTTCGACGAAGCTGCTGCCACTAAACGACTCGTGTCCCAAGTTTTAGAGGCCAAGATTGAAATCTCGACCCAAGATCTTTTGGCAGTCAGCCCAGAAATCCACAAACAGATAAAAGAGATGGCTATGACAAAGAAAGTAGCAATCAGTAGCCTCGAGACCGCGTCGGAATCGTCCTCGTCATCTACCTGGGCCTCATATGAACAATACCTCGTTAAGGATACAGATGGCAAGTGTGTCAGTCTCGCCACTGCCCCTCTCCGTGCGGTGGATGGTGTCCTTATGGACAAGCTTCGGGTCGAGTGTATCCTCGACAGTGGCTGTCAGGTAGTTGCCCTCAGGCGGGAATTGTGGGAGGCTTTAGGGGCCCCCCTTCATTCAGACATGTGTATGACCTTAGAAGCCGCTAACCAGTCTAAAGAGAGCACTCTAGGTGTCATCGAAAATGCCTCTCTTCAAATTGGGCCAGTCGAAGCTCACCTACAGATTCAAGTCGTCGATAAAGCCCCATTCGACCTCTTATTAGGCCACCCATTCTTCTGCCTACTCAGCAGCATCCTTCGAGACTTCCCCAACGGCGAACAATCTCTAGAAATCTGTGACCCCAATTCAGGCCGCCAGTTACTTATCCCCACCTGTCCTCGACATCATCTATACCTGTATCCCCAATTCATGAACCCAGATGACGAGGCAGAATACTTCGCCCACCAGAATCACCGCTGCCAACTCCAAGAGAGCGAACAGGGTTTTTAACAATGGTCGATGACTCGATAGGGTTACGAGGAGACCAAGATAATATAGTATCCGTGTGTTCCCTTTATGTTTCAGATTCACTTTCTGCCTCGAGAAATTCTACTTCCCCTCTTTCTACTGACTTTAAAGAAAATGCCACTGCAGCACTGTTGTTCAGTTATACCCCAGATATTGCGCCTCCTGATCCTTTCGATTCCAGTTTCATTTTGCCTAAAGACCCCTTCCTGTTTACCACTAGTACTATGGTTTCTCCACTGACACTTTCTGCCCTGCAGTCTACCTTTCACTACGACCCGGTTTTCCACATGTTAAAATACAAGCCTGTAGCGAAGAAGGTGAAGCCTATCCCGACTGCAATGCCTGTTGAATTCAGGGTGGAGCATCGGGAGGTTGGCAATCCTCTCGCAGATTTGCCTGTATTACTGTACCACCCTCCCTTATTCGTTCCAGGTTCCAGATTTACCGCTCAAAGGGCAGAAGAGCTCGACCTCAACCCTACCAAGTTCCTCTGGCCAGTGGAGTTGGATCTTGTTTGTTGGCTCGTTCGAACACACGAAGCTGCCTTCGCTTGGGAGACCTCAGAAAGGGGAACCTTTCGCGAAGACATGTTTCCCCCCTTAAAAATCCCAACTTTACCTCACAAACCCTGGGTCGAACGTAACATCCCTATCCCACCCGCCATCTTTCGAGACGTCATCCATATAATTAAAGAGAAGATTGCCGCTGGTGTTTATGAGCCCTCGACCTCGTCATATCGGTCCAAGTGGTTCTGCATTGTCAAGAAAGATGGAAAATCTCTGCGCCTTGTTCACGACCTACAGCCCTTAAATGCCGTCTCTATCCAAGATTCAGCTGTCCCTCCTTTCGTCGACTCAATTGCCGAAGCTTTCGCCTGTCACTCGGTGTACAGGATCTTGGACCTAATGGTCGGCTACGACCACCAAACCATCCACGACGATTACCGCGACCTGACTACCTTCCAAACTCCCATCGGGACCCTTAGGCTGACGAAATTACCTATGGGGTACACTAATGCCGTTCAAATATTCCATGGTGACGTCTGTTGGATCCTAAAGGACGAAATCCCTGAGGTCTCCATCCCATTCATCGATGACTGTCCAATCAAAGGCCCTAAGTCTCGCTACCTAAATGCCGACGGGTCTTATGAAACGATACCGCAGAACCCTGGCATTCAGCACTTTATCTGGGAACACCTTGAAAATACCAATCGTGTACTTCACTGGCTTCGCCATGCAGGAGCTACTGTCTCCGCCAAGAAATGCATCATTGCCGCCCCATCTATTGTAGTGGTGGGGCATAAGGTTTCATATGACAGGAGGATCCCTGACGAAACTAAGGTCCAAAAAATTAGAGACTGGCCTTACTGCGCTAACGTCACTGAAGTTAGGGGCTTTCTAGGTCTATGCTCGTATTGCCGCATCTTCATCAAAGACTTTGCCAAGCATGCGCGTCCTCTCGTCGAACTCACAAAGAAAGATGTTTTATTCGAGTTTCGAGACGAACACCGAGCAGCAATGGACTATCTCAAAGCTGCTATAGTCACCTCCCCAGCGCTGCGTCCTATTGACTATGGCTCCTCCTTTCCAGTCATCCTCGCCGTCGACACCTCCAACATTGCTGTCGGTTATATCCTCATGCAGGAGGGAGAAGATTCCAGGAGGTACCCCGCCCGCTTCAGATCCATCACTCTTAACGACCGAGAGAGGTGGTATAGTCAAGCCAAACTCGAACTATTCGGTCTGTTTCGAGCGCTGCATGACGTGCGGCTTTATGTTTTTGGGGTGCGGAATCTAGTTGTAGAGGTCGACGCGAGATATATCAAAGGCATGATTAACAATCCAGACTTACAGCCTAATGCCACCATCAACCGGTGGATTGCCAGTATTCTACTCTTCGATTTCAAACTGGTCCACGTACCTGCTGCTAAGCATGCCACCCCTGACGGGTTGTCAAGAAGACCGAGAGCCAAAGAAGACCCTGAGGTAGACAAAGAAGAGTACGAAGACTGGGTAGACGAGTGTGGAGCCTTTGCCGTGGAACTCGTGAATCACCGAGAGCCAAGAACTCGGATGCTACGTCCTCCAGAAATCCCACCGTCCATATACTACTCATCTAAAATCTTGCCTCAGGACATCAGAATATTTACGGCAACTGGTTCACCACCAGAAAGCACCGAGACCGAAATCCCGCGATCTGAGAAGGCGAAACAGAGGGATGAGCGGTTGGAGGTGGTGAGGAGGTTCTTGGAAATGAAGAAGCCACCAGACGAGTTGGGAGAAAAGGAGCTGGAGAGTCTTGTGCAGCTAGCAACACGGTACTTTGTGAAGGGCGGAGAGCTTTGGAGGAAAGAGCCCCAAGGTCGCCACCAGCTTGTGGTTCACCGCCACAAGCAGCTTGAAATTATTCGCCAGGCCCACGACGAGTTAGGCCACAAGGGTATCTTCTCCACCCGTATGCGCTTGCTAACACGGTTTTGGTGGCCCATGCTTGAGCAGGATGTTTGCTGGTACATCAAGACGTGTCACGAATGCCAGATTCGCCGCCTCGATCGAATTCACATTCCCCCTGTCATGGCAATACCTGAGCCCCTATTCTACAAAGCCTATGTCGACACTTTCGTAATGCCGAAGTCCAACGGATACCACTACGTTACTCAAGCCCGATGCTCCCTCACCAGCTACCCAGAGTGGGCCATGCTTCGATCCGAAACTGGAAAGTTGATTGGCAAATTCTTATTCGAGCAAATATTGTGCAGATGGGGAGCTGTGGCAGAGGTTGTCACTGACAATGGCAGTCCTTATGTTCTAGCACTTGACTGGCTATCGAAGACATATGGCATTCGGCATATCTGCATCTCGCCTTATAACTCGCAGGCAAATGGTATTGTGGAGCGGCGGCATTTCGATGTCAGAGAAGCGATGGTCAAGAGTTGTGAGGGCGAAGCTTCAAGATGGTCAGAGGTGGCCCCGTCTGTATTTTGGGCAGAGAGGGTTACGGTTCACAAAGCTACGGGATTTTCCCCTTACTATATGGCTCACGGTGTCCATCCCAGGCTCCCTTTTGACCTCGCCGAAGCAACCTTTCTCGCCCCTTTCGAAGCGCAGTCGTACTCTACTACCGCTCTCATTGCCAATCATGCTCGGCAATTGCAGAAGCACCCAGAAGACCTAGTGCTAATACACGATCGAGTCCTCAATTCCTGCTTCGCTTCGGCAAAGGACTTTATGGCTTGATTCGAGAGGACTATCCACGACTTTGACTTCGAACCGGGTACCCTAGTCCTTGTCAGAAATTCCCGCATCGAGAAAGAGCTGGACCAAAAGACCAAACCTCGTTACCTAGGTCCTATGGCAGTCATACGCTGCACCAAAGGAGGCTCCTATCTCCTCACAGAGCTCGATGGCGCTATTTCGAAGTTTCGCTTTGCCGCCTTTCGCTTATACCCCTATTTCCCAAGAAACAGGTCCCATATTGAGGTCACCCATCTGGTTGGCCTCGACAGGTCTGCAATGGATCAGCTTGAAGACGACTCCCTTCCCGACCCAGAACTGGCTGGTGTCCTTGGGGACGAGTTAGATGAGTAACCTACGTCCTACATTCCTTTTCCTCTTCTTTTCTTTTCGTCCTTTGTCTATTTTTCTTAACAGACGCTTTACCTATACAAATTACCAACACAAAAAGCCAAACACAAAACCGTAAAATGATATAAAAAACTAAAAGCCAAATTTCTTTGTCTCCTCTTTTCCCTTGACTCATAGTTTTACTCACCATTTACCGTCTATAGACTTCAGCCAAAATTAAAGTGACAATTGCCGCTACCTGCTCAGTCAGGATGACAATACTATACCGCTTGTTCTTCTTTTTTTACTTACGTCTCTTATGTTATTCTGACCTTCCTACCTTACCGCCGAGGTGTGTTCTTAGGTAGCATGCACACAGATGAAATTACCGCCAACCTACAGTACGACAGCAGACACGAAGTAAAAAAAAAAGGGAGTGGGGAAACTACCGTTCCTACACTAAGATGAAGCAGAGGGACTGGGGATAAAATGCTCCTCCCACCAGGCTTTCAGGGAACGAAGCTGGCGCCGAGACTGACGAAGCGCCTCACATACTTGGGTAGCGGTCGTACTAACCTGCGCCATCTGCGAGAACAGGTCCATCAGGGCGTCCTCACCCCATTCGATCAACAGCTCCACGTCGGCGATTCGCTTGTCCAACTCTTCAAGGGGGTGTATGCGACCACTTCGTGTACGGCGCTTATCTTTCACAGGCAGACAAGATGGCCCCGTAGGCGTGGCAACCTCTTCAGACTCAGTCAGATCGATTTCGACCTTCGACATACCGGTGTTCTCGCCGCTTGCGACCTCAAGAGCCTGTTCATCCTGGCCCGACTCAACTTGTGCGCTAAGGAATTCACTAGAGCCTCTTGAGGACTCTGTCGGTTTGTCGACGGGTTTGTTAGCGGGGTGGGGAGTGAGGGGAACCGGGAACCTAGGAGTAGGAGTGGGGGTGGATGGGCCACTGGGGAGAAAAAGAGGGAGAGGTTGGGGCGGCGGAGGGTCTTGGGATTCGGTCACCGCTGCAGCAGACATTGAGGCTGCAGGTTGGGTAGCTGTCGAGCGACTAACCAGACAAGGTCGTGGTCGCCCTGTCGTAGGAGTCAGCGCTGACGAAGGAGGGGGAGCGGGGAGTGGCTTGGCCTTTTTGATTGTGGATGCCGACTCGGGCTGGGGACCCTCTGGATTTTTGCACTGCGTCGTGCTGTCACTAGCTGAGTACACTGTTCAGCAAACCTTACTCACCTTCCTACCCGGCTTCCCAGCCTTGTCGCATTTCTTCTTGCCATCGTGGCAAGCTTCGCAGGCCGTCCACTCTTTCCACACACAGATGATTCCCCGCTTTACACATCATTCACAAGGTCCGTTACTCCCCAGCATAGGGTCGACTTCCATCACCTCGACTTCCACCATCAAGGCTTCCGGGCCAGACGACACGGCGCCTCCCACAGCCCTTGTTGGGGAACCGCCCTCGCTGGTCTGGCCAGTCTCAGGTGGTTAGCGTGTCACTCATCAGTCAGGGTTGGTGGATGCACCATCACACCCTCTTGTCCCTTCTCTGCGGACTTCTCAATCTGCCTCTGCGACCGCCAAACTACCTCACCTCCTGTTTGAGGGCCGCTGGAACTGTCCATGGTCGGCTTGGCCTTTGGTTTCGCTGCGCGTGGGGGGAATCAAGCTTGGAGTGCTGTCAACGCCAGGAAGGCGTTGCTGATGGCGGTTTCGGTGTCGTCAGGGTAGTTGGGGACCTCGGTGCTCATGTCTGAAGCGAACTTGTGTAGTTGCTCGATACGCCCCTGCAACCAGGCATCAGAAGGATGGTAGCATCAGTATCATGCAGGCCACTCACCGACAACTCTTCGTACCGTCCCATCCATGCTCGCACTGTTTCCTCATCTGCAGACTCACTGGGTATTTCCTTCATCAGTACCTCCAACTTCTTCATCTGTGAAGCCCACATGCCCAGAATGAGATCTCTTGCGGTGTCGGGCGTAACAAAAGGCGGTATGGATACGGACGCACTCTGAGAGGAAGACATTGTGGTGGCCTAAGAGAGACTGGATGAAGAGAGACTGGATGGCGACGAAGCAGGAGTGAGGTTGACAGACTTAGCAGAAAAAGAACGAACATGGCGATTACACTTGGTGTGTTAAGTGAACTTTACACCACGGAAGCATTTTCCCACAGCACATGCTCGAGAACCCCGTCGCTTGTGCTTTTGATCCGGGCACAGCCACTTTCGTCACAAAGGCGTTCCGCCTCTGTCTCGTACCTAGTCACGTGCACTTGACCGAGGACGGTCAAAGTCTAAAGACCCTGGGAGGTGTAGGGAGCCTAGGCTCCTTGAGGCTGCGAGGCGCCCTCGGCAGCAATCCCAACTCTCGTTACCTGCCAGATCACACACCCCCAGATCACATGCCTGTCACGGTTACGGGATTGTGTCACTGTCTACACTACGCTCCCTCTCGGTCACATGCCTATTACCGCCAGCAACATCGCCACTTGTCACATGTCACTATGCCTCCCCGCAGACCCTCCTTTACCTATACCACTCCCTTCACCCCCTGCCAGCTTCCAGGATGCGACCCCATTGCTCAGACATGTAGCTATGCTGCCTGGTCTTGGTTCGTGTTTATTTTCTCTACTTTTGTTTGCCTTTCCTTCGCCGCTGTCACCGCTGCACACGTGTCTGTACCAGCGTTGGACTTTGCCTTGTCTGTTATTACTTTTGACATATGACAGATCCGAAATATGCCGAATTTTACCTTAGATACCACTGTCTTTACGATACAAAAGTCCGGGCTACTTAGAAAAATATACCACCCACCTTTTGGCATCACAGAGCGAGAACCTAAGAGTCCCCTCCGAGTCTAGAGAGCCTTCCTGAGTCGTCTTCGAGTTTTCAAGAGTACCCCGAGTCCCAGAATTGCCTTTGCCACCTCTTCGCCGCCATCGAGTCCCATACATCCCGTAAACCGTCCTACAAGCTATCTATTGCCGCCTACCGAGTTCCAACGAGCTCTCGAGTTTCCCCTTTGTATATTTCCCGCTTTACCACCTAACATCCCCCTCTTCTGTCTCCTTCCGACTCAAGACCCCTTGGGACGAGCCTAGGTTTTACCTACAGCTTTCCCCTCTCATTTCTCTTAGCACCCTCGCAAGAAGAGTAGCCCTCAGTGGGGCTGAAGATTGTATGGTCAAACCATGAGAGCAGGGCTGGGAAGGCTGAGTCGATGGGCAGAATTGTCCAACATTACCCATTGGATATGGCCAAGGTAGCGGGAAGAAAGGGGGGAAGTAGCCATATGGCGGTGCATTGGAAAGCCCCAGGTACCCCATCTGTGGCATGGCTGTAGTTGCACGGCTATGGGACCTTGCATCACTGAGGCGGACTCCGATGGGCTTTTCATCCATGGTTGCATTCTCTGAAATCTATTTTGACAGTCAGTAAGAATACAACAGATCAAACAGAAAAAAAAAAGAAAAAAGCATACAATTTCAGCAGCCCAGTAGAGCAAATTGGAGTGACTCAGTGTGTAGCAGACATTGCTACCACTTGGGGTATAGCAGTACGTAGGCAACTCGGGCCCTTTCGAGTGCGTTCTGCACCTCCAGCATTCCTGGAGCTGAGCAATAACCTCTTGATGGCGAACATTCCCCTCCAGTGCGCCAGTGGCTGCTGAAGGCTTGTTCTTCGTATGAATCGTTGTGCGTGCAGTTGCCTTATCCTGAAAAAAGAAAAAAAGTGAGGGCTTGAGACGCAGGATATTGAAGTACGTACCACTTGATTACCAGAAGAACTAGCGCTGTCGGCATGGCCATCTTCAAAATACACGAGGACGCTCTTCCGTGGATGGGTGGATAGTTTACCATTAGCGAGGCGCTGTGGCATGATGAGGTCCCTCATCTTCATAATAAAAATGTCAAGTTCCTCCTTCGTGCTTATTGATGTTGCCCCAGCTTTGACCTTATCAGAATCCAATTGGTATCATAGTGAAATATGGGCAGGAAAGCGTTCCAGTTTCTCAGCAACCGAATGACGAAGAGCATCGAGGGAGATGTTGGACAACACTTGAAACAGCGAATTTGTCCCATCTGGTCGGCGAACAGCACACTGGATGACAAAGGCTAGGAAGAAGTGTAGTCAGTAATATGCGATGACTCCAGCAATAACTTACAAGACATCTCAGGGTCAGCAGCCATGACTGGTTCAGTCACTGGCACACTTGAGCTGCCCTTAGGCCTGCCAGGGCAGTGTTTCTGAGTGGTGGCAGCTTGCCGTACAGCTGGCTTCAGATGGTGGAGAAACTTCATGATAGGGCTATCCAGGGAGTCGTCCGAGTCTGAATTCAAGTCACTCCCACCATCGTCTGAACTGCTGAACACCATGTCAATATCGAACTCTTCTGCACTCGCACTTTCATACCCATCCATCCCAGTGTTAGCATCGTCCATAGCGCTGATGAGCTCAGCAGGACAAGGCATGTCTGTTTGAGGGTCGTCAGTAGCAGGGTCGTACACATCCTCTGTTTCTGGTATGGGACTCATAGGGATAGTATATGCTGGTGGGAGACCATTCAAGTGGTCAGGCTTGTGTTCTTGTGCCATTGACTTTGAGTGTCGCTGCCGTTTGGCCTGACTATCAGTTGAACATCCGGTAAGAGGTTGAGCGATGCTGGCAGGGTTGTTCCGCCTTCCATGTCGTTGGCTCTGGCCGACCCCTTGAGAGTCAATAGGTGGGGTGCTGTTGCTATGAGCACGAGTATGACTTGGTTGAGGAGTGCACTTGTCTGCATGTCCACCCTTTGTACATGCTCTACATGCATCGGCTCCTGGAGGAAAGTCACAGCATGTCTTGTGTTCCTGACAGTTGGAACATGCTCCACTTTTGTCTGTGGAATCTGACAGTAAACTGTGAGCAAGAGACAAGAACAACATAAAATACTGTAAAATGTACCCATCTTGTGCCGACTTGGAGCAGCTACATGAAGGTCGCTCTTGCTGTGCTTCCTGGAAGACATGGACAGTCAAGTCCAAGATTCAAGTGGCAAAGATGGACGAGCAGGCCAATTATGTATTCTTTCCTCATGTCATCACATAGTGAAAGTTTTACATGATTGCAAGTATACATTGACATGTTTCCAGTCCCATCACTCGAATCAAATTTTCGAACTACACCTACACAGAATCTCGTACTGTAGAGAACACACACGCACACAGTAGAATATGTATGTATCAAATATAGCCACAGTGAGAGTACCAACCACGGGCATCTTCCGGAGTAATGTCACATAGCACTTTGAGTAGGGTGGAGCAGACCTCTTCATCTGACAGCTGTGTCATCACCATTCGAGCATACTCTCCATCCCTACGAAGATGATACTTCATTGCTGAGAAAGCGAGTTTGATCAGGTTGAGGTCCGGGGAGTATGGCAGCAAGAATTCACATCACATTCCTCTGTATGATAATCAGTCTATAGAATACATGAATCTATGAGACAGCGACACCTTACCTAGCATGGATCAAGTCCTGTATCTGTGGGTGTTTGTGAATTTTGCAGTTGTCCATCACAATCACAGAGTTTGGCACAGGATAGGGTTGCATATTGTTGAGTAACCCTTCGATGAAATAGGTGAAAGTCTCTGTGCAAAATGAACCCTCAATAATGTCACAATGCAGAATACCATCGACGAGTGAGAGGGCAGGAAGGACGGAATAACTGCGAGGCACTCAGCTACAATCGTGATATCTCAAAATAAGGACTTACCGTCGCCCACATGCAAAAAATGCCTTATGCTGTGCTCTGGTTCCTCTGATTGACCATGCTCACCCACAGTAAGTTGTTTGGCGATCAACAGAGCTCTCATCCACAAAGACCAATTGTTCCAGCTCATATATACCTATCCTAGCAATATACTCAAGGCGCTTTTGTGCTGAACGTTCTGCTGCAACACGTGTAATCTGTAGAAGTGAGAAAGTGGCTGTATAAATACAACAAAAGTCCTTACTTTTTTCATTGTAAAGCCATTCCTGCGAAGGGTCCACCAGACAGTTGAACGTGAAACCTGAACACTGCAAAATACCACCAGCAATTCTTGAAGTTCATCCAGATACAGATCAGGAGATTTCTGAATAGTACCTAGCAGAAACTACAGATACATCAATATTTCTGAGTCATTGCACAGTGGTCATGATGATTACTCACCTCAATATCGACATCCCGGAGGTGGCGACTGCTCTTGCGTTTGTTTTCAGCCTCCCCCTCCTCTGGATTTGGAATGGTCCCATGGATATGGAAATGTGAGATTACACGCCTGACTGTGCATGTCGAGAGATCGAGAAACATCGCAATTTCGTCATTATGAAGCTGCCCAGACATTCGTACAATAGCCCATTGTATTTCAGGGGTAACGTTCTTCCCCTGTTGCATTGCTACAAGGCACCGGGGTCAGAAATATCTGAAGCATGGAATACTGATACGGGCTCAAAATACCGATTTTAAAAACCTCGTCCTCGAGCAATCGGTGTACCCTAGTCGTGTTCTCTGAATTTTTCCGAGCTGAACGGTGTGTGTTTCATCAAATTCCGGTTGTGCGTTGAGGAGATATGGTCAACCGACAGTGGGAGTTTTTTTTTTCAAAGAAAAAAGTCACATGGCCAACTTGCCTGAAATAGACAGTAATTAGGGCTACGACCCAGTGGAATTCCTGCACATATTTGCCAAGGTCCTTGAGGGAAGACATGGGTTTCTGGACTTGGTGGTGGAGGAGAGTCTTGAGGTCAGCTTTAGTATACTGCCACCCTTTGACATCAGCACCAGGGTAGAAACTGGTGACTTCTCTAGTAAAGTCTTCCCAGTCATCACCCATAGTGGAGTCGAGGGAGGACCATAGCTCCAACTCATTTCTGTTGGCATAGTGAATAGCCCACCTAATCTTAACCCTGTCATTGGTGATTCCCACATCAGTGCAGATCTGGTTGATGTCTTCAAAGTAGGCACAAATATCTTCTGTTTTTCCTGAAAACTTGGGGGCTTTGTTAGAACCTCTAAGAGGCATTTTGCGATGGTTGGTAGTAGCAGACATGGCTGTGGGAAACCATGATGAGAGTGGAAGGGGGTACTGAGGTATTGGTGGGGAAGTATGGGCTAGTGGTAGAATGGGACTGTGAGGCAGTGAAGGACGTCGATGGGAGGAGAAGTTGTTCTGTGGCAAAGGTTGAGGCTGATGATGAAACTGGAGGGGATAGGTCAGTAAGTGGTGATAATTCTTGATGATCAGGTGGTGGTGCAAAGGACTTGTCGAGCTCGAAGGCACTGGGTATATCAGCTATTGAAAGGGAGGGAGATTCTGGATGATGAGGGGATCTGACAACAGAAAGCTCTATGTCTGGAGAACTAGGCTCTGGAATATCATGGGGGTTAATAGTGGGCATGAAAATATCAGAGGAAGATATAGAAAGACAGTGGAAGGGCTCTAAGAGCTCTTCGAGTTCTGTTCTGTGGCAGGTAGGTCATAGAGATCTCCTTTCCAGATCTACAGACCCCTTGCAGTGGGCTCCAAAATGATGTGGGCTACTCTTCTTGCAAGAGTGCTAAGGGAAATAAGAGGGGAAAGCTGTAGGTAGGTCCTAGGCTCGTCCCAAGGGGTCTTGAGTCGGAAGGAGACAGCAGAGGGGGGAGGCTAGGTGGTAAAGTGGGAAATATACAAAGGGAGGACTCGAGAGCTCGTTGGAACTCGGTAGGCGGCAATAGTAATCTTTGTAGGACAGTTTTCAGGGTGATTGGGACTCGATGGTGGTGAAATGGCGGCAAAGGGAATTCTGGGACTCGGGGTACTCTTGAAAACTCGAAGATGGCTCGGGAGGGCTCTCTAGACTTGAAGGGGACTCTCAGATTCTTGCTGTGTGATGCCAAAAAGGTGGGTGGTATATTTTTCTAAGTAGCCCAGGCTTTTGTATTGTAAAGACAGTGGTATCTAAGGTAAAATTTGGCATATTTCACTTCAGTCAACCACCTACAGGGACCTATTAGGTCTATATATTCTTATAGATGTATTGGCCTAATAGGTGTCAACTGGTTGGGAATTCCCAACCTCTGGAGATTCTCCAGCTCATGGCTGGGGAATCTCCAGGCCTGCCATGCAATAGGTGCTGGAGAAAATTGGGGAAATCCATTTCTCCAGAATAAATACATTTTGGGTGTCAATATATTGGAGTGGCTGGGGTCCAAATATGATTTTTTCCAAGATATTACCTGCATTTTCTGGGTATTCCCCAGGCTGAATTGACCAACTTCCCAGTCCAATCCTGGGCATTCCCCATGCCAATTTGACCTACCAATGGTGGCAACTGGGATTTCTCCAGGCTAAATTGGCCTACTT
The DNA here is from genome assembly GCA_024663475.1 of Pisolithus thermaeus. Lineage (NCBI taxonomy): Eukaryota > Fungi > Basidiomycota > Agaricomycetes > Boletales > Pisolithaceae > Pisolithus > Pisolithus thermaeus. Next base: position 799,723 of record JANFAF010000004.1, read on the forward strand.
GCCAGTTCAATTCTGGGCATTCCCCATGCCAATTTGACCTACCAATGGTGGCAACTGGGATTTCTCCAGGCTAAATTGGCCTACTTGCCAGTTCAATTCTGGGCATTCCCCATGCCAATTTGACCTACCAATGGTGGCAACTGGGATTTCTCCAGGCTAAATTGGCCTACTTGCCAGTTCAATTCTGGGTATCCCCATGCCAATTTGACCTACCAATGGTGGCAACTGGGATTTCTCCAGGCTAAATTAGCCTACTTGCCAGTTCAATTCTGGGCATTCCCCATGCCAATTTGACCTACCAATGGTGGCAACTGGGATTTCTCCAGGCTAAATTGGCCTACCTGCCAGTTCAATTCTGGGCATTCCCCATGCCAATTTGACCTACCCATGGTAGCAACTGGGATTTCTCCAGGCTAAATTAACCTACTTTCCCACTTCAGTCAACCCCCTACAGGGACCTATTAGGTTCATATATTCTTACAGATGTTATGACCTAATAGGTGTCAAGTGGTTGGGAATACCTGACACCTGGGGATTCTCCAGAACATGCCTGGGGAATCTCCCATATGGCAGGAATGGCTGGGGTCCTGATATGATTTCCCCATGCCAAATTGGCCTGTCTCAAGTGGCAGCTGGATCTTCTCCAGCCTAAATTGACCAAGGTCCCAGTATGACCCTGGGCACTCCCCATGGAAAATTGACCTGGCCCAGGTGGCAACTGGATCTTCTCCAGGCTAAATTGACCAGTCCTAGAAGGCAATGGGGTATTCTCCAGACTAAAATGGACCCCCCTACTTGGCTAAACCTGGGCATTCCCCATCCTCTTTTGACCTACCCTAGGGTAGCAGTTGGGACTTTCCCAGGGTAGGTTGACCCCTTCTCTAGTCTGTACCTGGACATTCCCCAGTAAAATTGACCTATTCCTAGTGATAACTGGACCCCCCCTGGGAATTCCCAGGCTGAATTGACCTATGCCTGGTGATAATTGGGTTGTACCCAGGCTCAATTGAACCTTGTTCCATTGCAAACATGGGCATGCCATATACTAAGTTGAGCTAGCCCAGGTGGCAGCTGGCCATTGAACAGGCTACACCTGGATATTCCCCATGCACATTTGACTTACTGTATCCCTGGTGAAAGAATTGCTGGCAGCCCCATGCCAAATTGACATCACTATGACCCTGCATAGCACCTTAGAAATTCTCCATGACCAATTGGAGATTCTCCAGGGGGGCTTGGGGAATCTCCATGACAGGTTGGAGATTCCCCAAAGGGGCATGGAGATTCTCCACAGTGACTTGGAGATTCTGCATGACTGGTTGGAGATTCCCCAAGGGGGCATGGAGATTCTCCATGGCAGGTTGGAGATTCTCCAGGAGGGCTTGGGGAATCTCCATGACAGGTTGGAGATTCTCCACAGTGGGTTGGAGATTCTCCATGACAGGTTGGAGATTCCCCATGGCAGGTTGGAGATTCCCCATGGCAGGTTGGAGATTCTCCACAGTGAGTTGGGGATTCTCCATGACAGGTTGGAGATTCCCCAAGGGGGTATGGGGATGCTCCATGACTGGTTGGAGATTCCCCAGGGGGGCATGGAGATTCTCCATGGAAGGTTGGAGATTCTCCATGGCAGGTTGGAAATTCTCCAGGAGGGCTTGGGGAATCTCCATGACAAGTTGGAGATTCTCCACAGTGAGTTGGAGATTCTCCATGACAGGTTGGAGATTCTCCACAGTGGGTTGGAGATTCTCCATGACAGGTGGGAGATTCTCCATGACAGGTGGGAGATTCTCCATGACAGGTGGGAGATTCTCCATGACAGGCTGGAGATTCCCCATGGCAGGTTGGAGATTCTCCACAGTGAGTTGGAGATTCTCCATGACAGGTTGGAGATTCCCCATGGGGGCATGGAGATTCTCCATGACTGGTTGGAGATTCCCCAAGGGGGCATGGAGATTCTCCATGACTGGTTGGAGATTCCTCAGGGGGGCATGGAGATTCTCCATGGAAGGTTGGAGATTCTCCAGGAAGGCTTGGGGAATCTCCATGACAGGTTGGAGATTCTCCACAGTGAGTTGGAGATTTTCCACATTGGGTTGGAGATTCTCCATGACAGGTTGGAGATTCCCCATGGCAGGTTGGAGATTCCCCAAGGGGGCATGGAGATTCTCCATGACTGGTTGGAGATTCCTCAGGGGGGCATGGAGATTCTCCATGGAAGGTTGGAGATTCTCCAGGAAGGCTTGGGGAATCTCCATGACAGGTTGGAGATTCTCCACAGTGAGTTGGAGATTTTCCACATTGGGTTGGAGATTCTCCATGACAGGTTGGAGATTCCCCATGGCAGGTTGGAGATTCCCCAAGGGGGCATGGAGATTCTCCATGACTGGTTGGAGATTCCCCAAGGGGGCATGGAGATTCTCCATGGCAGGTTGGAGATTCTCCAGGAGGGCTTGGGGAATCTCCATGACAGGTTGGAGATTCTCCACAGTGGGTTGGAGATTCCCCATGGCAGGTTGGAGATTCTCCACAGTGAGTTGGGGATTCTCCATGACAGGTTGGAGATTCCCCAAGGGGTCATGGAGATTCCCCATGGCAGGTTGGAGATTCTCCACAGTGAGTTGGAGATTCTCCATGACAGGTTGGAGATTCCCCAAGGGGTCATGGAGATTCCCCATGGCAGGTTGGAGATTCTCCATGACAGGTTGGAGATTCCCCAAGGGGTCATGGAGATTCTCCACAGTCACTTGGGGATTCTCCATGACAGGTTGGAGATTCCCCAAGGGGGCATGGAGATTCTCCATGGCTGGTTGGAGATTCTCCATGTCGTTTTGGAGATTCTCCACAGTGATTTGGGGATTCTCCATGACTGGTTGGTGATTCCCCAGGGGGGCATGGAGATTCTCCAGGGAGGTATGGAGATTCTCCATGGTAGGTATGGAAATTCTCCATGGTAGGTATGGAGATTCTCCATGGTAGGTATGGAGATTCTCCAGGGAGGTATGGAGATTCTCCATGGTAGGTATGGAAATTCTCCATGGTAGGTATGGAGATTCTCCATGGTAGGTATGGAGATTCTCCATGGTAGGTATGGAGATTCTCCATGGTAGGTATGGAGATTCTCCATGGTAGGTTGCAGATTCTCCAGGGGGGGCTTGGGGAATCTCCATGACAGGTTGGAGATTCTCCACAGTGATTTGGAGATTCTCCATGACAGGTTGGGGGGTCATGGAGATTCTCCACAGTGACTTGGGGATTCTCCATAACATGTTGGAGATTCTCCAGGGAGCTATGGAGATTCTCCATGGCAGGTTGGAGATTCTCCATGGCAGGCAAAAAGTGCCCTGTACATAGTACTTTCCCAGCCCAGCTTCTGAGGGCTTGGGGCCAGGGAAGCCTCAGGCCAGGCCATGAAGCCCTACAAGCCCATTATGAGGGATTGGCCTCACCCAAAAGCTGGTGCTGTTGGCTTGGGCATGGCTTACCAGTACAAAAATGATATTTAATACAAAGTATTTCTACACACTTTGCACTCAGTGTGCACTGGGAAAAACTATAAGAAACTCTAGGGCATGATATAGAGCATCTAGGAGAGTTGGACTAATGAAGAATTAGGGAAAAAACACCACACCCAGTCCCAATATAATCCAAATTTCATCATACAGGACCTTGCACCAGAAAAAGGGCAATACCTCTAGACATGCCAGTGCAATAGTGACAAAAATATATCAGCCAGAAGGTATATTCAAGTAGAATCACCTTGTAGAAAACCAGGAGGTTAGGTGCAATGGTGAAGACTCTGAAAATGAAATGCTGAGGATGGGTGAGACAACTGAAGGGGTGAGGTCTTCCAAAGGGGCCTTTATAGCCTGGAAGAGAGAACTGTCTGAGGAAGGACATCTGAGGCAGTCTGAGATCTGTCTGAACACAGCAGAAGGCAACTCAAGGCCTTCTCTAACTTGAACTCAAACTCATAACTCAGAACTTTGCTATTATTTTGTGTAAGTAGTTACAGTGGAGAGTAATTCCACATGGGCTTACTTAAGCCACATCATGTGTCTACTCTCGAAGCTAAGTAAAGTCTAAAGTAAATGAACAAAAATAAAGGTAGAAGAAAGTAAAAGCAGTAAAGTAGAAGTAAAAGTAAAAACTATAAAATAAAATAAATATCTTAGTGGGGAGTACTCACTCCCTACATCCCCGGGTCACTTGAGAATTCAACCATCCTCGGTTGCAAACTGAGAGTACGAGCTCGAAGGTGCCCATGGGGAAAGGTAGCGGACGGGCTCGCCGAAGGACGATGACTGCGCGAAACTTCATGAGACTCGAGGAGATGGCAAAGGGGAGTGTGGGGAAGGTGTAGGAAAAGAAACTGAATGAATCTGCGCACCCCATCCCGAGATATCAGCAAAACCGGCTCGAGACACCACTGCACATGAAATTCCAGATTTCTCAACAAGGACTGCACGAACCGTGACGCGAGGTATACCATTCGAAAGCACTGGTCCAGTAGTACTATATCCCAAAAAAGCGAAAGGCAAGGCGAAGAACTGAGGGAGATACGATGTAGACAGTGTGTAGGCCAGCATAAGGGGTGGGAAGAGGAGGCTGCTGCGCAACAACCGCTGAGGCAATCGATACGAAACTGCAGGTATCAGTAGAGGACACCTAGGAAGAGATGGTGAAAAAGGAACCAGACCGATTGACCTGCCCAGTCCCGAGATATCCGCCAGGTCGCCTCATACCTCCTCCATACACAGAAACTCTCATATCTCCACAGCCGTCGAGTGCGTAGGAATGAGAAAGGTATCACCAGGTATCCATAAGCAATTAGTAGCACCATGCCAAAAAGCGAGAGGCGCGATGCCGAAATGAGTGAGATGTGCGATCCCAACCTCGTCACCCTGCTCAGACACGAAAACCCAAATAACACCGCAACAGCGAATGCGCGTGCTACGTCTCGGATATCTTCTGGTAGATGTCATCTAGGGAATCCACTTCTGAAAAAAGCGAACGATTCGGCGCGGAATTGCATGGGTTACAGCCTAAGCAAGGTAGGGGGCTAAGAGGGCAGCATGGCGTCTGTGAGGAACCGCTAGGTGGAAATCTATGAAACTCCGGGAGGTGATAGGAATGCTCGAGGAGAGTTGGGGGAACGAGGAATTGTAGGAAAAGGCGCACCCGTTCCCGAGATATTAGCAAAACTCTCTCATACCCCTCTGTACACTAGGAAAACCCATATCTCTACAACCGCTGAGCGCGAAGCCATGAGAAAGGCATCACCAGGTAGCCAGTAACAGGTAGAACCACCATGCGAGAAAGCGAGAGGCTTGACGCGAAAATGGCCGAGATACGCAAACCCGACCTCGCCACCCTGTCCAAATACAAAAACTTGAATAAGTTTTGAACCGCGAAAGCGCGCGCGATGTCTTATATATCTTCTGGTAGATACCGTCTAGTAGATTCGCTTCTGAGAAAAGCGGACTAGTAGTCAGGGGTGGCCCGCAGCCTGGGCCTTCCCCACATTGTGGCTGTGTCATGCCTTAATTGCCCCCATCCTCCTACTCCGCTTTTTTGATTATGTAAGCAAAAAAGCGGTCTCCTAGGCTTCATCTCTGCCTCACCACACTTCCTCCTTGCATTGTAGCATGCTACAATGTATCTTAATAGATCTGGGGCATTTTACCCCTTAGATAGACACACAATTCTGATCCAATTTAGGGCATTAAATGGGGGTCAAAATACATAGGGGAGAAATGCGAAATCTGCTCCCAATTCTGCAGTTTTGGATATATCACCATAGGAATTTCAGGCCATGCCCCCCCGACATATCTCTACAATCTATCAAAATAACAAATCCCCACAGGCATCCCTTCTTGGGTTATGATCAGTTCTCTCCCTCCCCCTGCTGACTTATATCCTTCTCTCTGGTGTGAATTCTGATAGTTTGGAAGCATGGGGGGTGCATAGGACAATATATCTGTAAAGTTATATGGGGGGTTTAGATGACAGATATGATGTGGGTCCGCTTTTTCACCTTTTTCTTCAGATGGGTACCACACATTATCCACATTATTAACATATCTTAAAATTTCATGGGAGGTTTCCTGTTATATATATCTACCCACATACAAAGTTCCAAGTCCATCCAAAAAGTATTGAAAGTGCTAGAAGGAAGCCGAGTTTCTTGGACCGTGGGAAAGTGCCCGAAGAGTTTAGGAGACTTGCAAAACATATCAAAAGCTCATCCGTCCCTCTCGCAAACTGGGATTCTGGATGTACTCGACGATACCTTTCAAATGGTATATATTTTGTCATAATTGGCTCAGCGCATCCAGAGATATCTCCCATTCTTTGGAGAAAGGCACTGTAGGACGAAATCTGGAATATCTCTTGATTGGGTGCGCCGTTTTCCTTGTTTCCGCGTTCTCCCAACTCTCCTCGCACGTCGCTATCACCTCCTGAAGTTTCATAGAATTCCACCTGGCGGTTCCCCATCAACGCGATGCCATCCTCCCACCCCCTACCCCATTTAGATCCTAACTCGCGCAGTTCTCGCCCGAATCGCTCGCTTTTCTCAGAAGCGAATCTACTAGACGGTATCTACCAGAAGATATATAAGACATCGCGCGCGCTTTCGCGGTTCAAAACTTATTCAAGTTTTTGTATTTGGACAGGGTGGCGAGGTCGGGTTTGCGTATCTCGGCCATTTTCGCGTCAAGCCTCTCGCTTTCTCGCATGGTGGTTCTACCTGTTACTGGCTACCTGGTGATGCCTTTCTCATGGCTTCGCGCTCAGCGGTTGTAGAGATATGGGTTTTCCTAGTGTACAGAGGGGTATGAGAGAGTTTTGCTAATATCTCGGGAACGGGTGCGCCTTTTCCTACAATTCCTCGTTCCCCCAACTCTCCTCGAGCATTCCTATCACCTCCCGGAGTTTCATAGATTTCCACCTAGCGGTTCCTCACAGACGCCATGCTGCCCTCTTAGCCCCCTACCTTGCTTAGGCTGTAACCCATGCAATTCCGCGCCGAATCGTTCGCTTTTTTCAGAAGTGGATTCCCTAGATGACATCTACCAGAAGATATCCGAGACGTAGCACGCGCATTCGCTGTTGCGGTGTTATTTGGGTTTTCGTGTCTGAGCAGGGTGACGAGGTTGGGATCGCACATCTCACTCATTTCGGCATCGCGCCTCTCGCTTTTTGGCATGGTGCTACTAATTGCTTATGGATACCTGGTGATACCTTTCTCATTCCTACGCACTCGACGGCTGTGGAGATATGAGAGTTTCTGTGTATGGAGGAGGTATGAGGCGACCTGGCGGATATCTCGGGACTGGGCAGGTCAATCGGTCTGGTTCCTTTTTCACCATCTCTTCCTAGGTGTCCTCTACTGATACCTGCAGTTTCGTATCGATTGCCTCAGCGGTTGTTGCGCAGCAGCCTCCTCTTCCCACCCCTTATGCTGGCCTACACACTGTCTACATCGTATCTCCCTCAGTTCTTCGCCTTGCCTTTCGCTTTTTTGGGATATAGTACTACTGGACCAGTGCTTTCGAATGGTATACCTCGCGTCACGGTTCGTGCAGTCCTTGTTGAGAAATCTGGAATTTCATGTGCAGTGGTGTCTCGAGCCGGTTTTGCTGATATCTCGGGATGGGGTGCGCAGATTCATTCAGTTTCTTTTCCTACACCTTCCCCACACTCCCCTTTGCCATCTCCTCGAGTCTCATGAAGTTTCGCGCAGTCATCGTCCTTCGGCGAGCCCGTCCGCTACCTTTCCCCATGGGCACCTTCGAGCTCGTACTCTCAGTTTGCAACCGAGGATGGTTGAATTCTCAAGTGACCCGGGGATGTAGGGAGTGAGTACTCCCCACTAAGATATTTATTTTATTTTATAGTTTTTACTTTTACTTCTACTTTACTGCTTTTACTTTCTTCTACCTTTATTTTTGTTCATTTACTTTAGACTTTACTTAGCTTCGAGAGTAGACACATGATGTGGCTTAAGTAAGCCCATGTGGAATTACTCTCCACTGTAACTACTTACACAAAATAATAGCAAAGTTCTGAGTTATGAGTTTGAGTTCAAGTTAGAGAAGGCCTTGAGTTGCCTTCTGCTGTGTTCAGACAGATCTCAGACTGCCTCAGATGTCCTTCCTCAGACAGTTCTCTCTTCCAGGCTATAAAGGCCCCTTTGGAAGACCTCACCCCTTCAGTTGTCTCACCCATCCTCAGCATTTCATTTTCAGAGTCTTCACCATTGCACCTAACCTCCTGGTTTTCTACAAGGTGATTCTACTTGAATATACCTTCTGGCTGATATATTTTTGTCACTATTGCACTGGCATGTCTAGAGGTATTGCCCTTTTTCTGGTGCAAGGTCCTGTATGATGAAATTTGGATTATATTGGGACTGGGTGTGGTGTTTTTTCCCTAATTCTTCATTAGTCCAACTCTCCTAGATGCTCTATATCATGCCCTAGAGTTTCTTATAGTTTTTCCCAGTGCACACTGAGTGCAAAGTGTGTAGAAATACTTTGTATTAAATATCATTTTTGTACTGGTAAGCCATGCCCAAGCCAACAGCACCAGCTTTTGGGTGAGGCCAATCCCTCATAATGGGCTTGTAGGGCTTCATGGCCTGGCCTGAGGCTTCCCTGGCCCCAAGCCCTCAGAAGCTGGGCTGGGAAAGTACTATGTACAGGGCACTTTTTGCCTGCCATGGAGAATCTCCAACCTGCCATGGAGAATCTCCATAGCTCCCTGGAGAATCTCCAACATGTTATGGAGAATCCCCAAGTCACTGTGGAGAATCTCCATGACCCCCCAACCTGTCATGGAGAATCTCCAAATCACTGTGGAGAATCTCCAACCTGTCATGGAGATTCCCCAAGCCCCCCCTGGAGAATCTGCAACCTACCATGGAGAATCTCCATACCTACCATGGAGAATCTCCATACCTACCATGGAGAATCTCCATACCTACCATGGAGAATCTCCATACCTACCATGGAGAATTTCCATACCTACCATGGAGAATCTCCATACCTCCCTGGAGAATCTCCATACCTACCATGGAGAATCTCCATACCTACCATGGAGAATTTCCATACCTACCATGGAGAATCTCCATACCTCCCTGGAGAATCTCCATGCCCCCCTGGGGAATCACCAACCAGTCATGGAGAATCCCCAAATCACTGTGGAGAATCTCCAAAACGACATGGAGAATCTCCAACCAGCCATGGAGAATCTCCATGCCCCCTTGGGGAATCTCCAACCTGTCATGGAGAATCCCCAAGTGACTGTGGAGAATCTCCATGACCCCTTGGGGAATCTCCAACCTGTCATGGAGAATCTCCAACCTGCCATGGGGAATCTCCATGACCCCTTGGGGAATCTCCAACCTGTCATGGAGAATCTCCAACTCACTGTGGAGAATCTCCAACCTGCCATGGGGAATCTCCATGACCCCTTGGGGAATCTCCAACCTGTCATGGAGAATCCCCAACTCACTGTGGAGAATCTCCAACCTGCCATGGGGAATCTCCAACCCACTGTGGAGAATCTCCAACCTGTCATGGAGATTCCCCAAGCCCTCCTGGAGAATCTCCAACCTGCCATGGAGAATCTCCATGCCCCCTTGGGGAATCTCCAACCAGTCATGGAGAATCTCCATGCCCCCTTGGGGAATCTCCAACCTGCCATGGGGAATCTCCAACCTGTCATGGAGAATCTCCAACCCAATGTGGAAAATCTCCAACTCACTGTGGAGAATCTCCAACCTGTCATGGAGATTCCCCAAGCCTTCCTGGAGAATCTCCAACCTTCCATGGAGAATCTCCATGCCCCCCTGAGGAATCTCCAACCAGTCATGGAGAATCTCCATGCCCCCTTGGGGAATCTCCAACCTGCCATGGGGAATCTCCAACCTGTCATGGAGAATCTCCAACCCAATGTGGAAAATCTCCAACTCACTGTGGAGAATCTCCAACCTGTCATGGAGATTCCCCAAGCCTTCCTGGAGAATCTCCAACCTTCCATGGAGAATCTCCATGCCCCCCTGAGGAATCTCCAACCAGTCATGGAGAATCTCCATGCCCCCTTGGGGAATCTCCAACCAGTCATGGAGAATCTCCATGCCCCCATGGGGAATCTCCAACCTGTCATGGAGAATCTCCAACTCACTGTGGAGAATCTCCAACCTGCCATGGGGAATCTCCAGCCTGTCATGGAGAATCTCCCACCTGTCATGGAGAATCTCCCACCTGTCATGGAGAATCTCCCACCTGTCATGGAGAATCTCCAACCCACTGTGGAGAATCTCCAACCTGTCATGGAGAATCTCCAACTCACTGTGGAGAATCTCCAACTTGTCATGGAGATTCCCCAAGCCCTCCTGGAGAATTTCCAACCTGCCATGGAGAATCTCCAACCTTCCATGGAGAATCTCCATGCCCCCCTGGGGAATCTCCAACCAGTCATGGAGCATCCCCATACCCCCTTGGGGAATCTCCAACCTGTCATGGAGAATCCCCAACTCACTGTGGAGAATCTCCAACCTGCCATGGGGAATCTCCAACCTGCCATGGGGAATCTCCAACCTGTCATGGAGAATCTCCAACCCACTGTGGAGAATCTCCAACCTGTCATGGAGATTCCCCAAGCCCTCCTGGAGAATCTCCAACCTGCCATGGAGAATCTCCATGCCCCCTTGGGGAATCTCCAACCAGTCATGCAGAATCTCCAAGTCACTGTGGAGAATCTCCATGCCCCTTTGGGGAATCTCCAACCTGTCATGGAGATTCCCCAAGCCCCCCTGGAGAATCTCCAATTGGTCATGGAGAATTTCTAAGGTGCTATGCAGGGTCATAGTGATGTCAATTTGGCATGGGGCTGCCAGCAATTCTTTCACCAGGGATACAGTAAGTCAAATGTGCATGGGGAATATCCAGGTGTAGCCTGTTCAATGGCCAGCTGCCACCTGGGCTAGCTCAACTTAGTATATGGCATGCCCATGTTTGCAATGGAACAAGGTTCAATTGAGCCTGGGTACAACCCAATTATCACCAGGCATAGGTCAATTCAGCCTGGGAATTCCCAGGGGGGGTCCAGTTATCACTAGGAATAGGTCAATTTTACTGGGGAATGTCCAGGTACAGACTAGAGAAGGGGTCAACCTACCCTGGGAAAGTCCCAACTGCTACCCTAGGGTAGGTCAAAAGAGGATGGGGAATGCCCAGGTTTAGCCAAGTAGGGGGGTCCATTTTAGTCTGGAGAATACCCCATTGCCTTCTAGGACTGGTCAATTTAGCCTGGAGAAGATCCAGTTGCCACCTGGGCCAGGTCAATTTTCCATGGGGAGTGCCCAGGGTCATACTGGGACCTTGGTCAATTTAGGCTGGAGAAGATCCAGCTGCCACTTGAGACAGGCCAATTTGGCATGGGGAAATCATATCAGGACCCCAGCCATTCCTGCCATATGGGAGATTCCCCAGGCATGTTCTGGAGAATCCCCAGGTGTCAGGTATTCCCAACCACTTGACACCTATTAGGTCATAACATCTGTAAGAATATATGAACCTAATAGGTCCCTGTAGGGGGTTGACTGAAGTGGGAAAGTAGGTTAATTTAGCCTGGAGAAATCCCAGTTGCTACCATGGGTAGGTCAAATTGGCATGGGGAATGCCCAGAATTGAACTGGCAGGTAGGCCAATTTAGCCTGGAGAAATCCCAGTTGCCACCATTGGTAGGTCAAATTGGCATGGGGAATGCCCAGAATTGAACTGGCAAGTAGGCTAATTTAGCCTGGAGAAATCCCAGTTGCCACCATTGGTAGGTCAAATTGGCATGGGGATACCCAGAATTGAACTGGCAAGTAGGCCAATTTAGCCTGGAGAAATCCCAGTTGCCACCATTGGTAGGTCAAATTGGCATGGGGAATGCCCAGAATTGAACTGGCAAGTAGGCCAATTTAGCCTGGAGAAATCCCAGTTGCCACCATTGGTAGGTCAAATTGGCATGGGGAATGCCCAGAATTGAACTGGCAAGTAGGCCAATTTAGCCTGGAGAAATCCCAGTTGCCACCATTGGTAGGTCAAATTGGCATGGGGAATGCCCAGGATTGGACTGGGAAGTTGGTCAATTCAGCCTGGGGAATACCCAGAAAATGCAGGTAATATCTTGGAAAAAATCATATTTGGACCCCAGCCACTCCAATATATTGACACCCAAAATGTATTTATTCTGGAGAAATGGATTTCCCCAATTTTCTCCAGCACCTATTGCATGGCAGGCCTGGAGATTCCCCAGCCATGAGCTGGAGAATCTCCAGAGGTTGGGAATTCCCAACCAGTTGACACCTATTAGGCCAATACATCTATAAGAATATATAGACCTAATAGGTCCCTGTAGGTGGTTGACTGAAGTGCATATTTTGGATCTGTCATATGTCAAAAGTAATAACAGACAAGGCAAAGTCTGATGCTGGTACAGACATGTGCATGGTGGTGACAGTGGCAAAAGGAAAACAAACCAAAGTGGAGAAGATAAACATGAACCAAGAGAAGGCGGCATAACTACACATCTAAGCAATGGATTGCACCCTGGAAGCTGACAGGGGGTGAAGGGAGCAGTATAGCTAAAAGGGAGGTCTGCAGGGAGGCATGGTGACACGTGACAGGTGACGATGTTGCTGGCAGTAATAGGCATGTGACCGAGAGGAAGCATAGTGTAGGCAGTGACACAATCCTGTAACTGTGATGGGCATGTGATCTGGCAGGTAGGGAGAGTTGGGATTGCTGCCAAGGGTGCCTCGCAGTCTCAGGGAGCCTAGACTCCCTACAGCGCCAGTTTCTGTCTGCAGATGGAGTAGACAATGTCTTCAATATGAACTATCCTCCCATGGAACCAATGAGATTACCAAGGACAAAGGTATGTTGGTAATCAATGATTGGACATCTGGCATCATATTGCCAATTCAGATGCAGAATGATTATATCCATGAATGGCTACCTCAGAAGGAGGACTTTTTATGAATCCTACTGGACTTGGAAGCCCCTCCATTTCCACATACATGCAAGATCTGTGGAAAGGATGGGGTCTACAGGTGCCCTGACTGTATGCATCAGCCCCTTCTATGCACAGATTGCTGCTGCTTGGTGCATGCAACCCACCCTTTCCATAGGGTCCAGCAATGGACTGGGGACTTCTTCAAGGATTCAGCCCTCCATATGGTAAGTGCAGTCATCATGCAGGATGTATGGATTCACATGATTGAAACAGACTGGCCTACAACTACACCTTGGCCATGATGGAGTGCCCTGTCCATCTGCATCCATGAGTGTGCAAGCCACCATGGGTGGACCCTCACAGCCAGCAGGATTTGATGAAGATGAATGGGAAGACATTGACTACATCCCCCTCCACCTTCATCCACTGGTGGGATCAAAGTACCTGACAGTCATCAATGTGACAGGGGTGCATTTCATGCTGTCACAGCCCTGCCAATGCATGAATGCAGAAAGCTATCACAAGCAGCTACTCTGTGCAAAGTTATATCCTTCAACCTTTGACAAGCCAAGCATGGTATTCACATTTTTGGTTTTGGATGATTTCTTGAGAGACAATGTAGAATGCAGGATGTCTGGCATGAATTATTACAGCAAGCTTTGTCAGGTGACCTCCAGTGTGTTCCCACACCTAGTTCCAGTAAGGAGTCACTCCTCTCAATCTATGAGACAGCTGATTGGGTTCATTTATGTACTCAGGACTGATATAGGGAACTACTGTGGGTAGCATGGCAATGGCACCTCTTGAAGCTGCTTAAGTGGAGTGGATATCAGGGTAATTCAAAACATTCAACCAAGGGGGACCTTGCACTATGGTGTGTGGCATGTCCTCAGCCAGGAATCAACCTCAGTCCCCAGGATAATTTGGATGAGTAAGTATCTGAACAGAGGAATACTGCACATCTAATGCTGCCTAGCTGGAGGTACACCAGGACTGTTGTCATGGATGGAAATTTCAAGGCAGAACACATGTGTGAGCAGAGACCTGACAATCAGGTTTGGTTGATGGATGGGCATGGCTTTATGGTCACTAATCCACAATATTGGCAATATATAGCTGCCACTCCACATATCACAGAAGTAAGTAATGATACCTCATGGGGCTCATAGCTTGACTGCCCACCAGAAATCAACTTGCAACAATCATAAGGCAATCAGTCAGGCCAGTGCAAGCCACAGAAAACTCAACTCTACTGGAGTGGGTGCTACCACCTGTGTGCAGCATGGATGCTTTTACCCACATTCTGTTGTGGACTTTCAAAAGGGCAAAAGGTGAGGTTGACTATTTCAAGTTACACCCACTGATGTATGTTTAGGCAGCTAAACATGGACTATTCCCTGTGCAATGCATTGAGTTACAACATAAATGGCATATGAAATGTCATTTGTTTCTATGATGTCAACTGCAGATATATGAAGAATTTATGGAGGCAGGTGGATAACAGCACATTTCTGGAGATTGCACCCTCATTGAGGATCGTGGTGGGAATTGGGATGTGGCATGTTCATGGACACAAAAAGGAATGCTATGCAAGATATTCTCCCTTGTTTATCAGAGGTTCAGGTTGGGTTGATGGTGAAATTATCAAGACCTTGTGGTCCACACTGAACATAGTTTCCGCCTCAACTCATGGAATGACATCGCTGCATCGTCAAGAGCTATTGGACTTCCAAATGAATGACTCAAATTTCATGGAGATGATTCAGATGAGTATGTTTGGGATGGGTGGAAATTGCGGATTTGCTAATGCACTTGCTACTTTTCAGTTTCCAGTTTATCATGGAAGCTAAAGGTAGCTTGGGCAGTGGTGACATTGGCTTGAGAAGCATTTGACAGGTTGAATGAAGCAGTACCATCCTCCCAACAGGAGAATTGGTGGAGACAAGGGGAGGCTGCCCTGAAGGACCACATCCATGACCCATCTGTGATGGATATTTTTGAAATCCAATTGATGAAGGGTATGATTATTTCAAATTGATGATCATCTATGGTACCTAACAATTATTCAGCTCCTACAGTACATGGTGTGGAACTGCATTTATTGCAGACATCCACTGCCAGTGGGATGCACCATGGAGCCACTAGTTGGCTAACTTGTGGGCTGGTCATTGAAGAGGCAGAAGTCACATTGGCCATCAGTCAGAAGGCCATTGGTCCAAACCCATCTGACCTTAAACAACTTGTGATCACTTGCCATGCAGATAGAGTGGCAGCAGAGTGGAAGAGCTTTATTGTGGATGGCAGAATCTACTTGCAAATGGACACTATCTTGGATGATAGGAAGAATGTGACAGAAACCATGAGGCAGCCTGCCAAAATATATTAGTGGAGGATGACATATCCTCCAATGGTGTTAACAGTGATTGGAGTGCAGATGATATGCAGGACACTGATACATTGGTGGATCCCACCTCACCAACCTTGCCACTGCCATCCAATCTTGGGGTCAATAGGTGCCATGCCATTGGAATCCATCAGCTGGCAGAAATGGAGCTGGAGCTGCAGATTGCACAAGCAAATGATGCATTGCATGCCTACATCTTGCATTGGCTGACAAAGCAGTTATATTCAGGGGAGTTGTGAGGTCTGCCACCAACTATTCAATGAGGACACAGGCCTGGAACATGGTCCATTCCATTGATGGGTCGTTCAAACAATATTCTGCAATTTACCATTGTTGTAGGACCACCATGATTGCCCTGGGAGCAAAGCCCAAGCTGCTTGCACAGTATCAGGAGCTCCAAAAATCACACCTAACAACAAATACAGCAGCCTTCACCCAGGGAGCATATGACCACCAAGCTTCCCAACTGCCATGGTTTTGGTCTATTGATATTCCCAGGGACACAAGTTCAAAGAGTTGGCTCACAGAATGTGAGTAATGCTTTGATTCATTTATACAATAGTTTCGACCATACATCTGCAAAAGTTTACAGAATCCACTGGCTCTGTGCTAAAGCAGGAAAAGATCATTGGGCAGAGGAGGAATCTTTGTTAACCTCAGAATTTCAATGGGTCATCAACTATTTCCAACACCATTTGAAATGTTGGCAGGAGAAGTATAAGGAACACACAACTGCAAATGCACATGGAGCCACCTGTTATGCAGCCAGGCAGTGGGAAATATATAATCAACTGGCAGAACAAGGGGAATTGAAATGGCAGCAGATGAACCTGTAGAATTCTCCAATCCACTCCCACATCCATTCATCAATTGCAGTCATAACTATCATTCTTTTCTTCTCATGGTAAGAGGGGAATCGCAGTGACTGCCCTGGTGGAATGTATCTTGCATAGATCTATAGGTCAAATATCAGCTTTTGTAAATAACAAATGATATGTAGGAGTCTTCAGCATTTGGACATGTTTGTCAGTACAGATTTTCTAGGTCCTTCATGAATCATGGTGATGGCTATCATTTTGTCTCTATCACAGTAACCACCATTGCAGAATGCACCTTGCATAGACTTATAGGCAAAATATCAGCATTTGGAAGTGTCAAATGATATAGAGGAATATTCTGGATTTGGACCTATCTGTCAGTGTGGAAATCCCAGATCCATCATCAATGACAGTGATAGCTGTCTTTCATTCTGTTTGGCAGTAAGGGCACAATCGCAGTGACCCCCATCTCAGAATGTACCTTGCATAGAGGTTTAGGAAAAATATCAGCTTTTGTAAATGTCAAATGATATGTACCAGTCTTCAGCATTTGGACATAGTTGGATCCTTCATCAATCACAGCAATAGCTGTCATTCATTCCCTCTCGCAGTGAGAGCACAATCATGGTGGCCACCATCGCATAATGTACCTTGCATAGAATTGCAGTTCACAATATCAGCTTTGGTCCATGTCATATGATATGTAGGAGTCTTCATCATCTGAATCATCAATCACCACAATAGCTATCATTCTTTCTCTATTGTGGGATGGGCTCAACTGCATTACCCACCATTGCAGAATGTACCATGAATAGAATTACAGGTCTAATATGACCATGTTCATAATTGGGAAATGATCTGTAGAAATCCCTGGAATTTGCACATCATTTTCAGTACAGGATGCCCACATCCTTCATTAATTGTGGTGTGAGCTATCAATTGATTTATATCGTGGTAAGAGCATGATGTAGTCCCCAACCCTGGTACAGATGAGTTCACTCATTGACCTTAGGAAGTTCTGTCATGTAATCCCCAATCCACCTGAAGATAAATTCCCCAATCAATTTTACACACAATAGCCCTATCACACTCAGATCTCATGGGTGAAAATGATCACAGTGAATTTTCCACATGTTATGCATGTGGATGTATGTGGTTACCTCAGTACATGAATCATAATTTTAAAAAAATTAGTCCTCTGCCAATTTGCCCCCTGTGGAACCCAGCTCCTCTTCTGAAATGATGGCACTCACTTCTCCAACTTGCTGTTTGCTGGCCAGGATTGTGGTAGCACCCTCACCTTCAGTCAGACACTCTCCGGAATTTTCCTCCATCATCTGATGGTGCTCACCACCAATTCCACCTACTGCCATGACTACTGGCTGAGCCTCACCTGCCACCGCTGTTGCCTCCACAATATTGGCTGCCTCACCTTGATCAGCCTGCCTGCCATTATCACTTGACTTGTTATGCCACAGGTTGCTCGAAGCACCTAATAAAGGTGTAGCAACGTAATAGTGGAATAATAAAACTAAATTGCTAGCTGCTCGAAGCACCGAAGAATGGTGTAGCAACTTAAACATGAAATAGTTGGGTACCTTGGTGTGTAGAGAATTTGAGCACCCTTGGCCTGCACACTCGTATCACCAAAGAATGGAGATAAATGTGAGAGTTTGCAAGGTAGCAAAAAGTTAAGGAAATACAGCAGTACAGTAGCTCTATATATACTGTAGCTGTATCGGGCATAAGGCCCAAGAGGAACAGTGTCCATGGCCCACTAAGAACAGGCTCATAGGCATACACAGTAAGAACAGGACATGGGCACAATGTATTAGGGAACATGGGCAGCAGGCATAAGGTACATATGGATCAAGGAACCAATGAGAGCTAGCACATAGAGTGGGCTAGCGATGGAATGTCAACAATGTGCAGCAAGGCACAGCTATAGTACAATGGGCATCAGACACAGAGATGAGTCAAAGAAGTGAAACAGGACAGGAGCACAGAAACAAGACCAAGGCCTGTTGAAGGGCATACAACATATCTTGATATGGTGTTGTAGTTGCGCCCAACGGGAGAAGTGACAGGTGACCGATCGAAGATTGATCACCACAGATAGAGTCTGGCAGGCCAGTGTTTAAGAATAACCTGGGCACCAATAAGGAAAGCAATGACACTGCAACTGACGATGAGGAGGATGGTGGGACCGAAGGCACATATCCAGAGCTCCAGTCCAGAAATGGAAGGAGCCAGGTCAAGGCATAACATCACTCCCCCCTCAAGGGTGGCGAGCTCCTGGTTGACAAGTTTGGAGGGTATGCAGTGAGGTCAAACGACAGCTTGAGGAGGAAGCACCAGGAGATGAGGAAGGGGAGGATGGTTGGGAGACCAGTGGTCCAAATGGGCAAATAGTGGCTGCATGTTGAGGATCCAACCAGTGAGAGCCTGCCCCATTACCGCATGACCAATGGCCTAGGTAGCCGCAGTCATAGCACATGTAGACATGCAGGGGGTGGTCAGACAGGACTTGAATTCGACCTCCAAGGTAGAAGTGCAATTTATCCTCGAGTTCGAGGATGACAAAGGGCGATGCAGGAAACAGATTTAGCATGTGAACTGCGTTGTAAGGTTTTTGATTGGTGATTCCCCAAGCACTTTCACATGCCTTATCAAGGAAGGCTTCCCAGTCGAAAACAGTAGTGCCAGTGGTCAAATGTTGGGCTAGGATGATGGTGGCCTGCTGGAAGATCCTTTCTTTCATTCGTCCTTCCAGTTCCAAGGCTGGAGGAGGCATCTCAATCTTAATGTCAGGGACAGATAACCTTGTTGGGTCAACTCTGCCAACCGAAGGCTCTCCTGCAGGTTTAGCATTCCACAGCGATGCCTGGAAGGACCTCCATTTGTCTGTCAGTGACAACTGTACCTTATGAAGTCCCAATCCTCCTCTCTCTGCTGCAGCAGCCACCTGGCATAGGACATCCAAACCAGTTCTTCTGGGTCAATCAGCCATAGAGTGACGAAAGGAGTTGGTGACAGTGGGACCAAGATCTTGATGGAGGATCTGGATGATGTCAAATTGGACTTCACCCATAGCAGAGATAGCAGCATGGAGGGTGTTCTTGAGGAAGGTGGCATTACCAGTGGAGTCAGGGGTTTTAATGGTTACATCAAGAAACTTCGGCACGTAAGAAGCTACTACATCTGATCCTTGGAAGATCTGACACAGCAGTCATAGATGTTGCTCTTGTTCTCGTGTGACCCTGACAAGTGGGTTCCCTGGGTTGTACTTCATAAGCAACCAACAATAGTCGAAGAACTGTGCCATCATGGGTTCCATGATGATGACTGGGGGTGCTGGTTCTGTGGGAGAGACAGAAGACCCTGCACCAGTTGATAGGTGCTGGCATGGAACAGGCTCAGAGAGGGGTAGAGCAGGTAGTGGTCAGTGGTCTGTCTGGCTTTGTCCTCCAAAAGGCTCATCGTTGTAGGGCACAGCTGAGAGTCGATCAATAAGGGGGACTGAGGGCATTGGTGTTGGGGGTCAGTGTCAGGCCTTGCCCTTGTTGGGCTTTGTGTGATGGAGCGTAAGGCTTCCAAGCGAGCGGAAGCCGGAGGTGTCAGAAACAGGTTCGAGTGATGTGGAAGTCTCGTTATTGGTCGAGGTCCCCTTTCCAGCGAGTGGATAGCTGAGTAATTCATGTGGGAGGGGAAGTGAACTGGAGGGGGAGTATGTGGGAGAGGTTGTGGAGACCTCCATGTAGTCATTGGCGAGGTCGGAGGCAAGGGTAGCATCATCATAGTTGAAGTAGTCAGATCCAGGGTTTTCAGTGTTAACAGAGTGGGGGCTAGCCATTAGTTGAGGCGATGGGCAAGTTTGTACTGTTTGAGCACCTCTTCTGCATGCTCTTTTATATTCTCTTTGGGCTCCCACATGTTAGAGGAATGCAGGAAACTGACCCACTTAACAAGGTACTCGCAACCCTTTCTGCACCCCTTGCTGTGGTGGTTGAGTATTGTCTCCACTTCCCATTCAACTTCATCATCTACCAAGTCTGGAAGTGGGGGCAGAGGTGCATTTCCATATTCAGTCATTTCTGTGAACAGATAGATCCAGGAAGTATGGAAGACCAGGTGTACCTTCCATGTGGGTGGTAGTCCCAACTTAACAGCCACCAGCGATATTACCTCAATGATGGGAAAAGGACCCAAACATCTCAGTTCTATTTTAGATGACTGGCCTTGAGTGTGGAGGTTGCTGGAATCTAACCAAACCTGGTCACCTTCTTTAGGCTGCATGTATGTTCCTTTTGATCTTGATTGCATCATGTCCTGTGCCTGTTTGTGGCTAAGCTGAGTGATGTCGCAATTGATCGCAAGGGATTGAAGCCAATCATCAACTGATGGAGTGGTGGTGGTACGAGCAACTGGGTAGGGGGAGGGGTCGAATCCATATAGTAATGAGAACAGAGTTTGCCCATGTACCAAGTGGACCCACAAATTGTGGGCAAATTCCACATTGGGGAGTTTACGAGCCCACAAGTTGGGTAATTCAGTGCAATAACAGCATAGATACATTTTGAGTTCTTGGTTAACATGTTCACTTTCTCCATTAGTCTGGGGGTGATAGGCAGAGGACAGCTTCTGCTTGATTCCAAGTGACTTGTACAACTCTTTCATAAATGCCAAAGCAAACTGCAGACCTTGATCAGATATGACCAATTCAGGAAGTCCATACCATTGATAGATATATTGTTGGAACAAGCAGGCAAGGCCCACTGAGTCAATGGTTTTGTTTGTAGGCATGAACACTGCCACTTTCATACTGTAAGCCCTTGGTCCACAACCATCAGGACCAAGTCATAGCCTTCTGATTTGGGGAGATCAGTGACAAGGTCCATTGATATCTGTTGGAATGGAAGCAGGTTTTTGGGCGTATCGTTGGGGGTAATGGGCAGTGTGATCGGATGTGTTATTACTTTGTTGGCCTGACAAATGGGACAGCCTTTGACATAGTCATGTATCAATTTCCACATTCCTGGCCACCAGACTTCCTTTACCATTTTCTTCGACATTGCTTTTACTCCAGGGTGTCCGGTGGCAGGGTGGTTGTGATAATCGTGCAGGCATTGTTTACATGTTTTGGGCGGTATATACAGCCTTTGTTTGAAGCATTTCGTTCCATCTGTAGCCATTTGTATCTCGGGATTTTCCTTGGAAAGGGTATCATCCTTTGGTGTTTCACTCATGGCATGATCATATACCTCTTTTGATATTACGTAGATCCCTTTTTGGCGACAGTCAACCTTTTTCACTTCCATCATGTGGCATTGATCCGAGGCCATGTTGGTGTTTTGTGTTTGATTGGGAACAGAAAGTGGAGTTTCATTGTTAGGGTCAGAATTCACCCCCCCCTCAAGCCACATGGCATTGGGAAGGGCAGCAGCTGTGATGGCCAGTTCTTCACCATAATTGGGTCGTCATGAAAGAGCATCAGGCACTCCCATGAGTTTACCAGGCATATGCGAAAACAGGACCAGGTAGCCTTGGAGCATGTCGAGCCAATGTGCCTGCCACAGAGTTAGTTTTTGTGGGTGGCACCAATATGTCAAATTCTTGTGATCCATGAAGATCACAGTTGGCTCTACTGGGGAGATAAGGTAATGCCAGAAGGCATCCAATGCGCGCATTACAGCAAGCATTTCCAAGTCAAAGACCTGGTAACATTGTTCAGCTCCTTTTAATGATTCAGACAAGAAGTGGCAAGGGTGCCAGTCATTATCAGGTCCTTTTTGCACTAACACTGCGCCAGTTCCAACCTTTGAAGCATCCATAAAGAGGGTGAAAGGCTTGTGGTGATCAGGGATTTGAAGTATGGGTGCCATACACAACAGAGACTTGATTTTCTTGAAGGCTCCATCTTCTTCAGGACCCCACTGCCATTTTGTGTCTTTCTTCGACAGGTTGTGAAGAGGTCTTGTGAGTTGTGAGAAAGATGGGATGAACCTGCAATAGAAATTACAGAAGCCCAAAAATGAACGCATGTCCTTTAGATTGTGCGGAGTAGGCCAGCTTTCGACAGCATCAGTCTTCACCGACACTGTTTGAACATTTCCTTTGGAGATTTTCATCCCCAAGAACTCAATTTCCTTGGCTTCGAAGACACACTTTGAGATCTTCAGGCATAGCCATTCCTTCTTGCATATTTTGAGAAACTCCCTAACATATTTTTGAAGCTCCAGGATGGTTTTAGCATGAACTACGACATCGTCCATGTACCCGCATTGCTGCTGCTTGTGGAGTTGGTCAGCAAACATGGTATCCATAAAGCATTGGAAGGTCAGCGGAGAGTTGCACTGTCCAAAGAACATTACCATGGGCTCAAAGAGACCTCATGGTGTTAAAAATGCTGCCTTCCACTGGTCTTCTGGTTTGACTCTGACATTAGTAAACCCCCACCTAATATCAAACTTTGCAAAATATTTCGACTTGCATAGCTCATCGACCATTTGAGGAATATTTGGAAGAGGGTACAAGTCGTGAATTGTGTGTGAGTTTAGATACCGGTAGTCTTGAACCAGCTGCTTGTTTCCATCCTTTTTTGCTACGAAAAACACCAGTGCCAAAACTGGAGAATCCAATGGTACTATTTTACCACATTGCAAGTTTTCGTTGTTGAACTCATCCAAGATCTTGAGTTCTTCAGGGGACATCGGGTATAGGGTTGCCTTCTTCATCAGTTTCTTATTGTCTTTCCAGAACTCCTCCTTAGTCTTGATTTCATGGTCAAGACCTTTTCGGAAGTGAGGTAACAGGATATCAGTTTCGGAAAAGACTTCAGCGAACTTGGCATATTCTTTTGGGAGATCCAGGACCTCATGTGGTCTGGAATTCATTTCCAGCTGGGTGGAAATAGTAGTGCAATTTACAGAGGTGTTCTTGACCTCATGCACATCGACTTCTGTCTTCTTCAGTGGTTGCTTGTCCAGGGAACCACCCCATCCAACCACCCTATGAGTTTGCCAATTTACAATCAGCATTTCTTTCTTGAGCCACAGCATTCCCAGGACTAGGTGGTCCTTTTCCATTGCTCCTATGTAACAGAGTATCTGGAACTCATGGACTGGTTTCACAATATTTCAGCATTTCAGGAAAACCTTCTTTCACACTGTATAGCAAACATGGCCATCAAAGGTCATAATGTCCCAAGTTTTCTTTACTGGGTATGTGTGAAGTTTCAGTTTTGATACCAGCCAGGCTCCTATAAGATTTACTTCAGCACCACTGTCGATTATGGCAGGTATCCTCACATTTCCATAATTGAGAAGCTCAAGTGTTCCATAGATCGACCAGGCACACATTTTGGATTCATTGGCGATACTATTACAGGAGACACAAGCACTCAAAACATCTTTAGATCTGGGTGAACTGCACAAGGAAGATTCAGAACACCCCTTTAAAAATCCTTCTCTTTGGAAGGTTTTGACTCTTTTTCAACTTCTTCCCTTTCCACATCTACTTCCTTTACACTTTTCTTCTTTGGCTTTGGACAGTCCTTGCTGAAGTGCCCTTCTTTGGCACAGTTAAAACAGCCCACCAATCATACATGGCTTCTGCCCTTGTCTTTGTTGTTCTGACGTCTCTTGTCGATGTCCATGGCGTTAGGATCCCTTGAGGGATGAGACAGGTAATGGTAGCACAGGGACAGGTGAGTTTCTCCAGCTTTCTTCTTGTTGAGAGTACGTTTCTGCTTGATCTTGCTTACCGCTTGGCTGGCATAAGCGATCCAGTCTGAGACAGTATGAGGTTCCTTGTGATCAAGAACCCAGTCATGGATTTCTTTCCTTAATCCCTGTCTGAAGAAAATGGCACTGTTAAAGTTGTCATCATTGTAGCCGGTGCGATTAAAGATGGAAAGGAACTGGGAGATGTAGGTTTTGAACAGATTGTTTCCTTGGGTTAGCATTACTAGTTCGATCTGGGCTTTGTGTTCTGGGTTTCTGGAGACAAATGTAGCATGAAGCCAAGCTTCAAATTGATCCCAGTGGTCCTTGTATTCAAACTGTCTGCTTCGGTCATGCTCATTGATGTAGACTTCAGCAAAGGCAGTAGCAGATCCTTCTGTCATAAAAGACAGCATCAACCCGATCTGCAAATGATCAGAAGTGTACATGTGCTGGTTAATTTGTAAATAGCCTTTAACCTGTGTGATCCACATGAAGAAGAGGTCATGATTGCCATTATAGACTCGAGGCTTGTTAAGATTAAACTCTCGACCTCCATTTGGTTTAGTCACATGGATGTCGATAAAGGTAGACGCAGCAAACTTAGCACGGAGTTCTTCGATCTCCTTAGCGGTCAGTTCTTGATTAAACAGTGGAGTTTGATCAGAAGAGGGCTTCACAGCTTCCTGCCCAGATCTGGATCCTGATCTGAGATTCAATCCTTTGGTTGTGTGTGACATGACATGGATAAGATTCTCTTTGTCAATGTCTGGAACATGAGTATCCCCAACAACAGATTCCTAATTCAGACTTATTGTCAAAGGTTAGAGGTTCAACATCTGTTTCCAACTCCAGCTCGTTTTCTTGGTAAGCCCCCAAGATAGCTGGGTTGCAAAGGGAGGACAGAGGAGTCGTGGAATGTGGTTGATCAGGGTAGTAATGTTTGTATGGGCTTCCAGTAGGTTTATGCAGAGTGTACTTGCGAGGTAAGGGTTGTGGGGGAACGTGACGTTTGCCTTTGCTTAATGAAAAAGCACTCAATGAGTCTCTGGGAGGAGGCAGTGGAGGTGGTCTTGAAGACACCTTGGGCAAACAGTAAGGCATGTTAGAAAAAGTGGAGGGGTAAGTCAACAATGCCAAAAAAATGGTTGGTTGATGAAGAGTTAGGGTTGCCAGGTCATCAATCCAAAAAACAGATAGTCCAGTGAAACAGCAGAAGCATTGAGGAGCTACAAGTTCCAATGAGTTGGCAAACCTAAAAAAGGTTACTTCATATAAATGGAATGATGTAAGACACTAGTCCTGCAGGCTAAACAATAGCCAGACTAGCAAAGATGCAGTTCTGAGATGGAGAGGAATAGCAGGCATCATGTCCAAAAAACAGTCACAGCTGCGAAGTAAACTTTTCGCTTTTGTTATGCCATGGGTTGCTCGAAGCACCTAATAAAGGTGTAGCAATGTAATAGCAGAATAATAAAACTAAATCACTAGCTGCTTGAAGCACCAAAGAACAGTGTAGCAACTTAAATGCGAAATAGTTGGGTACCTTGGTGTGTAGAGACTTTGAGCACCCTTGGCCTGCACACTCATATCACCAAAGAATGGAGATAAATGTGAGAGTTTGCAAGGTAGCAAAAAGTTAAGGAAATACAGCAGTACAGTAGCTCTTATATACTGTAGCTGTATTGGGCATAAGGCCCAAGAGGAATGGTGTCCATGGCCCACTAAGAATGGGCTCATAGCATACACAGTAAGAACAGGACATGGGCACAATGTATTAGGGAACATGGGCAGCAGGCATAAGGTATGTATGGATCAAGGAACCAATGAGAGCTAGCACATAGAGTGGGCTAGCAACAGAATGTCAACAATGCACAGCAAGGCACAGCTATAGTACAACAGGCATCAGACACAGAGATGAGTCAAAGAAGTGAAACAGGACAGGAGCACAGAAATGAGACCAAGGCCCATTGAAGGGCATATGACATATCTTGATATGGTGTTGGGGTTGCACCCAACAGGAGAAGTGACAGGTGACCAATCAAAGATTGATCACCACAGATAGAGTCCAGCAGGCTGGTGTTTAAGAATAACCCGGGCACCAATAAGGAAAGCAATGACACTGCAACCAACGACAAGGAGGATGGCAGGACCAAAGGTGCATATCCAGAGCTCCAGTCTGGAAATGGAAGGAGCTGGGTCAAGGCATAACATGACTCTGTTGCCAACAACTCCACTCCCTGGTTGATGGCTGGTGGCTCTCCATGAGTTGGCATGACCTCTCTCAAATCTGACTTGGAACTGGGACTTCTGACATTTTCATCTTGTGGCTTGATAATATTTGAGGTGGTCCCAGTCATGTCAGTATCTGCCTGGGGTGTCTGCATGGAGTTGTCCTGGAGTTGTCAAGGATGTTGGAGATTGACACAAAAGGCTTCTAGCTCACATGTCAGTGTTGCAACAGTGTGCCTGTGTTCTGCCAACTCGTTCTCCAACATTCATATGCAGTCTTCAACAGTACCAGGAGTCTGTACCATGATTCAGCAGAAGACTTCTGCTGTCTGCCACTCTCCCTCATCAATTCGCCCCATCATTTGATCTTGGCAGTGGATGATGTCATCTAATCATTGGTGGATGGAGAGCAGGGTGTTATTGAATGGTGCAGGTCATGGAGGGGAAATTTCCACTGGTGATGAGCATGCACTGGTTGGTGGCATGGGTGGCATGGGGAGGGGGACATAGGCAGAACTGTCAGGCCAAAGTGGGGGAGGGACAGGATAATTTATGCAGGTATCTGTTGGAGGATGTAAGACAAGAGCTATGTTCTGAGATCAGCAGTTCACAATAATACTGCTGAAAATACTCACTTATTCATCATGGCTGCACTGAGGATGACAAAGCTTCAGCTTGGCCACCCTTCGACAGCCATGGCTTTTTGTTAGGCAGGGGTGACAGGCTATCTTCCTCCTCTGCTGGAGTCATCTCACATGCAGGCTTGGGGGGACAAGATTTATTTTGGTGGCGAGGTGTGGTGGGATTGCTGGGGGTAGTTTTGGGGGTGGCCTTGCATGGAACTTTGGTGGTACAAGTGGTTGAAGGGCAGCAGGATGTCATGGGCATGCAACCTATCTTGTGCTTTCTGCAGGGATCACAGACCCCACTACCCAAACTGTGAATGCAAATGACTTTGTGATTGATGCATGTCTGACATGATTGAGGATTCAGAGGTGGGGTCATATGATCTGCAAGTTGTGCATGGCCATACTTCAAAGAACTGGCAACAGGACTATCTGAATGCCTGGACCTACCTTCCCCCTTGCTGGTAATGCTCTTTCTGCCCCTTTGTGCTGTTTGTGATCAAGAACATGGCATTCTTGAGGGTTGCCACAATTTGGATGTTGGCCATCCTTGTTTTTGGGATCGTCCACATGCAGGCTCAATGTCATCCATTTCAATATCCTCCTCAATGACTTTGCTCATGTCCCTGTTGTCATCCTCCAGAGGTATCAGAACCACTTCCACCATGGCCACCTTGGCCACCTTTTGTTCTGAGGGGTCTACACCTTTACCTTTACCCAATGGAGTGCTTTGTGTTGGTATATGGCCTATTGACCCCATGGGAGCCATGTGAGGCACTGTGGACATGGTCGAGGTCGATCAGGGTCTTGAAGGCATGGTGGACAATGTGGAAGCTTCTGCCTCAGTGGTGGGTGCTGGTGGTTGCACCAGCAGTCCTGCATCATATCACTGCTTGATGGTTAGTAACCATGGATGGCTGGCAATGGATTCAAGGGGGGGGAAGAGGGCATGATGCCAATCAGGGAATGGAATTCCAGGTATGCTGAGGTTTTCTGTCCAACAGATGTACTTGTCCATGCCAATGAGCAGGTGCAGGACATTGTCAGTCCTGTTGGCGATGGACCTGACAGACTCCTGTAATAGTAGGCATGAATGAATGGTGTGAGCTTTTTGTGATTCAATTACAATGCACCAATTCCTGCCTGATATCTCTCACTGCATTCCTCCACTGTTCAAGCTTTTCCACCTCTTCCAACCCACCCAAGTTGACAATCAATGTTTCAAAAATGGTGAGGATGCAGTCAACAGCATCCTGGAGTGCTGGTGAGTTCTTGACAAATATTGTGGTGGATAGATGGTAAGGGTAGTGGCAGATGGATAACAGGTATGATAATACAGTGAGTGAAAAAACCCTTGCAATGTTTCGCTATTTTGCACTAAGTGCAGTGTAGCACCGGAGGGCGTGGGAATCTCGCTTGGCAGTAGTGGGATGGATTGTAGTACTGACTCTTGGCTACCAAGGGGTCACTTTATCACGTGATTATGTCCAGTGGTTGTTGAGATATGCTGGTTTTAAAACAGGTACACCATTGCAAGGGTTTATTCACTTTTGGCCAGGGTGGTGGAATCTCGCTCAAATGAAGGGATAATTGTGGTTGTTTGGTCCTACAAACAAAGATACACATATCAACAATGTGTCTGAGTTCCAAAAAGTTCCCATGCTTCTTTGTTTCCAACCTCTACCACCATGAGATCCATCTCTGCCACCCAAAGGAATACTATCCTGACTATGCTTGATGCTGGTCACTCTGCTTCCTCTATTGCCTCTAGTACTGGCCTCCATCTCTCTACCATCTCTAGGCTTCGTTCCAAGGAGTGTTCCACCCTGCAAAAGTCCACTGGAGGTCATCCATCCAAGCTTTCCCCTGCCAATGTCCACCATGCCATCCACCTCATCTCCACTCACAAGGCAGAAAATGCTGTCCAGGTGACCAAAACTCTTACCAATATCATCAACCAGCCCCTCCACCCAAACACTGTCTGGCAGCACCTAAAGAAGACTGGTATGAAGGCTGTGGTCAAGTGTAAACATCCTATCCTCTCTGCCAAGCATTGCAAGGCAAGACTTGATTTTGCCTATGCTCACAAGGATTGGACTCTGGAGGACTGGAAGAGGGTGGTATGGTCTGATGAGACTAAAATCAACCACCTGGGCTCAGATGGTTGCAAATGGGTTTGGAAAAAGCCAGGGGAGAAGCTGAATGATAGGCTAGTGGAGGGGACTCTGAAGTTTGGAGGAGGTTCTCTCATGATGTGGGGCTGTATGACTTGGGAGGGTGTTGGATATGCCACCAAGATTGATGGGAGGATGGATGGAGACCTTTACCTCCAAATTTTGAAGGATGAACTACAAGATTCCCTTGAGTATTATGGTCTTCATCCTCCTGACATCATCTTCCAGCAGGACAATGACCCCAAGCACACCTGCAAGCAGGTCAAGGAGTGGCTGGAGGAGCAGGATTTTAGGACTATGGTATGGCCTGCACAGTCCCCTGACCTCAACCCCATAGAACATGCCTGGGGTTACCTCAAGAGGAGGCTTGCAGAGTATGAGCATCCTCCCAAGGGAATACTGGAGTTGTGGGAGAGGACTCAGGTGGAGTGGAATAATATACCAGCTGAAGAGTGTCAGAAGCTGATTGAAAGCATGCCTAGGAGGGTTGAGGCAGTGCTTAAAGCAAAAGGAGGCTATACCAAGTACTGATATCCCCCATATACCCTTCCATTACCAAAAGTGAATAAACCCTTGCAATGGTGTACCTGTTTTAAAACCAGCATATCTTGACGACTACTGGATGGAATCACATGATACAGTGACCCCTTGGTAGCCAAGAGTCAGTACTACAATCCATCCCACTACTGCCAAGCGAGATTCCCACGCCCTCCGGTGCTACACTGCACTTAGTGCAAAATAGCAAAACATTGCAAGGGTTTTTTCACTCACTGTACAAGTGGAAACATGAAAGACAACATGTTTTGTATGACAGGTATGGCTCGATGCGACTTAATGTACATTTCCCACAGATTGATGGTGTTGTGATTTCTACTTCTCGAAGTTAGCATTTATGGAACACCTTACAGGCTCCTTATTCAAATTAGAATATTCTTCTGTCTATAATGTAGGTTGCCTTGTGCCCCAAACACTTCTGGCCATATGTATACAGTGAGTGAAAAAACGTGTGCAATGTTTGGCTGTTTTGTACTAAGTCCAGTGTAGCGCCATGAGGCGTGGGAATCATGCTTAGCCTTGGTGAGGTGGGTGGTAGTACTCGCTCTTGGCTACAAAATGGTCCCAGGGTCATGTGATTTGGTGCAGTAGTCATTGAGATATGTCCATTATAAAACAGCTACACCATTGCACATGTTTATTCACTTTTGGGCTGGAAGTAAAATCTGAGTCAAATGAAGAGATAATTGTGGTTGTTTGGTCCTACAAACAAAGATACACATATAAACATTGTGTCTGAGTTTGAACAAGTTCACATGCTTCTTTATTTCCAACCTTTACCACCATGAGATCCATCTCCTCCACCCAAAGGAATACTATCCTCACTATGCTTGATTCTGGTCATTCTCCTTCCTCTATTGCCTCCAGTACTGGCCTACATCACTCTACCATCTCTAGACTTTGTTCCAAGGAGCATTCCAGCCTGCAGAAGTCCACTGGAGGTCATCCATCCAAGCTTTCCCCTGCTAATGTCCGCCATGCCATCCACCTCATCTCAACTCAGAAGGCAGACAATGCTGTGCAGGTGACCAAAACTCTCACCAATGTCATCAACCAGCCCCTCCACCCAAATACTGTTTGCCAGCACCTGAAGAAGACTGGTATGAAGGCTGTGGTAAAGTGAAAACAACCTATCCTCTCTGCCAAGCATCGCAAGGCAAGGTTGGACTTTGCCTATGCCCATAAAGATTGGACTTTGGAGGACTGGAAGAGGGTGGTATGGTCTGATGAGACTAAAATTAATCGCCTGGGGTCAGATGGGCACAAATGGGCATGGAAAAAGCCAGGGGAGAAGCTGAATGATAGGCTAGTAGAGGGGACACTGAAGTTTGGAGGAGAGTCTCTCATGATGTGGGGCTGTATGACCTGGGAGGGTGTTGGGTATGGCACCAAGATTGATGGTAGGATGGACGGAGACCTCTACCTCCAAATTTTGAAGGATGAACTACAAGATTCCCTTGAGTATTATGGTCTCCATCCTCCTGACATCATCTTCCAGCAGGACAATGACCCCAAGCACACCTGCAAACAGGTCAAGGAGTGGCTAGAGGAGCAGGATTTTAGGACTATGGTATGGCCTGCACAGTCCCCTGACCTCAACCCCATAGAACATGCCTGGGGTTACCTCAAGAGGAGGCTTGCAGAGTATGAGCATCCTCCCAAGGGAATACTGGAGTTGTGGGAGAGGACTCAGGTGGAGTGGAACAATATACCAGCTGAAGAGTGTCAGAAGTTGATTGAAAGCATGCCTAGGAGGGTGGAGGCAGTGATTAAAGCAAAAGGAGGCTATACCAAGTACTGATATTCCCCAAATACCCCTCACTTTTCAAAAGTGAATAAACATGTGCAATGGTGTAGCTGTTTTATAATGGACATATCTCAATGACTACTGCACCAAATCACGTGACCCTGGGACCATTTTGTAGCCAAGAGCGAGTACTACCACCCACCTCACCAAGGCTAAGCATGATTCCCACGCCTCATGGCGCTACACCGGACTTAGTACAAAACAGCCAAACATTGCACACGTTTTTTCACTCACTGTATAAAGCAATGTCTGGGGTGTAGCGACTACCGGAGCGCAGTACGGATGAGTAACAATATTGGTGAGCCATTAGTAAGGTAAGTTGGTAGTCGCTGGATAGCCAGATGGTATGGGGATTAGTAAGATGCACAGGTATGGTAGTGTAGTGAGTCACTTAGAAGCACGAGAGAAACATACTAAATATGGAAACAGAAATAGAAATAGACTCAGATGGTCGGACTGCAGTCCAGACCTTATGCACGCGTCATGGATGTGACAGGTGGGCCTGCCATGGGCTGTCCATGAGTGTTGGCATTTTGGCACATGGTGTCAAGTCCAGGCCTACTCTGATGATCCCTGACACTTACAGAGGCCATGGGAAGTACATGGAGGTAGGCTGACATATGCTGATGCTTGGCCAATGGGGCCGATGGGTAGTGATGTTGGCCATAGGGTGGCCAACAGTCATGGCAGGGGTTCAGGAGAGGGTGTCGGGTTCAGCTTGTGCACTACCCCCTTGTACGAGCCCAGCCCTCAGATTTCAGATAGAGAGGGGAGTTGGGGAGAACCCAACAGAAGACAGAGAAGGCTGGTCGAGGGCTGCAGAGGAGGGAGGACTAAGTTGATATTTGTACTGAGGGACCACCACTGAGTGTGGCAGGCTTATATACATCGAGCGCACCATCAAGGCAGTATGGTATTGGAATGTTGGAACTAACATATTGAGTACAGTAAACTTTCAAGGGGTGGAAATGTCAGAAAACTTCAATCAGAGAATGGTACATACAATGGAGGTAAAAGACGGGACAAAGGAAAAATGCCTAAAAGGAATAGTACATACAGTAGGGCTTCAGAGTGCCTGCCGATAACCAATCAGGACACAGGCCAAAAGCCTAAATGGGTAGCAACCCTGTGCCAAACCATGCAGTGCAGTAGGTGTGCTGTGCCTAGGCTGGACTGTCGGCCCAAAAGGAAAAGTGACCCCTAAGATGGTGGGAGGTGTCAACTGACTGACAAGTCACAGTCACATGGTGTGCCCAACAAGGACTGACAGTGGCCAACAAGGGACCAAGCAGGAGCACGTCATACAGGTACCAGAGGGAGTGGACAAGTGCAGAGCAGAGCAGGGAAGGACCAGAACATGGGTATGAGCATGACAGTATCCCCCCCTTAAGGCCTGAACCCCTGAAGGCCATAAGCGACATGGTCTAGGCAACATGAGGTTTGATTTTGTAATTGGCAATGGGCCATGAGGTGCCCACTTGATTGCCACAGCAGGGTTGTGTTGGAGTCCAAACGGGCTGCATAAGGAAGCACATTTTCATTGCTAAGTCCACTTCCTCATCTTACTTCCCCCCTACATCATGTCCAGCCAACAACACTTGACCCAACAGCCCATTTCCACCTCCAGCTGTGACTGGAGGCAGGCCACTGATGAGTACCTAGAGGTCCATATGAGCGACTCGGAGGGAACCAAGAAGGCCAAGGAGGCAGAAAAGAGCCATCAGGAGGCAGCAAAGAAGGAGTGTAGCGCAGAGGCATGCCATCAAAAGGCAGAGGGGGCATGGCTGGAAAGGGAGAGGAAAGAGCAGGAGGAGTGGGAGAGGTGGGAACAGGAGGAGTGGGAGAGGCAAGAGCACAAGGAGCAGGAGAGGTGGGAGGCTGTCAAGATGGCCTGCCAGGCCACAATTGAGGAGGCTGAGAGTGCACGGCAAAGGAGAAGGGTCAGGTGGGGGAGTTGCAACATGAGGGTAGGGGGTCCTCCATGGCCAGGTGAGTACCACCAACTCGTAGCAGCAATGCTGACAAAGGCTCCTAGCTCCAGGCGGGTCGCTGCCTACAGCCCCATGACTGGGGCTAGCATGGGGACTGTCAGGGTGGCACCAATGCCAAGATGGGCAGCCTGCAAGGGCTGCAGGCAAAGGGGTGAGGTAGGGGAATGTTGGGCAGTAGTGGGTGGTCAGTCATGTGGGCCATGCCAGAAGAGGAAAAAGAAGTGTAGTTGGGTGATGGCAGAGGAAGCTGAAGCAGCAGCCAGGCCATCCAGGAAAAGGGCCAGGACAGGGAGCTCGTGGGGCAAGGGTCAGAAAAAGGGTTGGCCTGACGATGAGGAGGACAACGATGATGACAAAATTGAGGAGGTCCCAGTGCTGGCAGACCCTCAGTCGCAGGCAGCATACCCGCACCTGGTCAGGGAGATGTCAGTGATGGGGGTGTCGGTTGAGGGGGTACTGGAGCCTCTGTACAACGAGCATATGCTCATCATACAAGCAAGGATAGTGGCAGCGATGGAGCGCTTGGCACTGGCGATGGAGGTCCAGGCCAGGGTGGTACAGGCCTATGTGAGGCACATGACCACGTTCCCTCTGTGGCCTCCAGTAGTGCAGGCTGGGGTAGCACCAGGCAGAGTTGGACCGGTAGCCATGGGGAGCACAGTGGGGGTCGAGCGGAGTGGACTGGCAGTGAGTGGGGTGGCAGAAGGGAGCAGAGAGTGGGATGAAGAAGACACGGAGGGAGAGGCAGAGGGCATGCAGGAGTAGGGTGGATTATTATTATTATTATTATTTTTTGTTTTTTGTTTTTGTGAATCATGTACAGTAGGTAAAAAGTCTTAGACATTTTTTGCTTGAAAAACATTTCATGTAAGTGTCAGAGGTGACTTAGAATAGAAATCAGAATGGTAATGGAGGTGAGGTTGGAGCTGGCAGATGGGTAGCAGGGCCATTGGGCAGTCATGTCAGGGGTGTGTATGGGCCAGCCTTGTGGGGGTAGTGATCATGGAAAGCAGTGATGAGTTCAGGGGCGTGTTCCAGCTCGGTGGCCAGGAGCCACAAAGTTTCTTCATTGGTGCCTTCATAACCAGCCCAGTGGACCTTGTAACTTAACCAGCAGCGGCAATGGCAATCTATCTTCGAGTCAAGGATCTCTGATATCTCATACTCGAGTTTGCCATTGACATTGACTAGCAGGGGTGGCAGCTGATGCCTATTTGGGAAGGGGTTGGCTGAGGCAGGTTCCAGTTGTGATACGTGAAACACTGGGTGTATGGAGTGCATACTGTCAGGTAGCTTCAAGGTGATGGAGTGTGTACCAGGGTGGGTGATGATGTCAAAAGGACCAAGGTATTTCTCGGAGAGTTTACTAGATGGTCTAGTGGAGCAGAAGTACTTGGCCTTGACGAAGGACTGTTCGCCAATGTTAAACTCCAGCAGAGGTAGGCACTTTGTGTCGGTGGGACCTTGGTAGTGCTGTTGCACTGCAGCCATTTTGGAGTGGAGGAAGTCACGGAGGGTGGAAAGGTCCGCAACATAGTCACAGGCCTTTGAGGAGGTGAAGTCTTGGTCAGTGGTGACCAACAAGTTGGGGTGGTAGCCCTTATTAGCAAAGAAGGGCAAGACTCCTGTGGTTGCGCTAGGTGCATTGTTAAATGCAAACTCTGCCAGCAGTAGTAACTCAGCCCAATTGTCTTGCTGGTAGTTACAGTAGACATGAAGATATTGCTCAAGTGTCTGGTTTGTGCACTCAGTTTGGCTGTCACCTTCAGGGTGGTAGCCCGAGGTGAAGTGAAGGTGCATATCCAGGGCCTTACCAAGGGAGCAGAAGAAATGTGACATGAACTTGGGGCCTTGGTCAGAGATGATGTGAGCAGGGACCCCATGCTTGGAGAAGACATGGGCAAGGAAGAGCTTGGTGAGGTCGGCAGAGGTGACGGAGTCATGGGTCAGGATGAAGACTGCTTGCTTAGAGAGGCAATCCACGACTACGAGGATGGTGGTGTAGCCATCAGAGGGTGGGAGGTGTTCGATGAAGTTCATAGAGATGGAGTTCCATGGTTTTTCAGGGATGGGGAGTTGCTTCAGTAGGCCGTATGGGCGGTGACATGGAGCTTTGCTATGGCTGCAGGCGGTACAAGAGCCAACGTACCTCTTGACATCGGTATGGAGGTTGGGCCATACATAGTCACAGCAGATGAGCTCGAGGGTGCAATTCTGCCCAAAGTGGCCAGTGAGGGGGTGGTCATGCTTGAACTGAAGTACCTTAAGGCGGAGGTTGCCGACGTCAGGGATGAAGATGCGACCATCAAGGCAGAGGAGGCCATCGGGATCGATGGACCATCTCGGAGTGGATGGTGTCGGGAGGTGAGTGGCCAATGTGGGGTCAGCAGGGAGAGTGGAGATGATGTCGGAGCAGAGCTTCTCAACATCGAAGGCCATGGTGGCATGTAGGACAGGGGCCATCAGGTGGGTGGTATGGAGGGACGACATGAGCTGTTCTTGGGTGAACATAGGGCGAAGGTTGTGTGGATTGATTTGCACATAGTCCCTATCCCCCCCTTTTGGGTAGACGTCCCACTGGTGGGTGAGTGCATTGGGCTTGGCCCCCAAGTGGCCAGGCCAAAAGCAGATGGCAAGGTTGAACTGAGAAAGGTACTCAGACCAGTGGGCCTGTTGGTGCATCAGAACCTTGGACATAGAGAAATACTCAAGGTTTTTGTGGTCAGTGACCACATCAACAGGGGCAGCTGAGCCCTCTAGGTAATGTTGCCAATGTTGGAAGGCCTTGTAGATAGCCAACAGCTCCTTATCATGGGTATCATAGTTGAGTTTGGGAGCAGTAAGGGTGTGGGAGTAGAATGTGACAGGCCGAAGCTCTCCATTGGAACAGGTGATGGAGAGGATGCTGGCAATGGCATAGTCGGAGGCATCAGTCTTGATGGTGATTGGCACATCGGGAACCCAGTGGGTGAGGATAGGAGTAGAGGTGAAGGCATCCTTGAGGTGGAGGAAGGCAGAGTGGCACTCTTCGGAAAAATTCCAAGGAGTGTTTTTTCAGGTGAGGCAGGTGAGCAGAACGACTATTTCAGAGTAGTTCTGGATGAACCAATGGTAGAAGTTCGCAAACCCCAGAAAAGATTGAATGTCCCTGATTTTGTGGGGCTCAGGCCAATCACAGATTGACTGAACCTTATCAGCAGACATGGTGAGCCCTGAAGGGGAAAGGATGTAGCCAAGGTTCTTGACCAAGTCCCTATGGAACTCACATTTTTCTGGCTTGGCATATAGGCCATGGTGGCAGAGGCGTTGGAGTACCTCTTTTATGTGTTGTCAGTGCGACTCCAGGTCATGGGAATAAATAAGGATGTCATCGAGGTAGACCATGATGCAGACATCAAGCATGTCTGCAAAGATGCTATTGACAAACTGCTGGAAGGCAGCTGGTGCATTAGTAAGACTGAAGGGCATTACCCTCCACTTGTAGGACCCATAGCAGGTGTGGAAGGCAGTTTTCCACTCATCACCCACAGTGATGCGGATGAGGTGGTAGGCATGTCAGAGGTCAATCTTAGTGTATAGCTTGGCATGGCTTGGCAAGTCAAGTAGGTCAGCAATGAGCAGTAGCGGGTAGTGGTCCTTTTTCATGATCTTGTTAAGACCTCAGTAATCGATGCAAAGGCAGAGAGAGCCATCCTTCTTCTTAACGAAGAGGACAGGTGCACCATGGGCAGAGGTGGATTGCTTGATGAAGCCATAGCTGAGGTGCTCGTCAATGAAGGTGTGGAGAGCCTTGAGCTTGGGCAGCAAGAGGGAATAGATCATGCTGATGGGTGGAGAGGCCCCTTCCTCGATGTTGATCTTCAGGTCAAAGCTGCGGTGTGGGGGAAGCTCAGTCACTTTCGCCTTGCTAAAGATGTTGGTGAACTCATGGTACTCGGAGGGGACCGAAGAGAGATCAGGAGGAGAGGGTGAAGTGGAGGATGCACAAAGCAGAATGTCATCAGGGTGTAAATGCAAACTGAACTGCACCGAACCTGGGAGGGCACAAGTGTGGAGTTAGGCTGCAGCCCTGATGAGGGAGATGTGTGGAGGGGGTGGCAAATCAGCAGCCTTCGGAGAAGGTGGCATAGTGTTGGAAGACAGGTTGGAGGGTGTTGGTGTTGGTGCTGAAGGAGCAGTTGACAGTGATGGAGGCACCAGGGGCGTTGGCATTCCATGTGATGGTGGTTGGAACGAGATATGGCCCAATACCCAATCAATCAACAGATTGTAGCAGGTGAGCCAGTTGTGTCCTAAAACCAGCGAGCAAGAAGAATCCAATGGAGTAACATAAAAGGAAATGGAGGTGACATTGCCAGAAGGGAAATGGACAGACAGATCTACCTCTTGTGAAATCACAGGGTTCAAGCTACCATCAAACAAACGAAGCCAGATAGGCGGAGAGACAGGCTTTGTAGGTACAGAATATTTACCAACTAGAGAAGAGTCTATAAAACAATGAGAAGAACCGGAATCGACTAATGCAGAGATATTATCTAGTGGAATGTCTGGAAGGGAGACAGAGGGCATAAGTGAATTAGGGTCGGAAAGAGCAGATGTGTTGAGTTGGATGCCAGGTGCATGGTTGGGGTCAACGCTTCCTCCAGGCCATGCAGGCTCCCTGGAGGAGCGGACTAATTTTTTGGCTCTTCCTTCTCCTTGGGGAAGTCAGAGGAGTGGGAGGAGCGGTGGCCACAGCAGTGTGGGCTTTGGTGGCACAAGAGGTGGACTTTGGGCAGTCCTTAGCAGGGTGCCTGGGCTCACCACAGAAGAGGCACAAATTATTTTTGAGGCAGTGCTGACATTTGGCTGCATTCAGCTTACCATCCTTGCCAAGGAGGTGAGCAATGTTGGATTTAGGTGCATCTGATTTTTGGCCATCCTTCGGCCTGGACTTGCCTTTACTGTTGGGGCACAAGGAGGATGAAGAGGCTGATGAAGACCTTTTGTCATCAGGGGGCTTCCCAGTGGATGACTTATCAGAGGAGGGCTTGGCAGAGTGGGAGATTTTGGCCTTGCATTCCCAGTACCGAGCATCAATGGTCTGGGCAAGGCCTTGCAGCCTGGCGAGGGTGGCAGGCTTCCCAACACAGGTGATCTTGTCCTTGATGCAGTCAGGGAGGCTGGTATAGAAGTGGTGATGGAGGGCACCCTCACCATAATCTTTGACTTGTGAAGCCCAACAGTTGAACTCCATGACATACTTGGTGATGTGGGAGGTATCCTTCATTGAAAGGTTCTCAAGATTTTGGACTGTGTCAGCCACCACATCATGTGGGCCAAAGTTAATGGTCAACTCATGAAGGAACTCCCAATAATTGTCCATCCATAGCAGATGGCCCAGGTAGTCATTGGGACTGAGAAGGTCAGGCTCAAACCAGGCCAGTGCCATGCCCTTGAGATAAGACTGGGCAAAGGTGACCTTGGCACAGTTGGTTTGGAAGGTGGTCGGGTGGTCTTGGAAGTTGAGCTTGCACTGCACCAGGAACTCGCAGAGCTTCTTTGGGTCGGAGCTGTCAAAGGTGTTGGGCTCTCGGACCTTAGTTTTTGGGGTTGAGTCTCTGGTATGCTGGCTGGAGCGGGTGAGTGCATGGATGGCCCTGGTTAGTGTCAAGTCTGGGCCTACTCCGACGATTCCCGACACTCACAGAGGCCGTGAAAAGTACACGGAGGTTGGCCAACATAGGCCGACACTTTGGCTGACGGGGGCCGATGAATAGCGATGTTGGCCGAAGGTTGGCCGACGGTTGCGACAGGGGTTTGGAGAGGGCATTGGGTTCAGCTCATGTGCTGCCCCCTTGTATGAGCCCGGCCCTTGGATTTCAGACAGAGAGGAGAGTTGGGGAGGATCTGACAGAGGACAGAGAAGGCCAGTTGGGGACTGCAGAGGAGGGAGGACTAAGTTGATATTCATACTGAGGGACCACTGCTGAGTGTGGCGAGCTTATATACATCAAGCACGCCATCAAGGCAGTATGGTATCGGAATGTCAGAACTAACATATGGAGTACAGTAAATTTTCAAGGGGCAGAAATGTCAGAAAACTTCAATCAGAGAATGGTACATACAATGGAGGTAAAAGATGGGACAAAGGAAAAATGCCTAAAAGGAGTAGTACATACAGTAGGGCTTCAGAGTGCCTGCCAATA
The DNA here is from genome assembly GCA_024663475.1 of Pisolithus thermaeus. Taxonomy (NCBI): domain Eukaryota; kingdom Fungi; phylum Basidiomycota; class Agaricomycetes; order Boletales; family Pisolithaceae; genus Pisolithus; species Pisolithus thermaeus. The sequence goes on from JANFAF010000004.1 coordinate 839,253, forward strand.
ACCAATCAGGACACAGGCCAAAAGCCTAAATGGGTAGTGACCCTGCACCAAACCATGTGGTGTGGTAGGTGTGCCATGCCTAGGCTGGACCATCGGCCCAAAAGGAAAAGTGACCCCTAAGATGGTGGGAGGTGTCAACTGACTGACAAGTCACAGTCATGTGGTGCACCCAACAAGGACCAACAGTGGCTGACAAGGGACCAGGCAGGAGTGCATCATATGGGTACCAGAGGGACACCATATCCTGGGTCTTTGTTGCAACATTTACTATAGTTATCATATGCACCTATTGCAAAATTTGTGATAGTTTTCTTCTGTGGGTCACTCTGCACCTGTGTTGCAATGAAGTTGAAAAGCTCACTGACTAATTGAACTGAACTTGCAATACCTTCAGCCTGCCCACCAATAGTCCAGCTTGCAACATCGCTATGTAGTGTTGCAATACCTTCGATTGGTGCTCTCCACCCATTGCAATGAAAAGTATGTATCTCATGTGTGACGACTGATGCACTCCACAGCGATGTCACGTATCCCCTCCAGCTTGTCTGCCCATTGCAACACAACGCTGGCACCGCACAATAAATCTACACCTACCCACCAATGGTCTTCGCAACATGGCCACGTAGTGTTGCAATGCCTTCGATCGGTGCCCTCCACCCATTGCAATGCAGTCTTGAGTATGTGCACAGTCACCATGTGTTATGTGCGTCCATCCATTGCAATCTCACATGTAACGACTGATGCACTCCACGGCGATGACATGTATCCCCTCCAGCTTGTCTGCCCATTGCAACACAATGCACCACACAATAAATCTACACCCACCCACCAATGGTCTTCACAACATGGCCACATAGTGTTGCAATGCCCTTGATCAGCGCCCTCCACCCGTTGCAACGCAGCCCCAAGTACACACACAGCCACCATGTGTTATGTGCATCCATCCGTTGCAATGCAAAGTATGTGTTTCCTGTGTGATACACTCCATGGCAATGACGCATAATACCACCAGCTTGTCTGCCCGTTGCAATACCAACCATGAATACTACCTGGGGATGTTAGTGGGGCAAGTCCACACCTACCCACCAATAGTCTTTGCAATGTGGCTATGTAGTGTTGCAATACTTTCAACTGGTGCTCCAGCCATTGCAATACAGCCTTTAGTACAGTGCATAGTCACTGTGTTATGTGCATCTGCCCATTGCAATGCAAGGAATCTCATGTGTGATGCACCCCATGGCGATGACAGGTGCCCACCCTCTAGTAAGTACTCTAACCACTGTAATGCCTGCATCTATTGTACCTGGCCAGTGCAAACTGCAACAAAATTTTCACCATACACAGCTTGAAGAACGATATACAGTGATAGGTCTGATGCCCTGTACTTTTCCATGCTGCAACACCATCAACTCTAGATACTTATGGACTAGTCATAGATACTCGACACTGGATTTTAATTCACAGGCACTTCACTATATGTTACATCTGAGAACTCCTGCACATCGCGCCATGTATGTGTAAAAGAAACCCCAAGCCTCCTGCATATATTTGCCTGGCACTCTGCATATGCTCGTAGACCTTCATTAAGTGGTTTGTCCTGATCAGTGATTGCCTCAGCCCTCTCTGCCCAATGTGTTGCATCCCATTTGAGGAATTGGAGTGTCCGCTGTTTTTCTTCAAGTAACAAGTCGACTTCCTCTGCCCAGCGGTGAGCCCTGGCCCTTGCTTTGCACCACTCGATCCAGATGGCTAGATAAATGGTTGTTAGGCTATTGTACATAGACTCCAGAAGAAGTCTTTTACCTTCGTGGAGACCACAATCAGACTTGTCATCCACATCTTCTGCCGTATACTCACAGGATAGCCAAATCCATGAAAGCCATCGCCTACCCTCACTTGCCTGATCGTCCTCACTGCTCATGGAATGGACGTCATCATCCGCTAGCAGTCAGAGAGCGGTTTTCCATCCAACTTTACCCAGCAAGGGACCTAACATACAGAGTGCATGATGGGCAGCACAATACTTTGCCACACTTAGATCTATTTTGGCATTGACATTCTTCAGACAGTTGCGAGCACGAGTGTTTGCACCTTGGCCACACAGAAAGCAATCCTTGAATTTTAACATGTATGCTCTGGACCGCAAGGTTTGACAGAGCTCATTGAGGGCATCATTGGCCTGACCTTCCCACAGCTGAAACTCAATCGATTCGAGATTATGAGCACACGAAAACTGCAGTTGACTTGCAAAGGTAAGTATAATGGAATATCTTCAGGAGCACTGGCCTTCCCACTGCCTTCACTGTAATATAAGTCTCGCAAGGTGGCCGAACCAGGGACATAAAGTGCATGCGTCTTTGTCCACACTTCAATGCGACAGGCAAGAGCATTGCTGCACTGCTGCATTTTAGCCTTCTGTGCATCTGTGGCATGCAATCCGAGTTTAGTGAGATCAACTCGTAATTGCTGTCTAATGGGGGGATGAGTATGGACAATAATTGATTAATTAGTACTTACTGTTGGTCCTCTAGGTCAATCCCAGCACTAATCAGAATACTAGGCAAGATGTCGGGGTGGAGGGGAGGTTCTGGACTCCTCTGAGCAGCTCGGGCCTCCTCCTTTGCAAGCTGCAGGTGTATGCTAGCTTGAGTAATTGCTATGCCAACTATCAATCAACTGATGCTCAGAAGATTTGCAAGTACATACATATTTCTTTCACTTCGAAAGGATTCAGTTTGGACAGGTCATCTTCCCAATCTTCAATTTGTTGCCGCCACATCAAAAGCTGTTCAGGGTATTTGATGAAAAGGGACTTCTCGAGTTCCTCAAAGTCCTCTTGATGCTCATTCCGTTGCAGTATCGCCTCGCTGATCTTCTGATGGATTGTAGATCCTATTCATGATCAATATGATTCATGACCTTGACATGATACCCCACGATACACCTACCTAGCGTAATAGTTTTCTTCCAATTCCAGTCACCGAAAAAGTCATCTATTGTATCACAGCGATGGCCAGGCCCCATCACCTTTGTACTCGACCCTACAGGGTTTATATGGGCCCAGCCATGTTCTGGTGCTTCACCATTGGTGTGGCCAACCCTGCACGTCCAGTTGAAGGAGTATTTCCATTGACAAGGCATGATATGAGTGGGAAGAAGGAACTTTGGTACAAAAAACAAGACATGTTTCGCACTTAGGTCTAGTCGCACTGCTTGAGGTAGAGACATCATCCTTTGGTAGAGAGATCTGTGCCACTGACAAGCGATGTCATACGAAATATTGAGTCTGTTGACAGTAGTACCACTAAGGGCTGAAGCGAACAAGTAATCCATATTCATGTATCTGCCCAACAATCTCAGGATGTCAGTGCTCGAGAAGGGGATTCACCGACCTTTCTCCCTTCTGAAGATCTCCGATGCCATTTGCAAGCTTCATACCATGTCTAGCACAAACTACAATCCCAATGCCAGTTGCATCGAGTCCCTGACTGGCTTTTGTGTCAGCCATGTTGACTTATGACTTGAGCATGTACTTTTCTGAACATGCATAAGCCGCAGTTGACATTACACTGGAATTGCACTTACCTCCTGGACATCATTCACATGATGACTCAAGTATGACTTGTATGTGCTCTCCTCCATGAAATAGGCCCACCCTTCACTAAGACTAGGATCATTTGAGTCCTTTGAGACTGCCCTCTGCTTAAGTTGGAAATTTGTGTCGAGTGCAACAAACAAGCTGTAAAGAAACCTGCATGTGGTCAGTTCGTAGTGCAAGGTGAAAGGACATTGCATACTGTTTCTCAGGCTTAATGCTTCTCCAATCCTGCAGCAGATTCTTTCCAGGGTGGGGACAAGCTGGACAAAGCAAGGCACAGTCGCCTTGTTTGGTGTTAGATATTCCTAGAGGGTCATGGCCACAACCAGTACGTTTTAGCAATTTGAGGTGGTGCCACTGGCGAATGATACGAAGAAACTGCTTGTATTGGTCCTACATAGAAGAGATAAGCACAAATCAGCCCATAAGAAAAAATAGCAAACCTTGGGTGGATTGAGCCCTGTGTTGTCTGAAATATGAGAGAGAGATTGGTAGAATTCGAAAGCAGAGACTTTGGATTCAAAGGACAGCAAATGAAATTGCTCTAGGACATTGAACATTGCAGCTGTATGGGGCTTTTTGGAGGAGGCCAGAAACCAATGTATGCGGAGCAGTTGCTGGAATGGTGCTTCTGCAGATTCACAACCACAAAAATCCAACTTTACGGAATGTACACCGTTACCATGTATGATCATGAAGTCATCCCTTGCAGTGGGGCATGGCCTATAGCATCTGCCCCCGCCCGATGCCCTAGTTGGATCCATAAGCCCAGATCTCTCAATGATCTGCGTTCAAAGTAACTCCCTGTCCAGTACTTACAGATGTCAGTAGAAAGTTGATATAGTAAAGGAAACACCATCATACTTCTAGATGGTGAAGCAGATGTTGGCAATGTTTCCCAACGACACAGTCCTGACAATACAGTGAGTGAAAAAACGTGTGCAATGTTTGGCTGTTTTGTACTAAGTCCGGTGTAGCGCCATGAGGCGTGGGAATCATGCTTAGCCTTGGTGAGGTGGGTGGTAGTACTCGCTCTTGGCTACAAAATGGTCCCAGGGTCACGTGATTTGGTGCAGTAGTCATTGAGATATGTCCATTATAAAACAGCTACACCATTGCACATGTTTATTCACTTTTGAAAAGTGAGGGGTATTTGGGGAATATCAGTACTTGGTATAGCCTCCTTTTGCTTTAATCACTGCCTCCACCCTCCTAGGCATGCTTTCAATCAACTTCTGACACTCTTCAGCTGGTATATTGTTCCACTCCACCTGAGTCCTCTCCCACAACTCCAGTATTCCCTTGGGAGGATGCTCATACTCTGCAAGCCTCCTCTTGAGGTAACCCCAGGCATGTTCTATGGGGTTGAGGTCAGGGGACTGTGCAGGCCATACCATAGTCCTAAAATCCTGCTCCTCTAGCCACTCCTTGACCTGTTTGCAGGTGTGCTTGGGGTCATTGTCCTGCTGGAAGATGATGTCAGGAGGATGGAGACCATAATACTCAAGGGAATCTTGTAGTTCATCCTTCAAAATTTGGAGGTAGAGGTCTCCGTCCATCCTACCATCAATCTTGGTGCCATACCCAACACCCTCCCAGGTCATACAGCCCCACATCATGAGAGACTCTCCTCCAAACTTCAGTGTCCCCTCTACTAGCCTATCATTCAGCTTCTCCCCTGGCTTTTTCCATGCCCATTTGTGCCCATCTGACCCCAGGCGATTAATTTTAGTCTCATCAGACCATACCACCCTCTTCCAGTCCTCCAAAGTCCAATCTTTATGGGCATAGGCAAAGTCCAACCTTGCCTTGCGATGCTTGGCAGAGAGGATAGGTTGTTTTCACTTTACCACAGCCTTCATACCAGTCTTCTTCAGGTGCTGGCAAACAGTATTTGGGTGGAGGGGCTGGTTGATGACATTGGTGAGAGTTTTGGTCACCTGCACAGCATTGTCTGCCTTCTGAGTTGAGATGAGGTGGATGGCATGGCGGACATTAGCAGGGGAAAGCTTGGATGGATGACCTCCAGTGGACTTCTGCAGGCTGGAATGCTCCTTGGAACAAAGTCTAGAGATGGTAGAGTGATGTAGGCCAGTACTGGAGGCAATAGAGGAAGGAGAATGACCAGAATCAAGCATAGTGAGGATAGTATTCCTTTGGGTGGAGGAGATGGATCTCATGGTGGTAAAGGTTGGAAATAAAGAAGCATGTGAACTTGTTCAAACTCAGACACAATGTTTATATGTGTATCTTTGTTTGTAGGACCAAACAACCACAATTATCTCTTCATTTGACTCAGATTTTACTTCCAGCCCAAAAGTGAATAAACATGTGCAATGGTGTAGCTGTTTTATAATGGACATATCTCAATGACTACTGCACCAAATCACATGACCCTGGGACCATTTTGTAGCCAAGAGCGAGTACTACCACCCACCTCACCAAGGCTAAGCATGATTCCCACGCCTCATGGCGCTACACTGGACTTAGTACAAAACAGCCAAACATTGCACACGTTTTTTCACTCACTGTACATGATGACTCCAAAGCAGTCCTCACACCAAAAATGTGGATCCAGAGTCCCGCAGCCACCACAAATGTCAGAAATGTGGCCCCGACCCTCTAGGCAGATAAGCTCAGAGAGGAAGTTGTCCTGGTTTTGTACCAACCATACTAGAAGAGGATAATCCTAACCACATGATCAGTCTACTACATTGTTATTTTATTGGACTTACAGATGCATTTGACTGCCTGGGTTGCATGCTCAGGATGCCAGGGTCTCCTTCTGGTGGAATATTGTCAACCCACTCGGGCATGGAAATGTCCTGAAGGGGATGCGAGTGGCAAGTTGAACATTCAGGCTGTGAGGGGGTGGGTTGTGTCAGGGCAGTGAAGGTTTGCATACTAAGATGAAGGCCTCCTTGCCGGTCTTTGCAGATCTTCGTGTGATGCTGTATGGACACAGTGTCATCACTGGCTTTATGCTTGTGGACAGTAAAGCCCTTTGCTTGTTTAAGATGGAGTGGCCTAGTTGCAACCACTTGAAAAGGCATCCTTGGGACATCATGGGGAGCTGCATCAGCCTGAGAGTAGGACATTAGGTTCTCATGCTAGACATTTGCTGAGGACTTGTGATGAAGAATCTCCATGGGTAAGTGCAGGCATCACATAATGATTTTGTGATTTCACCAGATTACAGTTGCAAACTGGGCCAAAGTAAGGTACAACACCGACAGAACCAGCATCCCATCGACACCTCACAATTGGGTGAGTCTACTTCTATCTCCTTGTTGCCTAACTACATACACCCTACTAACTCCACAACACCGACTGCCTTGAAATTCCATCAATAGCTCATGATCACACAAGTCTGCTTCTACTTCCTGGTTGTAAGTGAGCCATTATTGATTGTCTTCCAGCAAGAAACTCATAATACCTTCCTGTGTGTCCTCCTTGATCGTCTGCACTCTCATCCCTGTGTGGGTGTCAGCTTGATGGTGAGCGATAGTTCTTATCACAGGGCCTGTCACTCCAGCCATTGTTCTTCCCATATGTTATAGATTAGTGGCAAGAACAGGCAAAGTCTCTTTTCTTGCCATAATACATGGTATTCTGGTACCATCAAACACAGAAAATGTGCCTGCTGGGAGGTTTTTATTGGATGTGCAACAGTGCCAAGGGACATCTGTGGGTGAATCAGTAGGAATTTGTTGGATTGTTCGAATACATGCTCACAATGTCTGACCTTTGATAAACTCCAGTAATGTAGGTGACGACTTCAGCTCTTGAAATATTTGAATAGCTCCGTTGACACTTGAAATGGTATGTTCTTACCACAGAATGAGTGGCCCTACCAACTAATCATAATTCCAATGTTGCATTGTGTCGTGATAGTCTCACAGGACAGCAAGCAAACCTGATCTTTTGCCTTGTACCGTGGATTTTTGTGACACAGTGATTGTGCAAGCATTTGACTTTCCGATTTTGCATTGCCCATGCTGTGCATTACACACTGTCTGCACTAATTAGGTACCTAGCTGTCCATTTTTATTCTAGGTTTTACTGATCGTCCATTGTGAGCGGCCACAAGTCATACTTCCATGGAAGATTGGAACATTATGTGATTTTGCAGTGGTTCATTAAGGCGTGCCATGGCTTGGTACTTTTGTACCCATGAGTCGCCCACCCCCAACCTTTCTTACTCTTCGTAATTTTCTGTGGCACCCTCACCATGCAATCATCTCTCGGTAACATTCATAGCCCTGCATGGAAGGGTACTGACCCATCTGTTGATGGTAAAGTACCATTGCCTGATCCCAGTTGATGACTCTCATACCATTGACACAGACCTCACTGCGCAAATCTCCAAGTTAAGTTTCATGCCAGAAGCTGCAGAAAAAATCATGGTTGCAGTCTGCTGCAAAACAATCCAGTTGGCAGCCCCCAATCCTCCCAAAAGCGGTGAAGATAAAGAAGGTCAGCATACATATGATGTTCCACTATCTTCCCTGACATCCAGTATACAGTTTGAACCAACATTGTTGGCCTTACTCCCTGTCCAAGGCGGGTTGGCCCCACTGCCACAGTGCATACCGTTCAATCCACCTTACCGCCTGCACACTCTCCTCATAACTTTTTTAATATTGACATGAGTTTCAATGAGCCATCTCCTTGTGGACCAACTCCTCCTGTCTCACCCACCTTCTCTTGGCTGAGCAATTTAGACTCCAGTGTGTTCTCTCCCATTTATAGAGCCCCAATGAAGCATGAGGATGTGCTAATACCAGAAGACATTGGTGGTTTACTATCCAACAACCCTTCTCCAACTATACCTTTGCTTGCTTCACCTGCCCCACCAGCTCAGGCAGTACCATTGGCTCCTGCCACTCCCACCATCTCTCGCATTGAGTGTGTCAACATTCCTATTGGGCATTACATAGTATCCTACAACTCTATACTCGTTGTTTTGCCTTCTGAGGGAACTCACAGCCCCTTCTATTTGATCACACAAGGAAGGCTGGTTGGTATTATTGCTCGGTGGTAGGTGACTTCAATGTATACACAATTCTCCATTAAACTTTGGGACTAGGGAGAATACTAGCCCACTCGTCATCAGCATCAGTGGTGCAACCTTCAGGAGTGTCAGCTCAGTCGAGCAGGGTTGGAAGGCCATTGAGGATGCTATTAAGGTTGGGGACACTCAATACTTGTAGATAAATCCTGCAGCCAAGTCATCATAAGCTACATTTTGTGTTGTTTGAGACTCTTGATATCTGTATCACATCTATTGTGCGAGGCAGTGGAAGTGAACCATAGATGTTGAAGGCTAGAGTGTGTAAGCACCTCGATGATGTGGGTTATCCTCCCTTAGTTTCTCATGACGAATGGTTTTCATTTGTGGATACCACATAAATTGTTATAGTACATCTACATGGTTGAGTCTACGTTGGCATCATTTACCTCTGATGTCAGTGTAGGAAGTCCGAACACACACCGTGACCTGTACAGTGTGTGAAAACGTATGGTGGCCGAGTAGCAGCTTTCAACGAAACCACGAGCAATGCAGCATGCCACTGCAACGACCAGGACACAGCTAGGCTATGCAAATGCACATTAAGTAGAGATGATAGTAGAGACGATTGTCATGACGTTCTGCATGAAGAAACATACTGGGACCAAGCCATGGCTAGACTATTATGCAGTTGCACAGTAAGTGTGGAGTATCACAGCGTTCCACATGAAGCAACATACCAGGGGATCACTGTGAATAGTTGTTCATTGACAAGAAATGTTTGCTCTGTTGATGTCTTCTGGGAAGAACATGGGACCATCTTGACAGCAGCGAGGGCCTGCTGCGATGAGCATAGGCATAGGGGCATGGACAGCAGCAGCAGTCCTCATGCACAGTCCCAAGCTTCCTAACAAGACCTCTGGTAAGCTACATTGCCCTTGCAGAAGTATGGAGATTATATGACCATTGAGTGGGGGGGTTACAGCCATCTATTCAGTTCAGTTGGACTGGTATCATCCATCTTCCATCGAGCTGGAATGCAAGTGCTAGGTTAGGTTAGGTTAGGTTATTTGGGGTTAAGGTTGTAAATCCTCACTAGCTGGTCAATAAGCAATTGGGACACCAGTGCGGTAAGTTGGCTATAGTAAGATGTATGATCTTTGGAATACAGAAAAACACCTTGAGCTACCATATTTATGAATGCAACAGTTGGAATGATAGTGTAGTATGTACAATACATCCTGATCACCATAACTTATTGCTGTAACTGATCCAGAAATCATGCATGAGCAATGGCATAAATCTTATCTCAATCAGGGGTAACTTCAAGCCATCGTGCTGGTCAAGTTACCAGATTATTCTAAGGGGGTTCGGAGGAATGACCGTCCATGTCATGCATGCCTGACTTCAAGGGTTCTGTTTTCCACTAAACTACATCAGAAAAGCTACAAAACGTCTACTGGAACTAGGGGGTACATTGTCGCTGGAGACCTTACTTGCTTTGGGGAGGTCAAGGTATCAGGGAATGTTTGCGAACTTCGTCTCTACTACAAAATGTCGCAGGTGACTGATGTATATACACAGCACCTACACCTTTGAACCTGTTTGAACCCAGGGGTAGTGTTACCATCCCGACCATCCCATAAAAAGTTCGAGGGCTTCTCACATGCAGCAACAGATGAACCACACTATTTGGAGGATGAGACGCCAAGGGACTGTACATAGTGCAATGAACGTGAAGCCCATCTCTTAGGGTCTCATCTAAAGCATCAACCTGTGAGAGGATTTTCTGAACTTCTGTGTCTCCAAAGCTCAGCCCTTGGAGAATAATTCAACACTACTACTGATAGTCAAGCCGCTGCCATAGTCAGTAGGTGCAAAGCTGAAGAGCACAACATACATGCCAGTTGTGAGATCATCCGCAAGCTTGTGTCAGTTGGCAGGACAACTGGAACTGTCAGTTTAGGATGGGTGGGGAGTGGAGGAGGCTTCAGGATTGACCTAAGCTTTTCAGATGGTGTTGACAGGGGCTTGAACATCATATGCAGCATCAAGCTCGTAGATGATGCTGCCTTGTCCTCAGAATGAGTTAGCTTGGTGAATGCCAGAGCATTCAGAGGCTTCAAGGAAACATCACCTGGAGTTGGCTGGGAACAACGTCCTGTGGAAAGAGGTTTCAATCTCCCAGCAGAAGTGCTCGGCATGCTTGGTCCAGTCTCATCATATGACCGTGATACAAAAGGATCCCTGGGTTGGCGAGCAGAACCGGACTTCAGTTCTATGGCAGGGTAGAACTTTGGGGACTATATCCGGATACTGATATTGCCAGTTTCATCTCTAGAGACTGCGCCAGAAAGGAGAGGTACATTTCATCTGTTTGTTCTTGTGTACAGTTTGTGGAGTGTCCTCGCTTTGCAACCAAGGTGGCTGATAGTGACTGCTACATAGGAATCCCAGTATACTGGAAGTGTAGCAGCATGGGTTGTGCTTTCTCATTGCACCTTTTTATGGGTATGATCTATTTGTTAAAAATAACTGTTATGAATAACAAAAGCTGACTGATGTTCTGTCTAATGTTAGGTGCAACAAGATATGATACGGAGATCACTGTGTGGGGCAAGAAGTGTGAGTCGCTGGAAACTCATCAGCGTCTGATGTAGTTTATTCAGCAGCCTTAGGTTACATGAAGCAGGGATGAGATCAAGTCATCATTGACAAAACCAACAGAAAACTCAAATCAAAAGTAGTCTTTGCACATGAACTCATCCGTAGGGCTGACTACTCGACGATGCATAGCAGTATCTTTGTGGCTTTCTTCTGTTTCCACCCAATTTTGTTCAATTTTGAGGGAGCCGAAGGTGAGACCCTCAACAACCCACCACATAGAATGTGCCTAGTGCCTCCGATTCCCATGTGTCCCATCAATACTAGTATGGAGGCCAGTGATCTCATGCAGAGGTACAAATAAGGTATGTCAACAGCTACTTCAGCGGGAATAACTTGTTTATAGCCCAGCCACCACATCCTCGGTCGACTCAAATTTGGTAGTCCATGCACTTTATACCATCCTTCTCAGCTCACATATCTTCAAATAAAATCAACTATTAGGGTTGATACTTATGAAAGAACTGAAGCCACCAAGAGTCTTCTCGCATACTTTTTTCACATTCACACTTGTTTCCTTCCTGCACTGATCAGCAGCTACTGACATCCCGAACACTACATTAAAATGCTCATGTTGTGTCTGTTCACTCGCCCACCAGCTTCGAGCACATATCAATTTTTTGGGTATGTGTTGACCTTCTGATTTCATGATAACTAACACAGGTACAACCATCCCAGTCATGCCAGGAAAAGAATGGACGACGCCTGATCAACAAGCCTTCCTAATGGAAGAGTTACTTCATTATACGGGTGTCTCTCCCAAAGACTACCAGCGTCAATGGCCAGCCTTCTTTCAACAATGGTTCCAACGATGGCCTGAGGGGGCAACTGTGCTGCCTACAGTCTCAGCTGGCACAAATCTAACAGATGAGCAGGCAGCTGTACTCACAAATGCAATTGACAAGCAAAAACAGGTAGTTACACTATATTATGGCCTGCACCATCTGCTTAACTGTCAAGACCGGTTCTCAACGGTCTCCAAGAGGGTCTGAGGGCAGAGGATGACTAGAGAGAAAGTCCGGGTAGTCGGAGTTTAGCGTACAACCAGTACACTAGTTTCCTGCCGAGTCCCTAGAGGTCGGAGCTATCCAGAAACTTATCTGGAGTCGAGTGAGATCGATGAGTATCTTATTCGATATTCGAACTGATGTGCTACGACGTATGTACAAAGCTTTTATAGTACAGAGAAAAGTATAAAGCAATGTCCGGGGTGTAGCGACTACCGGAGCACAGTACGGATGAGTAACAATATTAGTGAGCTTATTAGTAAGGTAAGTCGGTAGTCGCCGGATAGCCGGATGGTACGGGGATTAGTAAGACATACGGGTACAGTAGTGTAGCAAGTCACTTAGAAGCGCGAGAGAAACATACTAAATATAGCAACAGAAACAGAAATAGATCGTAAGTCAAATCAGAGACGGAACGGAGTTTCACGACGGGAGCCCGTAGGGCTGGAATGACACCTCAGACGGTCGGACTACGGTCCGGACCTTACACGCACGTCACGGATGTGACAGTATCCCCCTCTTAGGGCCAAGCCCTCGAGGCACTTGTTGTGCTCAAGCGTCACTTCGGAGTTTCGAAGTCCGCATTGTCGGAGTCCGAAAAGTTTCACGGTAAAAGAGCTCGACGGGGTTCTGTCAAAGTCCAGATGCCCATTTCCAATCTCCTAGTCGCTATGGCTCCTACTCAACGACTTAAGTCCTCCCTCAACCCTGCAGGCATCGCCTGGGAGGTCCTCGTCGACGAACTGCTTCAAGAATATCTGGACGATCCGCCGGCTATGAAAATGGCGAAATTTGACGAACGACAACGTCGCCAGCGTGCTGCCTTGCAGGCGGCAGTTGAAGAAGAAGAACGCCGGCAAGCTGAGGAAGTCCAGAAAGCGAAGGAGGCCAAAGAACGTCGGAAAGCCAAGGAGCGGAGAAAGGCTGAGGAGAAGAAACTCCGTGAGTTGGAAGCGGAGAAGAAACGGCTCGAGGAGGAGACGCGTCAGGCGCAGCAGGCGGAGGGGTCATTGGTGCATAACAATATTTATCGTTCTAAAATCCATACTGACAAACTCACAACAGTCTCAGCGCGTCGCATCGGTCAGTGGCAGGCCCGCAGAGCAGGCTAAGGCTTGCTCTGCATGTATCAAGGCCGGAGAACCGTGTGTGCTGGGTACCGGGCGCAGCAAGTCGTGCGTCCGGTGCCAGAAGACCAAAGGGAAGTGCAACTTGAATCCGAAGGCGCTGGAGCCCGAGAAACCGGTATCGACCGTGACGTCTCCCCAGGGTGGAGAAAAGAGGAAACGGAGGAAGTCGGCGCACTTCGGTGAGCCTGCTGACGACGAAGACTTGGACGATACACCGGATGTCGAGGTCGTCTCGAAACCCCGTGCCCCCCGCATGCAAGCTCCGTGTCAAGACGCTTTGGCGGAGGTCCTGGACTGTCGGCTTGGAGAGATCGTCGATGCGATCCAGAGGAACACCGCAGCAGTGGAGTCCATGTCGAAGGAGGTCAAGGATTTGTCCGGAGTTCTGGAGGAGTCGTTCGAGGTCCTCAAGACCGCGACAACCAGCCTTGTCAACCAGGCGATGAACGACGATGACGACATTTAGTCGTTACTTTTAGTTTATCCGTGTCTGTATCGTACTTCGGATTTTCCTGTCCCCCCCCCCTCCTCTTTCTTTTCTTCTTTTTTTTTTTTTTGAAATATATTTTCGTTGTGTCCGACTTAGAATCGAGTGAGCGTGAGTTTTCATAGCATAGATGGAGTAAACTCCAGAAAGTCCATTTATTTCCGGGGTGGGACGGCACTCAACGGACCATCCTTGTGGGGGTACGCCTTGTGGAAATCCGCGACTAAGTCAGGGGCATTGCTTAATTCGGTAGCTATGAGCCAGGACATTTCTTCATCCATGCCTTCGTAGCCTGCCCACTTGACTAGGTACTGCAGTGGACATCGCCTACGGTAGTCCAGTTTAGAGTCCAGGATTTGCTCTATCTCGTACTCTGGTTCTCCGTCGATTTCAACGGGTGGAGGTGGAGGTTGGACACGATTGGGGATAGTGTTCGGAGTTGCCGGTTCTAGTTGTGAGACGTGGAAAACAGGGTGTACGGACTTCATAGCGTCAGGTAGTCGGATAGTGAAGGATAATGATCCAACACGGGCGATAATAGGGTACGGGCCTAGGTTCTTTTCCGAGAGTTTCTTTGAAGGTCGCATGGACCTGAAGTACTTTGCTTTGACATATACCAAATCTCCAATCTGGAAGTCCGGAGGCGGAGATCTCTTAGCATCTGCCGGACCTTGGTATCTCTGCTGAGCTTCCTTCATCTCCTCTCGTAGGAACATATGCAGGGAGTCTAAGTCCACTGTGTAGTCCCTAGCTCGAGAAGACGTTAATTCTCTTTCCGGGTGTACGGTGACATTAGGATGATAACCCTTATTGGCGAAGAACGGCGAAACTCCGGTTGTAGCACTGGGAGCATTGTTGTATGCAAACTCCGTGAGTGGTAGCAACTCGGACCAGTTATCCTGTTGGTAATTACAGTAGACCCGTAGGTACTGCTCCAATGTCTGGTTAGTTCGTTCGGTTTGACTGTCGCCTTCAGGGTGATATCCGGAAGTGAAATGGAGCTTCATATCCAGTGCTTTTCCCAGCGACCGGAAGAAGTGAGACACGAACTCCATGCCTCTGTCGGAGGTTACGTGTGAGGGGACTCCGTGCTTGGAGAAGACATGGAGTAAGAACAGTTTGGCGAGTTGTGGGGAGGTAATTGTATCTTTGGTGGGGATGAATATAGCTTGTTTCGAGAGGCGGTCTACAACGACCAGTATGGCGGTATGATTTCCGGAGTTTGGTAGTTGTTTGATGAAATCCATCGAGATGGAGTTCCAGGGTCTCTCCGGTATTGGTAGTTGCTTCAACATACCATATGGTTTGTGTCTCGGGGTTTTAGCACGCGCACAGGCAGTGCAAGACTTGACGTATTCTTTGATGAAAGTCCGGGCATTTGGCCAGACGTACTCACGACGGACAAGTTCGAGTGTTCTGTTTTGTCCGAAATGACCGGCCAAGGGGTGGTCATGCTTGTATCGGAGTACGCGAAGCCTGAGGTCGTTTGCTTCGGGGACGTATATACGACCATCCAGACGTAAAAGTCCGGATTCATCTACCTGCCAACGGGGGTTAGATGGGTCAGAGAGATGGAGTTGACCGAGTGGGTCGGACGTTAGGGCGGACTTGATATCTTCATGGAGTTTCTCAACGTCCATGATTATACTAGCACGTAGTACCGGGCTTTCTAAGTAGGTCGCCCGTAATGAATTGGATAGTTGTTCGGTGGTGAACACCGGTTGGAGGTTCTGTGGATTGGCTTGGGTGTAGCCCCTATCCCCCTCTTTGGGGTAGACGTCCCATCGTCTAGTCAAGGCGTCAGGCTTTGCTCCGAGCTTACCGGGGCGGAAACGGATGACCATATTAAATTGGGAAAGGTACTCAGACCAACGCGCTTGGCGCCTGGTGAGCACTTTCGAGGTGGAGAAATACTCGAGATTCTTGTGGTTGGTAACAACGTCAATGGGGTGTGTGGGGCCTTCAAGGTAATGGCGCCAGGTCCGGAAGGCTTCATGGATTGCCAACAGCTCCTTGTCATGTGTGTCGTAGTTCAACTCCGGGGCAGTTAAAGTCCGGGAGTAGAACGCTACCGGTCATACCTCACCATCCAGGCAAGTGACGGACAGAATGCCGGTGATAGCATAGTCCGAAGCATCTGTTTCAACCGTGATGGGGAGTCCGGGCTTGAAGTGAGTCAATATTGGAGCCATGGAGAAAGCTTCTTTGAGATGATTAAAGGACCGGCGACAATCCTCGGAGAAATTCCAAGGTGCCCCCTTCCGTGTGAGACGTGTCAGTGGGACCACGATGTCCAAGTAATTGAAGATAAAATGACGGTAGAAATTTGCAAAGCCGAGGAAAGACTGAATGTCCTTCACCTTGCGAGGTTCAGGCCAGTCACGGATGGCCTTTACCTTATCCTCAGACATTGACAAACCGTTGGGGGATAAGAAGAAACCAAGGTATTCCACGGACTCGGAGTGGAATTCGCATTTCTCTGGTTTGGCATACAAGCCATGCTCCCGGAGTCTGCAGAGTACCTCACGAACATGTTTTTTGTGGTTTTCGATGTTATCAGAATAAATTAGGATGTCGTCTAGGTAGACAACGATGCATACATCCAACAGGTCCGCGAAGACGGAGTTGACGAAGCGTTGAAACGCTGCAGGGGCATTGGTAAGTCCGAATGGCATTACGAGCCACTCGTAAGATCCATAACAGGTTCTGAAAGCCGTTTTCCATTCATCTCCTTCGGCGATCCGCACCAGGTGGTAAGCATGGTGCAGGTCGATCTTAGTATATACTTTAGCCCGACTAGGCGAGTCGAGTAAGTCCGAAATGAGGGGTAACGGGTAACGGTCCTTCTTGGTGATCTTGTTGAGGCCCCTAAAATCAACACAAAGACGAAGTGATCCGTCCTTCTTTTTGACAAAAAGGACAGGTGCGGCATACGGGGATGATGTTGGACGAATAAAGCCGGTAGTGAGATTTTCATCGATGAACGTCCGGAGAGTGGCAAGCTCAACAGACGAGAGCGAGTAGAGGGTTCCCAACGGCGGAGTAGTTCCTTCCTCCAATTCTATCTTGAGGTCGAACTCCCAGTGAGGAGCAAGCATAGCTGCCTTGGCCTTGCTGAACACATCAGCGAAGTCGTGATAGTCCGGGGGTACCGACGACAAGTCCGGGGTATCCTGTACGGTGGCAGCCTGGAGTTTGGTACCATCCTGAGGTCGGATCTGGAGGGAGAACTGGGTTGAGCCATCTAGCTTGCAAGCGCGGATGAAGGCCGCTGCATTGACAAGGGAGATGTTTGGTGCTTGGGTGTTGGGTGGAGAGGAGTTATCGACCGACTCAGGGAGTGTGGTGTCCGGAGAGCCCAGGGGGGCATCTACGGGGTTTCTCGGAGTTGACTCCAAGTCAGAGGGCGACGTCGGCGCTGGCAAACGAGATGTAAGGTTCCGGAATTTAATACTGCTCAGTACCCAATCAATCGACGGATTGTAGCGGGTGAGCCAGTTATGTCCGAGAACTATCTTACACTCAGAATCCAATGGAGTTACATAGAAGGTCATGTCGGTGATATCTCCGGAGGGGAAACGGACTGAGAGATTCGAGGCTTTACTGATCGATGTCGTTGTTACACCGTCGAACAGACGGAGGACGAGAGGTGGGACAGAGTAGGTTGAAAGACCGTGATTATTGACGAAAGTAGAATCTACAAAACAATGGGTAGAACCCGAATCTATTAATGCTGAAAAGTCCGGAGTATTATAAGAGTCGAGGGTGACAGAAGGTTTTAGTGAATTAGGATTTGAAAGAGCGGATGCGTTGAGGCGTGCCTCCGAGGGTGCACAGTCGGTATCAACGCAACTCCCAGGCTGTGCGGAGTTCTGAGAGTTGCACTCTATTTTTTTGCCTCGGAGGAGGCAGTTGGTTTGGCTTCCGACTCAGTAACCGTGGTAGCGCGAGCCTTAGCTGCGCGAGATGTAGATCTAGGGCATTCCTTAGCCTTGTGCCCGGGGTTTCTGCAGAACATACACAAATTCTGCTCGAAACGTCTCTTCCGTTTGGCAGGTGTCAACTTGCCGTCCTTACCGAGCTTGTTGGATAACGTGGACGGTGTTCCGGAGTTCTGATTATTCGGAGGCTTGGGGTTCGACGTAGACGGAGTTGTTTGTTGGTTGCCGCCAGATTGGGGGTTGGCATTACCGGATTTCTGCTTGTCCCCCTTATTCGAGTTGGCCTTACCTCCAGAGTTATTTCCGGAGGACTTTGCTTGACGAGAGACTTCGTCCTTGCGCTCCCAGTAGCGTGCGTCAATCTCTTGGGCTAGCGCACGCAACCCATATAGTGTGGTGGGCTTCCCAACCCTACTGATTTCATCCTTAATGCGGTCTGGGAGCCCGGTGTAGAACAGGTGGCGGAGAGCGCCATCTCCATAACCTCGGACTTGCGATGCCAATCTATTAAAGTCGACCACATAACGATTCACACGATGCGTTTCCTTCATGTGGAGGTGATCGAGCTGGTGCTCGGCGTCTGCGACTGGGTCATGGGGTCCAAAAGTTGTCTGGAGGTCCGCCACAAAGTCCAGCCAGCTGTCCATCCAAAGTGGACGGTCTGCCGGATCTCCGGAGTTTAGAAGGTCTGGCTTGAACCATTCGAGGGCCATTCCTTTAAGATAGGACTGGGCAAACGTAACCTTGTCTCTGTCAAGGCGAAACGCCTTGGGACGATCCTGGAAACATAGCTCGCATTGAACCAGGAACGTCTGGAGTTTCTTCGGATCAGTTCCGTCGAAAGTGTCCGGCTCTCGGACCTTAGCGCATGAGGACGAGGTGTCATCGGAGCGATGGGTGGAACGCGACAGACGGTCGACGGCCATTGCCAAGTTTTGCAAGACCACTAGTTGAGGGTCTAGCTGTTCTGGAGCGTCGACGAAAGGGTTGCCGTCGTCATCATCGTCGTCATCGTCATTGTTGTCATTGTCTCCGGGACCGTCGTCTCCCAGACCGTCATCTCCGGGGTCATCGCCTCCAAAGAGGTCTGGGGTTGGTCGCGCCGTGGATGAGGGTCGTCTGTTTGAAGAGCCGGTTCTAGGGGTCGGGGTAGCAAGGGGTTCTCCCCTGGCGGAGAAACTTCGAAATTGGCTGACCGACGGTGGAGGACGTCGGCGGCTTGCTAACGCAATGCATGCACTTGATTCGTGCATATCGTCGATCGCAGCTTGTTCCGAAGCTTCAACAGCCATCGAGCGGGAACGGAGTCGGGTAGTCATGGTCATGGTGTGGGGGTTTTTGGTGGACTCGTGCGAGGGTATGAGTTCGAATATACTGTCAAGACCGGTTCTCAACAGTCTCCGAGAGGGTCCGAGGGCAGAGGATGACTAGAGAGAAAGTCTGGGTAGTCGGAGTTTAGCGTACAACCAGTACACTAGTTTCCTGCCGAGTCCCTAGAGGTCGGAGCTATCCAGAAACTTATCTGGAGTCGAGTGAGATCGATGAGTATCTTATTCGATATTCGAACTGATGTGCTACGACGTATGTACAAAGCTTTTATAGTACAGAGAAAAGTATAAAGCAATGTCCGGGGTGTAGCGACTACCGGAGTGCAGTACGGATGAGTAACAATATTAGTGAGCTTATTAGTAAGGTAAGTCGGTAGTCGCTGGATAGCCGGATGGTACGGGGATTAGTAAGACGTACGGGTACGGTAGTGTAGCAAGTCACTTAGAAGCACGAGAGAAACATACTAAATATAGCAACAGAAACAGAAATAGATCGTAAGTCAAATCAGAGATGGAACGGAGTTTCACGACGGGAGCCCGTAGGGCTGGAACGACACCTCAGACGGTTGGACTACGGTCCGGACCTTACGCACGCGTCACGGATGTGACATTAACACATTACAGCAATTGCATCAGTGGCTCCATTGGCATGCTGGGGCTGGGAAAAATCGGGCAATCAACTGCAAGACTTGTCAGCTTGTCAACAAACTTCTAAAACTGAAAGCCTGCATCAACAAAGACTGGGAAATCTATGCAAAAGTTTACTACCACTCCTGGGTCAAGCCAAAGATAGAGGGATCTATGACAATGAACATTTCTACCCTACATCAGAAAATCAAAGATGCATTCGAGTCTGAGTCACAGGAGATCCGAGACGAGATTTTTCATATGAAAGAAGAACAGGTTGTTGCAGCATCCATGTCAAGAGATGGTGGCAAGGAAGGCATAATCAATGATGAAGATGACTCCATTATCAATCTGAAAAACCATCAGCTGTGAGTGATTTAAGTCGTTTTGCAGATGTTCGAAGAGATGATATACTGCATTACAGGAACATCGAACAGTGTGAGCCCACCCTTCAACATATTCTTGAATATATGGTGACTAAGACTGGCTGGGCTTTCTCCGTTATCATGGGTGGCCCTGATCCTCTGGATGCTCAAGGCAAATGCATCATTACAAGGCAAGTAGTTTTTTTCTATGGGTGTGGATGCAAACCTAATTATACCCCCTAGTCTTCATGTAGGAGAGAACAAACTTGGATACAACTTTGCACAGGCCTACTCAAGGTTTGATGGTGAAGTCATGCAAGTGTATACAGAGTTTCTGGATGATACATTCAGTATGTCATTGCATTTATCTATAACTAATAACATACTTATCGTGAGGAAGGGCATGTGAGGTGTCCAACCCACACCGAAGTAAGTGGTGGAGAAACCATCAATGTCACAGACACAGACAAGTCAGAATCAAACAATGGTGAAGGTGGCAGTGACTTGGAGGGGGATGAAAACGATGAAGATTATCCATCAAATGCTGCTATGAATACTTATACTGCGTCCATGGGGGCTGTTGCAATGCCCAGCACCAGGGTTGCAACGAGTTCAGTGAATGTTGCAACTCCTTTGGTCAACGGGACACTGTCCAATGTTGCAACTCCCTTGGTCAACGGGATGTTGTCCAATGTTGCAAGTCATCTTCATGCTTGTGACTCAGTGCCCGTACCTGTTGCAATGCCTGCTGATGCAACTTGTATTACCACCTGTGATCCGACCTCCACATGTGTTGCAACACCAACTGCTGCAGGTCAATTCCAAAACCCCACTTGGCATATGCCAACCTTGGGAAGTATTGCAAGGCAGAGCAGCGACCTCGTCCAAGCCTGTGCACCCACACGGAGTGCAGCAGACCCATTACTCGCTTTGGGTGTACCAAATCTAGTAGCTGGGCTGCCCATGACTTACAGTGATGTGTCCCACCCAATTTTGAGTACATCTGACTTTGACTTGTCAGCTGTGATGACATTTGACTTCCCTCCACTGTCGATTTTTGAATTGGATGTTGATGCAATGATGAATGGGAATACCAGTTTAACTGCCATGGGTGGCCCGGTCCAGTGGTCCTTTGGTAGTGCTTATGGTATGTCTCAGGTACCAATGCCAGCATCCAGCCCTATCACAGCAAGGACCAATTCCTTCCAACCTTTCACTCTCAACTCAGCCAACAATCTCTCTACTACCATTACAGTTTCACCAAGAGCCGCTGACATTGGTTGCATCTCAAGCAGAGTTGCACCTGGCAAAGAAAATGCTGTAGTTGGACTACCCCCCATCCCTCCTGCCACGTCCCCTCCATCTGTTCCAAATCTGCTGCTGCTCCCTCTCCCTTCCATATGACCTAACTCTCCAGCACAAAACAACATGGTAGTCAAGCCTGCACCAAGAAACCCATCCTCTGACCCAATGCAAGTGGCTTCTCCAGCAGCTACTGGGGCTGCTGCCAGTCGTCAGAAGCGAAGATCTATCCCATCGCAGCGTGCACAAAGAGACAATGCAATAGGAATCACTGGGAAGGAGAACGTTGGCCCTCTGTCTGTGGGAAGACAGAAAGCATTGTTGAAGCGGGCTGCAGAATCCAATCCAGGAGAGAGAAAATCGAGATCAAAGTAAGTGATTCTCAGTTTGCATCAGAGTGCCTAGCTGACGACGACACAGGAAAAAGAAAACTACATCTGCAGGAGACTCTCAGGAACCAAAGTAGTTTTGATAATGTTGATTTTTTTTTTCTCACATTGATATCATACTTGTTTAAGCTTCAGTTTTCATGTATACTCTCTGGGCATACATATTCACATTGCTGGTAGTCTCTGGTCTACTTCACATCATAGTGTAAGAAACAACTGTCACTATGCCTGCAGAGAATTCCCATCACCAGAGGCTCACTCCCCAGCTCAAGAATGTCATATGCATTCATAGTATGTTATTACATGAATCAAGAATGTATGCTACAAGGTGTGAACCTGAATTGAAAGTGTCAAGTTTGTTTGATGAAGCATCAACAAGGTGACTGCTTGCCAGTGTAATGGAAAAGCTGAGCGTGAGAATTTGCAGAGGCCATGAGGTGGGGTCACCATATTTTGCATATAGAGGAGGGATAGGTATTGTGTCACTGACTTGGATGTTGGTTAAGGATATGCAACTTGCACCTGCAGCGTTGCGACATGGACGTCTACGATGGAGTTAATCAATGGCCTGTGGATAGTAGGGGAAAACTCACAGATGACCATAGGGAATCTGTTTTATCCACGACGAGATTGAGACACCGACTTGTTGCAATTAGCTCTCGAAATGAACAAAGATGCCTGCAGTGCGACTGACCTGTAGATACTAGGGAATGAGATGGAGCTACTGCATCACAAAAGCTACCAAGGAACTTCATTTTATTTGCAGTGGGACCAATAGTGGTGGGGACTGTTGCAATGCAGATTGTGGAGAGGAAGACCAAGCTAATCCAGAAGGTGGGAGTCATTGCAGTATGGCAGATGGGCAGGGGATGCAACACTGCTGGAGGGCTGTCATTGTTGCAATACACATGGTGGAAAACAAGGCTGACCCATTGCAACACACCGATGGAAAGGGGATGCAATGCCACCAGTGCACTGGTATGGTCGCATGTGGAAGGTGGGGAAGAAAAGCCAAGAGAGCCATTGCAACACAATTGATAGAAGGGGTATGCAATGCTGCCACCCTGTTGCAATGTGGATAGCAGAAGCAAAGCCCGAGCTGTTGCAACATGGTGGATGGGAAGGGGATGCAACGCTGCTGGAGAGCTGTCATTGCTGCAATATTGATGGTGGAAAACAAGGCTGACCCATTGCAACACAACTGATGGAAAGGGCGCCAGTGTGCTGGTATGGTTGCAATGCAGAAGGTGGGGAAAAAAGCTGGGAGAGCCATTGCAACACAATTGATAGAAAGGGTATGTGATGCTGCCACCATGTTGCAATGCAGATAGCAGAAGTGGGGACCAATGCATTGCAACATGGCCAGTGGGAAGGGGTTGCAGTGCCACCAGTCGCATGCAACTGGATTGTTGCAATGTGGGTGATAAAAAAGAGGACCCTCAGAGCTATTGCAACACAATTAGTGGAATGGAGTGGTGAGTAATAACACAAGATCTAAATACAGGAGTGTATTGCAACACTTGAAGCAACAGGAAACTAGATGCAGTGGAGGCATTGCAATGCTTACAGCCAGAATTGGGATAGTCTGTTGTCATATATCTGTATTGCAATTGTTGCAACATGGGTGTACAATAGTTATACTGATTCCAATGCAATACACTAACACCATAGCCTGAGAGGGAGCAGACAAGTGTGGAGCAGAGCAGGGAAGGACCAGAACATGGGTACAAGCATGACACATGGGCTACCCATGAGTTGTGACTAAGTGTGACTACTATATGTGCCATTTTCAGGTGTCTGTCATCGTCCTTGGCTGTCACTAGTCATCGTTACCATTGTCCCTGTCTGTGCACAGACAGGAGTGGTGGTCACAGCACTCAGAAGCGATGTGGTCAAGACTTGCTGATTAAATGGCCTTCCACATTAGGAAGGCTGCTGGCTCATCATGTGAGATGTCAGATGGAGGGTGGTTGAGCTTCGCTTCTGAGTAATGCTGCGACCACTACTCCTGCTCAAGCACAGAGAGCGATGATGGTAACAATGACTAATGATCACTGAGGATGATGATGGACACCCAAAAAATGATGACAACAAGTCCTGCAGGCAACTATGCAGCATTACCACCCTGTCTTTGGCCACACATCACCCAGCCTCAACCACCTCCCCCCATCACTGCATCATGGCCCACCCCACCTCTTGACAACAATAGCCCCCCTGGACAGTAGATTAATTTTATATAGCATCCAGGTATAATAATGGTATGCAATACATTTGGTTGTACTTAGTTTCTGTGGATCAAAACTCAAATTATTGTCTACTTGCCCAAAAAAAAATTGTGTAGAGGCATAAAAAAAAAGTTGCGGGGTCTGCACAAAAAGTTGTGCACAGCCAGAAAATAATTGTTGTATTATTAATAGGTATGCTCAAAGTTGGCGCACATGGTTTCACTCTCGCTCATCACCCCTCCCATCATTTTACAAATTTGGACTTAAATAATTATATAATATATATCTCTTATGCAGCCACTGCCCATACATGTGGCCAACATGAGGCTGCTGTATAACGATGCACATTTTGCAGGAGATTCTTGCTTCCCCCCCCCTCTTTCAGTTGTCCCCAGGTGCTCTACATACCTTCCCCCAGCTGGCTGCCTCAAAAAATGGTCAAAAAGCGAGCTCAAAATGATCCAATTCCAGAGGTAAAGTGGACAGAGCCCCTGACCTGGAGGTTATTGGATGAAATTGAGCAAGACGAGAACCAGATTGTTCTATTGGGAAAACAGAAGAAAGGGGAGGTTAGTACCAATACAGAGGGATGATAAAACATACTGACACCTCACAGAAGTCAAGTGGTGATAGGAAAATTACAGTATTTAAGCATATGGGTGCTGTTGTCCTCCCAGACCTCCATGCTCTGGATCCAGTAGCCTGTGGTGACCGAGTGAAGTGCAAATTTGAACAGTAAGTCCATGTAACATTTACAATGACTTTCCTATGTATCACATTTTATTATGCTGCAGTTTGGCAAAGCTATATCAGAAATTTGCCAAGTGTCTTCAGACTACTGGTGAAGGGGTTAAGTCAGATGATGGAGAGGGCTCAGATGAGTCAGACAATGCATACTTTGACTGCTATGTTCCAGCATCTGGCCCAGATGAGATGACTACTGAGAGGGCTAGGTCAATCTGGGGTAAGTGGGCTATCCTTATTCACACTGAAGATTAACATTATTTGATAGATGAGATTATCCAGGAGTGTCCATTCTTTCCCATACTCCATCATATCTTTTCCTCTCATCCCAACATCACTCCTATTGCTGTCACAACTGGTGTTGGCCCCCATGGCAGGAAGACTGTTCACTTCCAGCCACCCAGTGATGATGAGGGCAGTGGTCCAGTACTCAGTGGAGACCAAGTGTCCCAGGTGTGCACTCTACAGGATGTCCTCAATGCTGAGATGGCCCATCATGGAGTAGTCTCACCATCCTTTGAGCTGCCTGAGGATATGGGTTTCAGTGGGGAGCCATCATTTGGTGAGGAGCAGGAGAAGGAGAATAGCCCAGTCCCCCTTCAGCCATCAGCCACTCCCATTGGCAAGCAGAAGCCAAGTTCTTTCTCTTCTGGGAGTATTGACAGGGCAAAGCAGCGCATTTCTCTAGTGCCTAAAAAGCGCAGTTTTGAGGACCCTCCTTGATATGCAGCAGTGAGTCACCAAGATATCTAATCTTAGTGAATATACTAAAACATTACAGTGCCAATTTGGAGGCAATTAATTCCAGGGCCAGGGCAGAGATGTGCATGCAAGAGCATCAAATGCTCCTAAAGGAGTTTGAGGCTGGAATTTGGACTAGGGAGGAGTACAAGAAGAGGCTGATGGAGTTGAGTGGGGGACCCTCCAAGAAAATTTGTTTGGCATCTGAAAATGAAGAAGAGTAGGTGATTTCTTCTGGAAATTATACCATTTTTTCAGGGCAACAGATTTCCACCTTCTTCTTCCCATCTTTTCTATATCACACCTTTCTTTTAATTTGCCACTCATTTAATATCATCCCTTCATTTTCACAAGTACATCTGCTACATGCTAGTAGTACCACATTCTTTGATTACATTTGGTGAAATGCCAGCAGTTCTTCAATTAATTTGTGTCTCTTTGCCTCACCATCACCTTCATCTACTTCCCCTGCCACAATTGGTGCCCCAGGTAAGCCTCTATCTTCCCCCTCCTGTGCATGTGCATGCAGTGATGTGAATTGTGCACCTTGACTTGCCCCCTCCACCTCAATGACAAGATTGTGCAGAATAATTGCAATAGTCATCCACCTGCATGCTTCTAGGTGCTGGTGTTTGGAATTGATGTTTACCCAAAGACCACATAAACACTGCCAGCGACCCTTGAGAGCCCCCATGCAGTGCTCTGATCGAACCCAAATATTGGAGACAGTCTTGTCAAAAAGAGCATTTTCTGGCAACGGTGAAGCTGGCTGTTTGTGGACTGGGATGGTGTGACAAGTGAGGGGGTATGCAGAGTCAACCCAGGCAAACTCATCTCCATGGAAAAACCACTCTGCATGCTTCACAGCAGCTGTATGCTGAAAGGCAGAAGCATCATGGGCTGAACCAGTCAACCCATGTGCATAATCCACAATTCACAAATTGGATGGTAGATTTCCAACCTAATGTATGTGGTGGGAAATTGATTTTAGCTCTATGAAACCAAGATGCTCTAAATTCACATACCTGGAGGTTTAAGCCATAATTTCCCTTCCAAGTAAAATAAGCATCACCATTGAGCCCAGGTTTGGAGTAGAGAACAACAATTGTTCCATCTTACATCACCCATCCTTCCCTCCAGGTGCCCCTAAATCCCAGATGATTATCCATCCAGACCTTCTCAGCCTCCTTTTCTTCAGCTGTAGGGATGTGCACAAAGGCATCATGGAGAGACTCTATGGCCTCAAAACATCTCCCTGTAAACAATTCCACTGACCCTTCAGAGATCCCAGCTTGACAAGCAATATCCTCCAGTGATGCCCCATTCCCATAACGCCCCATATGGAAGAGAGTGACTGCCAGTTGTGTCTTAACTGGAGTCTGGGGGTTATTAGAATTATTGGAGAATATTGGGTGGTCTTGAATTAAATCCAGGATAACTTCAAAGACAGTAGGTGAAACACACAGCATATTGGTGTAGCGATGATAGTCAGAGGGGCTCTGTGCATACTCCCAAGCAACATGAAAGTTCCCTGCCCTGGGAACAGAGGATCAACCTTGGAGATAACGAGTTTGCTGGATAGCAAGAATGCAGGAAATGTCTAGATTGAGCTGCTGAGCTGCCTCTTCAATGGTCATATGTGGTTGATGCAGGTCCCTGAAGGCCATAAAGAGCATATAGTAGTGAAGATACTGCTCATGTAGGCTGGGCTGGGGCATAGTTGTTGGATTACAGTGATTTTTATCTAGACTAAGAAGATAACAGCGCATTGATGATTACATAAGTTTCCTTATATATCTAATTGGGGGGTGATGAGCGAGAGCGTGAGCATGAGCGAAACCATGTGCACCAACTTTGAGCATACCTAAATACAGTTGAATACATCATAATGCATATCGACGGGACCCAGAAAAATCCATGCATTAGGATGTTTATGCAGAAGCCATATGTCACACTTGTGTGACAACAACGTGACATTAGTGATTATGCGTGACAACAGTATTGACAACTAAGTGCGAGTGTCCATACATTACATTACAGCCTGAAAAACTTGTCCAGTGTAGTCTGTTTCACAGTAGAAAATTCCTCACGTTGTAGAAGTGCCCTGAACTTAACAAGGTTCATAGACAAACTGACCAAAAATTGTGGATCACCTCCATAATGAACACAACTGGCTTCGAGTTGTTTGCACAGCTTAATAAGCTCGCTGCATGGCAGTGCTGTGCTGGCATCATCTTCATCGTCTTCGTCGTCATCATCCACATTGATGATCTTGCCATTTGTGATGGCTATCTCCCGGTGCACCTCCTCAGCAATTACCTCCACACTCCCATCCAAGATAAATTCTGGGAGTTCTCTCTCCTCTGGTGGTTCAATGATTTCGTCAATGGGTGAGGGATTTCCATGAATGCAGTTGCACTCCCTTAGATGATTGATGGATTCCACTACCTCCGACTCAACAAAGGTGAGCTATGGAGGTTTCTGAGTAGTCTCAGAGCTGGAGATGGTATGCCATGGGGGGATACGAATTTTGAGGCCAGTGCGGGATGATGCAGCCACATAAAATGTAGACACTATGTCGAGTGCCATGTTGTCATCCTCTGATTCCATGACCACATTGAGAATGGGCTCCCAGTCTGTATCAACATAGTGATCTCCAAGCTGAGCCTGCAAGTCCCTTTCTGCAGTTTGAAGTGATATTATTCCTGCAGCATATTTGCGGACGAAGTCCCATGCAATGGGGTTGAGATGGGCTGGAAGGGATGTGTCGGAGTCATCACTGTGAAGCCACTTGGTCAGATGAAGCCATCAGCACATTCTCTACACATACGGTTGAATTTTCATATGATTCCAGCAATGTTTAATTGTTTTGGTTGACACTGCATCCCAAGATTTCTTTGCAAGAGTCATTGCCTCAAGTAGGCTGATCTTGTAAATCTCACATTCTCCAGCTGCATCCAAATCAATTGCACAGGAACAAAAATTGCGACAGTACAAGGCCTTGAAGCAGCGAATGATGCCTGCATCACAGGGCTGTACAAATAATGTCATATTTGGCTCGAAAAATTCAAGGGAAATATTCGAGGGCTCATAAGCCACTTTATGGCCACCAAAGTTATCAATAGAAAGAGATATTTTTCATCGTTCATGTTTCATACAGAGATCAAGTTTTTTTAGCCACCTATGACATTTTAATAAATCTGATTAGTGCTGATCAGACCTGAGATAAAACATTCAAAAACATACTCTTCAAATATTAGGGATGTCATCCATGCCTTCTTATTGTTATGATAATAAAAGCCACACTGTTCCAGAGAATATTTTTTGAAGCATCATGGTTTTGCAGATTTACCAATGAAAATTGGCTCAAGCTTTTCACTCCCATCAGCATTGCAAGCGAGGCCAACTGTAATATGGAATTTTTCCTTCTTCTTTCCACTTAATTGGCGGGTTGCCAAACCACAATCTGGGGGTGCACTGGTAATTTGTGGGATTAGATTATAATTTTATGTCGTGATAAGATCTGCTTACTAAGGAAAGAGAGCTGTCTCATCGAAATTGAAACGATCTCGTGGGGCAAACCTTGCCAGAATCTTTTGGCATCGTTGCTGTTTGACTTCGACTGCTGCAAGATCCACAGATCCTGCTTCCCCATGCCGCCTATGCTCCCGAATATTGTATGTCTTGCAAAAGGAGTGTAACCACCCTTCTCCCAAAAGTCTTTCTCTTTCCAGAACATCAAACTCATCCTCGAACTTCATATGTTTCTCTCATAACATGGGACCTGTAATAGTTTCACCTTTATTTTCCATGTGCTGAACCCATAAGTAAAGTGCACGTTCAACATCTGGCCTGGTAACTGTGCGTGGTCGCTTCGATGACAATGCAGTTGGGTTCGCATGGACACGTGATTCCATTTTGGGGCGGTCTCGTAATTTGCGTGACAGGGTTGACTGGTCAAAAATGAGAGCTCCAGTTGACAGTGTGCTGAAGTACTGAACGATTTCACTTTGAGTACAGTCTGGATGTGAGTCAATATAAGAGTAGACATTCATCCAGTCGGAAAGAGTAAGATTCGAGCGAGACGTGGTCTTCAAAGGCTGTGCAGATGTGCGAGGGGGATTGGTGGCCCCTATCTTCCGCCGTTTGGACGGGATGGCCGTAGGGGGGTCTCGAGGCTTCCTTTTCAAGATTTCCAGCATGGCTGGGTAAGGTTGTCAGTTGAAATGGACCCCTCCCCCTCTCTGTGTACTTTTATACTTCAAATTTACAATGCGCTTAGCTATTCTAATGAACTCATAATGCATAAAGTGCACGACAATGCCATGCACTTTGCATTATGCATATGCGAGCATTTTTGGGGGGCCCCGACTCGGGCGAAGAAAATTTCCATGCATTACCCGTTTTATGCATTCTTACCTAATGCATTATGATGTATTCAACTGTAATGTTACAGATCCAGCGTCATAGACGCCTCGTGCCACCCGTATCGCCTCACCCCGACACTCACTTAACTGCACACCCCTTCCTCACGCTCACAAACGTTGCGGATAAATCAATCCAAGGTAGCCTGACTTCGCCACGAGCAATGGGAATGGCAAACCATTGGTGTCCCTGTGTTGGTCAGTTACACAGACAATTAGGTGCGATACGGTGGGGCGAACCACTCTTGCATGTGTACTTCGATGGTAGAAGAGACGTCCTGTAACAATGTGGCAAGATGTAGTGGACGGAGGTGCCAGTCTTGGTTCGACGTGCCTATCCATCATCATGGCGTCACACACACCTTTGCCCTCTCACGTTCGAGACACTACTTGGACGCTCCACATAGTTTATGCTTCCTTGGACCCATCGTAGGCCCAGGGAATTGGGCCAGTTGCTCAAGGCCTTCAATGGGGGGTTTTGCTAGTTTCTTGTATATGATGAATGTGAATGCGCTAACTGCGGATTGGCCACACGTATGTCGACTCGGGTGGTCTGCCTTCGATCGTGTATGCTAATATGCTTGTATACAGGACAGGTCCGCCTATCTATGCACATAATACAATATGCACCGAGGATGCAGGCTATAAAATGATGTTAATGACCACCGCCAATGTGACCAGCACTCAACAACTGCAACTGCACCCAACCTGCCAACACAGGCAAAAATGAAAGCCAAAGCCAAGCTTTTTGCGAAACTGACGCACTTCAATAGTCGTCGAGCCAATCACTCTCCCGACCTCAACCAACCTTGGGTGAAGCAATGTTTTGAGCATTCTTGTGAACAGGAGGTTGGTGCGGAAAGACAACACCATGGTACGTCTTTGCCATATTCCAGTGCATTGGATTGACTTCACGGCCGATAATAGGGCAGTGTAATGTATCATTGGCACAGCCCTTCCAAGAAGTAAGCGCACTTTAATCCACCTATGGTGTGGCTGGCGACCCTCTGCATATCATTGTTGCCTTCAAAGGTGTAATTGTTGAGGTGCACTTTCCCTTCTCCCACTGGAGTATTGCCAAAATGAAACGGCAACGAATACGCTGGCGAGATCCACTTGATTTATGTCCTTGTACCCCCATGGCTCCTTCTGGTGCGAGAAAGATAAGGCTCGCTTTACACATCAACGCAGACAAGGCGCCTTCCAAGAAGTGTGCGAGGGGTCGATTTCGAAACTTGTTTGGTTCTTCTGCTGCCCACTTCTCTGCCATGTCTTTATGTACGAACAAGCGTCCGCTGCATTTGCATAGGGTGCTTACAGCACTTGTTTACACCTCTCTGGTTGTTTCCACCGTGCTTGCCTTGGCTATCGTCGTCTGCCAATCAAGGTTGTCGCCGCGACCTTCCTCAGGAGTCCTCACATAGACACATAACTAGCGGTATTTTTTTGCAGAGCCATGGCGGGACGGGGTATTCTCCTGCGTCGGTACATCTGGGTAGTCGTGTTTGTTGCTCGTCAAACGGAAGTTCAAAGTATGGACTGCCAAACTTCCCCTCGACAGCTTCCTGCGGTACATGATCCAGGATGCATGATGTTCATACCACGGTGACAGTGGTGTTGGCTGGACTTCAGAGCTTTCCAAAGTGACCATCTTCATGCGACGTGGACGTAAGTATCTAGTATCTTTCGGGTGCCCAGACGAAGTTTCGCTCATGTTACACAGGATGCTTCATACCTACAGTGCTGTAGATCGCTCAGCAACCTTTTTTATTATAGGTGTCAGATATGGGAAGCTGTTCGCTGCGGCTCGTTGTCGCTGTTCCTTCCCTTTGTCAAAATTCCCTTCTTCTCTTTTTCCATGTCTCGCATATTATCGACCATCATGCCCAACTTGTTCCAAAATTGCATTCCCTTAATCGCTTTCGAGACCTCATCAGAGGACTTCTTAGATGCAGGATACCTTCGCTCATTCCTCAGTACGGTGATGTCCGAAGGTGCCATTGGCATCTCAGCCTCATATTGGGCCAATTGCCAACTTGGTTCCATCGCCTTTTCCTCACCGTCTAGAGCTTTTGCGGTACGCCTCTTTAATGGTGATCTATCCCTCTGCGATAACCGTAGCAAGCGAAGTAGAATTGTTCAAGGAAGGAGTCTCCTCGAAGAACAAATTGTCTGCAATGCGGACTGTCCTCTGCCTTCGACTGCATTATCGCTTTCATATTTGACCTCACATTTCGCGCATATACTCTTTCAACTTCTGTTCTCCCTCCCACCTCCTCTCTCACATCCTTTAGTGTGCGCGGCCGGTCTGATGGCCATTCGCTCCCTCGTTCCCACTCTTCCATTCACAAACACTCAGAAATCCGTTGCGTAGTCCTCTTCGAGTCGCGTACTTCTTCCTCACTCATCTTCTAGGTGCTCTTCCTCCTGCGGTTCACGTATGCTTATCTCTGTACTTTCCTTCTTGCAGACCACATAACCCATTATGAGGGCCTCTTTTCCTAGAGCTTCAGTTTCATCTACGTATTCTGACGACGGATTTCCCCCCCCCCCCCACACACACACACACATTGCTAGATCGATTTCTCTTCATATCTCTCGACCTACCGTTTCTCTTGCTGTTAGCTCTTCTCCTCGATCTCCTCACTCGTCTGCTTTCTGTCTTGTCTCACGGTACTAGTTGCAAAGGTAAGAGACCTCATCAACTATGTAGCTACATCTGGGTGGAGGCATCTTTGTTCTTTCTTCAACATTCAACTTCCCATCCATACCTACTTGGATAAATGGGCGGGCGCATACCACAGCACCCAACTTCGACGGACATAGGCTATCCCCCAGTAGCCAAGGCTACAGTTGCAGGGGAGAAACCGCCCCTACACAACACTTAAATGTCTAGCTGAAACAAGCTCCGCTAGTTATTCACAAAGGTATTGCCGCATACAGACGTGTAAGATGGATTCCTGCAATAGGGTGTCTCAAAGTTCTTTTTGAAGTAAGGCTTCAACTCAAATTTCCAGACGTTCAAAAAAACATACTTCAAGCTCCGACTTACATTCAAGCGCCAACTGATCTTTATAATTACCAAATACAGAACGACCTATCATCATATCGAGAGACAGCAATAGCGATGCACACGCTCACGATGCCGCGCCAGAGCAGACGCCAGGTGATGTTGAACGACCTGGCCAGCGCGCGCTTAGATCTCCAGCTTCTCAGGTTTCAAGACCTCATCCGTACTGCCGTCGACCTACTAGACTCTTCCGGTAGCGATGAGGATTCTAATTCTCAGCTTTCTGACTCTTATTCCAGCGCATCTGACATGTCCTCTGACACCTCCCTTTCCGATTTCACAGTGGACACCCTGTTGTCTTTACTGGAAACATCTGAAGCCAGTTTTGTGGCTGGACTGACCCGCAATCACCAGATCTTGGCGTTCGAAAATACTATCGTTGCTCTAACAGACGAGGTTGAAAAATCGCATTACCTGGCCGCTCGCGCTAAGGCTCCCCGTGCTCCGCAGATCCAACTTCTCGAAGAGTGGTCTCTCAATAGCGATCTCAGGAAGTTCCGTCGTAAACTTCGCATGGATCCCAACGTGTTCGCCTCCCTCGTCACCAAGATAGAAAATCACCCGATCTTTAGCAACAACTCCAACAATCCTCAGCTCCCGGTATCAGTCCAGCTCGCAATATTTTTAAATGGAGTCGGCCACTACGGGAATGGGGCCACTACGGAAGATGTCGCTGAGTGGGCTGGCGTCTGCGTTGGAACGGTCTACAACTGCTACCGTCGGGTCATGATTGCGCTACTCCAACTTCACGACGATGTAATCCACTTTGACCCAATGGATCCGGAAGATCAGCAGGAACGGGACCGGGCGAAGCGATGGGTCGAAAGTCGCAGCTGTCCAGAGTGGAGGGGGGGCTTTATGTGCGTTGATGGGTCGCCGTTCAACCTCTTCCAGAAGCCAGGTTGGCACGGCGAAGGGTTTTATGATCGTAAGTCATGCTATTCGCTGTCTGCGCAGGTACGTTCTACTCTATGGCTTCGGCATGACGCGCTAACTGTGTGTAGGTGGTCATCCTTCCTCACAATCTCAGGATTGTGGACTACGTGATCGGAGTCCCCGGAAGTCTTCACAACTCCAATGTTTTCTCTCGCACTCGCATTTACCGTCACCCAGAAACGTTCCTTGGAGCCGACGAGTGGGTTTGGGCCGACTCAGCATACCCGTCGCTTCCGTGGTGTGTGGTCCCCTTCAAACGATCAAGTACGGAGTCGATGCCCGATGCGCATAAAATATTCAATCAACATCTTTCCAAGGTACGTATACAATTGAAATTTTCCAATCTATTTTTCATCTATTTCACAGATACGTGTCCGTTCGGAACACTTCTATGGCTCGCTGAAGGGCCGGTTTCAATCCTTGCGCGACATGCGCTTTCAAATTCAAAACCAGCGTGATCTCGAGTTCGCGAACATGTGGATGCGATGTTGTCTAATCCTTCACAACCTGATACTCGAAATCGAGGAAGATTTTGGCGTCGTTAGTTCTAACCTCGAGTATATGGAAGAAGCGGAGACTTGGGGGGTTCCTTTAGTTCATGAGCGGGATGACGGTGGGGAGGATTTCATAGGAACCCCGGGGCAAGTATTTCGTAGTCGCCTGTTGGAACGTCTGTTCCACAGGCTCAGAACTTAGTTGTGCACACGTAGATACTCGCGAATAAACGAAACACTTGCATTTTCGGTCGGGGGGCTACAAAAACTACGGTACAACAACACGGGTAAGATGTGACAAAGAAAATAGCGGGATGACTTTAATTTTTCTCTTCGCCGGCGCTGAAATGTCTCTCCGCCTCCAATCGCGCAATCCTTGCCTGCTCCAATTTAAGTTCCAGCTCCAGTTGCTTCGTCCTCTCGCCGGCCATCGACAACTCATGCTCATTCTCCACCATTTTCATCTTAAGTTCATGCTCACGCTGAGCATGCTTGTTGCGAGCTCTGAGTTCCTTTCCGACGACCTGCGCTTGTATCCTCATCCGCTTCATCTCAGACTTCACTTCTGCACTGTTTTGGATTTGCTGCACAAGAGTGTCGGACGCTTCGGACAGTTTGATGGATATATCAGAATTGGCGTCCCGAGACCGTTTGCGTGCTGCTGAGGAACCGGAGCTGGATGGCGCCCGAGCGGGAATATTGAGAGATAGAGATTTGACGTCCGCGGTTGCCCTTGCTTTACC
Organism: Pisolithus thermaeus; assembly: GCA_024663475.1. Taxonomy (NCBI): domain Eukaryota; kingdom Fungi; phylum Basidiomycota; class Agaricomycetes; order Boletales; family Pisolithaceae; genus Pisolithus; species Pisolithus thermaeus. Next base: position 874,479 of record JANFAF010000004.1, read on the forward strand.
CTTATCCTTTTTGAAGCTTGTAGTGGAGGTGCCTTGAAGCGCGAGTGACGACTGAGTACTCAGTACCCCAGTAGCGGATGGAGACTTGACGTTAGCTAGCGCCGGCTGAGAGAACACTTCGGAGACTGCAGGTGTGGAAGAATCGGTGGCTTTGGAGAATATTGATGCAGGGGGACTGGTGGGAGGGCCAGCAGACACTGGTGAGTCGCACTGTGGAGTGGAAATGAGACGAAGCACGGGGTCGATGTTGTCGTCAGCGTTGATCAATGGAGTGACGGCTACCTGGGGGTATGCCAGCGTGTTGTGGCCATAGAGATCCTCGTCGTCGCACTCCACCTCCTCACCCTCCTCACCTGCTGTGTCTTCATTACCCAGAGTCCAACCGTCGCCTCCCAATGGTAACCGCTCCTTACTCGTGGAGCCTTTCTCTCCAGAAAAATACTGCTGAGCCTCCGTCGCGAAATCTTGTCCTGGATCGGCCGTGCTGTATACCATGTTGTAAGACGGATTCGTCCTCCAAAAGCCGTGCAATTCCTCCCACCAGGGGAAGGCATCGACAATTTTATCTAAGCTAGCCTTAGCATGCATGCTAACAAGCTAATACGAGCACTCACCGAGTAGTCTCTTCATCTCTGGATTTTCCCTCAACTCCATGGCAGTAAGGCCCGTGCCAGTAGTACCAAGGGTCTTGTTAGCATCGTTATACTTCTTGCGAAGCCTGAAGCGGCTGATTAGCCGGAAATTCAGAACTGAAATCCGATTACAAAACGAAACGGACTCACGATTGGAATCGACTCTTGATGGGTTTGACGAAGACAGACGGGTATTGGGCGTACAGCTGCCGGATATGCGGATCGTGATCGTGTGTGAAGACGGCATCTGCAACTTGCTGGAAGTACACTTCCTTTTGTGCGCTCATCTGTTGACGCCGTCGCCCTTCATTTACCGCCTCTTGATGAGAGTCCGAGAACAGCTTGATGCAACTATCTGGGTAGGTCTTGCACCAACTAATGAGGCGAGCGGTACAGGCCCAGATGTTAGCATCCTTATCGTCCCATCGAATCTTGGGGATCCTCTCTACAGGAGTCGCGGATGAGTGACCACGACCACGACCACGACCACGGCCCCGACCACGACCACGGGTAGACGACCACGACGCTAACTCCTGGGCAGCTAGCTGGTCGACCGGCGTAGGATTAGCCATGAAGAACGGAGAAGAGCCTAGTACTACTAGACTTGCAGTCGTGGCTCACTTCGGAGTTCGAATGTTGCCGCACGGCATACTAACTGCAGTGTAATGACTTTTGCTTTTTTTGTTTTTCGCATACATCGAATTCAAACTTTGAAACTCCTTAATGTTACATCAAACTGTCAAGAAATCGCATGCTCTTCTGACGGCGCCGTGCGCGTCAAAGAGTAATACCTCCCAATCGTGGTTAGAATGCAACTCCCACAATGAATTTCCTAGTCTACTACACCGTACTTGATTTACATTATACACCTAGTGATGAGAATAACCCTCGCGGTACTCGGTGTCGTTCATGCAATTTGCAACCGAATGCCACGTTGACGCGTTTGTGTACAACGTAGCACCTTCACCTCGTGGTTTGCCAGGGGAGGGTCGCGAAGAAACTCTACAGTCTACAGTGCCGATATACAGTCAACTTATAAAAGAAAGACTCGCCAAGCGGTGACACTGTTATGCCGGTACCAGAACGTGTTGCCAAGTGGGTCTCGCAAAACTATCCGCGGCCAGTCATAGATGCGGTGAGTCTCCAAGTCGCGTTCCCTGCCTCCCTAATGCTCCATTGGAGGAATGGCTGTCGGATTGTTGTGACTGGGTATCGAGCACATACAACACATCTCCCTCCACGCATTTCCACGACTTCATCACGCACGTCGAGGCACAACTTCTCCAATCCAATCTTGAGGATTCAACGGTACCTGGTACCGGGTTGAATGCAGAGTTGGTCCGAATTGAAGAGCGGTCACTTCCACGTCGACCACGGGGGCGCGGTAGCAAGCCCAGCTCACGCGCAACTAGCAAGCCAAAGGGACAACCTCGACGAAGGGAGACTACCGGTTCTACCCCGTTGTTGGTAGAAATCAGGTCTATTACTGAAATCGCGCATTCTGCATTTAGCCTCCTTAACATTCATCAGACGCGCGTCGACCGTGCCGACCTCGGTTTGGCTGTTGAAACTCAGGATCGTCAAGAACAAGGACAACAAGATGAAGACCAAGGTCCCATCCCGCGTTTTCCTCGTGGCATGCTTCGCTTCGAGCTGTCGGATGGTCACACTCTCTTCCAGGCGATAGAATATAGGTCCATACCTGAATTGGTGCTTGGAGAGACGCCGTTAGGTTTCAAGGTATGTTTTTCTTTTGTACTGTTTATTGGTTATTTCGTGTTCCCCGCCACCCTCATCCAGTGACATATGCTCCTAGATGTTTCTAACCTCCACCCCGATCCGGAATGGAATCGCTTTCCTCGAACCATCCAACGTTAAACTCAAAGGCTATCGCACGGAGGATCATGACGCACACAGGGTAGAAATATTCTTGAAGGGACTCAGAAGGAGGTTAGGGTAAGTGCCATGACATTCTCTTTAGCCGTGGTGCACGGAATTACATCGTGTGCTCTGTTCCCAGACGTCCAGACCCAGAGCCCGAGGCTGCACGTCAAGTGGAACCCCAGCCGCGTCCAGCCACCCTCCCCGTGCCTCCTCCTATGGCCACTGTCCTGACACATCTGGTTGAGCCGCTTCGTCCTCCTCCACCTCCAGCTGCAGACCTTGATGACATGTATGAGAATGACGAGATCGACCCAGATGTGTTAGATGCGTTGGACCAGATCGAGACCCGGGCGGCCGGCCCACCTAGACCTGCTAAACTTACAGCAAGGGACCTGGCCAAAGATGTGCCTGGACGCATATCCCCCTTTTCCAATGCCGCTGCGCAGTCGACCAACCTGGGGTCTAATCCTCGCACAACACATACAGCGTCCTCCACTGCGCGGCAACAAACGTCGCTTCACTTCTCGTCTCCGGAAAAGGGCAAAGCGAAATCCACGTTAGTTCCAGATATTGGTCTTTCCCCAAACCGTGTCCAGCAACGTGACGACTTCGGCTTTACGTGGGACAGCGATGAATCCGAAGCATTCAGGACCTTTGATGATGGTCCCAACAGAAGAGCAGACACGGTAGCCGGGGCAAACGCTGGGGCTCACCCAACGTTACCAGCGAAACCAGATCCAGCAGCTGAGGACAACCTTAAGGGCGCATTGACGTCTCCCTCCAAACGGGAGAACGTGAGTCTTGCCCCTTCGTGGGGTGTCAGACCGAAAGCTCGTCCGGCTACAAGCAATGGATCGTCGCTGGAACCACTTGACTCATTCTCTTTGGACATGGATTTCGATGACGACTTCCTGGCACAAGTGGAGGAGGCTGAGAGGCAAGCCTTGGCTCTCACCGAGACATCATCCGGCTTCGTAGTTCGACACACAAGCGACAAAGGAAAGGGGAAAGCTTTGTCAACTCCGCCCGGTTCACCCAGCAGTTCGATACGGCCAGTCTCAAACAGCGTACGAACACCAAGTACTAGCAACGCGAGAGATTCTTCCATTCGCGAGGAAGTAGCATCTTACCCACCGCCCTTGACGCAACTGCCAAGACGCACCGGTGCTTCACCTCATCCGCCACCATCGACTCAGCCCCGACCAGCGAAATGTTACTTGACGCGTGACCCGACCGTCATCGTCGTCTCTTCGTCGGACTCAGAGGATGGTGATGCGAGTGCCAAAAATCGACATGAAAGTGAGTGGGCAGGTTGGACCGGAATCGATGGGCAACAGGAGGATGTTATTGATATATCTGACTGAATCTGCTCTTACGGCCCTTATTCTGTTCCACTGAAACACTTCGAGTTGTCGAAGGACAGGATAGCAGATGATCATATTCTGTCTGCCTGAAAACTTTGCCGGAACGCACTACATACATACTTGCAAGTAATACGACTGTTTCCTCCCCGATACGCCTCCGGCGAGACCTGCGATTGAGAGCAATTACCAAGAGTATCGTGTAGACCTGCGAAGGTAACACGCCGCACCGTATTTTTGAGGTCTTCGTGGAGGACGTAGTCGCATAATCCACCGCGAATGGAGTCTCAGAATATTCTGCTACGGCCTACCCCCCGTGCTCGTCGAGTTCACCCAGAATAGACTCGGGCCTCAGCGCATCATCCATCCTCGAAGCCCGCTCTGACTACCATAGCCATAGGAGCGGAGTCTGCTGAGCCCAACCGCAACACTTGACATGCCAGAGGTGTATGCTTGGTGTGAAATTGCTCGTTTCGAGAGGAAGATGTCACGGAAGATGCATACAGGCCTGTCAGATCGCGATGAGAGAGACGGCAACCTCATGGCCATGTGATTAGAACATTCCACGGCACGCACGCCCGGTGAACTCTGTCTTGTCATGGCAGTCCATATGTGGACCAACCGAGGGTGAGCTGTATGTTGGATATGAGAATACTCAGGTTGGCATGTCCAGATTCACTAGTTGCGACCGCGCGGGTGGGAGGAGATCGGGTAATCCGCAAAGCAGGACCGCGCAGCACCCGTGTTTTACGAAGCAAATTAGCGCCCAGTGGGTGGCCTCGACACTTGGTACTGGCATCTTTGTACTATCCCGTCGATATTGGTAATTTGGAGAAAAACACACCTGAAGTTGTGCGTAAGTAGACAGCGTTCAGATCGGATTTTGGTGTTGTAAACGACCAGATGAGAAGATCGGAGGCACCCAAATTCATATCATGATTAGGAAGACTACATACATCGTTCTCCTGCCAGTACGTTTTTCGCAGGACCCAAATCACGACACCACCTCGTTCCTGCTTTTCGTGGCTCCTACGAGCTGCTGGGAAGTGTTTGAATTCTCGGATTGACCGACGAATCTAGCTCCGGGAATGGCACGCACAGCTAGCTTCCCCCTTACTGGCTGCAACCCCGCAGCGTGGATAGAGCAAATAAGCGATATTGTTGAGTATCGTCTAGAGAGACCGATCAACAAGCGGCTATTTGTCAGTGACGTATCAGACACACGGGAACGTGTCCAGGCACGGCCTAGGGTAGAAACGCAGGCTGGTCTGTGCTCTTTGCATGCCACAAGCTTCCTGCCCCCGCTCTCCCACAGACGTCCACTATCCGTGCAACTACTAGTGAGCTCTTCCTCATCTCCAATTTGTGTAACGTACTTAAGGAACCCAACCAAATTTCCCCTTGCTTCTCCAACCAAGCCACACTTTTTGACTCTCTTCCTGGAGGTCCATCTTTGTGTTATTTGCATTTACCTGTACGTAGCTTCGTTCTTCATCTGTGGGTTACTTCTCGCTGTTCGATTGGCCTCGCTGAATTGGGTAGCTTTCAGGATTACCCACCATCTGAATTGGACGGGTATGTCTCTACTGTCTTTGTCTTACAGCAGCTGACGGCCTGAAGGAAGAACTGTTTCACCGTAAATAGCTTCCCAGTGTAGTGACGATTCAATGGCTTCAACAGATGACAATGTTTCTTGCAAACGAGAAGAATTGGAACGCTGTCCTCCAGGGCATGATGGTCACGATGTTGCCCTCTTCGATCTGGCAACTGCCCTTTATGAGAGATTCGAGAAAGAGGATGAAGTCGACGACTTGAACGAGGCAACCACTTTGCACCGTGATGCTTTGGGACTCCGACCTGTCGAGAATGACGAGTACGATCGGTTCATGTCGCTCAATGGCTTGGCTGTCTGCCTCTCAGATAGATATGAGAAGCTGGGGGCAGTCGATGATTTGGAGGAAGCCATCACACTCGAACGGGAAGCACTAGAGCTCTGTCCACCAGGACACCCCTATCGTGACTCGTCTCTCAGCAATCTTGGTGGTGACCTCTGGAGGAGGTTCGCGAAGAAGGCTGAGATCCGCGACTTGGAAGAGGCCATTCAGCTGCACCGTGCAGCTTTGGAACTACGTCCCCCCGGACATCCAGATCGGTACATCACGCTCTCTTATCTTTCTTTCTGTCTGTCGGATAGATATGAAAAGCAGGGTTCAGTTAAAGACTTGGAAGAAGTCGTGACAAACAGACGAGAAGAACTAGAGCTCCGTCCACGGGGGCATCCTGAACGTGCTATATATCTCCATGATCTTGCTCGTATCCTCAGGAGGATGTTCGCGAAAACGGCTGTGATAAGCGACTTGGAGGAGTCTATTGAGCTGCATCGCGCGGCTTTGGAACTGCGTCCCCGTGGTCATTCCGATCGGTCCTCAACGCTCCACGAACTTGCTCTCTGCCTGTCGACTAGACATGACAGGCTCAGGGTAGCCGATGACTTGGAAGAAGCCATCGCACTAGGACGTGAAGCACTAGAGCTCTGTCCATCTGGGCATCCTGATCGTGGTGAATCTCTTCACAATCTCGCTTGCGACCTCAGGAAGAGGTTCGTGAAACAGGCTGCCATGGACGACTTGGAGGAGTCAATCAAACTGCACCGTGTGGCTTTAGAACTACGTCCCCCCGGTCATCCTGAACAGCCCTCAACACTCCATGAACTTGCTCTCTGTCTGTCGAATAGACATGACAAGCTGGGGGTAGTCGATGACTTGGAAGAAGCTGTCACTCTAGGACGTGAAGCACTGGAACGCTGTCCATCCGGGCATCCTGATCATGGCAAATATCTCCAATGCCTTGCTCGCGACCTTAGGAAGAGGTTCGTGCAAACCACTGCGATCGGCGACTTGGAGGAATCGATCGAGCTACTCCGTCCAGCTCTCGAACTATGTCTCATTGGACATCCTGATCAGGCGTCGTTACTCCATGAACTTGCTCTTTGTCTGTCACATAGATACGACAAGCGTGGGGTAGCCGATGATCTGGAAGAAGCCATCCTGCGTGGACGCGCAGCACTAGAGCTCTGTCCGCCAGGGCATCCTGATCGTGGTCTCGTTCTTTACAGTTGTGCTTGCGACTATTGGAAGAAGTTTCAGTACCTCCATCAAGCTGAAGCGGTGGGCCGTGCGCCAAGCAAGGTTGAGCTCGCCTCCTCCCTTTTCCAGTTCTCACAACATTTCTGGGACCAGTTTCAGAAGCAGAAGGTCATGGCGACTGACCTAGACCACTCTATTTATCTTGCGACGTATGCTTTGGAGCTCCGATTACCTCCCGAAGACGTTTCGGTTGCAGCGTGGGTCGAGAGGTTGGCCAAGGGGGAAAATTCCGATGAGCCCGTCATGTTTGAGCGAGTGGTAGACATCTTACGTGCGCTTGCGAATTATCACAGGGCAAGATTCCAAGCTCAGCATGCAATTATCGATCTTCACGAGGCTATCACATTTTATCGACATATACTGGGTTTCCGTCCAGCTGGGCATCCCGATCGTGCTTCATCCCTCCACGACCTTGCAGACTGTCTGGCAGACCAGTTCCGTGAACAATCCGCAGAAACCGATCTGGACGAGGCTATTACCCTTGAACAAGAAGCCCTAGAGCTAGTCGTGCGTGGAGCTCCAGACTACCAGGTATCTAGGCGCTGTCTTACAGCTTGCCTGCAAATGAAGCTCAACTCACAACTTGCCACGATGTCCTCGGGCGCCTCGAGGGCTACCGCCCTCGACGTGAAGCAGGTCATCCGTGACGTCGCATTCGAAACCCTCAAAACCATGCCAACTAGGCTTCTGCACACACCTACCGGCTTCCTGTGCAATCGTGATGAGCAGATATCCAAGTTTATGCATAGTCAACAATGTAAACAGCTAGAGTCTCTGTGTGCAACATGTGATCGGTATCAGCAAATGGAACTCATTCATGCGGATATCTCGAGACACTTCCAGTACATCACGCTTTCTCATCGCTGGGGTGAACACGAGCCATCATTGCGTGACATCGAGGGTCACACGATATACAACATGTCAATCAAGGGGGGCTTCGGAAAGCTGCAAGCCTTCTGCCGTGTTGCTTTGGACTTGGATTACTTATGGGCTTGGAGCGATACGTGCTGTATCGACAAAGACAGCAGTGCCGAAGTGCAAGAAACAATAGGTTCAATGTTCGCGTGGTATCGACAGTCTGCCTTGACCATCGTACACCTTTCTGACGTTCCCGGTACCGGTTCACTCGGGAGCAGCGAATGGTTCAGACGCGGGTGGACTCTCCAAGAGCTACTGGCTCCCAAGAACGTAGTATTCTACACCGAAAACTGGTCACTTTACAAGAATCTTGCATCTTCGAACCATAAAATGGATACTGCCGTGCTGGCAGAGCTAGAAAACGAAACCGGAATAGATCGCCGGTTTCTCACAAACTTTTCCCCAGGCTTAGATGAGGTACGTTCGAGACTGCAGTGGGCATCTCTGCGTCATACCACCCGCCCGGAAGATATCGCCTATTCACTTTTCGGGATCTTCAATCTCCACCTACCTGTCATGTATGGCGAATCTGCTGAGAATGCGCTGGGCCGTCTCCTGGCAGAAATTGTATCGCAGTCAGGGGACATCTCTGTTCTGGACTGGATCGGGGAGCCGTCTCCATTTCACAGCTGCTTCCCTGCTCACATCATTTCGTATCAGGAACTGCCAGCGCCTACATCTCAACCTAATGCTGGAGAACAATCCCCTGCGAGCGGTCAACAGCCTACATTGTTCGAAGTACTACAAAAGCTGTGTGTCACACTCGCTACCTCACTCCTCCCCCATTTTGTCAGCCAGTTCCTGCTACCGTCAAGCACTGACCATCGCATTTCACCGGTTCAGCGTCGCACCCCAGATTCACATGCATCAAGCGAAGTGTATGATTTTTACTCACTTGCTAGGGTGCCCCTGCCGCGCTTTTACAATCGCCTCCTCGTCCTACCGTGTATTGCCTATCATGTTGCAACAGTTCAACTGAAAGGAGAAGATCTATCCGTTCCGAATTATACGTACAACATTCAGGCGTCCGGTCTGATGCCACTTGAAATTACACTACCGACCAAGCTGGAGAATGTAACAAGGCCACAAGGTGTTCTGCACCTTGTCCGCCCTTGGCACTCGAAGCTGCTTGGACCATCTGCTGAGCTAGATGCCGTGACAGAACAGCAGCTACTTTCTGGTCTCGGGTCGCCATTCAACGCACTTCTGTTAACTCGACTACCTCACAACGAGCACAAGAGGATCGCGTCTTCTACCCTCATCACCGCTCAGCCCATAGACCGGGCGAGCATTCTGAATAGCAAAATTAGAATATTTAATGTTGTTTAGATAGTCATCTGGCCGTAATACGAATTACGAAGACTGTTGTACCGTACATAGCGAAATCACCTGCAGTATATACCCGTGTGGGAAGTCATAGCGGCGCTTCGACTGACCCTCAAAAGCTGTTAGGATGTTATCTCTACGCGTCGCTGGTCCGGAAGCTTGCACCCTTCCACATTGTCAACACTGCACTATCAGTAAACTCTTACAGCTGCCCGAAGCATCGTCCGTCCACGGTTTGCTGATCGTGTTCTGGTAGATTTTCGCTTGGAACGGCGTTCCCATTCGAGTACCCACGGCCGAAACAATGTCCGTTCGTCGCATGTTACTGAAACTTAGCAGCTATGGGACCCTCAGTCCGCAGAGCGTGTTGCCAAACCAGCCCACATCAGCTGCGGGCTCTCCGAGCGCGCCCCTACTGACCGCATCACCGACGAAAACGACCACGATTCGAGATCGAGAAGGCCATTGAAAACTTTGTCCAGCTTCTCGGCCTCCTTGGTAGAAAAAGCTCGATCGGCGATCCGCCAAGTTGATTCGCGTCCTCGCAGATAGTGAATACATACATACTCGATCAATTAGTATCTCCACCAAACGCTGCTTTCGTCTTCAGGGCGGTGTCAAGGGTCATGCTTAGTCCTTCCGACGACCTTCATGTACTCGGAACGCAGCTTAGACTACAGTTTCAGTCGAGCACCACAAGCATTTCCGACCGTCATGCAAGCTTTTCCGGCAGAGAAGTACATGTCAGGTCCCAAAGCGGAGGCTATTCTCTCTCGCACGGGTCCCAAGAAAACAAAGAAGAAACGCAAAGCAGACTCCGATGGCGGTCCGTCTGCGTTCATTGACGAGGATGCCGGTTTTGGAGACGAACGGGCCCGGTGGGAACAAGGCGAAAAACTGGACGCGGCACAAGCAGTAGTAGCAAGCGGTGGGAGCTTCAAAGGGCGGCAAAGTAATTGGCACTCGGGTGGGACAACGGTATGTACAGGAGGAGAGTCCTCCGACTCCCGAGTTTGAAAGAATACCAACCAAATATTCGCAAACACACTACTTGAAGATGCCGTCCCTCATACCCACGCATATCGCGACTTCTCACTAACAATGGATAGCCAATACCTTTTACCTTCAGCCCCTCCGCCGTCTCCCTCTTTGTCCTACAACGAGTCGCAATCCCCAGCATTCATACATAGCGAATCCAGCTCCGACGTTGAGGATGTGTCTTCAACCTCCTTGGTCTCCCCAGAGGAAAATTCCTATCCTTCTTTTGCACGTCCCGCCAGTCACTTTTACCATGATTCCTACTTGCGTTGCCGCCGCATTTCAAGCGAGCCCCTTCCGACGAGGGACCTTATTCTCCCTTCACTGGCTCCAGGCCATCATCGCAGCCATTCCACGCCGTCCACGTCTAGGTCCTGCATTGCAACCCAAGCAATGCTACAACCGAATGAGCGACGTCGAAAGCACAAGACTCGATTCAGGTGCGAAGAGTGCCACCAGACATTCACGGCACAATTTAGCTTGAAACGTGGGTCCTCATGTGGTTCCTGGTCCACTGTCCGTTCATCTTAACGCCCCTCCAGGTCACCAGCAGTCACACTCAGGCGAACGTGGATTCAAGTGCAGCATTCCAGGCTGTGGCCAGAGCTTCTTAAACAACATCGACTGCAAACGTCATGAGAAGAACAAGAAGTGTCATCCCAATTTCCTCCAGTCGACCAACCTGGAGTCTCATCTTCGCACAACACACACGGCGCCCTCCATTGCACAGCAACAAATGTCGCTTCACTTCTCGTCTCCGGAGAAAGGCAAAGCGAAGTCCACGCTGGTTCCAGATATTGGTCTTTCCCCAAGCCGTGTCCAGCAACATGACGAATTTGGCTTTACATGGGACAACGATGAATCCGAAGCATTCAGGACCTTCGACGACGATCCCGACAGAAGAGCAAACTCGGTAGCCAGGGCAGACGCTGGGGCTCACGCAACCTTGCCAGCGAAATCAGATCCAGCAACTGAGGACAACCTTAAGGGCGCATCGATGTCTCCCTCCAACAGGGAGAACATGAACTTTATCCCTTCGTGGGGTGTCTGATCGAAAGTTCGTTCGGCTACGAGTAATGGATCGTTGCTGGCATCACTTGACTCATTCTCTATGGACATGGATTCCGACTTTCCCGCACAAGTGGAGGCTGAGAGGCAAGCCTTGGCTCTCACCGCGCCACCCCCCAGCTCCGTAGCATGACATTCAAGCGACAGAGGAAAGGGGAAAACCTCGTCGATTCCGCCCGGTTCACCCAGCAATTCGACACGGCCAGTCTCAACCAGCGTACGAACACCAGGTACTAGCGACGCGAGAGATTCTTGCGTTCACAAGGAAGTAGCATCTTATCCACCGCCGCTGACGCAACTGCCAAGACGCACCGGTGCTTCACCTCATCCGCCGCCATCGACTTAGCCCCAACCAACGAAACATTACTTAACGCGTGACCCGGCCGTCGTCGTCGTCTCTTCAACGGACTCAGAGGATGGCGGTGTGCACCGAAGACCGACATGAAAGTGAATGGGCAGGTTGGACCGGAATTAATGGGCAACAGGAGGATGTTGTTGATATATCCGACTGACACTACATGCATACGTACAAGTAATAGGACTGTTTCCTCCTTGGCATGCCTCTAGCAAGACCTGCGATTGAGAGCAACTACCAAAAATATCACCTAGATCTATAAAGCGCTCCCAGCGTGATAAGTAACACGCTGCACTGTATTTGAGATCTTCGGGGGGAGTAGCCGCGTAATCCACCGCGAATGGGACCTGTCAGAATATTCTGCTACGGCCCACCTCCAGTGCTCGTCGAGTTCATCCAAGGTGGCCTCGGGCCTCAGCACGTCATCCACCCTCAAAACCCGCTCTGACTGCCATGCTAACCGTAGCAGCGGCTTACGCTACGCCTAGCTGCAGCACTTAGCATGCCGGGTACGCGTCCTTTGCTCATTTCGGGAGGAAGGACGCACGCAAGATGCGTATAGGCATGTCAGATCGAGATGAGAGAAACGGCGACCTTATGGCCATGCGATTAGAATATTCCATGGTGCACACACCCGCCGGACTGATTCTTGTCATGGCAGTCCACCGTGACGTGCATCTGGGCCAATCGGAGGTGACCTCTGTATTAAATATAGAATCCTTCAGGCTCGCACATTGAGATTCACTAGGTGCGACCGTGCGGGCGGGGGGAGTTCGGGTAACCCGCGAAGCCGGACCCTGCAGCACCCATGTTCTACGAAGCAATTTCGCGCCCAGCGGGTGGCCTCGACACTTGGTATTGGCATCTCTGTGCTACGCCATCGATATTGCTAATTCGGAGAAAAACACACCTGAAGTTGTGCATAAGTAGACAGCGTGCAGATCGGATTTTGGAGTTGTATAAAACGACCAGATGAGAGGACCTCAAAACTTAGTACCCGAATTCCTGTCAGTAAGAGACTCCACCACGTTCTTCGCATGGCTCAAACCACGAGTTTATCTCGTTTCTGCTTTTCGTGACACCTGCAAGCTGCTGCGGAAGTGTTTGAATTCCCAGATTGAACGCGAAGTTTGAAGTGAGGGTGTCGGCCCGGGACGGTAACTGAGAACACCCTGAGGTCAATGGTCCTTCTAAGTTTGTCCACAGCAGTTTTGCAACGTTTTGCGTTCTATCAGCACTCTGGCACACGCCCATGTGTCGATAGCCTTGAAATAATCATTTCCGCGTGTCTGTGGTTTGGTATAGCGAGTCATTACCAAGACATCGCGCTGGATCAGGTAAACGCAACCATGTATGTGGACCAATGGACTTCTGCACCTCCCACAGCTGTCTTGCACCTGATGTCGACGAAGCTATAGAAGCACGCATGTTATGATCTCCCGCGGGCGGTGATCATTCAATTGAGGCGGTTCACTCCTGAGTTCCATATAGAGCCCTCGATTTTCTCTGGTTCTGTCAACCCGCATCGGAGAACATGGGACCGGTAAGAATCATCAGCTTGTGAGACTCGTATCTAGTAGAGAAAATGGGGTCACGGTCATACTCGCCGTCAGCACATTGAATATCTTCGAGGGCCAGAACCTCGGAATGGCGAGGTCTTCCAAGACAGGTAAGTTACAACGCGGTTGGCTGCCTAGGCAATCGACTCATTACAATAACATTTGACCACACAGCACCACATCGGGCCATATTCTATCATAGTTTTTCGATGCCATAGGAATGAATCAGAGGCTAGTGACCGAGAATACGGATCGCCCGATGATACCTACGCTCAAGTCTCTGAATTGGAGTGTTGTTGGGTTCAGAACATTCACCTTTCACATCGAATGTCGGAGTTGAAGCTGGGGGAGCGAGTTCTCTTAGCACTATCCCTCAAGATTTTGGATTCCGCCTCACGTTTCTATCTTGCGTTGTTTGAGAATGAATTGTCCCGACACCCGCCGGTTGCTGACATGCTGTACTTGCCCACGGCGGTTTTGCTGCAATGCAACATCCCACCAGGACTCTGACAGGATGAATTAACGCTCACCGTTTTAAGACTACACAGGGAGTATGCATAGCCCAGAAATTACCCTAAAAATAATCATCTGCATGTGTACGTGATTCGGTATCATGAGTCGTGAACAAGAGATCGCGCTGAGTTGAGTGCAGTATCCACGTAAAACCATATGCATCAACAACCATCTTGCATTTGACATGGGTCGAATTATGGAAGTACGTGCTTTTGGATCTCATATGGGCGGCCATCATCGAGCTTGAGATGTCTTACTCGTTTGTTCCTTCTTGAGCCCCTAATCACCTCACAGTTTCGCGAACCTTCACCGGCGAGCGCAGGTGCCGGTAAGTGCCCACAGTTTTCTAAGACTTGCATCTAGATCGTTGGTCAGGGCGTGATAGTAGGGGTTCTTTGGAAGTTGGCAGAATTGCGGTCATAGTCGTACTGGCCACCGGCCCACCGGCTGTCTTCAAATTCCAGAGCCGTGAGACGGTAAGCTCGCCCGAGATATAAAGCAGGAGCAACCTGGTACATATGGTCAGCACCTACGAAATCTGATCACTGCAGAACAGCGATGGCATCCGAACGCGTCCTCCCTCGAGTCCCCCCTCTTCCAGTCTGGGCGTCTTCACGTCTCAATTCTCTCCTGAAAAGTAAAACCTCAGACAGGTTCGACAGGATTTTTGACGCTACCTTCGCCCAGAATGTCGACGTGGTCCTCAACGGGAAAAGTCTCACTCGCGACGAGTACAAGAAGGTGTTATTCGCCCAGAGTGAGGCCGGACCCTTGGGAACCACGGACGTGCAGATCGAGGGAGAGACCACAGCTACCCTTTCCCAGGATCGATCGGTAGGTCGGACCCTGTGACCTCTTCGCACCGTGACTAAACGACATATGCCTTAGGGAGGCTTCGTCGGCATCTTCTACACGGCGGTGGGAACCAGTAAACGTATCTTCGTGCTCGGCGCACCTGCAAGGTACAAGATCGTCTCATCCATTAACCTGACGTACGTCTCAACGTGTCCTGTATTCGATGTAAGATTCTGACCACTGTGCAGCGTGGAATCGACGGTGCCTTACCCGCCCACCCGCCTTCGTTATTTCGATCCCCGGCGTATCACTGCAGTCAACCAAGTTCTCTCCGCCAGGTCTCTTATCGTCTCATTCCCTGGGACGGTTTTACCTGCGAACGAGGCTTCCATCACCGGAAAGGTGGAGCTGGGACCGGCACCCCTCAACATTTCTGAAGGGGAGGAGGAATTCAGCGTGTTGGGGAACAGTTTCAGCACCGCGTCGCTCCCTGAGGCTGAGATTGACGAGGAATGAAGTAGTTGCTTCCGCAAACATGTAGATGGTCACGGGGAAGATACGGTGGAACGGAATATGTGACTGTCGATCTCGTTGTATGTTTGAATCCTGAACTTGATGTAGTATGCATTTTTGTCGGTTTGAGCCTTTGCATCCGCATGAGTACCTGGCTCTCCGGACTGCCAGACATTATTCCGCATTTTGCAAGCCGTGATGCACGACACCGACTTCAGACGATAATTTTCGTTTCCGCACACCGGGCGCACGACACACAAGTAACGAAAGGAGAGGGATGAACAACACGGAGTGTAAGCAATACTCCGAATTGTTCGAGAACTCGTGTAAGTATTCGCCACCACCGATGCGGCCGGAATCCCTTTCGATATTTTGGGCTGCATTCCAAGGAAACTCTGACATGGTGAATGGACGCTCACCGTCTTGACTTCACAGGCTCTGGCACACACCTATCCGAGCGGGTGTGGCAATAGTCCTTAAAATAGCCATTTCCACGTGGATGCGATTTGGTATAGTGAGTCATGACCAAGACATCGCACTTTGATCTGGTAAACGCAGCCATCTATGTGGACCAGTGAGCATGCTGCCTTGCAGCTGATGTCGACGGAATTTTGGAAGTACATGCTTTCTGATCTCCTGTGTGCGGCAATCATATGTTTAGTTGAGGCAGTTTACTCGTAAGTCCCATATCGAGTCCTTAATCTCCTCCGGAGCGGAGAGTTCTACCAGCGATCATCGGAGAACATAGGTGCCCTCAATTTTTGAGACTCGTAACTAGCCCTTGTTCAGGGCACGATGGACAGGATTCATGAAACTTGGGAAACCGGGATCACGGTCGCACTTGCAATCAGCACACCGAGTATCTTCGAGGTCATTGAAGGACCTTGGAATTGACAAACTCCTCCCAGATGTGGAGTCTATTACATAATGTAGTCGACGGCCGAGGCAATCGCTTGTAAGAGTTGCACGCTTCCCGTTTCTACATAATCGCCAGGATTTGTCATTGGACGCCATCGACGTCAGATCGCAGAGACTAATCCAACAGCTGGCGGATAGCCTTTGACTAACTACACAGCACAGAGAACGCTATAAGGCTCACGCAGGAGTCAGCCTTACTACCCGAGACGACAGCCAGTGCCTAGATATGCATAGTACGCATTAGTCTTAGTAGTTCTTGATCATCAGAATGCCGTTCGGAGGCGTGCCATCGGCGTGATGATAATGAGTGATTCTGGAGTGCTTGTGGAAAACTAGTTGGTGCATGAAAATCTCGGGCTTGCCTGTCTGCAACGTTTCTGAACGTGGGGTGATGCGCAATCAAGTGAATGTTGGGATGAGGTAGTGCTATGCCCCGGGATGGCATGATAGGTTGAACTCGAACATCGTCGAATACCCACGCTTCTGGTCCAAGAGCCGTTGCAAGTCGGCCGATAAGAGTTGATGCCGCTGGCCCCTGGACGAAAGGTTTGCTCGTACATATGAGCATGTCCCTTTTGCAACGACTAAGCATGACATTGGTCCGTCGCTGGTTAACCAGGAAGCCAAGCTTTTCTGATCTGACCACAGATATGACGATATGTTCTGCCTCGTTCCCTGGATCTAGTTTGAGCCTGGAAAGGAAGAAATACGTTTAGGTAGCAGACCTTGAAATGAATCTACGTTGAATACTCGGTCTTCATGACGCACGTTCTCCGCTTGTAGATCACGTTCAATGAGAGAGCGCTGGGCGTCGTACGGTGTGATGATGCGAAAATCAAGCCCCCGGGCTTGGTATGCACTGGCAATTTTCACTACAGCTCGTGCTTCGAGAGGATTCTACCTTGAAATCAACATAAAGTCATTGAAATCGAGAAAGTAACGTACGACCCAACTCTTCCCTGACCGTTCTTCCTGTCCTCTCCGAACATCAACGAAGCGACAAGGGAGATTGATGGAGTCCGCGTGACAGGTCTTCAACTTCCCATCGTACACTTCCTGGGATATGAAGTCGCCGATGGCGCTCGGCATGCGGTCTGGAGAGGTTGGTCGACATATGTAAACCGGAGGGAGTCGACTCACATTGCGTATCCAAGAACAGTACCTCCTTACGAAGGTGTTTCAATTCGAAGATGCTCTGTAGTGTCGGGATATCTTCTTGGCCATAAGGTGGCACTGCAACATGTTCAAAAAACGAATCATGGGCCGTGATTATAACGCACATTGCTTGTCGTCCCCAATAAAGACGATCTTCTCCAGGGTGTGCCCAAAGCGGTGGAAAACTGGAACATAACTTCCGACTTCTATCTGACTCCCTTCGTCAAAGATCAGAATATCCACTGGGTTGACATGGACGAATGGTGCGATATGATAATTTGATAGCATCCCTAGCGTGCACAGAATCACCCTGGCCCCGCGAAGTTGTCTGGATGCACCAACGATATCGTCACTAAACTCGTCGGAGCGAATGAGGCAAGATTCGAGCTTCTCGTACAGATGCTCATGCCTACGACATTTGTTGAGAAAGAATTTTTCTGGGAATGCGGAAACGCACCAATCAAAGTGGAACTCCTTTGACACCAGCAATGAGAAGTCGTAAAAGTCTATCTTGGCAAACTTCTCGGCGATATTCTTTACTGCAACATTTGATTGCGCAGCTATCCAAACAGTCCGATTACTGGCATCAGGGCACGAAATTATGCTGGTAACTGCGGCAGTGATGACTGTCGTCTTGCCGGTTCCTGGGGGTCCCTGAATCAACACCAGCCGATCCGCATTCGTGGCAGACAGGATCTTGTTGACGGCTCTCTCCTGAGAGGGATTGATTTCGAGATTTGGACAACAAATCGGTATCTTGGACTTCAAGTGGCTGGATCGCAACCACCAGACTGGATGTCCGGGAAACCAGATAGCCTTAACAAACGGGTGTGACAAAAGGGTGGATTCCTCCCTCAAGATTGCGGAGATAACATTTTCGCGACAAGTCTCGGCAGACGTGAGGTCCTCCTTGCCAATTGTTGTCACTGACTTTATTTTGTCGCCATGAAGGGAACCCATAACTTCGATTTGAGCTTCCCGACCTCTGACGTGGATGGCACAACCTCGCATTTGAACGCCCTTCCGTGTTTCTATCTGAAGGAACTATGCAAGGAGAATGTTCATGTACACCCGATCCCAGCGCATCATCATTAACATACCTGATGTGCCGAGGTTCTGATGCGAGTGGAGTAACGATTACAAGTCAACCTGAGATTATCCGTCTGCCCTGTGATGTCTAGCATGATGTCATTCTTCACAGTGTGTGGTTTCAAGGAATCTAAAAGCTCTGCATCACGAGAGATCTTTGCAAGCACTGCCATGTGCTATCCCAGAGAACGATGGGAGACGCTGTGAGCGCGAACCTATTAATTCTGGCCGCTGATACGTACCTCATCTGGCATCGTACTTGTTCTGATCCTTGGCAGTGCGTCGAAGCGCGCAGTCATCTCAGGGAGGATGGCCGCCTGACAAGCTGCCCAGGCTTGCTGGACAAGGTCTGAATTTGATACAGGACCCGATTCGTCGAAAAATAACGCTTTCACGTTCGACCCGCGTAAAGTCGACCAGCCACCCATTGCGTCCGCAAACGCCTGCAAGGATCGCCTGTTGCTCGACGACACTGAGGGCATATCTACTGCACCATCAATTCGCAGCGCCGCGTCTAAATACAATGCAATTGCGATACGATCCATTCTGAAAGCATACTTCTGGTAGTCTGCATTGCAGAGAATTCGTTCTTCGAGGAGGTTCCTTCCTTGGATGATTCTACTTTGCTTGCCACGGTTACCGCCGCGGGACACATCACCGTAAGTGAGGTGTACCACAAGAGCTCTAGACGGTGAGGAAAAAGCAATGGCACTAAGTTGGCAATTGGCCCGATACGAGGCTGAGATGCCAACGGCACCTTCGGACATCACTGTACTGAGCAATGAGCGAAGGTGCCCTGCATCTAAAGAATCATCTGATGAAATCTCGAAGACAATTCTGGGAGAATCCTTCTTGAATAATTTGGGAGTGACGGTCGGTAATGCGCAAGACATTGAGGAGCGGACGGAATGAGAGGACCAGGCGAAGGCAAGGAACAATGCGCTTGAAACGAAGCGAACTCCCCCATATATCCGTTGTCCATGAAGACGGGTGCTGTGGGTCTACAACACCAGGTAGCCTGCAGGTACGGAAGCATGCTGCCATGTGACATGAGTGACTGACAGCTGGGTACCCGAAAGATTCTAGATGCGCAGCTGCCAGATGCCCTGCAGAGGTGGTTACTTTTACAAAGGTCCAAAGTCCATTTGCGTTCGGAGATCGCTGGCACTTGCTACCAAATTGCAGGTGTCAAGGTGGAATTACATGTCGAGCGAGTGGTTCAAGGGTATCAATACGTACGACTTCCACGTAGCATGCGGCAGCCTAGAAGACGGTTCAGTGAAGTTCATTGTATGAAGGCCCCACTTCATCTTTTCCGTCGTAGATTTGTAGTAGTTACTCCTAGCACCCGTGGCACGATCGTTCTGAATCGTTCACCATTGCCTTCGTTCTGCGGCTTTGCATCGAACGTCTCCATGTTGCTTCTTCATGTCTTTGCACATGTTCGACCCTTGCGCAGATTCCCGGTGGGCTGTGTCACGTATCTCCTTGCTCTGTCCTTCTTTTTAATGCTGCCCTCTGGTGGTGCGCTTTATGTTCATCCTCTTAATTAAGCGGCCTTTTGTTTCCCTCCCTCAATCCGCTGGTCCAGATGCTATTTGTTAGTTTTGAGTGAGGGGCAGTGTACAAGACACTATCACATATGTTCATGATGCTGCGTGGGAGTTTCCATCTCGTTTTGATCTCACTCAATCTCCACACCCATCCAATAACGTTGGTCTCGACGAGTAAAGAATGCATGTGACAATCACTCTATTAAAGCATACTGTCTCGGGGAGATTCTAACCTCATTTGATCCCTACACGAACATTTTGGTTTCAGGAGTGTTATCAAGGTGACTGCGATGTGTTGTGGATGGTGTATCAAGGAAGGGCGGAGTGCTCACAATGGGAAAGTACTCGAAAGTACCGGAGGTTGGCCAAAGTAGTGGGCTCTCCACGGCACAGCCTGATGCACTCCACCAAGTGCGAAGGGTCGAGTTCAGCCGAAGAACTGACGAAAAGTCGTCAAAACAGCAAAAACTAGGCAGAACTGCAGCGTTCGATACTAAAGAGTCGCAGAAAATGTTGGTTTCTGGCCATAAGGTCAGTAAAAGGGAGGTTTACAAGGAACACTTTCGGTAAAGCAATACGACTAGGTATGAGTCGAAGCTGCCAGGGAGGAACCAGTCGCAGGCTCGACTCCGGACACGGCTACCCAACGACGATCAGCCTATGGACAAATGTGTCGTCGAATTCGGATTAAAAAAGCCAAGGTGCGTACAAGGCCACACCTCATGCTGTGGAATAACAGCTACATGTCCGTACCGCGCACAACCGGCAAGTTCACACTTGTCATGACAGCTCACCATGACATACATCGACGTTGATCAGGGTGAATTGCGTGATTATCATAAAAGAACGCACATTCGAGCTTCAACCAGATATGATTGTGTGGGTGGGAGAACTGGGTTGTGTGCAACGTTCGACCGCGCATCGTCACACCTGTATTCTAGCAAGCATCCGGAGGTTTTGGACACCATGGGAATGGACAGGAGGCTAGTAGTCCTGCGGCCAAGGATATGGATCGCCCAATGATAGCTACACTCAAGTCTCTGGGTTAGAGTACTCTCCGATGGTGTGTGTCATTAGGGTTCAGAACATCCATCTTTCAAGTCGGATGTTGAAGGTGAAGTACTGAGTTTTCTTACCATCACATCTGGATCCCAAGAGACTTTGGGTCCCGTCCCGCGTTTCTGTCTTCCGTTGTTTGAGAACGAGGGTGGGTGTCGGGACGGTAACTGAGAATACCCGGTTGCTGTACCCGCCCACGGCGGTTTTGCAACAATAGTAATATTATACCCCGCTGAGACTCTGACAGGATGAATCGACGCTCACCGTTTTAAGACTTCACAGATACTGGGGCATGCATAGCCTAACAATAATTCTAAGAATAATCATTTGACCTTGTGCTTCGTGGGTCTTGACCAAGGCATCGCTGGATCCGGTAAGTGCTACCACCCATGTAAAACACTGCCTAGAGCTATCTTACGCTTGACTTCGGTGGAATTACGGATGTACGTGTTTTCTGATCTCCTATGCGCGGCGATCATTGAGGCTGAGTAGTTTCCTCGTTTACTCTGTATCGAGCCCCTAATCTCCTCCAATCCTGCAAGCTGTCACCGGAGAACGTAGATACCGGGAAATGTTCACAGTTTTATGAAACTCTTGCCCAGGTCGTTGGTCAGGTCGTAATAGGAGGGGTCCTTGGAAGTTGGAAAATAGGATCACAACCATACATGTCGTCGGCACATCGGCTGTCTTCGAAGTCCAGAGCTCTGAAATGGTAGGCTCGCCCAAGATATAAAACACGAACAATCTGGTACACAGAATCATCACCCACGAACACTGATCACTGCAGAACAGCTATGGCATCCGAACGTGTTCTCCCCCGTGTCCCCCCTCTTCCAGTCTGGGCGTCTTCACGTCTCAATTCTCTCCTGAAAAGTAAAACCTCAGACAGGTTCGACAGGATTTTTGACGCTACCTTCGCCAAGAATGTCGACGTGGTCCTCAACGGGAAAAGTCTCACTCGCGACGAGTACAAGAGGGTGTTATTCGCCCAGAGTGAGGCCGGACCCTTGGGAACCACGGACGTGCAGATCGAGGGAGAGACCACAGTTACCCTTTCCCAAGATCGATCGGTAGGTCGGACCCTGTGACCTCTTCATATCGTGACTAAACGACGTATACCATAGGGAGGCTTCGTCGGTATCTTCTACACGGCGGTGGGAACCAGCAAACGTATCTTTGTGCTCGGCGCACCTGCAAGGTACAAGGTCGTCTCATCCATTAACTTGACGTACGTTCCAACGTGACCTGTATTCAATGTAAGATTCTGACCACTGTGCAGCGTGGAATCGACGGTGCCTTACCCGCCCACCCGCCTTCGTTACTTTGATCCCCGGCGTATCACTGAAGTCAACCAGGTTCTCCCTCCCAGGTCTCTTATCGTCTCATTCCCTGGGTCGGTCGTACCTGCGAACGAGGCTTCCATCACCGGAAAGGTGGAGCTAGGACCGGCACCCCTTAACATTTCTGAAGGGGAGGAGGAATTCAGTGTGTTGGGGAACAGTTTCAGCACCGCGTCGGTCCCTGAGGCTGAGATTGACGAGGAATGAAGTAGTTGCTTCGGCAGGCATCATGGTAGATGGTCACGGGGAAGATACGGTGGAACGGAATACGTGACTGTCGATCTCGTTGTATGTTTGACTCCTGAACTTGGTGTAGTATGCATTTTTGTTGCTTTGAGGTTGCATCCGCATGAGAACTTGGTCCTTACTGCACGACCACCAGACATTATTCTGCCCTTTGCGAGCCGTGACGCACGACACGGACTTCATGCGATAATTTTCGTTTTCGCACGTCGGGCGCACGGCACACAAGTAACAAAGGGAGGGGCGATGAACAACACGGAGTGTAAGCGATACTCCAGACTGTCCGACAAGCGCAAGTAGTATTCGCCACCATCCACACCGGCTGGAATCCCTTACATGTCGCGAACATTGCTTCCCGGATCTCAAAACCCAGCAACATCCGTTCTATATGACGGAAATGCCCTAATACATGGTCTGTCAACGTCAAACCAAATGCAGTTAAAGCAGCTGGGCGCCTGGCGGTATAATACGGCGACACGAGTAGCCACAGCTTTTTGGCTTCCCTCGCAATTGTCCACGTGCAAACGGAGTTCAACGCCCCGCGTGCTTTCACCCTACGCACGGTCCAACTGGTTCTCCGTGCCACACCGGTAGACTGCCTCGACGATGCGACACACCTTCGACGCGGCTGGTACGACATTCACTGTCAACACCAGATACCAAGCTTTCTCGGGTTCTGGTCGCCATCACCTGGGTTCTGAGCTGACAGTTGCCGTCTGGGACAAAACCACCGGCGAGAACCGTGTGATTAGGAAGTTCAGCAACGTCAGTCAACAGGTGATTCTTTTCAGTATGCTGTTCACGCACTGGGTAACCTCTCGTATTGTCAGCTTGCAGAAGCCAAACGATGCTTGCGGGAAATCAGGTAAGACGTGACGATCACCCCTAAGATCCAGCATGCGAAAACTGGTGTGCCCATTTTCAGGTTTCTGCGTCACTTCAAGGGTCATGACAACGTGAGGGGATAGCTGATGTCCTCCGCGTCAGGTCGCTCAGTGTGTCTTTCAGATTGTTCGGCTCTATGACTTTGAGATGAACTTCTGCTCAAACGGTGATTTTGACGAAGTCTATTTCATAGTAGGTCAGTTCTTTCAGGTAATTCCCTATCTCATTGCTCCATGGATGGTGTTCAGGAGGAATATTGTGAGACGGATCTCCGAAAAATTGTTGGGTTTACCCGCTATCTATTCCATGCTTTTTATCGATCGAGCGTCAGTAGATCCGTTTAGAGTGCCCACTTTCTGGCATGGAACTTCTGGCATTCGCCCACCAAATTTTGCGCGGGGTTAATTACATCCATTCTGCTGGTGTTGTGCTTCAGGATCTCTCCCCAGACAACATTCTTATCAGCGAGGCTGGCGCGGTCAAGATTGCAGGATTGGGGAATTCTCACTTGTCCGGGGCGTCCAACGGAGATGCTGGTCAACGCGTAAATCCATACCAAGCACCAGAAGTGACCCTACGCTACGGTCGTTTGGTAAGACGCTACACTGGGTTTGTGTGGTATTTCAGCCCTGTTGACTTCGGGGCAGTCGGCGCTTGCCAATGTCTGGTCAGTAGGATGCATCCTTGTAGAACTAGCGACAGGTCGGCCGATCTTCGATGCCACTACGTTAGCCATTTGCGCTCGTGCCTTGAGTACTCCTTGACATGCTATTTTACAGCCTTAGCGACCACGTCTACAAGATCTTTGAGCTTACAGGATTACCCTCAGAACCCGTGTCATCTGCTATTGCTGATTCTGAGGTGAGAAGGTCCTACAGGGTCTCACAGGTCAACCTGTCTGAGCCTAAGTTTACATGTAGCTACGTGACTACACCCTCTCAATCGGGTCAATTACTCGCATTCCATTGACCAGGCGTATCCCGAATGCTGACCCTCGATTGCTTGATCTCCTTTCCGAGGTGTTTTCCCTTGATGTCGACTCGAGAATCACTTGCAAGGATGCTCTATCGCACAAGTATCTGGACAATGTCCGGAGTCATGCAGACCGATTTGTTTGTTTCCCGGTGCGTTTTGCGGGGTGACGGTGCCAGTCAAAGTTTGACGTATGTTTTTGGACAGTACAAAGAAAGCCTCGACGAAGACGTATCGCATGTATCTCAGGCGAAGGTACAACTGGTCAAGGAGCTACGCTCTTTCTATGCCTTGCAAAGCGATGACACGATGGAAATATCACTTCCGGAACTAGATTTTGGGACAGATGTTGCAGCACGCGTGCGTCGATTTCGGGTTGAAACATGCCAATCCCTGATTAGATCCAACAATGGCAGCCTTCGAAACCACCTTCGCCCATCACACCACCGAAAGATGCAGCGAGCAGTATGCACACTGTTCGTTCGCCACCGGATACGTCTGCCACGGTAAGGAGCTCTCGTCGTTATCATTCTCATAACATCTGACGATTGGTGCTTACGCTCGTAGTATCTTGCAGGACATCGCTCACCAGTACCGCCCTCGCGAGCCGAAGCGGAAACCTCAGAGAGGGCAGGTGGAAGGCATTTGTATTTGTATTCGCGCTAATTGAATCACTAGCAGAAGAATGCTAGACTCCCTTTGTGGTCGCGTTTCAAGAGGAAGTTGGGCGGACTCGGCAATTCCGAACGTCGCCCTCCTTTTCGGAACGGGCTTCGCAAGTCGCCATCGTTCCGTAGCGGTACTCCAAAAGGTCTTCCTGAAACCCGAAATTCGTCGTTGGACGTAAAGCCTCCCACCCTTCAGCTAGGGACGAGTGACATAGGAGATGACTTTGGTCAAGCTGTGAAAAGCAGCCTTGCAGAAGCCGGCGCCCCAATCCAACGCCCCCCGGTTTCGAGGCATGCTTCCTCAGTGGCCCAGTTCTCTGCACTCCTGGACGTACAAGGCGGACAAGAAAGTTCTGTGCCAAGTGTTGTTGACCTTACCCGTCAAATTAGGAAGACGTCTACATACCCCCACACCGGCGGTGCGTTTGGTGACATATGGAAGTGTTACTGGTTCAAGGATTCCGAAAACGATGGCCCAGAACTGGTGTGTGTACTTGATCATGCAGTCGTTATATCATCTGACACCATGCAGGTTGCTGTGAAGGCGATGCGAACCAATATCATGAGTGATAAGGTAAAGGAGAAAAAAGTACGAGCCCCGATGGTCCAGTCTCGTTTCTATGGGCTCACATCCAACCACGCAGCGCTTTCATCGGGAATTAGGGGTGTGGAAGAAGTTGGATCACAAAAACGTCTTACCCTTGTTCGGAATAACCTCTGGCTTTGGGTTTTACCCGGCAATGGTTTCCCCGTGGACTCCCAATGGCGCACTTAGTCAATATTTACAACAACACCATTCCACACTTCCCGTGGCTGAAAAATTCCAGATTGTGGGTTAAACTTCCCATCCTATCGCACGCCTCTGACTTATTGTTGACTAAGCTCGACGACGTGGCGAGTGGATTGCAGTATTGTACGTGCTCTTCGATCAAGATACTGCGGTGATTGTTCATTGCTCTCCCTGGCAGTACACAAGAACCATGTTACGCATGGTGATTTGACTGGGGTAGTGCTCCTGTCTTCGTTGCTATTGCGAAGCTGACGTTTCTTCCCGCAGAACAATATTCTGATGTTTGGCGACGGCAGAGCCGTTCTCGCCGACTTCGGAATGTCCACAGCTCTGAAAGAGTTATGGGGTTCCGCTTATTTTACCGAGTCTGCCCGAGGGACGCTCCGATGGGCTGCCCCTGAACTTTTCGAGGATGGAACAATAGGTTTCGCCGGGCCGCCATGCGACGTATACTCGTTTGGCAGCGTTATTCTCCAAGTTCGCCATGCCTCGTTTGTCCCACTTCCCAACTCTCACTAACGTCGTCCATCAGGTGATATCGGGAAAAGTTCCCTATTTCTATTTAAACTCTGACACGCAGGTGGTCGGAATGGTAGTCAGAGGGATCCGGCCCGAACGTCCGCGCAAACCAAGAATCGACGACGAACAATGGGACGTTATCCAGTGGTGTTGGACACCGGACGTAACCCAACGGCCTGAAATCGGAGAGGTAGCTGACGCACTGAATTCCATAAGACTGCAAAAGTCAACCACTGTCGATGACGACCCGGATATCGTCACCAAAAATTCTAACCAACACGGACATCCGCTATCGATGAAGTCGAGTGACTGAACTTGATGTACATACATACCCACAAGAGATTTAGCTTATTCCCCACACACTCCCTCACCCCTTGTGTACATGTGCGCTACTTCTTCATTTCTACCAACTATGCAGGAGACGGTTCCTGGATATTCACTCTGCCTCATCCAATAGTTACTATATCTACCTTCGCTAAACTGGCTTTCCAAAGGAAATGGATCAAATTTTCGGAAGTTCGGGTTTTGGTTTTGTTCCACGGAATTGCCACAATAACGTGGGACTGTCAGGCAAGATTGCTCTCACTCCGCTAGAATGTGCTCCTCACGTTCACGGAAATTTGGATGCACCAGGAAGCGCACGGACCTACAAGTCACGGCAATATTTGTGGGAAGAGGGACATCTATGTCCGCTGGGTAGAATAATGATTCCTCGGCTCCATGATGGCCCCAGCACTGCCGTTCCAAAGCCTGAATCAGCCACTGGCCTTGCTTTCTTCCAGCTTCCTCGTTTCAGCTCGTGGACTGTGTTCGTACCCCTCGAACCCGAGTGATTTTTGAACCACGTCCTCCTCTGCGTCTGGCTCGAGATGGCCTTGAGCATTACGCCGCGCTCTGCGTGGGGTTAGATACGGAAAGTCGAGAGAAGTAATACAACAGAAACATCAGTCACTTACTTAAAGAATGTGTAGCTCAAGACGATATCGTTGATACCTCTACACGAGGGGTCGTCCACGATGTCTTTATCTATGAAGAAAAGCAGAGGCATATCTACCTCCTCTCCAGCGAGGAGCTTCTGTTCTTCAAAGCAGAAACATTCTACCTTTGAGAAATACGGCGCAACCTGTGGGAAATCGAACCCTTTAGCTCTTGACACACAGCACGAGCGAGGTTTGTCCACTCACGCGATCAGGAGTTACGTTGTATGTTGCAATACCAATGACATCTTTCTTACTCTCGTTCCGAGCCTTGTAGAATGCAAGACTTGATTCTCCCGGTAGTACGTCGACATACTTTTGCTGTGGAAAGAACTTCCAAGGTAAGGCTTCTGCACGGTCTGCGTTAAAGTGGACGCGAATGCGGCGCGCATTTGTATCCGGCGTCAATCGAGATGGGTCAAAGCGACCGGAGGAGGTGGAAATGACAGTTGGAGTGCCAGCAAACCCCGTCGCTGAACAGAACATGCGGTAAAGAGGGACAGCCGCATATGTTACGCCAACTCCAAGGATTATCTGGAACGGGAAGGAGGTCTATATCAGACAAGCAAGAAAAAAGACGAGGTTCTACTTACCACTGCAGAGGTATACATGAGAAGGTTGCGATTGCGAGCCTTGTACATCTGTTCGCGTGACGCGTTATAATTTGGGACGGTGGAACGACGTGCCGAGGGCAAAGACGGCTGCGTAGGTCTCGAAGAAGATGTTCCAAGTGTTCGCCACAACTGTGTCCGCGAGTGTAGCCATGATGAAGGCTGCCCGGCTCCGTGATGAAGCAAAGTACGACAACGAAGAAGCGGGTGAGGGGTAATATTGACCTAGCCAGCGTAAGAAATGAGATAGATTCATGTCAAGTGAAATAGGTACTTGCAGCCGATACTAAATACCTTGGAGTCAATGACCCTGCCATGCTGGGCAACATCGCGGACGATGTCGACGACAGGACCGCTGGTGATCACGTGACGTCCCGTGATTGGAACGAATTGCTGGCAGCCCTGCTTGCAACTGTCCGCCGAAAGCGCTCATTTACTACGCTTATAGCTTACTTGCGAGAGGCGCACCATCCTTTTCACGATGTCGACGTCAACGCAGTCACCGTCGAACTCAAAGCCAGCATCGCCGCCACCACAATCCAAAGGTTCAACATCGACATCTATGGTGTCCTCGTCGACGCCTGTAGACGCTGACCTCGAGCAGTTGCTGTCGCGTGAGGCGTCCGCGTTCCAACGCGAACTGGAGGTAGAGAGGATATTGAAGTCGTTTAAGCTCAAGTACGCCCTCGTGCGACTGACTAAATGGAACGCCATCTCATAATTTGTTTGCTTGGGGGGTGTCAGTCCGTATGATATCCTCAATCTCGGTTTTACTGCGAAGCCGGAAGACATCAAACGGAGGTACCGTCAACTCTCACTATGTAAGCCCCCTCCGATTTCCCGGCCTCTGTCATGTTTGCACTGTAGTACTGACGCATTTATGCTTCACTTGCTGATACCCCACTACCAACATTCACAATACCCTCATGCTGCCATCTTCTGCCGCACCGAACGGGTGTTAAACTTGTACGTTATTTAATGTACAGTCATCCATCCTGACAAGACCGCCCACCCTCGTGCTCCAGATGCGTTCGATATTCTCAAGAAGGTGAGCGTGGTACCTCTATTTTGCAGGGACAGCGCTCTCTTACCGCGTACAACCTCTTTTTTTTAGGCCGAGGCGGAACTTTCGGACACAACCAAGCGCGAAGAGTTAGATGCTGCGATTGCTTCCGCAAGGACTACACTTCTCCGATCGCTTTCTCTCCCGACAAGCCTTGCGGATGACGATCCCCGTCTGAGGAATCTTGCCGATGATCCGAAGCTCAGGGAGCAAGGGTTGACGACGCCTTGGAATATCATGTTAAAAGAGAAGATAAAGGAGGTATTAATAGAGGAAGAAGTCAGGAGAAGAAAGTAAGATGACTCCGTGATTTTTGCGTTTGCGTACCCACTCATTGGCTTCCGTCTGACAGGGCGATCAAGATGAACCTGGCCAACGAAGGGCTTGAAGCGCGCAAGAAGGAAGAGGAAGTGGCCGCAAAGAAGAGAAAGGCCGAAGAAGACAAAGTGTGGGAAGGTGAGTCCGTCGGCGCGATGTTGGGAGAGTCCGCTTATCCAATGTCGATGACGTAGAAACTCGAGAGCAACGGGTGGACAGTTGGCGTTCCTTTGCTAACAGCGGGAAGAAGAAGAAGAAACAAAAGGTTGCAATCCTGGGATGACATGAAAGGTGTCATAGACATGTAATGGAGGTAACGCGACTCGTGCAGGATGCTTTAGAAGATAGTCGCCGCCACGGTTCCTCTGCAAGTATATTGTAGTATGAATGATCGGACGTAAGGCTAATCGACGATACTGCCGTCGAGTTGATTCAGTCTGGGGCAGGTGTACATATGTAGTCTCGCAAGGCAGTATTATTTACTGAAACATGTCGATCTGTCTACACACATCGCGGCCAGGAAAGCCCGTTAAAGCTGTGTGAGTTAAGGCTAGCGTGAGACCTGCGGGATTCAAGAGATAGAAGGGGGGCGAAGCCAAAAAAAAAAAGTGAGATCAAGGGGCACTGGGCCTGCACGTGAAGACTGGTATTTTACGATCTGACAGCTTGAGGCATTTGCGAGTGAGCCCACCCCGGCAGTGCGAGGTGTCGAGGAGCTGAGGATGACATCGACATCGTTCACGACGTCGACGAGTCCGCAGTGGGACAGCCGTCACCGAGGTTTCATTTCACCTTCTGAACTGCAGCAGCTCAGACAGGCCAGCCCAGGAAGACCTGATCACCTCCACGACCTCCCTGCACGACACCCACCCACGCCCACCGACAACCTCACCCAGTCACAGCCTCTGCCTCTGTCTCTGCAACCCCAGTCCCAGTCCACCACTGGTACTACTACAGACCCACAACCACAACCACGACCAGCCATGCCACCAGCCTCGCAGTCCCATGCCAGAACTTCTTCCTTCTTCTCCTTTCGAAGCAGGCTCTCCTCCCAAGATCACCAGCTCCACGACGCCTCGTCGCCCCAACCACCCCCCGCTGTGCCCAACAACCAACGTCCCAGCACCGCGAACGGCGTAACCCCGACAGACTTTGGTCCGCCCCCGCCTCCCCAAATGGGCCAGTCAAAGTCCGTGGGTCCCGGCCGACCTTCGTTGGATCAACATCCAGACAAATTACAGCAGCAACAGCAGAGCTCCGGGCGCAGGTCCTCTCTCACAGCCCCTCAACCCACCTCCCAACTGCATCCCGAAATACGCTCCGTCGTTCAACTCACGGTCGCCCATGCACGCAAAGTTTACTTCTCCGGTCCGCTCGTCAAGCGGGTAGAGAGGCTGTCAGACGGGCAGAGACCAACCAAGGACGACGGCTGGGTGGACATCTGGGCTCAATTGGGTGGCACTACCCTAAGTATATGGGACATGCGAGAGGTAGAAGAAGCTAATAAGCAGGGCAGGGAGGTTCCTCCCACTTATCTCAATGTAACAGACGCCGTCAGTATACCTCTTAAATTATACGATAATTGCTCATATTGCAATGACAGTTCGTCCATGTACTCGGCGCAGTGACAGGTCCCTCCGTTGGCGATCAACCTGCTAAAAAATATATGAACGTGCTTACGCTCAACACCGCAGGTTCTAACCTCGTTCTATTCAGTTGCCCCTCCACTCAGGCTTTAATATCCTGGGCAAGCGCGTTTAGGCTAGCCGCTTGGGAGAAGTCGCGTCTCGAAGAAATATACTCGGCCCATTTGATCCGAATCACCCTACCATTTGGTCTGCCTCCGACGCCCCTTTCCCTGCATTGTTGACTGACACGTTCTTCAGGCAAAGATACGCCATCTACCTTGGTTCGCGGTCGCATGGAAGGGTGGGTACGAATTCGTGTCGCTGGACAGACGGACTGGAAGCGTATGTGGATGGTGGTCTCTGCTGGTTCAGAATCGTCTTCAGAGCTTGCTCGTGCGTCCACCAACGATAGTAGTCGTCCGGCTCCTGTGGAAGTACCACGCAAAAAGCGCATGTCAAACCTCTTTTCTCGAGAACATCAAGATGAACCTCTGCCTCCACGACCTCTACTATCTCTGTTTACGTCACCCAAGTCCAAGGACAAGAAACAGCCACTTCTCACTCTGAAGGAAGTGAGCCAGGCGTTCGCAGTTTATCCTGAGCGGCCGGAATTGATTAACCGAAGCACGTTGATGAAATTGGAAGGTCATCTTGGCGAAGAGGAAATGGCAGGGAGTATGCGAAGTAGGCAAGGTTGGTTGCTGGTCATGCCGGAACTTGAGGTCGGGAACACCCAACCATCAGAGATGCTTAAATGGCTTGTTGGTAAGGTTGCGTTTACCGAGCGTTGTCTCTACTCGCTCACGAAAATGTAGCGATACATGACGCGTTCGCTTTGTATGGCCGACCCAAGACGTACACGTGGGATCCTCGGGACCCTATATCGATGATGTTTGCTTATCCGATTGGTCCTACAAGAGATGTGCGTGTCTACTCGCTGGAAAAGTGGGCAAGCTTTCGTTCTAACATATCATCTTTAGCTGCTTTTCTTGGAACGTGAACTTGCGGAAACGATGAACCCAAGAGAGGATCGTACATCCGCCATTCGATCCCGACTCTTAGGCATTCTATCAGAGCGCATGGGTGGCATTGATCCGTCGACTAGGAGAGATGGTCCACCAGCCCTACCTCCGATTTCTTCGCCCGCAGGTTCACTATCGCAGCAGCAACCGTCAAGTCAGGCTCCCGGAGAGGTACTTAGACTACCTCAGTTACCGACACTTAATTTCGATTCTGTCGCATCTCCGACTCCGGCTCCACCTGTGAACCGTTCTCCGGTACAAGAACCCACTTTCGGGCGTGCACTATCCCCGATTGCGGAGAAGCAACATAGTCCATCGTTGTCTGGCGACCCGAAACTCGCCCACAGCCGCTCAGCTTCTGACGAAAACCAACCCCTCGCATCCCTGGGTGCCTTGCCGACCGCAGCTCAAGATGGTGGAGAACGAGGGTTTGGGCCGTCTCCCTCTACGAACCCTCTTCCCATGGGTATGGAAGCTCCCAAAGTCAGTACTGACTCGTTGAAGAGAACATCGAGCTCACCACCTGACTCGAAGCTCCCGTCTGCGGGAGAGATCACCCACCTGAAGTCGGAAGCTACGGCGTTGAGCGGTGGAATGGAACCCATAGGTATCAAGCTACCCTTCTCTCCACCGACTTCACCCGAAGTCCCGTCGTTCTCGACCGCGTCGACCGCCCTCAGCACTCCTCAAGGTTCGGCTACCGGCAGGCAAGGTTCACCGTACAGTACCTCCGGTCCAGGATCGGGAGCATCTCCCTTACTTTCCGGTCGGGCGAAGTCCCCTGTCTCATCTATACTGACGTCACCACATTCTACTTTGGAAAAAGATTTACCCTCCATACAGGCTGTACAGGCCCAGGCTCAAGAGACACCACAGCGATTATCCTCCCCGTCGCCAAGATCGCTGGGCCGCAGTGTACCTGTTGTCCCACCAGTGCCTGACAAGACTATATCACCCTCCCCCATGCTCCAACAGCAAGTTCCCGTGCCTCCCGCTAAACCAGCACCTGTACAAGAAGCCTCAAACGAAACCGACTTTGCAGCCGCTCTGTTCTATATGCAGCAATTTGATGAAAAAAAGGCTCCGCCGCGCCGAGTACCCACGACGATCTCCGAGAATTCCGAATCGTCTCCGTCGTCGTCAGAGGGTGCGCAGCCAAGTTCCCAACCACACTCGGTAACTGGCCGTTTTCCAGCCACGCGGCGCGGCCCCACAGGCGACGGTTCCATAGCCGGGTCGCGGCCTCCATTAGGACGTAAGCCGTCCGGCGCACGTGCTCAACCAACAACTAGCCGGCCGCTAAATCCGGACACATCGTCTCTGTCTACACCTTCACCTCAATCGCAGCACGTTCACAAGAACGACGTCGACGTCATGCCAGACAACTCCAAGGCCTCTGCAAGCCATGGCGATGATGTCAACGCTGATGCACTTGCTGCGCTTTCATTCCTTGACAGTATCCCATCCACCGCACCGTTGCAAACAACAGTGGAACCCGCGCCATCACCTCCACCGCGTCAGCTCGAATCACCACAGCTCTCAGATGACAATCCGGCTCTCGAAAGCTCAGAAAATGTTACACAGTACAGATCATCGTTCGCGCTTTCCAAGCAAGCTGCGGAGCGCAAGGCACGGATGCAAGCACAACAAGCCGCACATCAGGCTGCTGTGAGTCGGCCTGGAAGGGCTAATGGAAAACGACCTGTTTCTGGTCCAAGGTCAGCGGGGTGGAATGAAAGCAGTGATGAGGAGGAAGAAGAAGAGGAAGAAGACGATGACGATGACGACGCGGATTCTGACGATGAACCATCAACGGCGGATAACAAGCGGCCTTCTCAGGCACAGGTGCCTGCGCCGGTTTCCGCCCCCATACCAACGACACCTATTCGCCCACTCCGTCCTCACAGTCGCGACGCGTCACCCGCAGAAACGACGACTGCGACCGATGCCAATCCATATGCTCAGTTACGGCATCCTCGCAATCTTCCGCCAGTACCGAGGCCTCAAACCCAAGGTAAGTATAAAGCTTCGCTCGTCTGCGGTTCTAGTTCACTCAACGTGTTGGTGCAGGGCCTACCGGCATGGCGGACGAAAACTTGAGCGGTCCTCCGAGACGCATTGTCAGCGAGCAGCGCATCCGCACACCCGACGACCCTACGGTTATTCGCCCGCAATCTGATTACCCTCAGTTACCTGCGCAACGCCAGAGTATGTGGACGCAGGTTCTGGAAGCAGGTCGGCAGCCGGGTGCAAATCCGTTGCCGGAACCTCCTCCACCGCCTCAAAGGGATACCTTTGTGCAAATCGAGCCTCCTTCGGTGAGCATGACGAAGGCGTTCACGCCCCATGGGTTACTTTCCGCAGGCATGCAAGACAAGCAAGACCGGTCCGCCAAACGTCAGGAAGAGCTTGCCCGTGAGACTGGAGCGTCGCTCATCAACGTCCCCAACAAGCCGCCTCCCCCTCAGACAGGATTACTGGGTGCTATCACTGCCCATGAACGCGAACGCAAGCGCGAAGGTGGTGTCGGAGCAGCACTGACTGAACGGGAACGCGAAAAGAGACTCGCAGAGGATAGGCAGCGCAAACTAGATGAGTACCAGCGTCAGCAACTGGAGATGGCACAATCTGGCATGTTTGGCGGCCAGCCCTTCGGGAATTTTAACCCCATGATGGCGAACCCTATGATGATGGGTATGAACCCGATGATGACTGGAAGTCCGATGATGCCTCCTCCCAATCCGATGATGACCGGTGGATTTATGGGCTACCCGAACATGATGCCGGGGTACGGTGCTCAGCACTACATGTATGCACAGCAAGCTGCTCAAGCCGCGTACCAACAAGCGATGATGGCTTTCTCTGCCACCACCGGGCCCCACGTTCCTGATGGAATGCATGGTGGACCTGCGTCCATGTCTCCAATGTTGACAGGAGGGGGAATGGGTTTTGATCCTCGTATGTCGATGATGGGAATGCCCATGATGAACTCACCGATGGGGATGAGTGGTATGGGGTTGCCTGTGGGACCCATGGGAATGCAAATGACAGGTGGTTCTGCCTTTGACCCTCGCTTTTCCGTTGCTGGTATGGATGAAAGTCTACGTCCGCCTGGTCCGCTCGGTGGTCAGCAGGGTACTGGTCAAAACTCTCCCAGAAACAGTTCCGCTGGTCGAGGATCCCCTGCTGGCTCACGACCCCTTGACGCTACAGATCGCGCTCGCGACAGTCCCAAAAGCTGAAGAGTACTACCGCCTTACCTCTTCTTGCAACACACGGACAGCTAGGCTATGAGTGTTTGATGATGATTGGCTTGATTCTTTTTTGTTTGGTGCCTGCGTTTTTTGTGCTCTTTGGATCAAGCCTTGTTCCCATAATATCTGTTAGTTGCATGATTATGACCCATGCCTGTAAGTTTCTGACCTCATGGCTACGCACGTACGTCTGCTTTCAGAATTTGTTCTTGCTATTCAATGTGCTACTCTGCTGGGTCATGGCTAGATCCTTTACCACTACTTGACATCGAGATATGCGTAGTCCACTGTTTCGACTTGCCGTACTTCACAGCTCACGTGCTTTAATGTGATTCCGACTGCCGACCGGGACTGACTACAGCTTCGGAGACGGAACAAATGCGACCGCAGTGTCCTTCAGCTTAATGGGAGTCAAGTCGCTATGGAGTCTCCTAGAGCCGGTTGGACGTCCCATTCCGTATGTGGTGAATGGTCTTTCGAACATATCCTGTGGCACTTACAGCGTCCTAAAGCTTGGAGAATATGGAAGGGAAGGCCCTGGCCATTGACTCGAGTATATGGATATACCAGTTCCAGGCTACCATGCGCGACAAGGACGGTCGAGCACTCGTTAACGCACACGTACTTGGCTTCCTTCGTCGCATCTGCAAGTTGCTGTTCCATGGCATTCGACCTGTTTTTGTCTTTGACGGCGGTGCACCGGCGTTGAAGAGGAACACAATCGTGGGTTGTCTTTCCCCTATAGTTATCCCTAGGCGGTACGTTCATTGAGACCCCTTCAGACAGACCGTAAGAAGAAAAAGAGCGGCGCTGCTGCCAGCCATGCACAGATTGCTGAAAGGTTATTGGCTGCGCAGATGAGGCGCGAGGCTCTAGTGCATGCTTCGGCAGCTCTGTATGTAAATCTGTATGTCTAACGGGTAACTGTTATTTACCCACCCCAACCAGCCCACCGGCCTCTTCTAAAGGCAAGCAAAAGGCGCCCTCGGCTCCAGCTGTCCTTGACGAGGGCGTTGTCTACCTCGAGGACATCGACAGTTCGATGACGAGAACACCGGCGAAAGCGAAAAAGGCGGAGCAACATCCACCAGTTTCCTCCACAAAGAAGACCAGCCGTTTCTACGACCACGATCCCTACAAGCTACCAGAAATCAATTTGGACGAACAAGTAGCTAAGGCTACACGTGGTCATGCGCCAGACTTCCGCCTTGCCACAGAGGAAGAGTTGAGGGCATTCGTAGAGGAAATGCGGCCGGAGGACCTTGACATCACATCACCCGCCTTCCGTGAACTGCCGACGGAGGTCCAGTACGAAATCGTTGGCGATCTACGGCTCAAGTCGCGACAGACATCATACAAGCGCCTTCAAAACATGCTAAGAAAGGCAGAAACTCCTCTCGATTTCTCGAAAGAGCAAATCAAGGGTCTTCAACAGCGTAACGCTCTCACCCAACAACTTCTGGTCACGACGGACAGTATCGGGAAGGCTCATATTAACATCCCTGTCCGTATAGCTAGCGAGCGCGACAAGGAGTATCTCTTAGTCAAAAATGAAAGTGCTGAGGGGGGTTGGATTTTGGGGCTTCGTGATGAAGGCACTCGGTCGAAACCCATCGAAATTGACGTGGACCGAAAGGAATTTTCTAGCGGGGAGAGTGACGATGATATGGACATGGAGGAAGTCACAATGTTTGTCGCACAATCGATTGGCGTGCTATCGGCGACGCTGACGAGAGTATCTAGACCGCAGCCTGTGTCAAATGACCAACAACGAGGTGGTGCACTAGACAATCAAAGCTCTCAAGTTGCTCGGCTTTCACGATCTGTGGAACGGGGCACAGCGAGACGATTATTTGACCTTGACGAAGACGAAGGCGTGCCATCAGAACAGCCTAGCGATGAAGATCCAG
Source organism: Pisolithus thermaeus (assembly GCA_024663475.1). Classification (NCBI taxonomy): domain Eukaryota; kingdom Fungi; phylum Basidiomycota; class Agaricomycetes; order Boletales; family Pisolithaceae; genus Pisolithus; species Pisolithus thermaeus. The sequence goes on from JANFAF010000004.1 coordinate 911,561, forward strand.
AACTTGCGATGGCAATACAAGCATCTCTGGATACGCGTCAGTCTCCGCTGTTACGTAGTCATCCACATATCTCGGCAGGGCAGCCATCGAGTAGTATTTCCCCGCAGACCCTTCATTCCAAGGCGACACCTCTTTTAAAAGTTGAGCCGCAAATCGCAAGGACAACGTCATCTACCGCGAGGGTAACCTCGCGTGACGATATCGAAGATCTGTACGAGTCACCTTCCCGCCTGGAGACGTCTTTGGCTATCGCGGGAGCCGGTCCATTGCGACATCGGTCGGGCACCTACTTGGAGCACGCTCAGTCAGTGCCTACATTTGGAAGGCCTTCACTCCTTGTCTCTCCGAGAACTACCCACCGTCATCTTGATCTGGAGATACCTGCTTCTACGGGATCGGCTACTAGCATCCAGGAGGAACACTTGTTATCCTCACCCTCAACTGAAGAACTGCCACACACCCTACCTACGATACAAACAAACCATACCGTGATTGCCGTGGACTCCGAACCTCCTACAATTGACGATGACATGAACGAGATCGTCTTTAGGAAAGACTCGAACACGCCTGTCACTGCCGACGTCTTGCCCACGGATGCCATAATTAGCAAAGATGTACGAGAACGCAAGGTTCACGTGTCAGCTCAGCCTAACTCTTTTCTACCCGGCCAAACGACAACTAGCGAGGTGACGATAGTAGAAGGCGATAATGATTCAATTATAGAGTGGTCACGGTCCCCATCACCAGCCGGTGCCGGCATTCTGCCTACCCTCCGTTCCGAAACGGCGATGGTAGAAGACTGGGATGCTGCGCAAGAGATGGACCCACAAGCTGAGGAGGGGGAATTTGCTCGGTTTGTCTCCCAGGTCAAGGGAAGGGACATCGAAGTCGTGAGACACGAAATCGACGAAGAGATCAGAATTCTCAATCAGCAAAGGAAGGCAGCCCTGCGTGATTCCGATGACATTACGCAACGGATGATTTCGCAGATCATGGTAAGCCTACTTGTCAGATGTCATCGGCATGCTGATCCGAAGTCGGTCCACGTTAGCTCATGTTGCGTCTCTTCGGTATACCGTATATCACTGCACCTATGGAAGCGGAGGCGCAATGTGCAGAACTCGTACGACTAGGTCTCGTAGAAGGGATCATTACAGATGATTCCGACGTGTTCCTGTTTGGAGGGTTGCGTGTTTACAAGAATATGTTCAACCAGTCCAAGACTGTCGAGTGTTTCCTTCTATCTGACTTATCTCGGGAGTTTGGACTGACCCGTGATGCCCTCGTTCGCCTGGCGTACCTACTTGGCAGCGACTATGTTGAAGGACTGCCCGGCGTAGGACCTGTCGTGGCCATGGAGCTTATGCAGGAGTTTCCTGGGGATGATGGTCTGCACAAGTTTAAGGATTGGTGGTCCAAGGTTCAAAGTGGACGAGACCGGGCAGAGGACAATCAGACCGGGTTCAGAAAACGATTCGTGTGTCTCTGGCACTCCATTTCGGAATGCTACGCTGATATCCCTCTTTCATAGAAGAAGAAATTCAAAGACTTGTATTTACAACAAGACTGGCCTAATTCCCTTGTGGTAAGCAGATGATGATGTGCAGCAGCTTACTCTGGCACCGTTTGATGCTTACAGTATTACCTAGAGGGATGCATACTATCACCCTACGGTCGATTCCTCTGAAGAACCGTTCAAGTGGGGGATACCTGACCTTGACGCCCTGCGACAGTGAGTCAATATGCAGTCGCGTTGGACAAAGCCCACTCACTTAATTATCACAGCTTTATAAAGGAAGAACTTGGCTGGGACCAATCAAAAGTCGATGATTTACTAATGCCAATAATCCAGAGGATGAGTCGGCGTAACCAAGTATGTCTTGGTGCCGTTAGCCCTGTTACGCCCCGATCATTTCCATTCTGCAGGTTACGTCAGTCAACAAACAAGGTGACCTCAATGAATTCTTCAATGTGACATCCGGAGCTGGGACAGTTGCACCGCGCAAACGGCAAGCATACAGCAGCAAACGGCTCCAACAAGTTGTGACCAAGTTCCGCAAAGAGCAGGCAAAAAATCGAGATCGAAGTACGACGCCTGAACGTGATGATCGAGATTGCGATGCAGGGCCCGCAACCGAGGACATACGATTGAAAAAAAAGCGAAAGAGTGCGGTGTCCCGCAAAGGAAAGCACCCGGAAGCCGTACAAACCGAGAATGTGACAAGAAAGGCCACCATCAAGGGTAAGAAAAACGCCGGGGCCCGTACTGCCGATGCTGCGAAATCAAGGAAACGCCGACATTCAAATCGTGACGAGAACTCAGATGACATACCTGATGGTGGGGAGATGCCTGCAGGGGTACAGGAGGTACACATTGACTCGGCCCCATCCGCACCTCTGGCGGTGCAGCTCCGTCCGCGAGTGAAACCAAGAGTTCGGAAGGCTCCAGAACAGCTCCCTTAGCATTATTAATGCGGGCGGTCTAACGTTATCCGTTTACATAGTCGCCAGTCATTGCAACCCAAGTCTTCTTACTTGGTAGACTAACAATTCTATACTCAAATTGAGCATAATACTGGATAACGTCTGGTCTTTATTTTGATAAGAATTGTATCCTCCTGAAGGGTGGTCCGTGCCGCTCCACCTGTAGGAACTCAAATGGGCCACTCCCAGAGGAGATACGAGTTGCATTGACTACAAACGGCATGCAGGGGAGAACACAATTTATTCGTCGCCGTTCTCCGTATATTCCCTTGCCTTATCATAATCAATGGCCAAGTAGGGTCGCGTATATGGTTTGAACACACCTTATTCTCTTCCAGGCCCCCGAGTTCACGAATAAGACCGGAATACGGGTATTCCCGAGGTACCGTAGGTCTCTCCGGTACAAGTGCATACTTGCACAGGAGTCCAAAAGCCACGAATCCTGAAGCTGCCAAAGAGAATTGGAACAAAGCTTTCCGGGGAGGCACATGCGGAATATCGGGTCCCCACATTGAAAGGACCTCATCGTATTCGTGAATCTGGATAAACCGCGTGGTCAGACCATACGATATGAACGAGTAAGAACCGATATGTAATTCACCGGATCGCCAAAGTTCCGCCTCTCTTGTTGGTCCCACCATCCTCGTGCTGGGAGACTTTGGTTGGATACCCAAGGGAGCTCGGGGTAGCCAGCAAGCTGAGGGTCAGCCTCGTGGGGTTTTGAAGCGATGGTGGAGGCGGTCCTCGAGCATCGCAGAGACGCTGTCGCTCTGAGCACGCCCTTGGACAGACGCAGCGTTGCCACGGAGGTCATCGTCGTGTGTGTTTCTGGTGTTGGGAAAGTGAGACCCCGGAGACAGGGTTGTAGTGAATTTGTGAGGACCCCGAAGGAGGGCCAATGAGAGTGACGTGCGACGCGGACCCATTTTCCTCTAAAATTTTGATCTTTTGGCGGCCCTGAGTTGACCCAAGCCCTGACACGAGAGCCATGCGGGCTTCTGGGTCGAAGGCGGCAAATGTAATTTTTGCTACATATAAAATTTTGACGTTAGTCAGTTCATCGCCGTCCGCCTATTAGCCCAACCCTTCATGACCAGCTCCTCTGGCACCGATATCTCTGTGAACAGTCTCTACAAACGTTCACCCGGTCGAGCTACCGCACCACTTAAGTACACCAATGATCTCGTCGACTTGTACGTCCTCGATGCTCCGTCTCCGTCAACTTATCATCCCATTCGTCATAGCGACCATTGGGACCACATGTTCATGACGAACTGTTGCAAGAGTTTGACTCTGCACGACTTCGACGAGCCTCCGTCGGCCATCCTTGACCTTGGTTGTGGTCGCGGCCTCTGGGCCATTGAGGCTGCCCGGAAGTGGCATGTATGGCTTACTCTCGGACCCGCGACCATTTAATTCACTCTTATTACTGCCATGTCCATACAGGGAAGTACCGTGGTGGGCTTCGACATCGCTAGCGTGCAACCTCCGCTGAACGTACTGGAAGAGAGCACGTCGAGGAGACTCAAATGGGTTCATGGTAATATGTAGCTCTTCCCAGGCACCCTTCGCGCACATCGATATTGCTGACACATATGGGTGCAGTCTCGACGACTTGCCTTTCGACGACTGTCAATTCGACTTTGTAAGAATGGTTCGCATGGGTCTCCACATTCCCGTGTATCAGGTAAGTTTTCAATCTCGCCCGACACACGTAGTCGCTAAGAAGCAAACGTTCGATCGATAGTGGGGGCGTGTCTTTCAAGTAAGTGGTTGCCAACACTTGATGATTTCATAATCGATTTTTCTTCATGGTTGTCAGGAAATATCACGGGTTCTCAAGCTCCACGGCGTCTTCGAGGTTTGGGACACGTCCCCGTCCATTATTGATTTTATCTAATTCCGGGTGCTTCCAGATCATTGAAGAGGACCTTATCTTCCCATGTCAGACATTTCAATCATTCATCGGCTCCCCCGACAACGTCCGATCATCCGGTAATAGCTCTCCGCGAAGCTCGGATACTGCAGCCACCACGGCGTCCAGCTCGTATCTGAAACTGGACCCATCACCGGGGGCAATCGGCCCGAGAAGCAGTAGCGCGGACGCATTCTCAGCGATAGGGCCGCCGCCGCTCTCGGCATTTGAGACGGAAATGACACTACCCAAGCCTAATCCGCGCAATCATCCGAGACTGAAGCGAGCTTGGGAGGAACTGTTGGATGATCGCCATCTTGCGCCAAATCTGACCTCCATACTGCCATCTAAACTCAAAGTGTGGTTCGGAGATATAAGATCACATCCTCCTCTTCAGATAGCCCTCCCCCCTGGTTCTACCCGGAGACGAGGATCGACCCCAACGACCTGCGGGTTACCATCCCTCATCGATCCTGATGCTGTTTTTGAGCTCAGTCCCATCTCGTGCAAGCCCAGCTCGACAGAGTTGGATAATGACAGCAATTCCATAGTCACCAAGAAATCTTCTCAGCGGGGAGTCTCATCATGGGCGTCTATGCACTTGGCCCGCACTGTACGAACGATTGCTGGCTGTAAAGAATCTGTTTGGGAGGCGTACGAAAAGGTGTATGGACACGATCCCTCGCTACCCTACACGGTAAGGTCAGCGCAAGAGAAGTATCTCAGAAGGCACTTCAACAAAGCACAATCGCCGGCAAGCCCTCTCCGCGATTACTTTGAGAGGGACTGGATCAATTGGCAAAAGTGAGCAGTTTCTTGTTGCACTGGCTATCAGCTGTTACTGACAGGTCCGCATAAAGTGACATGACCGATCGCGCTTGCCTACGAGATAGCATACGAGCTGAATTGTCTTGGGGTGAACCCCATGGAGGGTTACCGGAGTGGCGCATCTGGCGCAACTCTTTATCTTCGCAAGAGGTGGAGACTAGACCAGAAGAAAAACCCGAGCTATGCAGGAACCTGCGTGGTTTTGTCTGTTTCAATATACCCGAGATCGCCAACGCAAAATGACTGGAAACTTGATACCTTGCACCGAAGCAGGTGGCCTTGCTGTATGGATTTGTGTACTCTGCTACGGGACATTTAGACGTGGCATTTGAATCTTGGACATGATACGACTGGCATACTCAAGTTACAATTTGTACAGTAGTCTTGCAACCACACTACATATTTACGATCGTGTGATGAGCACCCTCGAGACGCACAGATTTGCCAAATACGGCGCACTGAACAACCGACAACCGGTGGCATTTAAGTCTTCGAAGCACAGCTGCCCCTTCCGCCTGTTCACTTTTCACTGACACTCTCTTACTACTCAAGCCATGGCAGAAGCTCAAAAACCAGTAGAAAAGCCACGGCTGATCACAGAGGCCGATATGACGAAATACAAAGTAGGATCTCTCTCCTAGGTATCGCTCATCAAATCAAACTCGAGGGCTGATATCGCATCTCATATTGTCAGACGGCTGGGGACATCGTCAACGATGTCATGAGAAAACTTGTCTCTCTCTCCGTTGAGGGTGCCAGGATCATCGATCTTTGTATTGAGGGAGACAGGCTCATCGAAGAAGGCACTGGTGCCGTGTACAATAAAATTGTCAAGGGCGTCAAAGTCAACAAAGGTAACTCCTCTTTAGTCCATCGTCGACCGTCCACTCACAGCGGAAATGACCAAAGGAATCGCATTTCCGACGAGCGTTTCCGTCAATAACACTGTTGCCCACTTTTCTCCTCTCGTGTAGGTCTGCGAGTCTCGATTTAGTTCCCTGGGCTTCTTTTAGTCCTTCTCACCTGTTCGTGCTACAGTTCGGATCCTCTCGCTTCCCAAGCCTTGGTAAAGGGTGACGTTGTAAAACTGCACCTCGGGGCACACATCGATGGCTTTGCAGCAATAAGCGCAGAAACGATCGTCGTAGGCGCTACCGAACAAGATCCTGTTACTGGGAGGCGTGCGGATGTACTACAGGCTGCGTGGTATGGCGCGGAATTAGCCATGAGGCTTGTTAAAGCGGGGAATAAGAATTGGGCCGTCACCGATGTGGTCTCCAAAGCAGCCTCCGCCTTTAATTGCAAGCCTGTCGAAGGTGGGTTTTACTCGACCTCGGGAAACCTTGGTTAGCAACTAACACGCGATTCGGACAGGGATGCTGTCGTGTCTGCAGGCTCAGAATGTCATAGACGGGAAAAAGCGCATCATATTGAATCCTTCGGAAGCCCAAAGACGAGACATGGAAACAATAACCTTTGGTGAAGACGAAGTGTATGGAATAGATATCCTTGTATCATCAGGAGAAGATGGAAAGGTCGGTGCAGTCGTGGAACGAGACTTCACCTCCTGATGGCATCCACGCTAGGCGCGTGTTGAGGATTCCAAAACCAGCATCTACCAGAAGGAGGGTTCTGTCACATATCAATTGAAGATGAAGAATTCCCGTATGGTATTCTCCGAAATGCAGAAGAAGGCTGGTGCCTTCCCCATCAACATCCGTGTCATGGAAGATGAAAAGCGAGCACGACTCGGTCTTCAAGAAGCCGTTACACATGGATTGGTAAAGCCGTACGAGGTCGTGTAAGTCTTCCTTAATCATGCGGTTAAATACTTGAGCTGATTTCTTTATCCCACAGTTACACCCCTTCTAATACGTTCGTTGCTGCATTCCACTTCACAATTGCCCTACCTCCCGCTGGCCCTCTTTTGATCACACATCCACCAGTGTGGTACAAACCGGAGTTGGTGAAGGCAGACAAAGAATTAGAGGATGAGGAATTGAAAGCCCTCCTCACGAAACCACTGCGGGAGACGAAAAAGAAGAAGAAGACGAAGGAAGCGGAGGGTGCAGATGGGTCTGTGGAAGCCAAATAGGGGGACTGGACTTTCCATTGTTTTACGGGTCAGCAAGCGTAGCACAATCAGCAGTGAATCCTTACCTTGTAGCTTTATTTTACGACGTTTGAAGAGGCTCACTAGCAGCTTCTTCCCCGAACTCGCCGATCGTCCGTGCGATTAGATCAACATTCTCCAGAAAACCGTTCACTACCAGACGTGCCAGCCGTACTGTCAGCGTATCGAACGTACTATTGCAGATCAGACCAGCAACACAGCACCCGGGGGGACAGAACCACATACGCGACCAGTTGATTATCTTCCACTCTCAACGTTCGCTTGACGGCGTTCTTTTGCAATTCAGCATCCACTTCAATAACCCGCTTTGCAATCGTCGCATGTCCGTTGTTTGCAAACGGGATATGGACGGTCCTTGCTCTGGTCTTTCAGAACAGACGCGGGCTACGAAAGCTGTCGCAAGAAACTTACACACTATGCCAGAGGGTCTCGGACATGATAGTCACAAATTAGGCTACAATCACGCACAGAACATGGGATAATGTCGAAACTTATCCTCGTCAACGATTCCGTCTTCATCCATGAGGACCGACGACGATGTTAGTCTGATCTGGTCCCCCTCTGTCGAAGAACGGTCATCCATCTTCAAATCTACCAGCCATCCTTCCTATAGTAGGTCTCTAGTGTGCGAAATTGAAGCACCCCTCTGTATTCTCGTCATCTGCGGCGTTCCGTGTTGTGGTTACCGCACCAGACAGTCTGGACCGATGGCTCTCCACTTAACTCATTCCGTATGACGGGTATGTGTTAGAGGCCACTTTGAATGCTCGCATCACTCAAAACATGACAGAAGCTATCTCCATAGGAACCGCTCTGTGGATATAAGGCTCCTGTTCCCGCGTAGGTGTCCAACTGCTTCTCAGGGCTAAGTTAGTCTTGTTACTATGGAGAAGCCTTCATAGACGAGACGTGACAAGAGATCGAAGGAAAATGAGACGGCCAAGTCAGGGAAAAGGTTTCGTTATCGACGAGACCATGCCCAGGACTTGCGGCTATTTTGCTTTCATTTAGATTCTTCCGGAGAACCTACTGTATGTATCTTCCCCAACATAAAACCTCGGGACCGATGATAATTACAGCCAAGGAGCCAGTGCTGCTGGCCACACGAACGAAATGGTGCGGGTGAGCTTGTAGGTTTTCTAGTGCGACGCTCACTGTTCCGCCTGCCCTGCAGCCCTCAGCTGTTGCTAGTTGATGGTTGCCGTTGCCGATAATGTCCCAAATCGTCTTGGTCAGCTTCTCACCAACCGTTACAAGTTAGTTCATTCTAGAAGATGCTGAGCGGACCCTAAGCACTCTCGCTTTAATTCAACCGAGTGGGGCCGCGGAACATTTTGAAGAAAGCCGTCGCCCTACAGCAGATCTGGTGGCTGACAGATTTTGACATGATACACAGCAGTTCTACTAGTAGCCACTGCCCACGACGTCGGTAAGGCCGTCAGCGGGGAATCATGTGGTAAAGATCCCGCAAGTCTTCTCTGTCACGTAAATGCATATGTATGATTGATGAAGGATCATCAAGTAGGAGTCCGGTGCATAGTCGCCGCGTACACGGTACCTCGTTACCAGTGAGCCAAGGTGACACCTTCAACTGCGAGAAGCCAGCTAACCCGGGACTGACCATCGGTCATAGATGGTGCGACCTGTTGTGGAGAGAGAGAGAACTGCTATATTTATGTACCGGCAACAAGTAGCCTACTACTACGACACGGTGCCTCAGGGCACGTGAAGTAAACTGTAGCATATGTACTGGACCTAACGGTAGGATGGCGAGGGGAGCGAATAGTTTACAGTAACCTTGTAGTGTAAGCAGGCACGACGATGACTATGGTGTAGTCTCGTAAGAATCGACTTGTCACCGTGACAATCAGGAGAAAGGTAGGAAACACGGTGGTGGCGCCACCCTGATGAATAGGATGGCTGGGAGTTGGTGCGGTTGAGGTTGGTACTGATCAGCTTCTTCAAGGCCTCGGTTCCGTCCAGAAGTTCGACCAGGGCTTCTGTTCCCTTGTACGTTGCTAGTGGATCTCATATGATAGCCACCCGTCGTGGACTAGCCTTGCAAATTGGTGCTAGTTAGATTCGAGAGTAAATGTTGCATTAAAATATGCTGACAAGTCCCTTCCCTAGGCTGCTTAGAGCTGACGAGGCGAGATATATATCCACAACCAGCATTCTCTCCATGTACAAGGCTGATGTACAAATACTACCAGTGTTACAGCTAGGAGCTATGAGTGGAGGTAAGACGAGGAACTTTTCCCTTGTTAGCGTTCAACGCGCGGAAGAGAGAGGGGGTAGGTGTTGGGATGCGGCGGGGATTGTACAAGAAAGGAAATGGATGAGACAGATGCTGGTATGCAGGAATTGCAAACGAAAAGTGATGGCACAGGTGGTATGAAAGGAGTGAATACAGCCGGTGAGTGCACGGCAGGAAAGTGACGATTTTCGACTGTTGCGAACAGATAAAATGAGCGTGTTGTGAGTTCAGAACTTAGGTATGGAACAATGAGCGAAGCGTTGCATATGATTGAGGTCCGCGCCGAGTCTATGCAAGCGAGCGACGCGTGCCAGGCGAAACAAAAGAGTGTGATGGTTCGAGACAGTGTCAAGGAAATCCGATATCGGGGAATGAGTGTGCGAATGGTGCAGTACGAAGGAGGGACGGGTGCTGTAGTGATGTGGGGTGCCTTCAAATGCCAGACAAGGAGAGTGCGTGTAGGATACGCGTGAACAAGTCAAGCAAAATAGCATGGCAGAAAAGCAGTTCTGCGAAACAAGAGGTCACCGGAGATTGGATTGTCCACAAGGTAAATTACTTACCTGTCATTAGGAGGAAGAGTGGTTCAATGGCGGCTATGGTGGTGACCCGGGGAGGCATGAAACAGTAACGAATCGACAAAAATTGCGAATGAAACGAGTAGAGATTCTCAGTCAAGTGTGAGCAACGCTGCACCGAACGGAAGAAGCAGCCAAGAAGGGGGACCAAAAAAGAAAAGAAGAAAGAAAGAGTAGGGTAGAAACATACTCCCCCAAAAGGTAGATCATGGATGGGAGCATAGAATGAGGAACAAAATTTTTCAAAACGAAAGCAAGAGCGACGGGATAAAAACGTGAAACGAACCATACAATAAGCTCAGAGAAGACAGAGCGTGCAATAAAAATCAAGGAGATCGGGCAACAAGGTTTGAATTTTCGAAACGCCGAAGGTAAATAAGAGCCTGCTCTTCCCGGTGGCTACCCAGACGATGTTCAGCCAAGCTGGAAAGCACTACCGAGCATCATGTTTCCACTGGTCTCATTGGGCCTGTCCCCCTTAGGACTCGGTGGGACGTTGCCAAACTCTATCCTACGTGCAGCACGTCTAAGTGTGCGGGGACGTGAGCACACAGGAGACAATGAGGGTGTAGAGGTTACTGCTGGTGTCACGGGAACAGTAGAGGTAGGAGACGTGGGCGGGGAAATAGCTCTGGGTGAAGATAGAGGGATGCGTGCGGGAGATTCAGGGGTTTTCTGAGGATTGGGAAGTTCCGGACCAAACATCGATGGGTTGCGGATAAGATTTCGGCGGACAGGTTTCTTCTCGTTGGGCGACTGGACGCGAGTGCGCACTTCACTCTTGGGGGTTTTGTATTTCACCTGCGGCGCAGAAGAGACAGATGTTGCTGCCGTATCCGTACTCCCGGTGGACAAATCATTATCCGTGGACATAGGAGAGGAGTCAGAAGTCCAAGCCTCAGATTTGCGGCCGGTGGCACCACTGCGGGTAGACTCAGGACCTGCCATAGTTAGGGCTTTAGGACGGGCCGCTGCATGAGGGGAAACGAAAAGCGGCTGGGCAGGAAGTGGAGAGGCAAGTAAAGCGGTCCATGAAGGCTCACGTGTCCGCAGCTTTTTCGCGGTCTTCGAGCGTTCCTGATATTCTTCATCAGAAGACAGCGAAAGCTGGGGCTTGTGCCCCTTGCGAACCTTCCTTGCATTGGGAGGAGAGGGCGCGCAATTCGGAATCGACTTCTCTTCGGTCACAGCTCGGGCCTCAGGGGGTAGAGTTCGTGGCATCGTAGGGCCATCAACGGCAGGGCAGGTTGGACGCGCTTTTTTGGTAGTGCTACTAACCCTCGGCTTCTTGCTGCTGCCAGTCTTGGTTGGCATCTTGGATTTCGATGGGGTCGCGGGGATGACGGGGGTGGGTGATTGAATCTTACCCTCACCATGCGCCTTAGTGCGTTCGACCTTACGATAGCCTTCAGTACCTGCAGTAGCTTTGCTTTTGATGATGTGAGCTGGGCCCATTACTGCCACTTGCGGAGAGTCTTCATGAGCGTCGCTAGTGCTTGCAAGCGTCGCAGTCGACGCACGTCTGAGCGACGAAGGGCGAAGAGGCGCACAGTGTGACATGGGAGACCCAAACGACGAGGTAGAAGCTGATGTCGCGGAAGCAGTGGACTTGCGAATATGAGATAAATTATTAGAATTGAGCGTCGAAGAGCTAGGCGTGGATGGTGAAAAATTGCGGGCGTGGGCATGCTCGGACCGACGGCGAAGATGGGAGGGTCTGTGGTATGGATGGTGTAATGTCCGATCATGCCGTTGGAAGCGGCTCGAGAGGCTGCATGCGACACTGTTAAGTAGTGCTTTGAAGATCATGGAACAACTACAATACCGTGTAATGCTTTCGTGCTTGTCCAAACCAACTGGACTCAAGAAGTCCATGCTGGACTGTCTGTAAAGTGGCCGACGAACCCCTAAAGGCGTATTTGTGCGCTGTTGAAGAACTTCTGAGGGATCCAGAGTGCGCAAGCGTTTCTCGCTCTTGTTGGCGCCAGAACTACGGGCCGTATTGTCGACTTGTTCATGTATATTGGCATAACGTTCTTCCTGTGCCTTGACGCGCGCCAACTCGAGGAGCTTGATGCGGGTTGCACGGATAGTGTGGGGCCAGTCATTGGGACCTTTGGCCGCCAAGATACCACGTGCAATTTTGTCAAGGAGATTAGAAGGAGGGACTGGACCGTTGAAAGGCGTGATGAGATGTGCAGGAAGTGCATCGAGGGTCTGTATTGACAGTACAGCATACAGGGACATAAAACTGCACAAACACCTACCCTGGAGAGTAAACGGACCTCCTCGTCCTTCCATACGGCAGCAGGATCCTCTAGATCATAGTTAGAGCTGTTCCATGAATCGGTGCTGTTTCTATGCACAGAAGGGGGCGATATGAATATGTGTGAAGCGACGGGGCTGCGCTGAGGGGTGTGCGGCAGAGAAGATAGGCCTGAGACGCGGTGCCCAGCAGGAGTCGAAGGAGAGGCGTGAGTCGACGGAATTTGGGGGCGAGGAGCAAGAAGAGCGAGCGGCGAGATTGACGAAGGCATGATACCGATGCGAGACGAGAGAGCGTGAACGAGCGGACGGCAGAAAAACGAACCAACGCAACTTGACGAAGTGAAAATAAGCGTGCAAATGTCCTGTGTTTATCGAAAAATCAGCGAGCTCAAGACGAAATCAACGCGATGGTCGTCGTCGTCGTCGTCGCAGACGAAGACCTCGTGAAGGCAAGTTACTGTAGCTCGACAGGGAAGAAAGTTTCGTGCAGCTCGCGTTTCGCGCCAGACAGGACAATGGCGCTCCGTGCCGCTTATGTAATGTGACACTTACTTCCATCTCCGACTTACGCCGACGCACTCCATGCCTAAATTTTCAAGCGCCGCGAGCGCAAAGTGCTCACTTCGATAACGTAGCGCCATCAAACACGTTGCCTGCCTCGTGTCAGTCACATCTTCGTTGAAATCACACGTTTCACATAGTCGTGCTCAGAAAAATATTTCTTCCAGTTACTCGGGGCAGAGGGCATGGGCGGGAGGGGAACTCGTTGCTTGCACTCGCGTATTTTGCCTGTAATAGGTATTCACCAGCTGGGAACTGATCCACGTCCATCCCACATCCTGACATGCCGTGGTGATTGAGTGACAGAACACGAGGTTATATTGAGCGCAATGAAGCAGAGCGTAGTAATAAATGCTACAATCGGTACGATAGGGAGCAACGGGGGTAGTGAAAGAACGGGAGGGAGACAAGTCGAATCGGGACGGATAGGCGTCAATCTTAATCATACATGGCTGCATGATCCACCGAGCTGATTAGCACCAGCGATCTAGAAATACAAGCTTTGCGCGACATAACCGCGCAACAAACTATGTGTATAGGGGTCCAGCTACCAAGCTAAGATGAGCAACTCATCTCCAAGGCACCCAGAAGATTAATTTGACGGACCTAGATGGCTATATGTATGTAGTCGGTTCCACCAACTTGGGTCCATGCTACAAAGATGATACATTGATGCATTGATGTTGGTCGTATGAAGATACAATGCTAGGAACGAAGTCCCCTCTAGGTAGGAATGTGTTTTTGTTGTGCACGGGGCAGATATTCTCCCTTTAAATGCAATCCAACGACGATGTGACTATTCATCGCGATGATGAAGAGCGACAGCAACGTACCCCGCAGTCTATGAAAGATGATTTGAGGAGTCATGGAGCATAAGGCATGGAAGGAATGGCATAGGAGAACATTAGTTCGCTGTAGAGTCTATGTTTGGGCCGTCTGAACAACGCCTTGGAAGCCCAGGTTTTATACTCCTGCTGTGTTTCTGTGGCTGTTCCACGTGTCTGACTGCTGGTGCGTATCTCTACCCCAAAACGTGACCATCCTTTGCCGGTTATGACCAGCCAAGAAGGGGCTAGGTGGGGCTGGAATGTTGATTGGCGTAAATGACCTGCACTCGCGGTGAACCTTCTGTGAGAGGATACTTCGGGAGATGGTTCGATCATACGGTCCTTGATGCACACCTTGTGGTCTTTGAGATAGGGTTGAGACATACGGAGCGCCGACGGCGTTTCCAGGGCCGGCATTTCTCGAATCTGCTGATTCTTTGCCCCCCAAGGTGTGCAGTCGAAGAACACACCAGGAACACGAACTTCTTTCCAAAATTCCATCTCATACCCTTCCACTTTGATGCGCGACAACGGAGAACACCTAGCCCACACCTGGTACACAACGCATCTCCCCGCTCATATCACCCAACATTCGATGGCTTCCACTTCCCAAGGGCGTGGAACTGATCGGGTTGGCAAACCACTACCCAAACACAGGGTATATCTATCAACACCCTTTCAGCGTTAGCAGCGTGCAACCAATGCATGCGACAAACCTAACTAATGACGTTTACGACGTCTCGGATCCAGAACGTGCCACCGGTCCTGTTATGCCGGAATAACCCCCACTTTGACTGCCTCCTCCCGTGCCTCGAGCTTGCGTTCCCTCCGTTCTGCAATTTCTGCACGTTTCGTGGTGAGATACTCCCCAGTACGCGTTTCGTACACGTGGGCCCAATAACCTGCATAACCGAACGCGGCCATTGCGACGACATGTCCGCCTAGATCTAGAGAAGTCGACACGGTAACGTTAGGGAATGGTAGTCACCAGACGAAGACGAATGACAAGGGTTGTGGGCATAGGGAGCGTACGGTCGGAAGCAAGTGGAGCAAGCGCGGGTCAGGTGAGATGGGTGAAAGGACGTACTGTCCATGAGGTTGCGTTTCTGTATGGCCAGCTGCCCGAACCGTGATGCAAGCCCAAAGAGAGAGAATCCAGTAATCGTAGTGAGGAGTGCCATCCCGTCTTCCTCGTTTTGAGTCCTTTTCACTTCTGCAATGCGGACGGTATCGGTGGTGGTTTGGGATGACTGGCGACCAAAGAGGAAAGAAAGGTCAACACGTACAAACAAACCCCTTACCTTGATTTCAAGATTTCTATCTAGCGGCCCGTTTCTTGTACTGAACGACTATACCAACCTACTTACCAGCCTGAACCAGAGATGTCAGAGGTCATTTCTTCTGGAACAGATCCATTCGACATGGCATCGCTCACACCTGCCGTGACGCAACCTGGAAATGCATCAACAGATGGAAGGTTAACACCCTCTGCTTCATCGAATACTATCTCGGCTATCGAGTCCAAAGTCAGCACTGGCCGCTCAAAGAAAGACGCAGGTGATGCTGCATTCAAGAGCGGTGATATCAAGAGTGGTGAGAACGCTCTCTTTGTCCAGCGGCATTCTGCATAGTACACTGATCGCTTGTCACGGTGAGCACAGCTCTCCGGTCGTATCACGAGGTGTGTCCTTCGCAATCTCCAGGTCCGTATTGGTTGTATCGTATGCTGACACAAACGGTTAGGCAGTCATGTACCTAGCTGGAATAGACAGGCGAGTGATTGCGTAGAGTTTACCACTCCTATCCAACGTATACAGCATAGAAATGCAAAGAACATTTTTGATATGGGCGCATCCGCCGCATCATCTGACGAATCCCAAGGAGAAGGGAAGACCGAGGTACCCCGTTGTTTACTTTCTGACGTGGCTAGCGTGAAATCTCGCCATAGGTCGACCTCATGCTCGAGAAGGTATATGCCAACATGTCTGCATGTCACATCAAGCAAGAAAACTGGAAGCGCGCAATAGAGACCGCAGACAAGGTATTCCACCTTAACCGTGGTGTTGTCCCTCCAAAGTCACTCGCTCGTGATAGGCGCTCGCCAAGAACCCGAAGAACTCCAAAGCGTTATTCCGCAAAGGCAAAGCTCTGGGCGAAATAGGTTACTTCGAGAAGGCAGAAACTGCTCTCATGGAGGTAAAGAAAATATCACCCACAGGTAAGGACAGTTGCTATCACGAGGCTACTTTCCTCCAACTCATCACACATCGCGATCAGAGGAAGCGATAGTGGATGCTGAACTAGCACGGTTGCGCGCTGTCGATAATGAAAGGCAGAGGGTTGCTGACAAGAAGATGAGAGGTGACTTGCTTGTTGTTCCCGACGCCTTGTGTCCCTCATTGACGGTTCCTTGCAGGTTGGCTATCACGGGACAGTAAGCCTTAGGCTAGCCAAAGTGGTGGCGATCGAGCCAAGCACCCGTACATCATAGTCATAGTAATGCAGGATTCCGTCGAGTCGTAGTGTGGGTACATGTATAGAATCCTCAGTGAAGAAATTAACTGTTCGCATCATGATATCACGGCCCCATACATCAGGCCACCGGTTATCTGGCCAAGCGCTACTCCACCGGCCTGGTCTGGATATAAAGGAAAGTGTTTCAGCTATTTGGAGCTCATCACTGTAACCTAGGAAGCCGCCTCTGTGGAGAGGATGGGACACGAAACCCCCACAGAAAAGCAAGCCCGTGACAACTCCTTGGTTGTCATCGATAACAGGACAGGGAAACAGTACAGTGTTCCGTAAGCATCTTAACGGTTCTCCTAGCATTCCCATGCGCTCATTTTGTTGTACAGGATCACTCATAATTCTGTCCCAGCCACGTTCTTCAAATCCATACGTGCCCCTGCGGGATCAGATGACCGTCCCGAGGATGAGACAGAACGTGGGTTGCGCATATCCGATCGTGGATTCCTGAATACCGCAGTTATCGAGGGTTCCATAACCTACATCGATGGCGAGAGAGGAATTTTGCGATACAGGTACGCCTGCTACGTGTTGGGTCAAGTTCCCGTGCTCACCGGTCACCCTTTGCCTTGGTTTCGCACACACAGAGGCTACCCAATTGAGCAACTGGTTGAAAAGTCGACTTTCTTAGAGTGCGCCTACTTGCTCATCTACGGCGCTCTCCCTTATCGGAGTCAACTTTCTCATTTTGAACGCGAGGTGCTCCTACACGGAATCATGCATGCTGACGCAACCAAGTTCTTCGGATCCCTCAGGTACGACGCGCATCCAATGGCCATGTTGACGAGTGCATTCGCATACTTGGGAAGCTACTATGGGGAAGCGAACCCGTCCCTGCAAGGTATGTCCCCACGTCTATAGTTAACTTGGGACGGACTGTCGGGGAGAGCGATGATCCCGAAGGATTCTAAAGAACGTTTCATTTATAGGGCAGACTCTTTACACGAAGTGCGCCAAAGGTGACCCGGAGGCACTCCGGAACATGGACAAGCAGATATTCCGCCTTATTGGCAAAGCGCCCACCATAGCCGCGTCAGTTACTTGCTAATTCTCTTCCCTCAGATGCGCGATTTAACCTGGGAATTTCAGAATGGCATACCGTGTCAGACAAGGCAGGCAGTTTATCGTTCCCCCGACCGGAATGAGCTATACGGAATCGTGCGTTGGTGTACTTGTATTACCCTCACACGACAAGCTCACCAAATCATAGCTTCCTCTACCAACTGGATCACTTGTCTCCCACTGATTCATTCTCTACTTCATTTTCTGCATCGCCCTCTCCATCACCGTATAAGCCACATCCAGTCCTGGCACGTGCACTAGACGTACTCTTCATCCTTCACGCCGACCACGAGATGAATGCATCGAACACGACGGTGCTGCAGACGGGTTCGTCCCTCCCGGATCCATATAGCGCAGTTGCGGCCGGATGCGCTTCTTTGTAGTATGTGTGATCCTTTTCATTATCAGCGCTGCTGAGAGCTAACCACGCACGCCTGGATAGCGGACCTCTGCATGGGGGTGCCACTGAGGCTGTCATTCGAATGCTGGTTGCCATCAGAAGGTAAAATTCTGTCCATTCCGTGAGATGGATGGCTTTAACGCCAACTTGCGAAACGGATAGCCCAGATAATATCCCCGCATTTCTGGCCGCTGTGAAACGCCGTGAGAAGGTCTTGAGCGGGTTCGGACACCGGGTATACAAGACGGTGAGATGAGTCCTTAGACCCGGTGTACAACTGACCGATGCTGACGTTTGTAACCAGTCGGACCCAAGATCATTTATTATTCGCAAAATTGCTGATGAAGTGTTCGCCATGTGAGTGATATCTTTATGCACAATCACCTTTATGCATGGCGCTGACCAACCTCGAAGTACCGGGCGCGATCCCCTCTTCGGCACAGCAATGGCTCTTCACGATGCAGCTCTGAAGGATGACTACTTTGTCTCACGGAAGTTGGCGCCTAACCCGGACTTCTGGAGGTATGTGCTCATGCAATTCTTCCGAGTCTACTGATCCGACGGTCCGACTTTAGTGGACTCATTTATCGTGCGATGGGTAACATTCGGACTCGTTTGGTCGTGCAGCACTGCTTTCTGAGCACGATACCTTTCATAGGATTGCCCATCGATTTCTTCCCAGTTCTGATTGCGGTCCCGCGTGTTGTTGGATGGGTTGCACACTGGCGGCAGGTGTGTATCATATTCGTACACCAGAACACACTGCTGAGTATGCTGCATGCGATAGATGATGCAATCCCCCGAGGGTGTTAAGATTTGGCGACCCCGGCAAATCTACGTTGGTCCCTCCGAACGTTCTTACGTAGCTTTCGACGAACGCGAGACTGTCCAAGGTCCGGGTAAGGAGCCTAGCATCGTGATCCACTCTGGGTGAGCATATGTTCAGCTGTTCCCCCCTTTTCCCTGGGTCTATCTAACGTTGCGGTTGTCGTAGGATGGCAAAGAGAAGAGGGTTAGCCGAGACTGGAAGTTTGACCGCAGGAGTGAAGAGTAAGTTGTGAAGTAGTCCTGTCGCAAACGCAGGAGGTGTAAAGAGGCAAACCATATATACCGATACTGATCGATGCCCGCATACACACCTGACCGTGGTCCAAGTCCAACCGCTGGTTCAATATGAATGTCATCGGGGTTTAGCTGTAGGTATATATCCAACGGTTTATGTATGTACAATAAATCCGCTGCAATATATATTTTTGCGTATCCTCAGGCGACCGGTTTTGAACGGAAAGCTAGTCTGCTTCAAGATGCAAGTGCATGTTCAATGCGGTAGACATGGTAATTCCTGGGAATTTTGCAACTGAGTTACTCCCTAGAAAACATTTACCCAAGGACGCCTTCGAAGTTGAGTCCGCCTCGGATATGCGCATTCAAGTGCAAGCTGGGCGAAACAGCAGGTTATTGCCAATCTTGATAACAGATGGTTCAGACATGAGCGAGAAACCCATATATCATAGAAATGCACAGAATATTATTTGATATGGACGCACCAGCCACATCAGTTGAAGAATCCAAAGAAGGGGAGACCGAGGTACTTCATGGTTCACTTTCTGACGTAGCTAGTGTCATAGGTAGACCTCATGGTCGAGAAAGTACATGCCAGCATGTCTGCATGTCACATCAAGCGAGAAAACTGGAAGCGCGCAATAGAGACCACAAATAAGGTACTCCACGTAACCGGGGTGTTATCCCTACAAAGTCGTTCTCTCGTGACAAGCACTCGCCAAGAACCCGAAGAACTCCAAGGCGTTATTCCACAAAGGCAAAGCTCCTGGAATAAGGTTATCCCGAGAAGGCAGAAATGCTCTCATGGAGATGAAGAAAATGTCACCCACGGGTAAGGACAATTGTCATTACGAGGCTACTTTCCTTCAACTCATCACACGTCACGATCATAGGAAGCAATAGTTGATGCTGAGCGCTGAGCTAGCACGATTGCGAGCTGTTGATCATGAGAGGCAGAGAGTCGCTGATGAGAACTAGTGCGAGGCAACCTACTTGTTATTTGTCGCGCTGGGTCCCTCATTGAGCATTCCTTGGAGGTTGGCTCTCACGAGACAGTAAGCCTTAGACTGGTCAAAGCGGTGTCGGTCGAACCAAGCACCCATACATCCCTGTCGAAAGCGTATTATGGACGTGTACGGGATCCTCAACGAAGATGGTCGCGTTGCATAATTGTTCGCACGTGATATCACGGACCCATACGTCAGGCCACCGGCTATCTGAACAAACGCCACTGCACCGGGCCTCGTCTTGATATAAAGGGGGGCGTTTCAATCGTTCGGAGCTCTCCGCTATACCCTAGCAACCCGCCTCTGTGAAGAAGATGGGACAGGAAACCCCCAAGGCAAAGCAAGCCCGCAACAACTCCTTGGTTGTCATCGACAACAGGACAGGAAAACAGTACAGTGTTCCGTAAGCATCCTAACGGTTTTCCTGGCCTTCCCGTGCACTCACTTTGTTGTGCAGGGTCACTCATAATTCTGTCCCAGCCACTTTCTTCAAATCCATACGTGCCCCCGCGGGACCAGATGACCGTCCCGAGGATGAGACAGAACGTGGATTGCGCATATCTGATCGCGGATTCTTGAATACCGCAGTTATCGAGAGTGCCATAACCTACATCGATGGCGAGAGAGGCATATTGCGGTACAGGTACGTCTACTGCACGTTGGGTCATATCCCAGTGCTCAAGTGCTTACCGGTCACCCGTCGCCTTGGGGTCGCACACACAGAGGCTACCCAATTGAGCAGTTGGCTGAAAAGTCGACTTTCCTAGAGTGTGCCTACTTGCTCATCTATGGCTCCCTCCCCTCTAGCAGTCAGCTTTCTCACTTTGAACGCGAGGTGCTCCTCCACGGAATCTTGCACGCTGACGCAACCAGGTTCTTTGGATCCTTCAGGTACGACGCGCATCCGATGGCCATGTTGACGAGCGCGTTCGCGTACTTGGGAAGCTACTATGGGGAAGCGAATCCATCATTGCAAGGTATGCGCCCACATCTGTAGTTAACTTGGGATGGACGGGTGGGGGGAGCAGTCATCCCGGAGGACTCTAAAGGACGTTTCATTTTTAGGGCAGACTCTTTACACGAAGTGCGCCAAAGGCGACCCGGAGGCACTCCAGAACATGGACAAGCAGATATATCGTCTCATTGGAAAAGCGACCACCCTAGCCGCGTTAGTATACTTGTTAATTCTCTCCCTTCAAGTGCGCGATTTAACCTGGGAATTTTCAGAATGGCATACCGTGTGAGACAAGGCAGGGAGTTTGTCGTTCCCCCGACCGGAATGAGCTATACGGAATCGTACGTTGACCTACCTGCATTACCCTCATATAACGAGCTCACCAAAGCATAGCTTCCTCTACCAACTGGACCACTTGTCGCCCACCGATTCATTCTCTGCTTCATTTTCTGCATCGCCCTCCCCATCACCGTATAAGCCACATCCAGTCCTGGCACGCGCACTAGACGTACTCTTCATCCTGCACGCTGACCACGAGATGAATGCATCGAGCACGACAGTGCTACAGACGGGTTCGTCCCTCCCGGATCCATATAGCGCAGTTGCGGCCGGATGCGCTTCTTTGTAGTATGTGTGCCCTTTTTCTGTCTTCGAGCTACCGGGAACTAACCACGCACTCCTGGACAGTGGACCTCTGCATGGGGGTGCCAATGAAGCTGTCATTCGAATGTTGGTTGCCATTGGAAGGTAAAAATTCTGTCCATTTCGTGTGATGGGTGACCGCAATGCCAACTTGTGAAACGGATAGCCCCGATAATGTCCCCGCATTTCTGGCCGCTGTGAAGCGGCGCGAGAAGGTCTTGAGTGGGTTCGGGCACAGGGTATACAAGACGGTGAGCTGAGTTCTTGGGCTCGGTGTACAGACAATTGATGCTGATGTTTGCAACCAGTCGGACCCAAGATCATTTATTATTCGCAAAATTGCTGATGAAGTGTTTGCCGTGTGAGTGATATCTGTATGCACACTTACCTTCCTGCACGACACTGACCAACCGCGAAGTACGGGACGTGACCCTCTTCTCGACACAGCAATGGCCCTTCACGATGCAGCTCTAAAGGATGACTACTTTGTCTCACGGAAGCTGGCGCCTAACGTGGACTTCTGGAGGTACGTACCCATGCAATGTTTCCGCGTTCACTGATCTGACGGTTCTCCAATTCTAGTGGACTCATTTATCGTGCGATGGGTAATATTCGGACATTGCTTGTGTGCACGGCACTATATTCTGAACGCGATACGTTCCACAGGATTCCCTATGGATTTCTTCCCAGTTCTGTTTGTGGTTCCGCGTGTTGTTGGATGGGTTGCACACTGGCGGCAGGTGTGTATCGTATTCGTTCACCAGTACACACTGCTGAGTATGCTGCTTGCGACAGATGATGCTATCCCCTGAGGGCGTTAAGATATGGCGACCTCGGCAAATCTACGTCGGCCCCTCCGAACGTTCTTATGTATCTTTCGACGGACGCGAGACCGTGCAAGGTCCGGGTAAGGAGCCTAGCATCGTGGTCCACTCTGGGTGAGCATGCATCCAGCTCTGCCCCTCTTCTCCCTTGGTCTAGCTAACGTTGCGGCTGTCGTAGGATGGCAATGAGAAGGAGGTTGGCCGAGACTGGAAGTTTGAATGCAGGAGTGAAGAGTAAGTTGTGAAATGGTCGTATTGCCAGCGCAGGAGATGGAAAGAGAGAGCCATATATACCGACGCTGATCGATACACGCATACCTACCTGACCACAGTCCAAGTCCGACCCACCGTAGGGCCCGGTGGTGGATATGAATGTCATGCGTTGTGGGCGTGGATGTGACAAGAGTCGAACTGCAGATATATTTCGTTTGATTTATGTAAAATGAATCCACCGCAATAAATTTTTGGGTATCCTCAGACGACCGATCTTGATGGGAATGCCGTTCTGCTTCAACGCCGCAGACATTGTGGCACCAGGGACTTTTATGATTGAGTTGCTCCCTAGGAAGTGCCCAAGGATGCCTTCGAAGTAGTGTTCGCGGTGGCTATGCGCGTTCAAGTTCGAACTGAACGATGGGTGGTCGCTCACCTCGCTAACGGATGGTTAAGATACGAGTGGCACACACATTCCCTAAGCCAGTATTACAATCATGGCTAGGACACAAGGTGTGCCACAAAACCCAGAGGACAACGTGCTGCTGAAGCCCTTTTCTTAAATCATGGTATTGCTCACCCTCATTGTACTGACACCGAGAACGGCGGTGATTATGACAAGTGAAACTAGGCATGGACACTTGCAGGCATGTCAACACTCTTCCACCGGAAGCGGGGTATAAAGTAACGAATCGTGTTTACCTCGTGTCCTGGTAGATATCAGGTGAGGAAGCCAATAGTCCGGAAAGGATCGTAACAAATGGGTTTGGCACCCAGGGTCACGCCACGCTAGGGGCTCACACTGTCACTTGCTGTTCACCGACTCGGGGTGAGTTCATAATCCACTGTATAATTGTACTCCTACGAGCAGAGATTCATACGTCGGCGTCGTCATAGACAATGACGAAGGATGGTCCGGAGGACAATGTCCGAGTGACAAGCGTGTCAAAAGGCGGGGTTTGAATAAGAGGCCGTATATTTTTTCTCTAAACGGAGTCGTTGTCATAGCCTCCATCAATCTCAATCTCCCCGTCCCCAATCCGTCTCCCTCCTCTCTCTCTCCGTTGTCCTATTGTGTCTATACCCCTCCCCACCGCAGTATATAAACGCTCTTTACCCCTGTACTAAGTCACCGTACAACAACCTAACATGTTCACCGCACTCTTTTCGTTGACGCTCTTTCTCACTCTCTTTCGGAGCGTTTTTGCCGACTTCACGATTGATACTCCACAATTTGTCCAGGTGGGCGCCGTTTTTTCTTCTACTATATCTTGTGTTTTGTCCTCAGTGATGCCTTCCACGTACAGTGCCAAGACGCTCAAATCACGTGGACTCAATCCAACCCTCCATACAATCTCATCATTGTTTCCGCCGATGACGTCTGTGGTAACGCTCTGTAAGTCCGAATCGGTTGCATGGGGCTGCGTGCGTGTTTTGACGCGTTTCTCGTTACAGGGAGAACCTCGGGGACTTCACGTCGCTCGAAACAACCTGGTTGGTGAACCTCGCTTCCGGTACTCAAGTCGTACTTTCGCTCGAGGACGCATCCGGAAATGAGGCTTGGAGTGGAACCGTGAGTTTATTGTCAGCTTTCATTTACTCTTGTTACTTATGAGTATACCTCAGATTACTGTCGGTGCCAGTAACGATACTTCCTGTCTGCAGAGCAGCTCCGCGTCCCCCACTACTACTCCCCCAGCTAATGTAGCTGAAGCTACTGCGACCTCTCACAGCGCTACGTATGTCATCGTTTATTAGTGTCTACCAAAGCTGTTGACGCGCATTCATAGGGCTACCACAACTTATTCTCCAGCAGGTGCTGCAAACGCTGGTATTGGCTCTGCCTCCGGTGCTCTCGCCATTCGGCCATTGAGCCCTCTCACCATCGTCGGCGCTGCAGTCGCTGGCGCTTTCGCCTTTGCTCTTTAAGGCACACGTCTTTTGACCATTACCTACAGTAAATGTTGGGTTATACCCCGCTGGCCGATTTATACTTATCCTTGGCATCCTGGTGATACTGCTGTATTTGCTGTGCATTCTTGTTTTTCACTCAAAGCTGGGCTGCAACTTCTGCTGGAAGAGTTTTTTTGTGTTTTCAGATTGTTTATTTGATCATTATGGAAGGAGTCTCTAGATCAGTCCAATGCAGTTATATCAATACCCTGCTTATTACCACATGAACACACTTGTAAAGGCCTGTTTTTGGTTGTTCTGGTTTTGCTTGGATTATTATCTTGCGTGGATTTTGTCGGGGGATTCTTTTTCATGACTTCTTGCTGTGCAGGTATATTTTGTTTTTGTGATGGTGACTTGCATCTAGGCAAGGACCTGGAATATAAAATGCTTGTACCATGAATGGACTGGAATGCTTGATATGCATGCATGTCCCTCGGAGTCCATTTTTAATCCTTCACGTGCGATTCAAATATACCTCGCTATTTGAAGTATCGTTCGTCAGAATCACTTTTTTCGAGTCCATACTTCACATGCAATCCAAATATACCTCGTGTCTTATTTCTGAACTCTTCCAGAGACTGCCGGTCAAGTTCGAATCGAACATTCCTCCCGGTCAAGGCCGTTCCATTTGCCGTTCTATTTTGGAGTGACTTTGATGACTGCAGGAAGCTATAAACCCTGCAGGTCGTACGTGCTCCTCGGAATCGCCTTGTGGCACTTAACGCGCAATCCAAGTATACCTCGTGTCTTATTTCTGAACTGTTCCGAGGACTGTACATCGAGTTCGAATCGAGGCTTCTCCGGTTGAAATTCCTCTATTTTTGCAGTTTTTTTTCTTTGGTCATCGATGACTACGGATGACAATTAATCCTGCAAATCATACGTCGCGACAGTCAGCCCCAGCTTCCCCACTGACTATCAAGCTAAATTTTGCACGCACGCTGGCACCTCATCGGGATCAGGTGGAGTCCGTCGGGATACACGTCGTTCGTTTTATCCGGTCCTGTTGTCGCGGTAGGAATTTCAATGGAGCTTCCTCTCGGAAGAATTGAGACCAGCTGACTAGTGAATTCAATAGACCAGTCCGCTCTCCGGCTGGATTTTTATTCCTGAAAAAATCGCGCGAGGTCTGGGCCTGCCTCAGCTGGATGAGAACCCGCCGGGTTTTGCATGCTTCGTACCTCATGTCCGTTTCGCATCATATGTCGTTCAGTTAGGCACGCTACCGTCTGCATGCGCAGCCATTGATGTTTGTGGCTCAGGGGCAAACCGCTCAAGAATACGCTGGCCAAGGACAGTGGCGCGTTGGCTGACTACTGGCTGATATCAAACCCCTGAGTCAAACCGCATCGGTATCAACCAAACGCCGAACAAAGAATAAACGAAAAGAGTACTACTCGATATACATCGTTGAGATAAAGAAACCCACTGCGCCAGAACAAAACGAATACATCCATATGGACGCCAGGGGCTCATCCCCTGGTTGACATTTTCCTGGACAGCGTTTTCAGTCGTTCATTATTGAGTTTTCTCCGTACGACATCGTGATCGACAGCTGGATTGTTCTTTATACCAGCTGTGGCTCTGGGCGCGACAGTGTAACTGCCATACTCCCGCTGAGGAATCATGACCGCGTTCTTCCTAATACGGTTTTTCTCCTGTTCTTTGGCACGGGCTAGAATGGCATTCAAACGCTCATTGTTGCGTTCGGCGGACTCGTCCTCTGCAATGGGGATAACTCTGTCACGATAGGACGCGCTGCGTTTTATGATGGGCCGGGACCACGTGGAGACGAGATCGTTGGCGATGCGTTGTATGTCAGGATGGACGCGTTTGCACTTCGTATAGAAGAGAACGATGCGCCCTAGACCTGATTCTCTGAGAACAGGACTGTCGATAAATTCCATTTTCCGTAAGACAGGGAAGAAGTCCCGTTGTATATTTAGTGCGGGCAAAGAGCGGTCTGGTAACGGCTCGAGCCATCTCCGCACCCCTTCCAAAAGGTTATTGTCCATGATGGACTGTGAGAGAGATTGCCTGAAATATATTTTTTTATTGAGTACGGGGATGAAATGAGCGGTATACACGTACTTTCGCAAGACCTCCATGACCTGAGGTAATAGTTTTAATTTGTTGGTAGCCGGTAGCTTGTCGCGGTTAGCCTGTTCGTCGTCCGCAGCCGCATTCAGCATCGCCTCCCGCAGCCGTGAGACTTCTTCGTCGGCGTAGCGGTCCAACACGTCCTCATCATTCTTACGTTTTTTCGGTCTAGATGATTTCTTGGATTTTAGGATGGCATCAAATTGCATGTCAAGGCGCAACTTGTTTGCTAAAAAGTCATATTGAACAAGTGACGTCGCAGGCAGAACCGTAATCCCGCTGACCTTTTTCTGGCGGTAGCTCATTGAGGTCCTCTTCCGTGAGCTGCTTCCGCTTCCGCTTCCTTCGAGCGGGCTGACCATCTTCAACCTCAGCACGCGACTTGACCTTGCGCTTCTGCTTTTTGGGTTTCTCTTGGACATAACCCTCGCTTGACTCGCCCGAGGAGCCAAAGGCATCCTCTTCTACGGGGGGACGCTCCTGGCGTTGACGGTTTTTGTAGTCTAAGGGGAGGAGTTAACAGGATAAGCGAGAGGAGGGTGGGGTGACATGCCATCTTCCTCTGAAGATAACTCAGAGCCATCGCCGAAAATGTCACGTTCGAGGTTGTCGTGAGTCTATGAGAGTACCCTGTGAACGAGAGATCCTTCTGCAGCGGAGGAAGGGATGGGACTTACTGATGCCATAGTGGAGTTGGAGATGGGCGGGTCCGGACATGTGATGGGCGGCATGCACGTGCTTGCTACATGGAGTGTAAACAGACACAAACAAGGGTGCCCGTGGTGTTACCTGATTAGGGAACACAGTGATGATGCATGTATTACTTATTATTAGGCACCGCTTGTCGTCAAGTATGGGTTGTCCGACTTGAGGGTATTACTATTAAACCCAGCCAAGTCCACGTCCATATCCAACTACTGTTCTCCCTCCCCACCTACCCATGCCATGCGTCCTTCCTTCCTCGCGATGGATCCTTATCCAGACAGGACTCCATCCCTCACCAATTCAGATGCGTCCTCTTCCAATTCTGACCCTCTCCCTTCGGATCCCGCCATGACAGCCGATTCCGCGAGGGACGAACGGCCGCTCCCTCCCCTGCCTAAAGGCTTCTCCAGGAACTCAATCCACCATGTTGACATGTCCAATATAGTGAGTGACAGAAGGAGGTTCCCCCCTGACACCAATGAGTCCGGTGCTCCACTACGTCAAAAACAACCACTACCCAAACCTGCGTCATCCCGAACTAAAAGTCGCGCGTGGCAACACATGCAACGCAAGTGCACAACTGCGCTGCGAAACTCACGCATCCTTGCGCGCATACTCTACTTCACCCCCTGGTCCGACTTCAACTCCTTTCTCGCTACTTGTTCCCAGATCAGGCGTGTCTGGGACATCCGTGAACTCAAAGACGTCATCCTATCACATTATGTCGACGGCTACCGGCATGCTCTTCGTCACAGAGACCTCGCACTCTTCCAAGACGTAGACGTCACGATCCAAGACCTCAATCTACTCTGTTCGTCTCGTTTCTCGTTGTTTTCCCAGGCCTTGCTCTGACGGCAGCGTTGCTGCGCACCAACTCACTTCCAGTGCTGTCGCAACGAGTTCCGCTCCACCAATACCCAATGCATGCTCTTGGCGTGCTTTCTTCTCTCGATCCTGAGGAGCAGTTTACCTCATCCGAGTTGACAGAGAGACTAGTCGCCTTTGCCCTTGCTCATTCCCGCTTCGTCCTCTTGCTACAGTCCGTCGTTCATAGCTCGCCGTTACCCCTCCCGATCGATTCGGATCCTCTCAAACATCAGTCTCGATTCCCTTCCTTGTCCACCCCTCCGTCTCATGGCAGCCGCGAACTCGTATTTCCCGCTCCCCTCGCTTTCCCTTCTGAAATTGAAAGCGTACAGTCGTCAGATAGCCTCGGCTCTCCGCTAGCCAATGGCACACCCCGAAAATCCCTGGACTCCTCCCGCCTACGAATGAATAACTCTAGCCCTCTGTCGCGCGAAGCTACCTCCAAGTTCGGGGGGAGCGCACCCTCCTTCTCAAGTTCTACTCTCGTCGATCCTAACAGAATACAAAGATCCAGAAAAATCTCCATTTTCGGGGGAAAGAATCCCCCTCTTCCCCCTCCCACTGAACCTCGGTCTTTGAAGTATTACGAAGCAGGATGGAGAAGGGCGTCCAAATCAGCTAAAACGGCACCGTCATCGCCACTGTCCAGGGGTGTCGTTTCAGAAGAGGATGTTTCCCGACGGTTCACGGCTTCACATCGTCGGAGCGCTTCCATAGATGTGTCTAGTTCTGCATCGTCGATCAGCAGTTCTTCATCTCCGTCTTCTCTACGGCCACCGAACGGCGATACTCGTGCGCCGGACTCTCCGCATGACCTTTATGCCGCCACATCCCGGATAAGGGCGCCCGTGCTGCGCGTGTTTGTGCCCTGTGCCGCACTGTCCGCCCAAGCAATAGCAGCGTGCGAAGAACAGCTTCTCGCAGCCGAACTCTGGCAACATCTGTCTACCGGCGATATCGTATGCAATTTTGGTTATGTGCCGTCTCCATCCGAGCACAGCCCTGACGGAAGCACCGACAGCGACAAAGCGAACCCTCGCAACACATGGCTATTGTATAATGGCAGAGCACTTGTGCCGTTCAGTCCACCAGCCTCACCACCACTTTCGGATCCCCTGAGTTTGCCCACACCATTCTATTACACCCACCTGATGCCTGGTCAGGCGTGTCCACAGTTTGCATTTGCGCCCCCTGGAGGAAAAGGAGTTCCCGAGCTTATGCTAGTACGGACTGCATGTCGTGTTCGGAGTCCCGCATCCCCAGGAGGTTGGGCATCGGCGAAGAAATATATGTGGATAGCACGGGCACGGGTAGGTATGGGATTTGTGGACGCGGACGATGGACTTGGAGAGGGTTGGCGAGGAGAATGGATACTAGAGGCAGAAGGGTCGACCGAAGGAAGACAAACCCTGATCGACTGCCTTTCGGGGGTGTCTGGTGACGTCTTCGTGTGGGAGATGATTCGCGAGAAGAGCGGTGGAGGACGGCTATGGCTCCGGTACGTGCTTCTACGTGTCGATTGTGTTGGCGATCGTCGATTGGGGTTCTTCCTAGGTTTATTGCGCCTCTGACGCCCCCGGATCAGTCGAGAGACATTCAAATGATTCGATCGCACTTATCATAACCATGATAGGACACCTTTCTTGTACTTTATCGAGCAAAGTACCTCGAGGTAGCTAGACCTCCCTTCTTTTACTTACTCGCTTTCCTTGTCCCGACATCGCCGCCGTGTGGTGCCGTAGAACGCTTCCTATCGCCGTACGTTCCAAGGCTACATAGACGCACATTTCACGTTAATGTAGGACTTAGTGCTGACATGTTCTCGCTATCAATTCCGTTATTTTCATTTACTGTACATTCTGGCGGAACATTGCATATTGATATTATTTAGCATGTATGTAGCAAGTTGCTTCGTAGGACGTTCCATCTCACGTCATCTAAATTTAAAGAAAATGGCGGGTGTATGAATAAAGGAGGAGATCTTCTAGTTCGCCCGATAGGCTACTCGATGACAATCGTTGAGGTAACGGTAATAAAGTGATGGAGTAGCAAAAGCGGTCAATAGGCATGCGCGCTATCGTGTGACGATGTGTTTCTCCTCTTCAGGGGTAATCAAAGTCGCCACGTTCCTGTTGACGAACTCGGACGAGTCGATTCCCTCACCCTCTTGCAATGTGACCGCCCCTGCCTGCTCGAGGACCCTGGTTGGCATTAGTACGCAAGCTTGAAGGAGTGGTGTGGACAGGGCTCACGATAGGGTCCGGTTTAACACCTCGGAATGGATTTGCGTGCAATCGAGCGTGTACTCGACAGTCTGCAGCCACGCCTGCTCGGATCATATCGGAAAATTGATCGAGCCTCGTTGATTCGGGGTCGGCCAAGAGGAAAAGACCTGTGCGTACCTTTACGTCCTCCTCCGGATATCCGAACGTCTTCTTAATAAACTCGACACTGGGCCCTGCACGAGACTCTGGCTTCTGGAACTCGCGGACGTACGACGTGAGGGTAGACAGGAAGGTTTTGAGTTCTGCCGGCGAGGCTCGTTCGGGGTGAGCTGCGATAAGCCAAGACGGCCACGGTGTAGGAACAGCGCCGATCTGGGTAATATGGCGTTTCGCCAGGTCCAATCAAAATGACGCACAAATTGTACGAAAATGATCAGCCTGGCAGGTACAGTACTCCGTCCTCGACGGAAAGGAGGACTTACAAACCGGCACTCCTTGGCATCCGCGAAGGGTTTTGTAGTGAACCATTCCCACATGAAGGCGCTCGTGGACCCGTCATTTACTGAACCGAGCAGACCACGGATGTCGTTATTCACTGCATAAAGGTTTGGGGGAAGGGACGTCATCCGTCCTAGTCTGTCACAAAAACAGGGGTCAAAGAGCATGCATACCTCCAAATTTGAGTTGGTCGGTCGGCCATCCTTGTTGTAGAGCCATCACGTATGCCATTGTGTGACTTCCACTGCCGTACCTCGATATGCCCAGAGTAGTGCCCTGGAGATCAGAGATCTGCTTGTAAGGTGAATTGTAGCCAGTGATGACTGCCCTGCGGACGTAGACCCTTAGCAATTCCTTCACAACTTATAGGGCGAGATCGAGGACACGCCATTTTAATGGAGAGTTCACGTAGCTCCCGACGAGCTTATAGGCTTGCGAACCCTTGGCTATCCCGGCTATCAAAGGATCGGTGAGGGCACTGGCGCAGGCGTAGATGGCAGAAGCTTCAGTCGATAAGCGCAAATGCTGTACTCGAGCAGCACCTACATCGCAACGTCGATCTCGTCGTTGGTAAGACGGGATATGAGCTGTCCTGTTCCGCCTGAAAAGTGAACAGCCGTGAGCAAACAGCCCAGTCAATCACGGACGCGCGAGACGCACTGGGGCACTCGACAAGAGTGAATGTCTTGCCTTTGTCCTCAGCTTCGTACTGAAGGAGAGGAGAGCAGAAGTGTTCTCGGACTGCGAGTCCAAACTCATCAGTGGAGAGATTTACGACTCTATTCTTCTAAGTTTACCGTATCCAATTCGCAACGGCATCTGAAACTCAACTCAACGTTCGTGGCGGTAGAAGGTCGACAGCTAGTGAAGAACACATTGCACAGACAACGCCTCCCTTACAAAGCAGAATGACCAAGGAAGTGACACGTGTAAGAGTACCAGTCACCTGTGTAACTTAGCATCACGAAGCACTTAAGCAAGGATGACACCATAGTAGTACAGGACCAATCTAAGCAGAGCAGGAAAGATAGGGTGTGTACTCATTGTATCAGGATCATCCACGCCAACACAAAGTAAAAGAGCCTTTAGTAGCACACCGTCACCAAAGCCCACCGAGTCGGCTAGAGGGGACTCACAAGAGTGGATATACAGCCAAAAGGACACGCTGCTGCTCTATTTTTGCGCCATCCAGGAAACTTACCGAGGCTGTATCACCAAGGTCAGATTCTGACGAGTGCGCGTTTGTGGAATACATACCCCAAACACACCACGCCCACGCAGCAATCGCGATCGGGGCACGAATCCATATGGTTCGTACAAAACACGCTATGAGGGCAGCTACATCCAACGGGGCGACACAGTATCCTAAGACGCACAAGCCTTGGAAGAACGAACTGTGTAGTGAAGATCAATCTCGTGCTAAAATCACGAACATGCCAAGACTTACACTCTACCGCCCAGTAGCTAGAGGAAATACAATCAGAACTAGTTACATGTCAGCTGGTGGACGTACCTTGGCCTGCACAGTTACCACCAAAGAGCCCACGGACACGATTGCAACTATGCTGGTGAATACGCCTAGGGACTGGCTTGGTGGTGCCTAGTGGGACAGCAAATGATGGGTAAGCGAGTAAACTGGGTACGGGAGCGCTCACGTTGACACTTAGCATGATACCAAGAGCAAGGCAAAGCAACAGAGGACCCCACAAGTCCCAGTCCCTACGCAACTGTTCAGAGCGCAATGAACACAAATAGAGTCGTCACCAACTTTAGGATCTCCCGACTGTTGGGGCGGCGTGGGTAGAGTACTTGGGCCAGCTTTGTGTACACAGATAAGAGGTCGCGCATCTAAGTGTACGCGTTAGCACAGGGTAACGAATCCGGGGCAACGACGGACTATAGTCGCGGTTATCGGTTCATCGAGGGTATCGACCCCAGTGTATCTATACTCGAACTGTCAGCTAGTAGCCGGAGCCATTACCACGACCATACCGAGTCTCGACGCGAACGCCCCCGACTGTCTGCCGATTGGGTTTGCTGTTACCATTGGAACTTCCGATGTTGCCAGAGACCGGTGGAGCAGGGGGTATTTTTGTAGTAGAAACAGGAGGCTGCTCAGATGCACGACCTTTTCCTTTGTCGACGGGCCCGGGAACAACACCTTCGGGAGCAAAGGAAGGGATGTCTTGTTCGTCCAAATCATCATCCTCATCTGTTTTGACACGTCAGTTTGGAATGCTCGGAAGAATGCAACGACTTTCCAGCTTCGATAAACCTAGACGAGGATGAGAATGTCATCTTAGAAGACGCGTGGCTCATTGCGGTACCACACTCGGTGTTACCTATTAGTATATCGAGAACAGCGTTGCTGCATGGGGGCCAAGGGTCAATGGAAGTCACGTGATCTCCTATCCCGTTTCGGATTAACTGACGCGTCTGCTCTCGTCTCGTCGCTGCCTGTAACGACGACTTGCAACACACAACAGCATGGTACGCAGATTTACAGCAGAGTCGAGTGCTGGCTAACGGGGTGTATAGGGTAACGCACCGTCTGGATTGCCCCCTGGTGGTTTTGGTGACCAGAATAAGGACAAGGACAAGAAAGACCAGCCGCAACACAAGAAATGGGAACCCCCACTGCCGACCCACGTAGGAAAGAAGAAGAAGCGGGGACCGGCAACCGCCTCGAAGCTGCCACCTATTTATCCAAGCACGAGATGTCGCCTTCGTCTGTTGAAGATGGAGCGAATTAAGGATTACCTGCTTCTGGAGGAAGAGTTTATCCAGAACCAAGAGCGACTGAAGCCGGAATCATCGAGAGAGGAGAAGAACCAGGATGAAAGATCCAAGGTGGACGACTTGCGCGGGACACCAATGGCGGTGGGCACTCTAGAAGAGATCATTGACGACGACCATGCAATCATTAGTACTGCGTCCGGGCCAGAATCATATGTCGCGATCATGAGTTTCGTGGACAAGGACCGCATAGAACCTGGTTGCTCGGTGTTACTGCATCACAAGAACCAGGCTGTGGTTGGTGTTTTACAAGACGATGCCGATCCTCTTGTCAGCGTGATGAAGCTGGACAAAGCTCCAACAGAGAGTTATGCAGACATCGGTGGTTTGGAACAACAAATACAAGAAATCAAAGTAAGTCCATCTCCTTCGCGGATTACACACGAGTTGATTGGTTACTGCAGGAATCTGTGGAGCTTCCACTCACGCACCCGGAACTTTATGAAGAAATGGGTATCAAACCACCGAAAGGTGTTATTCTCTACGGCGTTCCAGGAACGGGAAAGACGCTTCTTGCAAAGGCAGTTGCAAACCAGACGTCTGCAACGTTCCTGCGTGTCGTGGGATCGGAGCTTATTCAGAAATATCTTGGAGATGGTCCAAAACTTGTCCGAGAGCTCTTCCGAGTCGCCGAGGAACATGCGCCCAGTATTGTTTTCATTGATGAAATCGATGCCATCGGCACAAAGCGGTAAGCATCCCCTCATGACATTGACGCAGGGGCTGAGCGCCCGATTCAGGTACGACTCCACGTCTGGAGGCGAACGGGAAATCCAACGAACGATGTTGGAGCTCTTGAATCAACTTGACGGCTTTGACACACGAGGTGACGTCAAGGTCATCATGGCTACGAACAAGATTGAGTCATTGGACCCTGCTCTCATCCGGCCCGGCCGTATTGACCGAAAGATCGAATTCCCCCTACCTGATGTGAAGACAAAACGACATATCTTCCGGTACGCGTCAAATACCAGCTAGTGTGATTGCATTTCTCACCCTCGTTAGATTACATACATCACGCATGAGCTTGGCCGAGGACGTCGATCTGGAGGAATTTGTCATGGCCAAGGATGATTTGTCTGGTGCTGACATCAAAGCAG
This sequence comes from Pisolithus thermaeus, assembly GCA_024663475.1. Lineage (NCBI taxonomy): Eukaryota > Fungi > Basidiomycota > Agaricomycetes > Boletales > Pisolithaceae > Pisolithus > Pisolithus thermaeus. The sequence goes on from JANFAF010000004.1 coordinate 946,351, forward strand.
TTTGCACCGAAGCTGGGTTGCTTGCGCTAAGAGAACGACGTATGCGGGTAACGAAGGCGGACTTCACAGCCGCCAGAGAAAAGGTGAGCAACATTCGGGACGTTACTGGATCTCGCTGACTTGTATTTCTCGCAGGTGCTGTACAGAAAGAACGAGGGTACTCCGGAGGGACTGTACCTATAGTATTTACCGTAGCACAACTTCCACCTGCCTATGGTTAATTGTTCGTTGTACCACGTGACCCTTGTCGCGCCTGTGGCAAAAGAAGTCGAGCAGTCAAGTAGTCCGACCAGGTGTAGTACTTGAAGAGTCTTCCTCATGTCTCAACCCGCAAGTTGGTCACTAACCCTTGCGGTTCTCGACGTATACTTCGATGAAGTGCTCGCCCTCAGAGACTATCTTGTTCAGGTTCTGGTCACACAACCTACAGACGCGTCCGCCGGAGAGGGCACAGACAACAGTTTGCTTCGAGACGGAGACTCACAAGAGTACAATGAACTCCTGACAACCTCCTACGTTGGTTTGCGATCCACCGGCGCGGAATCCCGCCCACGTTTTATACAAATGCAACCCCTAATGTACATGAGAGATGTCTGTTTGGATCACATGCATTCTCCTACCTTGCTGAAACCGGTACTCTCCAGGTTATACATAAAGCACACGAGCGGCTCTTCCTTCATTCTAAAGCCAGACCGAATAATATTATTGCTTCCGGTTATCAAAGGGTGTGTGTGTGTCCAACGTGTTCTATGGATGGCGCTAGACTCCTGTCTAGGCAAACGATAACGCAACGACCAATTCATCCGCTTCCGGTATTGCCAACCGTTTTGTTAACACCATCATAACGGCCTTGCAAGCCCCTGAGTGGGAAACATTGCTGCAAAGGTATGTACTTTAGAGACCTGCAGAAGGGATCTTTGACCTAGTGGATCAGAATTGGAGCGGACGCGATGCTTCATTTACTTTTGAAAACCTCAATCTTCGTTTCTTTGCCCAACGAATGTCTTTGCCAATTAACTGGAGAGCCCCTCATCTACGTTCCCTTGGCAAATGGAGCCAGTTTCATGGTATCGCAAACCACTCGGCCCCGTGCAAAACGGAAGTCAGAGTCCAGTTTGACGTTGCCCCGTAAGCGGCAGAAGCTGATTTTGGTATCTTCAAATGGCGCCGCGAAGTCCATGAAAGCTTCAACTCGGCAAAACGCGAATCAATCAATTGAAAGGTAATGCTCTCGTGACACTTGTTACGCCTGGTTCTTCATGAAAAAATAGACGCACTCCGGCTGATATATCGCTCGTTCGTTCTCGTGTGTTTTATGCGAGACCGTCGAGAGATCCGGATGCGTACCGAATAGTCGTCGGGCTACCTTATGATCGTGCGTGCACTTTCTTCGTGCCTGAGATGACAATCCCGTTCACCAGGCCGCAGACATTTTGAACCGAATCAATCCGGCGTATTTTAAAAGGGGCCCTCGCAATCCTGCCACTTACAAAGATCCTGACCCCGAGGAGCAAGCAAGGAATGTGCGCCATCTTAGCAAATATATTTTTCCTTTGCAGTACGGGCTCCCGAACGCTTTTGGACATGTTGCCAACAAGAACGAGACTTATCGTCAGCCTAATTTCTCTGATCGGGAGTACGACATAAAAGTAAATTATGATTGGAGTAAATATCTCTGTTGATCATTGATTGCGCAGCTCCTCGGGAGATGCAAAACTCCTAAGCGTCTCAAAGATACACTTCCGCTGTTAGACAAGTTATTATGGAGACATGGAAAGTGCGGGTACAAACCCCTAAGAGACAAAATTTGCCCTTCGAAGGTGTGGATCATGCCATTGGGACCACTGCTCTGCTAACCGTGAATGTAGATTAAAGGCGCTGACAACAAGGATATGGAAAGCAGTGTGATTTTGGTTAGTGTTATAACAATTTCCCCTGGTTTTCATTGACTGCGTTGGCAGGAAATGGTTTCGGAGAATTCGATTCACATCAAACCGCGCTCGCAACTTTCACAGCATGATATCTCTTTAGACTCCGCAGGAAACTCTTTCTTAGCGCAGGGACTCACCCAAGCCCGGAACTATGCCCAAGGAAAGCCGCGATTTGTTGAGTTTGCCTGTAGTGACATGGAAGTAGGTGTGATCTTGGTTTTGTCCTCGAAAAAGGGATATACGGCACTTGTATAGGTGTTCCGCTATGTGTTGCTGATCACAAAGATTGTTATTCCGAAGCAATTCTGGGGAAGTAAGAGGAACTTCAACCTCGTACAACGCTGTGAGTTTTCCCCGTGCGACTTGATATACTCAACGGGACCATTGGTTTCATCTACACCTCAGACCTCAAGGAATTCATCTCTCTGAGACGTCACGAAACGTTCACGTTACATTATATTCTCCAAGGTTTTAGTACTGCCGACTGTGATTGGGTCATGCCACACGGCACGGGTATGAACAAACAAACGAGGGTGTCTGTCACGGACGCACTAAAGCGCCGCGAGCTGCTGGAGGAATTCATGTTTTGGTACTTTGATTCCTTTGTCATCCCGCTTGTGAAAGTAGGTGTTTCCTCGTTAGCGCATCGAACGAATAACCCGGTTATTCCGTAGACTACGTTCTATGTCACGGATTCGTCAGCATTCCGGAATCGAGTCTTATATTTTCGTCAAGACGATTGGGAGGTACTCTGTGCGCCGCTCATTCACCAGTTGAGTGAGAAGACATTCCGGCAAATCGAACGGGTATGATTCATGGATCTGGGGCTACTGCGTAAACTGATCAAGTACAGCGTGAAGCAGAGGAGATTCTTCGACAACGACGCCTAGGCTTCTCGTTTGTTCGCTTGCTACCGAAGGAGACAGGTGTCCGCCCGATCGTCAATCTCAGACGGAGAAGTAGACCAAAAGTGCGGAATCCAGCTTTTATATGATTTAGCCCTGACAGTTTTCTAGGGTGCTGTCTATTCCGGGGCAGAGCAGTCGATCAACCAAATACTGCAGGCTACATTCCAAATATTATCATATGAAAAAGTGCGTAGCCTGAATTTTCCTTGGGACATGCCTTGGGAGACAGTTTGCAGCGGCGCCAGCCCGACTTACTAGGTGCTTCGGTATTTGGACCGAACGAGATCTACGCTCGTCTCAAGACCTTCAAAACGAGGTTACTGGAGCGCTACCCTTCCGGAAATTTGTGAGTATCGGAACGTACTCCGAGATGCGTCACCAGCCCTTAGCGGAGTAGCCCAAAGCTGTATTTCGTCAAGGTCGACGTCCAGGCCTGCTTCGACACCATAGAGCAATCAACCCTGCTCAATATCCTCAAACAATTGATATCCGAGGTGATCAAGCACCATTCTCCCTGTGGAGATAAGTAATAGACTCGCGCACAGGACAACTACATCATTCAGAAATATGGGCAGATTGCTCCTGTCGCCAGGAAGATCAAGCGGGTATACACTAAAAAAGCTTATCCAGATGGTGAGAAAAACGACGGCGCCGCCCCTGAGCTGTGGACTGACCACAGAGTAGATGAACATCCGGATTTCGTGGCGTATGCCCGTGATCTCGCTAGTACCTTGCGGCAAAGCATATTCGTAGATCAGGTGCAGTTCTTCGGGTTTCTGATACTATGTATATTACTGAACTCCTTGTAGGTCAATTACAGCTTTGAGAGTAGACGCAATGCCATGCAACTACTTGAAGAACACGTTAGTGAAAACATAGTCAAGGCGAGTGCTAGAGAAGGGCATTTGCCTGGTCGCTGATATTTACTAGATTGATCAACGGTACTATCGTCAAGTTGTTGGTATCCCTCAGGGATCTGTACTCTCCGCTATTCTGTGTTCCTTTTTCTACGGGGATCTCGAGAAGCAGAAACTCAGTGATTTCAGCTCGAACGATCCCGAAAGCGTAAGTCTCAGTCCTGCCCTCCTTCATTTGACTCAGTGGAACTTAACGTTAGATCTTGCTGAGGCTCATTGATGACTATTTTTTCGTCACTACTACATTACAGAAAGCCAAGTCCTTCCTGGATGTGATGACAAAAGGTGAGGGACTTCTTTCATTACCCGTGCCCTCGTGACACGCAGCGGCAGGCCACCCAGAATATGGTTGCATGATCTCGAAGGAGAAGACGGTGACCAATTTTGACTATGGCACGGAAATAATGAACATCACATCACCCACTCAGACACGTGCGTAGATGATTGCTTTACTCCTGCGTAAGCGTCAACATGTTCAATGCTGAGTCCTTAGATTTTGCATGGTGTGGGTTGCTGATCAACATGAAGGATCTTTCAGTGATGGCGGATTATGGGAGATATAATAGCACCAGTGAGGTTTCCTTGAGAGTGGGTGATTTATGTGTATTTCCTGACCAGTATGTACAGATCTGAGGGAGTCCTTAACTGTAGAGAAAGGCCGCCGACAAGGCGCTGCCTTCGTTCACAAGATGTTGCAGTGGGTACCCCTCCAATCTGCATTTCTACCTTGGTTTGGGAGGTACTTAAAGAGCTGGCACAGAGCGGCTAAGTCAAGAAGCCACATCATCTTCACTGATACACTTCTCAATGATGCCTACACCGTGTACCGGAACATTTATCAGAGCCTTCTGATCACAGCAGCCAAGATGGACTACTATATCGAGAACTGGGGCATTGACATTGCCAAAAATGAGACTTTTATTAACAGTACGTTTTCAATATCCTGCAGCCGAAAGAACGCTTACGGTGCTCGCATGCACTGAACCCACTCAACAGATGCCATCCGTCAAGTCATCCGATACTCACACGCGAGTATCCTGCGGAAGGCCCGTAACGAGGTTGCAAAAGCCAACGGGGCCAGATGCAACGTGCAGAGGGTGCTCGTCAACTGGTACGTCCGCAGCCTAGAGCCAGCCGTTCGTTCCCGGCTCGGGTACGGGGCATATGTGAATAGTTCATGCTCATTTTATCCGTTTCACTTGAACAGGCTCGGCGCACATGCTTTTTACGCGATATTTTCAAAACGACCGCAAAGATACGGCACTTGTTCGTTGCTCCAGGATCTTGAGTCTGAACTCTCATTGCCGAAGGGTAAGGGAATACAACGGCGCTTCCGGAAGCTCGTCAAGGAGAGTGCCGAAGTTATGGCGGCGTTGGGGCTGTAGTTTTTTTTGAACCTTCCCAATGGACTTCTGGCTTCTTGACCTGTACCCTCATGATTCTTGAGCAAGAACGTGGAACAGCCGACCGGAGGGAACTAGTATTGGATCCTCTGCTACAGGGCACTATTCTGATGGACTGCCACCAACTTGTGATATCCCGTCTTCCGTGTCTAACGTTCGATAAGCCCAACTAGGAGCGTGAATTCGTAGTCTGGTCAGATGGCCAGCTGTAGTGCGCTGCTCAGGAGGCATAGTATGGAAACAGATACTAGTATCTACTGCGAATTCCCGGCCAGTACCAGTACATTCTGCAAACGAGGCTTCCATAGACAACTCATAGAAATATGATCGCCGCCGCGGTAGAGCTGTAAAGCAGAGGTAGTGGATACGGAATCTGCACCGCCTATAGTATCCACTTTTTTGGGTTGCGGTGTTTCATTAACGCTGAAGACTGCCTCGAGGCCCCTGGGTGGTGCTAGCTCAAATAGCCCTCAGACACGTAAGCGAGACACGAGCTTCCTTGCTTTTCAGTACATCTTCCCCGTTCCCTGCGACCGGGAGACCAAGCCAGTAGCTTTCAAGGTTAGCCATCCAGCACCTGCACTGGCCCGTGTTGTCCACTCCGTCGTCAGCGTCATCTGAATCCGCGCCAAGTGCCACTTCCCACCTACTGGGCCGGGGGAGGAAGACATGCCTCGCCTTTCGGCTTGGACTTTGCCAGTCCTACCTCTCCTAGTCCTCTCGCTTGCATATCTCGCGCAGAGCTACATATCTCCACTGGGACCAGCTCCCCATCTAGGATTTGGAGTCAGGTGGTACGGTCTCACATTCTCGACTCTAGTAGGGCATGCCCAGGCATTCATCATGTCCCCGCTTCATGCGTTGTCCAAAGCGCAACCGGGTTCTGAAGTCCAAGTGCCACTGGCTCAATCCCATTCTCAAACAAAAGATTCTGGAGTTCCCGTAGAGGCAGTATCAGAAGCTCCATCCGAGGTTAGGGTGGACACTGCTGCCGACGTGGACCCTCGCCCGAAATTCAAAAGGCGGATTGTCGCTGTAGGAGATATCCATGGCGACCTTTTCAATGCACACAGAGTTCTCCAGATGGCGCATGTGGTTGACGAGGATGGCCTGTGGACGGGGGAGGTGGATGTATTTGTACAGACAGGTGATATTATTGACAGGTATGTAAGCCCGTGCCATACATGCCAGTGGGTGGACTTTGAAATGTCCTCTGGTGGCTAGAGGGGATGATACGATTGCGCTCTATGAGTGGCTAGAAGAGTTGAGAGAGCAAGCGCATGGGGTGGGCGGTGAAATGATATCACTACTTGGAAACCATGAATGGATGAATACGATAGGTAAAAGCCATGAAGCCGCTCTCATTGCATAATCGATAGCGCTGACTGTTTTTACGCAGGTGACTGGAGGTATGTATTGTAATCCGCATTTCGAACCGAGTTTCGAACGCCTTCCTAGATACGTGTTTCCATCCGAGATCGAAACTTTCGACTCTATCAGCGCACGCCAAAAGGCAGTGACGACGGGATGGTTGGCCAATATCTGGGCTTCCAACTATACGACAGCAGCCAGACTGCCCCTACATGCACTGCTAGGTCCGCCCAATACCGATTATCCGCCACCGGAGGATAGCCAGTACGTGCGTGCGAATGCTGGGCCCCTTTCACATGCGGCGTTTTCCTTTGTACATGGAGGATTAGCCCCGTCATACCCTAACTTGCAGCCATTCCCAAGCGCAATCAACAACATATCCGCTTCTCTCTTTCATAAGTTGCGGTCACGAGATCCACAACCACCGCCGCACCCACCACACGCATATCCGGGGCTCCCGGTCGGTACGACACGTGAAGAAGCCCGTCTATATGGGAGTGACGGACCGCTGTGGTACCGTGGATGGGCGGAAGAAAGCGAAGCAAAGGTGTGTGCGCAGGTAAACCAGGTGCTAGAGAAGACTGGTACACGTCGGATGGTAATGGGTCATACTCCCAACTTGCGCAGCATCGTTGCGAGGTGCGGAGGAAAAGTACTGATCATTGACACCGGTAAGTCGTAGTATTTCTTCAAGGTAGGTAGTACTGAAACGGCTGGAGGTATCTCCCATGCGTACGGGGGAGTGTTGTCTGCACTGTCGGTTGAATATTCACTGGAACCTGTAAGCAGTGGTGGATGGAAAGAACAAGAGGTGGTGAAGGCACTTTATGCTGATCAGGACGACGAACTATTAGTCCACACCACTCGAGATCTCGCAGAAAACGAGCTTCTGTAATCTGTCTGTATCAGCCTAGTTCTTTCTGTCGATTGACGTCACCGCCGGAAACTCGATGACGTCTAGTTCTTGTATTTAATGGTGTGGTCCTACGTAGAACCAGCATTCCATACCCCCACATTGGATGTCCAGTGGCAGCGAACGGAGCATCTACTTCGACGCTCCAATGTATCCCTCTCGCTCCAGCAGTGACGATAACAAACACGACACTGACACCAGAAGACGAAGCATGCCCGTCCGCCAACAGGGGCTTCACTCAGCGGAAATTGCTGCTAAGGCACCTGGCTACGAGGTTGAAGGAAAAGCAAACGGGATAAGTGGGCGACGAAAATCTAGGACTCAAAGCCAACAGCTGTCTCGCACATACGGCTCTCCCAAACTGAATAGTCCTCGTAATGCCAAAGCAAGCAACGACCGCGCGGATGAAGCCGCTGCAGACACCAACGATCCAATACGTCCTGAGCAAGCCAGACGTACCTCCTCCTTCCATTCCCTCCCTGAGCTTACAGGGGACAGGAACAGGGACGACGAATCACTAACTAAATTCAAGAGTAGTGGGGATGGTGTCAGGAGAAAGGCCTCCGTCCGCACTACACGTACGACCGCCAGTGCATTCGTGGATGGCTCCGCTCTCACTGGACCGAACGCTGAACCTGACGTCGACGAAAGCATCTACCGGCGGGGAGCAAGTGCTGAAAGAACACTGAGCAAAAAGGAAAAGGAGAAAATATATAAAGAAGAAAGTAGGTCATCTTCACGAGACTTGAACTGCGGCCTAACTGACATTCTTGTGTCCGCATAGTGAAGGAATCCAAACAATTGTCCAAGCTCCTGAAGCTGGAGGCTATGACCGAAAAGACCGCTCTCAACGCAGCTATCTGTAAGCTTGCCTCGCTCCAAGACCTACACAAAGATGCCATCAAACGAGAAGCCAAGGCTGAAACCGCGCACGCCAAGGCTGTCGCTGCAGTTCAAAAAGCAGAAAGCAAATATCACGAGGCTAAGGCACAAGCTGCCGAGGCGCGTGCGAAGGCAGAAGTCCGCGTATTGGAAGAGCGCGCCAAATTGGAGGGCAAAGAAGCGGAGGTAAAGGCTCAGGAAGAGCGCATCGAGGCCGAGAAACAGATTGTTAGGGAACTAGAAGAACGTTTGGCGGAATGTGCTCGGGAGGTGGAGAGGCTACGCATTATCAAGGCAACAGACGAGGTATGGCATTGGAGAGCTTAATGGACGCTCGTCTCTCACATCATGCGTTTTCAGCGTGAAAGGATGGCGAAGATTATGGAGCTGAGTGGAAAGACATTGGAAGGATAGGGCTTAAACACGAACCGTCCTTCTCGCCATTTGCCAGCGGGTTCAGTAATACTGCTTGATCATCCGACGAGTCTCATGTGTATTACAGCAACGACAATGGTTGTACACGTCGTAACAACATCCAATTCTGAGAGCCACGATATCTGGATCGCGGGAAGGTTATTTCTTCAGGAGATCTTTTGCGATCCTATAACCGATAACACCAGACACAAATCTGGGGTGGTCTCCCGGTACCAGAATTGCATGGGAACTGGGATTGCTTCCTTCCCCGACACAATCTCTACCTGTGAATTTTCCGATTCAGCTCGCGCCATAACAAAACAGAAGGTAATGGAAGAGTCAGATGGCTGTTCTTAGTTTTTGGGTGTTAGGTCTCGGCATAGCTCATGGCATCCGCAGAGTGTGAAGTAATCGTCCTTCTGCTGTCGAGGCTAAGGGCACTAAAGGCTCACCTTAGGGCACGAATGTAACGAGTTCCGGAAAAGCGACGCAAGGCATAGTCAAGTCGGAACCAACTTGCGAAAATTTTGATTTTCTCACCGATCACAGGTTGAAGACCAAACACAATACAACAACTCGGGTTCAAGGGCCATTTGCGAAGTTACACAAGTGATATACTTCTACCATGGCCGTATATATTCCAGGATGGATGAAGACATTACCTTGCTATGGGGCCTCTCTTGCGAGATTTCCTTGCTCGAATCAACAAAGGCACTGGAGGAACCCAGAATTGGGTCTTCCTGCGCGCTCTTCATGCCATTTCTTTGCGAGTCATAATTATTTAAAGCATGTTGAGATGGATAATGGTTCACATGCATTCACCGAGCCTGAGTTGATCAAAGCGAAGTGTTTCCAGCAGTCATACGTCACAACGGCAGTCATCCTTCATGTACCCACTCAACAACGATGGCAGCGTCGAACAGGTGAAGTGTAGTTCGTGTAATCTGGACTGCTTTGGCGGAGCAGGATGTTATATGGTTGTCATAAGTTTGAGGAGAGTCACCAACAATCCACCTCGAAATATATACAATGATGCCTGCGCTCACAGCATTCAATATTCAAGCCTGTATGGGGCGGCCCTATCGGTAGATTCGGCGAAGCAATACTCCTCGGTGCCGATACGGGCGCAGGCTAGACGACAACTTCGATACGTTTGTTTATGCACCACCGTCATTCTTGGTGCCGTTCCGGAATGCCCTTTCAGCCAGTGCTCCATCCCAAAGAAAATTTGTATACCTAAAGGCAGCGTGTAAAATGTGATTCCCGTTCATTCAAGAGCACTTTCGCTATCGGGAAGGTTTGTCAGTTGCATCGCGTGAAGCTTACCGGACTCCAGACGCAAGCACACGGATACATATCTTCGAACGGGTAAGATTACCACCTGCGTGGTCGGCTAGGGAAGCACCAGATCTGTTCGTGCAATAACCAGCAAAAGACGTCCTGCCCGGAAAGCTGGGCGGCAGTGTTGGTGACTGCCTACATGTTGTTGGAGTCACCCTAACTTCCTGCCAATCTCGAGACTGTCCTGTAGGCATAGATCTTCGAAGGAAACAGAGACGGAAACCTCCAGATGATCAATTGATGTTCGAACCTATCTGACACGCGCTTCTTGCAGTGGCAGGCCATGTTGCTGTGTTTCGTCGCGACGGTCGCTCATTCACCGTGCCAGTATCAGTCCGACTTGGACTTGCCGACATGGTCCAACTGCATATAAAATACCCATAACTCGCATAAAGTGCAGAGTAGTACCACATTTTGCCGAAGCCCAGCCCGACATGGTCGTCCGCTCCGTGGTCCACCGACCCACCAGCGTCACTGGTCGCATCTGCAGACCTGTTACCTTAACAAAGCTGTCGCGGAATATATATTCGACGTCACAGCGGCGTACACTGCACTCAGTTCCCACCACCACCTTGACAACGAAGGCTCACCAACCCAGCTACCACCTCATCGTAAACCGTACCATGTCCTCCAAATCGACCACACAGACCTTCTATGATCTCAAAGCCGACCTCCCAGGTGGTAATGTGTACGACTTTGAGCAACTGAGGGGGAAAGTCGTGCTCGTTGTAAACGTTGCTTCTCAATGGTGGGCGTCTTCGCGAGTCGCAGTTGTTTAAGTTTCGACTGATATACTGGCTATGCCAGTGGATTCACCCCGCAGTATAAGGGTATGTGCAAGTTACCTACGGTTCACTAGATATCGCTGAGGTTAGGTGCAGGTCTACAAGCTCTGTATGATAAGTACAAGGATCGGGGATTTGTTATCCTCGGGTTCCCCTGCAACCAGGTCAGTCAAGAAATTTTCACGTCTTTTCGTCAGCACGTAGTTCACGTTCACCCTCTAGTTTGGAGGCCAAGAACCTGGAGACGATGCGTCCATTGCATCTTCTTGCGAACTAAATTTCGGCGTCTCTTTCCCTCTTATGAAGAAATCAGACGTCAACGGCGATCAAATCAACGCCGTCTATAAGTGGCTTAAGAATGAGAAGGCTGGTGTTCTTGGACTGACACGTATCAAGGTACCGTCGTACGACCCCTGTTTTTCGAAATGGGCGATAACCGTGCACTCAGTGGAACTTTGAGAAGTTCTTGGTCGACAAGAATGGTAACGTCGTGAACCGATGGGCTTCCACGACCACTCCTGAGGCCATTAGTCCTTACGTGGAGAAACTTCTTTCGGAATGACTCTCAACGGACGCCACAGCATCTGCGGCGGCCAAGTTATGAGTGCTGCGGTGTAGCGCTCAATTTCGAGTATAGCAGAAACACTTGTCGGCAGACCTCTCGTTCGCTGTATTTTTATCCTACTAAACAATTTGACTATGCAAGCCTTTGAGGGCTGAAGCTGAAGACTCACACGCATACTGAGACAGGAATCTACATTTCTTTGTTCGTGCTATACCGGATGAAGGTACGTCCAAACGCACATGCAACTGAACCGTCGCCACTACGAGGTACTGGGCACAGCCGGTCATCCAGCATCGGTTTTGCCTGCGTGGTCAATCGTAACTGCTCCGCACGCTCACCCCCAGTTTATTTCAGGGCCAGCATATGCATAGTGCTCTCAAGCGAGTACTCGAACGCTCGTATTTGTGCATGCGACATATGTTTACGAAGAAGGCTGACAACAGGTCGGCCAGGTGAGGTGGATGACAGGTAAACAAGACATTCAGCTACCCGTTGAGCAGGAATCGTGTTGTCCTCTTCCTCTTGACCAGGTTTCGCGTTATCCTCCACATAGTATCATAAACTCTACTTGCCTTTCATTGACACGACTACTCGACACGTCCAACAATGGCGTTCGCCAAACTCAAGGCGGTGTTTACAAGGAAATCTGCCGCCAATCGCAATCCGGGGGCAGACGCTGCTCCAGCTCCCCCCACGACGGGCCAAAGTGGGATTCAGTCTCCTCAGAATGTCGCGGGAACGGCGAATCCTGCACCCAGTACCAGCGCACCCGAGGTTCAGGGGCGAGTCGGAGTGAGTTACTGGCGTTCGTCATCAGCCTGAGCGAACGGCTGACATATCCCACAGCAAGCGAGGGAGAGAGGAAACGTTGGGCCTGCCCCTGCCAATGGAAGGTTTCCCAGACTGCGAGCGACTATGCAAAGACTGCGGTTGCTCTTGCGTCGGAAGAAGGGAACCAAGGGGAAGCAGACAGGTAAGACCGCAAACTCGCTGCATGCCTACGGGTCTGTATTAACCTATGCACCTCGCTGGTTCGTCTATGACGTTTAGAGACGGAGGCTGGAGACAGACCGGGCGGCGAAGGAAGACACCGCAACTCGCTCTCCATTCGCACCGTTCCACGAGGGGATACACCTCCCTCGACTGAGGGGGAGGAGCGTAGTCTCGAGGGGGAATCGATGCGTGTGTTGGATGGACACTCTGTGTACGAAGAAAGGGTTATTAATCCTGGTTTCTCCGTGATGCGGCGCAAAGACAGACACGGCCGATTCCGCAGAATCAACTAGTTAAGGGTTCTTGACTACCCGCTGTTTCGGGACGTTTAGGAGTAGTTTATGGTGTAATTCGAATCTGAATACGTGGCCTGTTCCATGACTCGAAACGCACTTTAACTCGATGAGGCTACTGGGTACGCTGCGGTGGGCAGTGTGCTCGCCGTACGTGGCTGACTACACAGGGGGACACCCACTCAGATTACGTAACGCGGTTAGTTCCGATAAACGGATGCAAATACGGCCGGGGTCCATAAATTGGGCAGGCCTGCTTCGTGCTCACAGCCAGTTCCACGCCCACAACCCACAGAAACACCAACCTTCGTATTTCTTTCGAGGTTTCGCTGTAGCCCACGATTTCTTCCTCAAACGTCGTTTTTAACATCTTCTGTCCCCGAAGAGGAGAAAACAGAAGACCCAATTTCATGCTTCGACCTCGACTTCACATTCCGTCGTATCTGTCCAAGTCCCGACTAGAGTCCATAACTACTGTACGTCTTCCTCATTTCCCCTTCCTTTTCCTGTTTCTGACAATGTCGGATTTGTCCAGCGTTAAAACGTCATTTCTGCCCAGCATGCCTAATGCAGGAATTGTGAATATTCGTCGCGATGTCGATGACAAGTTCTATCGCTACCGCATGCCCCTTCTTCTTACGAAGATAGAGGGTAAAGGCAACGGTATCAAGACCGTCATCCCAAATATGTCCGACGTTGCCCGTGCTCTTTCTCGCCCTCCGTCTTACATAACCAAGTTCTTCGGGTGTGAGCTGGGCGCACAAACCCCATCCGATGAAAAGAACGATCGTTATATCGTCAACGGCGCTCACGACGCTATTCGCCTCCGTGAACTCCTTGATGTTTTTATCGACAAGTTCGTGCTATGCGCCTCGTGCAAGAATCCAGAGACCGATCTAGTCGTCATCAAAAATGGTCGTCACGAGGATATCTTCCGAGACTGCAAGGCTTGTGGAGAGAGGACTAACATCGACATGAGACACAAACTCGTCACATTCATCCTCAAGAATCCTCCGAAGAACCCCAAGAAGTCAAAGAAGGGTAAGGGCGAGGGAACCAATGGCAACGCTGGTGGCGTTCATGCCTCTGGCCCTACCATCCCCGGCCAGGAGGACGATGGGTCCGGTGGCGACACTGATGACCAGCTGACGAAAAAGATCAAGGCTGAAGCTGCCGACCTTGCGAACGACACTACCCTCGATGACGATTGGGTCGCAGACACCTCCGCCGAGGCTGTGAAAGCTCGCGTCAAAATCTTAGAGGGACACGTGGGGAGCCTTACCCTCGGTGGAGGTGATGACGACGGGAGCGAGGACGACATCGATAGCCCTTACTCGCAGTTTGGGCGTTGGGTCGAGGAACATAGGGGCGAGGGGTCTGTGCAAATCTACAAGAAGGCCGAGGAACTCGGCGTAGAGAAGAAGCACAAGGCCGTCCTCGTCCTCGTCCAAGCATTATTCACCGTTGACATCGTGAAGGAAATTAGCGTATACAACGCTCTGCTCGCCAAGGTACGTGTGAATATTCTAGCTGTTGTTGTATCACTAATTATCCTTGTAGATGATTACTAGCGAGAAGCACCAGAAGGCTCTATTGGGGGGCGTCGAGCGACTTGCTGGGTTGGCCCACCCTGAGCTGATTCCTATGATTCCCAAAATTCTCATGGCACTCTACCAAAGTGATGTGTTGGACGAAGAAGTAGTCACGCAGTGGGGTACTCACGTCAGCAAGAAGTACGTTGATAAGGAGACTAGTAAGAAGGTCAGGAAGGCGAGTGAACCTTTCCTGAAATGGTTGGAGGAAGCCGACGATGAATCGGATGAGTGATGGATATTTTCTTGTCCTTCTGTTTACAGTCTGTCCGAGTTTTTTTTTTCTCTAATATGCCTCTGGTCCCCTGTTCTGATTGCTTGCTTCATGTGTCCTACGTGTCGTTCCGTACAATTCTACGTGGTTATGTTTGCTTTATTATAGGGGCTGCTCGGGTGTGATGAGGCAAAAGCCTTGATTAATAAGTCAAACTGACGTCCATTTGATGTCGACCATGACGATGCCCTTCACCAAGCCGCACATCGAAGACCGAGGGAGAAGAGTCAGGGTTCTCTTCAATGGCAGGTTTATCGTCGACACTAATAAGGCGAAGCTCGTGTAAGTTACCGTTGGTCGGAAATCCGATACACTGGCCTCACCCCCAGATAGATGGGAGAGTCCCTACTATCCTACGTATTACTTCGTGAAGTCGGACTTGGACCCATCGTTGCTACGGGAGTTTGAAAAGCTCCAGGATGCCCAGGTTTACGACCTAGTATCCGGGGACAGGGTAGCCAAGGGGGCAGTAACAGAATTCACAGGCAACAAGGAACTTGCGGGATTGTTCAAGGTCGCATTTCCAGCTGCGGATGCATGGTTTGAAGAAGACGAGAAGATCTTTGTGCATCCAAAAGATCCTTATAAGGTGGACCCCGTCCACAGCTCGAATGGAACTTACCACCTACTTACACGGCTTTTCTCTCTGAAGCGCGTCGACGTGCTTCAGTCTTCCAGGAATGTTCGCGTGGAAATAGACGGAGTAGAAATTGCAAAAACGAACAAGCCACGGTTTCTTTTCGAAACTAGCCTGCGCAGGAGGACCTATATGCCCCTGACGGATGTTCGTCTCGACTTTCTGAGGCCTTCCGAGACAACCACCGCTTGTCCCTACAAGGTACGTACCAGCTCTGATCTCACATTCCAGAAGAATCAGTCACGCGCACGTTCTCTGCTAGGGGGTGGCCAATTACTACAACGTGGTTCTCCCCAACGGGAAGATTCACAAAGACGTGGTATGGTACTACCGCGCACCTCTTGCAGAATGTATCCAAATTACTGGTATGGCCGCGTTCTACGACGAAAAAGTCGATGTCTGGGTCGATGGTGAGAAACAAACTTAAGCCCTTGTCTTCTAATTTTCGGGTTGGGACGTACTACACTCGCTGCGTATTTGTATCGTTAGCCCCTGTTTTGTATTGTAGTTGTATTATGTCATCCTAGGCACGTGAATTCCAGTTGCGGGGTTTTGTTTACGGGTATACGCCTGGGGGGGACGAGTAAGACGCTGAGTACCTGCCATGCCGCATGCTCACGCTATTGCACGGCTGAATGATGCTACGCTTGGTGCCTTTGCGTTTGTACCACCCTCGGCGACGCTGGATCATCTAGTGAGATATCTGAGCACATGGAGTGGCACCGAGTACGTGACCTGCCCTTTTACTAGGGTGCACCTGCTGAACCGTGCTGAACAGCAAGCTGTTCACGGTACTTGTCGTCCAAGTGCTTTCAAGCATTATCAGCACCTAATTAACTCGTTCTTCTAGCTTATGCAGTATACACTAAAGCTGGTAGCTCCAGTCTTGATTGCACGTGCAAGACTGCAGCATCGCTTTGGTCTTCGAAAAGAACCTACCAGAAACGTTTCGTCTTCTTTTGCAAGGTTCGCTGATATTATAGGCGACTTCAGGATGCTGGGTCGCTTCTGCGGTGAGCGAATTAGTCATGTCCGCTTTCGGTGGCTCACGCGGCACTGTAATTATAGGCCTCTTCCCGGTTCTTCAATGGATGATATCCATGGAGCGAAACCCCCCTCCCACACGAGCCCTTCTCAACGTTGAGCGTCTCCAGGGGTGGTCTATGCTCGTTTACTATCCCCTCGAACACCTTTACTATCTCCGCAAGCACGATCTCATCCCCGCTGTTATTCCCTCCATCATCTCGCTTACCGGGCGCTACTCTCGGCGAATTAACTTGAATGCTGGAAAACTTGCAGTGTGGTCGTGTCGTGCATGGGCAGTTTACGTGCTCCTCCAGTTTGCACACCTGTTGGAAGACAGAAAACTGCTATTGATGAAGGAACGACACCTCAAGAAAGGTAAAGACGTTTCCGTAGAAGAAAAGAAGGACCTCCGCCGAAGATGGGGTGTCTTCTGGAATGAGGTGGTCGCCAATTCAGCTAACTTACCACTAGCTATTCATTGGTGAGAAAGCTAATATAAATAGGTGGAAGATCTGTCATCTGATTCGTTTAGGTCGTTGGAAAAGGGATTTTTTTCAAACGAGGTACATTCCACCTAAGCGCAAGAAAGCACGTTCGACTTATCCGTCCTCGGTTGTCAGCTGTGGCCGACGATATTTGCGCTGGTCAATGCTATAGCTTCTTTCAGAAGCGGGTGGAAGGCCACTGCCTTGCTTCCGCGAAAGCCGGTAGCTCAAAATGATGTGGGTGACTTTGACAACCCTTTGGTAACAGTTGAGAAGCAAGAGATGTAGCTATGAGGTGTGCCGTTTTCCGTATAGACCCCGTTTCAGGTACGTGATTCGCCTCGCTCGACTGTATACGCCGTTACGTTTAGACAGGTCTCTACGACTTCTATTCGCCGCGAATAATATTTACCTCGCTCTTCCCACTCAAGTAGTAGCAGCATGAGTAATGGGAGTGTCGAGAATGGGTACCCAGTTTAATTACGCAGTCGGTTCTTCTCCATCCTCGTGGAGACCAGCTTTTTTGCTCGGTTCCTTCGCAATAAACACTCGTGCGTGCAAATATTCTTTTCAGTAACCCCACAGATCTCCGCTTTGCGTGCGGGTACACGTCAGCAGTGCATTCCATTTACTCCCAGTAGAAGACGGTATTCTGAGACAGTAAATATTAACAGTTTTATAATTGCTCGCTCTACAGGTCCGTGGATGATCATACAGGTGGAATCGCCGCCGTCCTGTGAATTAGTGGAACGCGAATGAGGCTGTGTCTGGAAGTTAAAATCAAAGTACGTGTTTATGGTCACCCAGTAAGTACCATCTGAAGACAATGTAATCAACGATGGCGGTCATGTTTACGACGCAGCAATGCGTGATGGTTGCCAGGCCCCGGACGCCCATCAGCTCAACTTCAGGAAGGCGGTCCGAAAGTAGCGCTGGTTCGTTTCTATCTGCAGTTCCATCTCCACGAAAAAGGCTAAGCGTTCCAGATTACGGTAGACGCTGTCTCTGGGATTCGAAGCCCTGGGAGTCTATGCGATTGATTTTCTGTTGCCGTCGAAACTGGAACGGTCAGGGAAAGGTGTGGCAGCGAAGTTGAAGTGTCAAAGCAGTTCTTGGACTCGTGTCTGCGGCGTGATTCGAAGTATACAGCAAGACGGCTATGAGACTAACGTTCGACGGCGGCCATTAGCTTATTGATTCGCCGTTTGCAGCTCCTCTTCTCTCTGCTGCGCAATGATCCTTGCCAAGGGCCGTGGTCGGACTGGATCAAATCACGACGTTAGACTTGAAGGAGTTGAGGAGTGGCAGGGGAAAGCCTCAAGGACACCACTGTTCAGCCTCACTGATCACAGCCAACTCCTTTGCAAAACATATCCATCTCCCACACTTGGGCGATTGGCTGTACATTTAACCCGGCCCCGGTCGCTCGAATAGTTCATATATGTGCTGTCCGGCTCCCCACTGATCTCCATATCTGCGGTGCACGGATGGACGGTTTACCCCCTCAGACAAATCGTCACTTCAGGTTAGCGTATCTTTGCCAAGCTAGTGCGACGTATGCGAGGAGTATTCGGGATCAATCCGCCGAATTCCATGAGGGCATTGTTTTGTTTCACATCGATCCAACGTTAGGTGGCATGCCTCGTGGCTAAGAAGGTTAATAAGGCGATTAGCCGAGGTCATTTCATGAAGCAAATTCACGTCCGATCGATGTACAACTCCATACGTGAGGGAGGGAACTATCAGAAAACGGACTGCGTGACCATCGATATGTCCAAACGGAGTTTCGAGTTGTAAAGGTGTCGACATACACATTAAATATGCAGCCCGGAACGTGCGTAGGGAATGCTTCTGTGAGGTGTTATGCGTTATAAACGGGTTGAACGTTCGTGCAGCTGTATAGCGTGTTGGGCTTGGAATTTCAACTTGGACGTAGATACGGCAGACATCTCCGCACGATTTTTTGTTTTACAACATCGTTGCTGTAACGGGACCCCCCTCCCCCAATAGTCCAAGCTGTATTGAATTTGCTTTGCTTTCGGGGGGAAAGCGTGTGAGTAGATGGGCTCGCGATAGTGGCTACCTTCGAGTAAAATGAGGGTGCTGAGGGCACGTCGGAACACGCCATCGAGAAGCAATCATTTCCCTGATGGGTACTTGCTTATACTTACGCCTTGCCACTTGCATGAGTACGGTAGGTGGGGCTCCCTCAGGAAAGAAAAATCTCCCAGTGTAAAGAAAATAATATACGGAAGTGGTACGAGCGGGTTCAGAACAAACTCGTGGTCGCTGCTGGGTAAGACCGGGGAAGACCGGTGCATGTCTCTCTTGGAGTTGGTAATGCCATGGAGTTGGTCCTTGATCCCGTTCGTAACGAATGGATCTAGTCTCCTTTGGGCTGACCAAAGACCCGGGAAAAGACCATCGTTAGTTGATCCAGCCTTGTCCTGTGGTATGTGTGCTTTTCATGCTGGTTGATCAGCAGATCTGAAGTCGCTACACTGGGTGCCAGATCAAAAGCAGCCGTGAATGGCGCACAGCTGCGTTTTAGCGCAAAATGTCTACTCAAGACACTCGCTTTGCCACCACCTGGAACATTCGCTGACAATCCCAAAGGTTCCGTCTGCGAATCAGCTGAGCACCTCGCCTGCTGGATGCCTTTGAACTTGCAGCTGTGGTGCGTGGTTGATTTTTTCTGGTCCAGTTTTCACACGCACTCGTTCAGTTAGATTTGGGTGCATGTTGAGTGGAAACCGCAAGGCACCGCTGGCGAAGCCCAGGTCTGGAAGTGATTGTGAGCTAATAAATAGACAGAACTAGTAATAGGGCAAGCATTTGAAAATGGGGCCGTCTTTGAGACATGGCTGAGGGAGAAATCAGAGTTGATCAGTAGTGAGTGGCAATAATGCAGAGACAGGGCTTTACTAGTTCCGCTAATGAAATTATGGCAGGGGGGTGACAGTAGCGTGCTCGGCCCGGCGAACGTGCGTCTACCCGTTGGCTCCCGTTTTGTGTAGCATTTTCTGTAAACGACTCATCTGCGTAATTTCAGACACACGACACACATCCACATGAAAACAGAAATAAAAATGCAAAACAAAATCAAAAAGAAAAGGAGGAAAATATATATGTAAATAATACTAAGATCACTGCTCTGCCCCTCCTCGCTCTCCTCCCCCACCCCACTTTGCCCAGAAAGTACGCCGGCCTGCCTCACCGAGCATTCTCATCCACAGCTTGTCCGGTCAAACTCAATCCCAGACACGACCCTGATCTCGGAACTGTTCCTATTACCATCCACTTCCTGTTCATATTACCTCTCTGGACAGCCATTAAACCGCCTGCCGACACCTATTTAATACCAAGTCACTCCCCAAATTTTTCACCAACACCAGCTTAGACACGTCGACACCTCCTCTCCTGCCACCCCATACACTCTTACTCCCCATGGGCACCAAAGGACGTGAAGTGCCGCGGGTCGTTTGTTGTGCCATTCCAATCTCCTTTGCTGCAAGAAAAGTCCTCGTCATCACAAGCCGAAAACGACAAGATTTATGGGTTTGTGCGTCCCTTTCCCCTTTCTAGCCTCCTCGGCCGTTGTGACCCTAGCTGACTATAATCTTGCTTTGTCTTCTACAGTACCGAAAGGTGGTTGGGAGTCGACAGATGGTGTGTTAGAGGCCGCGGCCTCTCGGGAAGCCTTAGAAGAAGGTCTCACCCTTTGTCCCTCTACCCGTCATCTCATCTCCTGATGAATGTCCCATTGCTCTTCCCTGCGTATTTTTCGCCCCGCTTTCAAATATCCAGCGGGTGTCCGCGGTAGAATCACGCGATACGTGACAACGATCAACTCACCTTCGACCATCTATCACTTCTACGAGCTCGAAGTCTCGTCCCTAGATAGAGAATGGCTAGAATGCAAAGAACGAACAAGAGAATGGGTCGACTACGCCGAAGCATACAGAAGAATCGCGTGGAAGCCCGAACTTGCGCAAGGCTTATCGTTGTCGTCGATAGCGCCAAAGCGGTAGTCTTGCCGCCGTACATGACGACGCGGCCCGCAAGTGCGCCCTGGCCGGCGTGTACATCGTCCGTTGCCGCACTCACAACTTATATGATGGCAGCTAGGACTTGTTTTCCCGAGCGCCTCCACCTTCAGCATCAACATCGCCCGCATGTGCACCATGGTTACTAGATGTCCACTTTAAACGCTGCCGCCGTTGGTTCATAACGTTAATTTTGCCCATCTGACGATACCACTTACCCTTGTCACACAATTGCTTCGCATCCCACGCGTTCTCCATTCCGCAATCCTACGTGCATATACATATCTTGCTATACACAATGTACCACATCACTCCCCTCTCACACTGCCGTGTCGTCGTATCCCATTTTGCGTCTGACATAGGTTTGTGGGTATCGCCTGCTGTTTTGGTTACTACATCTAGACGTAGTTTGTGTCGCCCTTGATAAAAGGTATTGAATCTCGTCTGTGTGCAGGTTGAATGACTTCCGCAATATGGTTGGTCTCTGCGTGTCTCTGTCATTTTGATTCGCACTGATTCTTGTGTTTCTTGTATTACAGCATTTTTAACTCGCTATTAATGGCGCATTGCCGGCAGGCATTTCGGCATCGCTTCTAATTAGTTCTCTTGTAGATGCCAGCGGTGATACGTTGGACAGGAACTGTTCTGATCGTGTTCGACACCATGCAAATATTCGACGAACACTTTATCTGATCGGCTTCGCTACTGAGCTACTGACAGCAGCCGGTAATCATCTGCTTACCGTGTATATCCCCACCACTCCGCAATATCGCGACCCTGACCATATTGCCCCTTTCCAGGGCCCATCCGCCACTGACGTAGATCCGCTGGGCCAGGAGCTGCGGGCCGACCGTCGACACAACCAAGATGCGAGGGTATCGGACTACAATCACAACGACGCATGCGGGACGCCCAACACAACTACATACCACGTATACTCTCCATCATCGAATGACCCGATGTCAAAGGACATTTCAGTTCCGTTGTGGATGGCATCTCACGGACCTCCGTCGAGCAAGCCTGACTTCAGGGGTCCGTGTTGTCCAAAAGAGTACCGACAACCGTGCGTTAGCTCTTCATTGATCAAAGGAAGAACGTATTGCATTGAAGGAAGTCGTCGATGGCGGTGCCCGCAGTGATCCGCTGAGCACAGAGTCGAGAGCCCTGGAAATTTTTCTCTTGCACTCCGCGAACGCGACCGCGGTCAGGCGAACGGAAGACATGTGGATGAAGGGGCTAGCCTATCGTAGAGATATAGTCAACATTCCTACGAATACTAATCGATCTATTAGAGTGGTGACGATACAAAGGAGCGCCGTCGGGCGTCTCCAGCATAGTGCAATGACCGCTGAGGATGGGCAAAACAAGGTTCCTACACGCACGGAGAAATGCAGCACTGTCCACGAAAATTGCCCGACGGTCGGAGTTATTGTCTGTCTAGCCCCAGAATGACAGACATTAAAAAATATGACAGCCGACGCCGTTGTACCCCGCACACTTCGCAACGATACGTATAAAAAAAGGATGCATAGTACCTCTCCCAGTTAAAAGTGCTGCCCTCCCGACGAAGTCAGGCATGCAGTGAGCTCGCCACTTGGTCAGCCCAGCAGTTCCGGTTTGGCTCACGCAACCAAAACAGGCAGCCGCGCGTGGAGAAGCACAGCCACAGCATGCCCTCAGCGGTCCTATCGCAGTCGCATCTGGCATGCCCCTTCGTCGACGAGCTGTCCTTTGCCAACATAGTACAACCACAGCAGCAACCGCAACAACAACAACTAGGGGGAAACCTGTCGCCCTCAACGGTGGAAGGCGTCATGTCTCTGCTAACGCCCTCTGAAGCGCATGCCTTCCAATCTTTTCTTACCTCACTCGACGCATCCGAGCTTGCCGCCGACTGGAACATGCAACTTGACTTGCCGCTCGAACACACGCCGCCCGCGCAAGGCAGGGACGCATTGACAAAGGCAACCAGAGATCTCATGTCTTTAGACACGGACAAACTTAGGTATCCGTTGAGGTCATCTCCGGGTGGCAGCTCGGCTACCTCCGTTCACCGGCACCCCCAGCCACAGAATTCTCTCTCGCTCCTGCTGGCTCGTACACCTCGTTCGTCTGACAGCAGGGCTCACTCAGATAGTGAACCCATTCCTTCGTCTTCACGGCCGTACATATCTTCTCAGGGTCCGACCGTGCGGTCATACTCGGGTGATCCTAGATCATCGCCCCCTGATTGCCAGTCACCTAACGGTGCCAACGGATCTGTGAAGAGGTCACCGCCCCTCGGCGCGACCTCTGGCACTAAGCGACAACGCTCGTCCAATGATTCTGCACCACACTCTCCGGGCGAAGAAAAGTTGGTGCAGAACAATAGGACGGCGCTTCTTTCCGCTTCTCAGAAGAAAGCCAACCACATACAATCCGAGCAAAAGCGGAGGGCAAACATACGTAGGGGCTATGATGCCCTCTGTGAAATCGTGCCCACGCTTCGGGAAGCGTGTCAGGCTGAAGAGGAGCGCATCACGGCCAACGGGAAAGGTAGAGGTCGGCGCCGAGGTAAAAGCAAGGAAGATGGAGAGAGGATTGACGGCAGGGCAGGTCCGAGGAGTGAGAACGTTGTCTTGTCAAAGAGTGGGTCGCGCGTCCTTCCGCTCGCTTGTTGTCGGCTCATATATATATATGTGCGTGTCCTTTTAGCCATTGACTACGTCAATGATTTGCTGTCCGAGAGAGAAAGCCTCATGCACCGTCTGCATGTTGCTCGGAGTATCTTGCCTCCTAACCATCCCTTGCTGCAACGTCACCCTGATGCTCCTCCACCTCTGTGGGAGAGAAGGTGGACTGGTGGGCAATCCAATGAGGGAGAAGATGACGATGACGATGACGACGACGACGATTAGGCCCTGTGGAGTCATTCGAGCAAGAATCTACATCCCCGCATAGGTTTCCAAAGGAGACCTTTCCTTAGATACGCTCCTATTCTTACCGCTTGGCGATATCTGCATATCTCGGGGGGCCTTCCATTATATCTCATTTAAAGCTGGCTAAATGTATTGTATGGACACGAGGCGTAGTATAATGTTCCACACTCCTGTTATTTACTCGACTGGATTGCAGCTTCGGCTGGTGAGTGGAGTCGTGTCAGCAGACCTGGGCCGGAAACACGGCGTGCGGCCCGAGACGGGTATCGCGACGGACCTCGTCCCGCCCGTCGACCGTAGCTCCATGTCAGAGTCGAGGCAATCCAAAAGGCGCAAGTACCGCTCAGCGAGTATACTGCTCGACCCATGTAAACCAATCTTGCTGATGCATTGGTGGTCTTGCGATATAGGACGGCGCTGCAGCGACGCGGGCCAAATGCACGATCGAGGGACCAGGTATCTGGGCAAGCTGTGTGAAGGGCAAAGAAAAGCAAACCGTTGGGGAATTATATGATCTCTTCGAATCGGTAAGAGAATGGACTTTCTTACTTTCAAACTCATCCCACAGTCAACTGGATCAGCTGGCCAGCCAATTGTGGCCAATCGATGGAGAGGGTCGCCCAGAGGAACACCGGGATCTGGCTGACGGTGAAGGCGAGGGAGTTAATGTCGAAGATCAGATAGCCAGAGAGCTTGCTGCAATCAAACGCCCTCGGACGGAAAGCAGATTCGGTCAGTGTCTCTGGCTTCTTCACCCTTCCGGATTGTTTTCGACCCCCTTTCGATAGCAAACTGCCAAACGAATACTCCTTGCGGTACGTTCTACGACCAATCCGCCACGCGCGTTCTTTTGAAACATGAACAGTGATTTTCATCTCTTGCAACCCGCCAGTGGATCCAGTGAGACTCGTCACTACACACGTTCGAAATGTCCAGGAGACTGGAGTAACGAAAACGAAGTGAACGAGTCTCCCTCGGCGTCTCTTTTTCAGCTATCTTCTGACCGCACGCCACAAGGTATACACATCGTTTGACGCCTGTTTCGGGAACATGTTTTGCGGGTCTCCGGGAAATCCACTCTCTATGTCATGATGTCTTCCCTCCGTTCTTTGCAGAAAATGGGGGCGACGATCCACCCAAAACTCACAAGGTTGGTGTCGTTGATAATGAAGAACGAGAGAACGCTTATATAGCCAACTTTGCGCGCTGCAGTACAAAGTCGAGTTGCGCATCTGTAATCACAGTACCCTGACTCGCATGGAAGTCATTCAAGAGGTTGCAAAGTGTATTCCCGAGAGTTATACGGTAGACCTTGACGACCCGGAGGTATTCGTTCTTGTGGAACTTTTCAAGGTTCATGCCTTTTCCTCTTTGCTGGTTTTACGTTGGGTGTTGGATCTGATACTATTTTATTTTCGGAACGAAAAGAGCGTGTGTGGTGTAAGCATCCTGAAGGATTTCTATCGATTTCAAAAGTTCAATGTCATGGCCCTCGCTGAAGAGAAGAGTAAGGCGGAGAACTTCAAGCATGGGACGGGCCGGGTAAAAGGAAAGGAAGACTTTGGAGAGGTTGGCAGTGCAGAAGCACATGATAAGGATGGTATTTGAATGATTGTAGTACCGGAGAACAAATGCCGTTAGCTACGGATTGATCTTGCATAGGATTGCCTTGTTTGTCTACTGCAGAGTAAGCTCACCACCACCACCGGTTGTCGAGGACGGGTAGGACCAGTAACAGACGCCATGGCCGATCCAGTGGACTCGATGCTCGACCTTATGCGGCGTCTGCCACCGACTCGAGTGGAGGAGAACGTCAACGCGCTTATCCAGCTCTGTCCAGATTACGCCGACGATCTCCTGGGCAGCGTCGATCAACCACTCAAAGTACAGACAGATCATGCTACTGGTAGAGAATATCTCGCGTGCGATTACAACAGGGATGGGGATAGCTATCGGTGAGTGACCATGCGTCATTGTGGGCCGGAATCGACGTGCTGCGCCGCTGCTCAGTACGCGTTAGGGCGAGTGGGGTTTATGCTATTACGATCCGTAGAAACCTAGCAGTGCTACGTGGCGCGTTTGGAGAAGTTTCATTTGGCTGACGCGCCGAGCAGGTCACCGTGGTCGAACGAGTATGATCCGCCATTGGAAGATGGCACAACACCATCTCCGAAGCTGCGGAAGCTCGAGATCGCAGCCAACGAAGCATTTGATACTTACAGAGAAATGTAAGTCTTCCCGATCTGCATGCATCGACAACCTGGCGAGCACACGGTCGTTTACGCGGGTGATATCGATCGGGATGTGACAGGTACTACGAAGGGGGCGTATCGTCTGTATATCTATGGGAGCTCGACGAAGGTGGATTTGCAGGAGTCGTTCTGTTTAAGAAAGGTAGGTTCCAAAGGTGCTCCCGCCTGACCGAGGGAGGCACGGCGTGTTTACTGACCTCGCGGTCTTTGTGTAGTGATGAATCCGTCGACCCGCGACGACCCTTCTGGTTCATGGGATTCCATACACGTATTTGAAATGGCCGAGCGTGGCAGGCAAGCCCACTACAAGCTCACTTCTACCATAATGCTACAGCTCGTAACGCGGCAAAACGACAAGCCCGAGGATGCTTCGTCGGTCATTGGTTCTGAGAAGAAGAATTCGGAACAACATGGCAAAAAGATGGCTGGAGAGGTGAATCTGAGCGGAAGTATGACTCGGCAGGTGAGGGTTTATCTCAATTTCTGTTTTGCCCTTTCGCACTTACATTCCTGTAGACCGAGCAAGACTGGCCGTTGCATGACGCGTCCTCTCACATCACGAACACCGGGAGGATGATCGAAGAGATGGAGATAAAAATGCGTAATCTCTTGCAAGAAGTATGCTTTGATCTTGCCTGCGCGAAACAGGGCTGAGCCATTGTTGCGTTTCAGGTATACTTTGGGAAGACACGGGATATTGTGTACGATCTACGGAGCATCGACGACTTGGAAAGGGCGCAGAGGCAGAGAGAATTACAGAAGGAACTAGTAGGCTTTATCAAGCGGTAGACTACACAGACACCCACGCATGTCCATCTGTGACGAGTGCTGGGATACCTGCGATCCATTTCTCGTGCAGGAGATAGTTCATGTTCTTGCAAACAGATAGGGACAAGACTCAACGCGAAGCCAACTGAGCATCGGCGATAGGGTTAGCATGAATCGTGACCTGGGCAAGTTGGTCAGCGATGGCGTGAAAAGCACGGCACTTAGAGCGATATACGTGGGTTAGCTTGATCTCTGCCAATGGTCTGTTTTTGTTGTTGACGGGCACCCGTTCCATCAAGTCGAGCGTGGAGTCAGCTCCATCGATGACCTTGCCAAATATGGTGTATTTTCCGTCTAGATGGGACTGCTTTGAGTATATGACAAAGAATTGAGATTTGTTCGTGTCAGGGCCCGAGTTGGCCATAGCAACGACGCCGCGTGCATTGAACTGAAGACGAACAGCCATCATAATTGTAACGTCGCAGTGCGCAGTTGATGTGCGTACCTTGAGGGTAGAACGTATTTCATCGTCGAAAGGTTTCCCCCATATACTTTGACCGCCTTTCCCTGTTCCTGTAGGGTCGCCTGTCTGAACCATGAATCCCTTGATGTTGCGGTGGAAAATGCAATTGTCATAGTAGCCGGAAGCGCACAGTGCCAAAAAATTCTACATGAATCACAGCGGCGGTGTGAGGTCTCCAATCGGATCTGCATGGTGAGGAGGGCAGTATTACCTCAGCGGCCTTGGGTACAGCCTCACAGAAGACTTCGATCTTTGCAGTGGTTCAGGCGAGGACACTACATGATATAGAGTGGTTTTCTCACCTTGAGATCTCCATGAGTCGTGTGCAGTGTGACGGACTGAGCAGACCAGTTGATGTTAGTCTGATCGTGATGGAGGAGAAACGTACCATGAAGTGATGTGACAAAGTGTGACACGTAACGGATGGCTGCCCTCATATGCCGAAGTTTCGATTTCACCTTCAGCCCTCAGATCAAACCAGCCATGGTATTACGCACCTCCTCCATCCGTAGCCAGGACGATCCCCTGTCCTTGGCCATCCGTCCGCCGTCAACAGAGACAGACTCTGACCGTCAAGCTCGTCTCCGGCAAGAGGCAGAGGCCCGTCGCATATCGGAACAAATCGACGAGGAACTCAAAGCGGATCGCAAGAAATGGGAGCGGTCCAAGGGGGACGTCAAGGTGCGTCGTCAACATTTTCGACAGACGTAAGGCCGTCACTCATATGTGCAGTTGCTTCTGCTGGGACAAGCGGAATCCGGAAAGTCGACGCTTCAGAAACAATTCCAGCTCATGTACAGCCCCTCTTCACTAGAGAGCGAGCGCATGTCTTGGCGGACAGTCGTCTACTTCAACGTCGTCCGCTCTATCAAGAAGATCCTTGCGACGCTCGAAGTGTGGGACGATATCGACGATGGCACCGACTCACAGAGCGCCTTGGAACGCCAGGAACTCAGCCACGACGAGTTCTCTGCCTTAGGCCCTTCCAAACTGGGGAGCCAAGACCTCGGTCCTTCTGCATCGCCGTCCCCTCCATCTCCCATTACTACTCAGCCTTTAGAGGTGGCATATACCCCAACAAGAGCGTCATCTATTTCAGAGCTCCGTCTGCGCCTCCATTCCCTCGTACGTATAGAACCCCAGCTTGCTGACCGTCTCAGCGGTGGTGTCTCTGCGGCGGGCTGTGGCAAGGGCGAAGTATTCGTGCGCAGTGGCTGGCAAGCGCGAACTGTTCAGAAAAGACAAGAGTTAATGGGAAAACGACAGAGACGCAGCCTGAATCCGTCTTCGGACCCAGCGAAAGTTGGGATGACAGAACAAGCACCCGAACGTCCACCAACATCGTTGTCCACGCTCGACACGGACCCATTGATCGAAGAAATAGCATCCATGCTGGAACAGTTACACGGAGATATACGAACCCTTTGGGAGCATCCCATAGTACGTGCTTTGATTTCCAAGAGGAAATTGAAACTGGACGAGTGGTCCGAGTTGTAAGCGACCGCATATATGTTACCATCATGATTTCTCAGCCAAGTTTCTGTAGTTTCCTCAACGACATCGCACGTATATCTGCACGAGGATACATACCCTCCACAGGTAATCTTTCATTGGGTATTTGTGACAATTAAGTTCACTGGGTTCGTACCAGATGATATTCTACACGCCCGCATTCAAACTATGGGGGTCTCAGAACATGTTTTTGATGTTGACGTTCACGGAAGGACCGTAACATGGCACTTGTATGATGTCGGCGGCGCTCGGGGTCAACGGCATACATGGGTTCCTTACTTCGACGATGCAAACGCTATCATATTTGTTAGCCCTATAAGCGCCTTCGACCAGGTACGTCCTCATCTTACTCGGATCCGTCTGAGTTGAACTATTTTTCCTGCAGTATTTGGAGGAGGACCCTCGTACGAACCGCATTGACGACTCGCTGCAGTTGTTTACCCAAATATGTTCCAATCAACTGTTGAAGCGCGTGCATCTGGTGTTATTTTTAAGTAAGCCTGATCGCCGCTGTGATGTTACGGCAGTGTTCACTCGGGAATCTTCATTCCAGATAAGACCGACATTCTAAGGAAAAAACTCGAGCTCGGACTGCAAGTCTCTAAATAGTAAGTATTGAATACCCTTCGATGGACCTCGTCTCTTTATTATCGTATCAGTATACTATCATATGGTGAACGTCCGAACGAATTTGAACCGGTGGTCAACTACTTCCGGGCCCACTTCCAACAGGTGCACAGGCGGAACAACGAGAACCGGCGAGTATTATACGTTCACTTGACAAACGTCACCGTATGTGTTTTTTGTTGCTGCAAAGTAATCCGTTGTCCGTTGATGACTTTTGGACCTACTGCAGGACACAACGGCTACCCAAGATATTATAGCGAACGGTAAGAACTGTTCTGTTAATGAACTGCGGGATTCTGACTTGACTGCATGCAGTGCGCGATTCCATTTTCCGAGGGTATTTGAA
This sequence comes from Pisolithus thermaeus, assembly GCA_024663475.1. Lineage (NCBI taxonomy): Eukaryota > Fungi > Basidiomycota > Agaricomycetes > Boletales > Pisolithaceae > Pisolithus > Pisolithus thermaeus. Next base: position 976,073 of record JANFAF010000004.1, read on the forward strand.
ATCGGCTGCGCTCGTTTGATATTTTTTGTACTTTTTGGTGTCTCTCTTTGTCTCATTATTGTTCTCTAATCCACCGGCCGAACTGTGGACCTGTGTTGGCGTAAATAATTGGTTGAGTAGAATCACGACTTGGCACCGTGTAGTATTCGTATCCTAATCCTAGACCCCCCTCCGTGGCCTGTACATACTCAGCTGAACCTGAGTGAGCGGCTAAACTACAACGCTCGTCTATGGACGCCGGCCCCGCAGAGCTCACCATATCATTCTTCCCTCCTTTGCACCAACAGAGGAGGACGTGGGTCCTCGATACTCTCAGGAGAGAAGGTGTATCAGAGGTCAGCGAACCATAATTCCGCGCCCTGGCAATATCGATGCGACATAGATGATCGTTTAGATCGTGGATATCGGGTGCGGCGAGGGTAAACTTCTCGCGACCCTGTGCCAACCCGCCCCATGGTTAGGTCCCCAATCGCAATATCGGAGAAATACTCTATCCAGCACACGGAATGCTGATGACTGTCTCGCGTCCATGCTCGACGATGTACTACTGAACGACTCCGAAACCCGAGATTTACACCCTACCCGCATCGCGGGGCTGGATATTGATACCAAGGCGCTCCAATGTGCAGCTGAGGATACCTCACCTTCTTCTGCCAACCCGCTGTATACCCGTTGGGAACCTTTGGAGGTTAGCTTATGGCATGGCAGTCTCGATTCCATCAACACAACGTTTGTAGACGTGGAGTGTATCGTCGCCACGGAAGTGTACGTTCTTGCCACGCATGTACCTCTTCTCAGACCTGATGGACAAGCCTAATCCAGGATTGAGCACTTGACGGATGATCTCGTGCAATACTTCGCGCCAGTGTTGCTCGGAGTCTATCATCCGCGCATATTTCTAATGACGACCCCTTCTTATACATTTAATGCTAGGTTCTCGCCTCCGGGTACCAGAGACCTGATGGGACACGCCGATCCAACTGGGCGTACGGACCGTGTATTCAGGCATCGTGATCATAAGTTCGAATGGACGATAGAAGAGTTTTCAAGTTGGTGCGTGACTGTGAGTAAGGAGTGGGGATACACCGTAGAGATAGGGAATATTGGATATACATTGGATGAAGATCCATGGGGACGAGATAAAGAGCTCGGTGGCGCAAGCCAAGTTGCAGCGTTTAAACGCATGGACGACTCCAACTCGAAGAGGAAGAGGGAACGACGGACCCGCACGGTGTACGCTGCACTGGAAAAGAAGGACCCTCACCGTCTGGTAGTCACTCACTACTTTGCGGCCCACCCGCAGGCGGGGCGTCCTCATCAGTTGGAGGAAATCGGTGCTGCTTTGCTGCGCACATTTGAGGGGTGGGGAGAAAACGTGTTGAGGGTCGAGGACCTGTGGTTTTCAGATGACACCGCTGTACTGTGCGGAGGGTCAGTTGAACTATTGATGGAGATGGCAGAGAGAGACAGTCGATTACAACTACGGAGAGTTCCAGGCCAAAGAAAAGGGAACTGGACGGTCGAGCTTTTGGGTGGAGTTCAACGACCCAAGAACAACTGGTCCGCCGCACGCACGTCGCAACACGAGGAGACAGTGGAGGAGAGCATGGAAGAAGACCAGGACCAGGAACACTCTCCGCGCTCCGGAATAGGTTTAGACGCTTGGAATAATAGTGGTGTTGATTCGTGGAGGGAAGACAACAACTGGGCTGAGTCTTGCATAGACGAGGGGGGTACTACCTGGGGATGGGCTACTCCGGGACCCGTGCACAACTACTAGTATAAATGAATATCTGGACTTACATAGGTACTCACGGAACGACAGTTCCACGAAGTAAAGATCTCTAACTGCGCGGAACACAAATTGCGAGTTCCTATCCTTATATTTACGAAGTAGCTGTAGAGCCAGAAAGTGAAGGACGGCGGAGTGAGTGCTGGGGTTTGTTGACTCACTGACCGAAGTCGTGAAGAAATTCTTCATGACGTCGATCAGTGATATGAACTGCAGCCCTACAGCGAAGAGCTCACAAGACATCAGTGGGAGTCGATCGACGAGACGAAAGGAGGAATTTTCCCATTCGCAGCTGTTCCCACAGGCACACTACGGACATCACTGATAAAGTGCTGGAAAGCCAGGGAACTTGCTCCGGGAATATGAGAGGTATCTCAAAAGGGAACTAACTATCGCAACCACTCACTGGCCACATACTTGTGAGGTAGGCCTGAGCATGAGTCCTATCTTGACCTTGATGCAAAAGTGTGGGACGCACCTGGAGCAGGTATCTGGACCAGCCCGACTCTAATAGATGGGGTACGACTAGGTTGATGAATAGTCTCACATAAATTCAACTTCGGCCTCCTCGAGGCCCTGAGTCAGCGAGGTGTTCATTCCTGCTCCCCACGGATGCTGCATCGGCCGACCACTCCCTTCATTTCATGCTGATACGTCCTGTGTCGCCGAATACGCCCAATGATTCTAGTCACTCGTATCCTTTCGACGGACGCGAATACCGATATCATAAGCTACGATTCAAGGCGGAATTTGCAGGCGTGTGTATAGAAGAGCCCCCATCGTGGACAAGGTGGCCGCCGTCCGCAGCAATCCAGTCTTAGCTGGTCCCGGCCCTCCTTAGCATATTCTGCGTACGCTAATAAAAGGGGAGATCGTCGAGTACAAGTCGCGTATCAGAAAGAACAGCCGCAGTGCTAAATGGCGCTAGTTATTATGCGGCGCTCGAATACCAGCCAATTTCGCGGAGCGCGTGCTGAATGAGAGCTTGGGTCGAGACTAACAGGTATGTGGCAAGAACTAGTCCGTTATCGCGATCGTCTACGTGAAGTGCAGCGTTCTCCGCGTGAACGTGAGAGTCATGCGCTATAGCTCGGTCTAGAAGGTATGTGCATTGCTGTACTGGCTAGACTGGCACCAATACTACGGTCTCCACGTCAGGGGAACAGACGCCGTCAAGTTCCCGGCGGTCATTTTAACCCTTAATCCCGTTAAATGATCGCAACCATATCTTACATATAATGGAGGGTATGTGTTCGAAAACGAATTATACTAGTCTATCCTTCATGTCTAGTCAAAAGCCCTGCGTCTGTAGCAGATATTACGTGGTTTCTTAGGCATCGTGATCATTGTCTAAGGGAAGGGTGATAAGCCGCTGGTCAAAAGAGGTAAGAACAAAAGACGAACATGGTAGTTGTGCTCTGGGAAGGTGCAGCCTGGTTCCAATCTAACCTCAACCTTGCGAAGGATGGTCGCGAGAATTGTCCCAAGTTGTAGATATGCGAACTAGAAACAGTAAGCACGCTTCATGGGTGGAAACCCTTGAGGTACAACCGCACCTGTTCGCCAATGCAACGGTGCCGGCCGGCACCGAAAGGTTGATATGGGCTGTCCGTACCCTTGCTGACAGCACCGAATCCGAAATCAACCTTCTCACCGCTTTCGTCCATGTAAGTATTGAAAGCTTCGGCAGCAACACCCTCTGGGTCGCTCCACCTGGTCGGGTCCCAGATATGGGGGTTGGGCCATATCTTGGGGTCAACCTGGCTGACAGCGGGAGAGGCGAGTACATAGTGGCCCTTGGGAACTACATAGGTGTTATCCTCTGCAGGTGCTGAGAGTGTGGGTGAAACGGCGACGTCTGTACGGACGTAGCGGAAAATACTGTGAATGGGGGGGTGCATACGGAGCGTTTCGCGGATTACGGAATCCAAGATAGGCAGCCTGCGCAGCTCTTCATAGGACATTTCACGGAAAGTCCCATCGGAATTACCGAAGTGTTCAACCTGTTCCTTGTAGAGGGACTCCCTGTGCCGCGCAGTTCAGATTACACGTATATTTCCAAGGAACACGTGGACTTACTGAGCCTGAACGTTCTCTGCGAGATGGAGAAGAGCCCATGATCCCGTTGCGGAACTCGTGTGTTGGCCAGCCATCAGGAGAGCAATCATGATGTGGGCGACTTCGTGGTCTTGGAGTTGTCTACCGTTCCGGTACCGCTGATCCCGAAGAGCACCGATCATGTCTTGTGTATCCTTAGGGCGCCGTCAGCCACAACCATACAGGTAGATGTTACAAAGACTCACGTCGAAGGTCTCTTTACGTTTACGAATGATGTCGACATAGAAGTTACTCATCTTCCTGTGGGCCTCGTCTCGACGGCGATAGCTTGCCAGGGGCAGGTTGGGGAAGAGGAAGTTTATTGGCGTAAAGCCGCCATCCAGATCAGCGTACAGCGTGGAGAAGGACTTGTCCAAACCGTCTCTAACCTCTTTGCCTTGAAGGGTCCGCGAGGCGGTTAGAATCGTAATTTGAGACATGATGTCAGCGGCATCGAAACAACCCCAACCGTTAACGCCATTCGTCTGGAATGCGCGGAACGCCGAATCTGTCCGCATAAACAATTCCACCTCCTCTTCGATCATGCCAACATAGGCACGGAAATTGTCGATCGATAAACCGACTTTGACAAACTTCTTTTGTTCCATGAACACCTCGTTTGGAACGTCATAGACGACGTCCTTGCCAAAGACAGGAGTCGTAAGGTGCTATGGTAACGGGACGAGGTAAGGAAAAGAAGCACACGATTACGAGAGAATTACCGTATACGCGTCTTCGGCTGAGAAAAACGTGGATTTGCCCCCGAGCACGAAATTATTGCCCTTGGGACCGAGTGCGACAGTGACCTTACGGCCAAAGAGGATGAATGTGAAGACGTCTCCGTACTGCGCCTCTTAGTTAGAATATGTTACGACACTTCGAATTGGTAAACCCTGCGTACCTTTTCCCGACACTTGAAGAAGAACCCAAGAGGATCGTTTCCATATGTGATGGCTGAACCAACGATAGGTATCCAGTGGAAGACCTCAGGGGGGAGAGAACGGTCACGGGGCCAGAGCTGGAAGAGCGTCAGTGGTGTTCAAAACGATGGAAGTGTTGGTGGGACGCGCACCAGTTGTCTGAGCACGTTAAGGACGACGGCAACGATGGGTGAATAGAGGAGAGTGAGCAATGCGGCGCGTCCAGGGGAAGCAGCGACGTGATCCTGCACCGAGTCGAGCAGGCTGGCGGCATAGCCAGTGGAATGTAGAGTGGTGTTGATCGACATGGGCAGGACAAAGCAAGACGAATGTCGAAGGAACAGCGAAAGGTTTGCTTTTACCCTGTCTCACGACGCGACGGCTCATTTTTTCTTTTATTGCTTTTGAATTTTATGAGGTGGAACGATTTCGCTTGATTATGTCAGCACGGCTAAGTCGACCAATCAAACGCGCCCCTTTAATGGCTAGCCCACGGTGATCCGTTTCCCCCGAAGTGGCGTGCATTAGTGGCTGTTTAGCAAGTCCGCTATCGAGCCCATCAGGAAGAGAGCTAATGTATATCAGGTGTGTCTGTGGCCGTGTGGTCGATCGGCGTGGATTAACTACTTGGGAAGTACGTGAACCTTGGAACTCAACCCAACTTGGATGTCGCTTAGGCGAACGTCAAGGGAATCTCCGACGTCAGGCATAGTTCCAGGGGGCAGCGTAACTATTGCCTTTATCCCCAGGGTAGGCACATGACACAACGTGCGAACGTTGCCGCCATGGCGTTCCACGAATGTGTGTGAGAGAACAGTCGCAGTCAGCCCCTCCAAAGGATTGGGACGGTCCGCTGTGGCATGCGGGTTCTCCACGAACCGTTTGAGATATAGCGCAGTCCAATACGCATAGTGAGTACGTTCCGCCTCCTTGAATACCCTCTCCTTCTCCTTGATCTCAGGACCATATTTAGTCAGCCATTCTCGCGAAAATAATGGACTGGCACCTGGACGCAGGAGAGCATCCTTGATTTGCCAATGGGCGACCAAGTCACTATACCGTCGCAGTGGAGAAGTGACCCGGATATAGCCCTCCCCCTCCGGAACACCCATACTCCAATGCATGCCGGGATCAAGAGTATGTTCGACTGGAGGCACATGAAGATTGGCTTTCTGGGCCAAGTAAAAGTCCACGAATCCATCCGAGTCACGCGCTTCTAGCACTTTCGAAAACGCTTCCGGATCACCAAGGCACACAGGAGGCTTCGAAGTTCTTCTAAGCATCGGAACATCACGGTCCAAACACCACCGAGACGCCACGCGACAAGCGGCTTTCATGCATTCTGCGACCACCATCCGGGACCCAACTTCCTGGCTTTTTTGCGACAGAACCTGATATTTGATAGTCGGGAACCCTGTAAAGCGGAAGGATTTCGGATGACAGAGAGGCGTGGCATGAAGGGGCTTCTCAGCCACAGAGATTCTGGCATAGGGAATGACGGCGACAAAGGCGTCGCTGGACCCCAGGTTACGTATCCTATGTCGCGTGATGGTGTCTGCTAGGAGACGCAGATTTCGCACATGTATTGGCTCTGTTGCGACGGTGGTAATAATTGGAGGACATTCCGGTTCGAATGGTTGAGCTGGTTTGAGGTTGGGAAATCCTGCAAGATGGTCCACGCTGTCGTAATCGATGATTTGAAGATTCCGAACAAAACCAGGTCGGACTTGGTAATCAACCATATTCCCTGTGGAGTCAATCTTGAAGCTGAAAGTGAGCACCGACTCCGGCTCCCCTGACTTGGAGCGTGCACCCAGGCTCAGCTTGGAGTGGGCGAGGGATGTGGGTAACATCGGCCAAGTTCGATGTGAGAAATACCATGTCATTCCCTTTTGGTATGCTTGTTGGGCAAAGACGTGCGTTGGTGGGATGACCGCAGTGGGGTCGGCGACGTGTACATGTATCCAAGCCGAGCCCGGCTCGGACGGGATCTCCTCAATGGAGAGTCCGTCGTCCAGCTCTTCAGCACCAATATCATCTACAATATACACAGGCATGTCCCCAAAGTCATGGCGCAGATGTTCCACGGGGTCTCGGGGTACAAAGTCTTCAGGACCTAAAGGTCGAGAAGACTCAGGAGTAGAACGTGTGGCAAAGTTGCGTTTCACAATTAGATTCTGAGCGGCGACTCTGGGAGACTCGTCTTCTGGGAGTTGGTCCAGCTCGTACTCTCTCCTCCGGGAAACCAGATCCTCCCAAGGCGCCAGGTGGCCCAAATCTATTAACACCTCGCGCAAGACCACGGTGTCTATCACATCCGCATCGACTTGCAGTGTCTTGATAATGCTCGCAATGATCAACGCATATGGGTCCGTTACTACGTCCCGGTGACGACGTAACGCGTGTTGCAGAACGTCAAGGATTAAACGATCCTCTGTTGTGTAGTTAATGTCGTTCGCAACCGTTCGCTTCGGAGGTTCGTTCCAAGACTCTATTCTTCGTTTGCGATTGACGGCCATGATGCCCCGTGCTTTGATAGCAAAGGCGTCAATTGCAGGACTGGCACTACGAATCATGTGTTTGACGGCCCTCAGTTTCTCCAGGTGCGACAAGGGTCGCACATCAAAGGCTTGGGCAAGGCGGTGAGTCGAAACTTGTGGCACAAATTCCTCTGAATGTTTCATGAGGTATCTGTGCATAGCGAAAAGGAAAGCCACGGTCTGTCGCCGTTGCCGCATGATAAGCTTGGCTGCCTCCGACACCGTCACCGTCGACCATTCATCTGGGTCTCTCGACCTTACTAAGTTGTATAGGTTGAGATTGGCAGCTTGAATGCCACCGTAGGCGTTGGCGACCTCGCGCTCGAAATCCCGGAGCTGCTTCAATATCTCCACTCGGGCGCTGGTTTCCGTACGACTACTTGGCATAGCCCCAATACCAGCCCGCTGTGTCAGTGAATATGTCGCCATTTTTGGAATTTGAAAGAAAACTTCGGATTCAGGGTGCTCGATGACGTGGCCAGTGATAGTGAGCGTCACTGAAAAGCTACGGCCCTCGATGAGAGCATTCCTAATCACAATGCCAGTGGTCGTCAGTGACCCTCTAGTAAAAAAATATTCAGCTCGTGTCCATAGTACGAATGAGATAATGACCGACTTGCGAATTTCTACTAAAGTTCCAGTTGGGATCTGGTGAAGTACTGATGTCTCCTCCTCCTCCAGCAGGTCTAGGGTCTCTCCTCCTGTGCTGTTAAAAGACGCTCGAAGCTTTAACGCATCTTGGTTTGTCGCCGCAGCCCTTAGCGCGCCTTCGATACGAACATCATCTCCCCGAAGAGATTTGGCATGTTTCCATCCTTGGTTCGCGTACAGCTGCGTCCGAGTCGCCGTACGGACAAGCTTATCCGCAACGGTCGTCAACTCCGCGATCTCCTCGCCGGCTTCGTGCTGAGGATTCCGTGTGATAGATAGCGATTGACTAACTGGCGCTCGTGCGCTGCTTTCGCGAGCCTTCCTAGCAGACAGGGGGGTATCGGGAAGTTCTGGGCCAAGTTTGGACTTATCGTTCACGACCTCATTGGACGTCTTGTCTAGCCTTCTATCGATCAACTTGCCGAGCTCCCCCAGCGAGACGAGTTTCTTTGACGCGCGGGCACTGACCCGAGCGCGCAGAGGCAGTGGACGCATGGAACGAAAATGTGTGGTGGCAGTGTAGCGGATGCTATGTTACCTGCTCTTCAGGTCCAGTTACCGACGCCTGCGTAAAATTGCAGTCGTTCCGAGACAACTGCACGATGTTCAAGCGGGTAGAGAAGAGGCGTAAAAGACACGACGAAGAGGAAAGACTAGGACTGGACGAAGAAACAAAGGAGATACTGGGCCTCAACGAGACAGACTCTGACGAATCGGACACGGGATCGGAATCGGAGGAAGACGACCGAGCAGGCGATGATCTGTCGTCAGTACAAAATGGAGAATACGATAACGAGGGAGACGTCGACGAGGAATCACCGATATCTGTCGAGGAAGCACTCAAGAATCCTGTTTACTTGATATCCTTAGACCCCACAGTTCATGGATGTGTTCTGTGCAGAGGAAAAATTATCAAGAATGCGGAGATGGCTGCTGTGCATAAGGGCTCTGTTGTACGTTCACTTGCTTTTTTTTTTTTCTGACGCCAGATTCGATGAACGCCCTACGTGCATAACTCCAGGCTCACAAACGACGCTACGACCGGTTCAAGGCACTTGCGTCCACGGCAAACTCAGCTGACAATGCATGGGATATTGTCAGGGTGCTTCGCGCCCAGGGAAGTGAACAGGAACGCCCATCAGATCAGTTATCCAAAAGGGCTTTGAAACGCGTAAGGCATATTACATCGTCCGTCATTATCTGACCACCTTGGATGCTGGGTAGCAAGCGAAGCAAGCAGCCCTCAAAGAAAAGAGGAAGCGACACAAGGAACTCAAAGCCAAAGCGGTAATAAAGAAGGCAGAGAAGAAAGCCTCGAAGAATGATGTAGCTGACACTGAAAACGCCACTATGTCACACAAGATTTCAGAGCCGGTGGAACAGAGTACATCAAAGCGACCTGCGAAGCGTCGAAAACTTGAACAAAATACATCTGTGCTTTCCAAGCCCCAAAAAGCTGACAAGGAGAAAGCACCGCATGTCAAGGAAAATAACCGCAAAAAACCGAAGAAGAGCGCCAGCACGAAGGGAACAACGATTGAGAGGTAATCGCATACTTTGGGTAAACTGGTGTGTCATGTATGTTTCCGACTTCTCGAATAAACTATACACTAGTTCCTCTACGGATCGATGATCTCCAGTCTATCTATGCGAAAGATCGAAGAAGATTGTCAGTAACTGCGATGACCTGCGCTGGCAATTAGCATGCAACTGGGCTGATGCAGTTTTACACGATACCTGATGGATATCTGGCCGCTCCTTCGGGTCGACTTTCAACGACATGTCAATAAGTTCTTTGAGTCCTTGTGAATATGCCGAGTCTGGATGGCTGTACTGTGCGTTGAGGACCGCCATGGCAATCGAACCTCCTTGCTCCGTTGTCTGAGTGTTCTCGAATGGCGAATGCGAATATGCCATGGCATACAAAGTACACCCAAGCGACTGAGGCGCTACATCAGCAAGCAGGGGATATAGGGTGTTAATGTGACCTACCCAGATGTCTACCTTCTCGTTTAAAGTGACGCCAGTCTTGACATCAAACAATTCAGGAGCTCTGTATGCCATGGTGCTCTGTTCAGCTGCGATATCCTGTGTATGTTGACACCTCAGGAAATTTCAGTGCGCGGCAATAGCCTACCTGCTGCAGCAGTGCCTGCGACCTTGATTCTATGGGGATCCTTGCCTTGACTGTGCTTCCGAAGTCCATGAGGATCGGTGTGCCGTCGTCAGCAAGCATGACGTTTCTAACAAAACTGTAAATGGCGGGTTGTTGGGCAACCTGAACGGAAAGTCCTACCCAGGTTTAATGTCTCGGTGGGCATAAGGTACATGTGAATTCGTTTTAGCGTCGCCATCGTTTGGACGCACTTTTTGCACGTCCTCGTCGCCGTCGAATATGGTGTCACCCTGCTCCACACGGTGTTTGGTGACAAGGGGTATGGACACAGAGGACTTATAGGTATATCCACCATCCTCATCACCTTCAGGATGTGGTAATAGCTCATCTCCCTCCTCGTCATCGGAATGGTGGTCGACCGACGAGTGTGCATGCGACGACGATTTGATGACACCACGCGTAGGTAGCATATGGGGCTGCGGCTCCGACCGAGCGCTTGTATGGTAATCATGCATTGCGCGAACGGCTTCGCAGGTTCCCTTAAAGATACGAAGCATTTCTTTCTCTGAGAAATGCTTCCCGTTGATTACATTCGAGTTAATGGCATCTTGCACATTCCCCCTCTACCCATATGTGAGAGACAAGAATAGCAAAAGAAGTTACCGCACCTTGTATAGTGGGAGGAATAGGTAGACGATTTGACCCTCGCCTTCTGGGTCTTGTACCACTGCGGAATCCTTTTTGAAGTTGATCGAGAGGTTATGAAAGGATTTGTTATGAAACTTACAAGTATCTGTATAATGTTAGGGTGCCTAAGGAAATAGTATTATGGCGTCGTGGGTTGACGTCGATAATTGCACCCACCTGAATCGCCGGTAAGCCTCGACCTCACGCATGGCTTCCTTCACACCTTCGGAGCCAGTAGGACATCTGATCTTTTTTAGCGCAAATTGTCGCTGGGATGCAGATGTGTGACCACTGCAGTCAAAGGCACCATCGAACAAACACTCACACCGCTCGCTTCGTCCTGGGCAAGATAGACAAACGAAAACCCGCCTTCTCCGAGCACTTTGACGATGTTAACTGGATGAAAATGAACTCTTGATTCAGTACTGCGTAGAAACGATATCCAGAACAGTGTGGGGTGTGTGTAAAAATGGCTACTGACACGTCCGCCCGTTGATTTTTACGCGTGCCGACTGTTGGCAGATACAAGAGGATATGGCCCACAGGGCATCTTTGGCCTGTTCCTTCAATGTGTCGAGAGCGTTTAGAAGCTGAGCAAGTGCCATGCGTATCCTGTCGTAACTGATTTAGTGGTGAAACTGGAGGCGGCCAACTGCTGATCCGGTTCTTCTGTCGGTCGTTGACTTTTGTAAATCTGGGTTGCACCGCCAACAACCTGCGGGAGCAGTGATGACACAGCCACCCAACGATACACAGGGGGTACTACTACACAGTAACAACGTCCTATGAGCCATCCATAGCTTATTCGTACCCCAGTTCTGCGTCTATTCTCGCCCTCCTCAGTTCCTTCCTCTCTTCTTCAGTCATGCACGACCACCCTTCGATGGTCTCTGCAAGCTCCTCTTCAATCCTCTCTTCGAGCTCGACTTGTTTCTTACTCTTCTTTGGGGGCGGAGGCCTAGGAGGCGGTGGCGGAGGCGTTCGTCGCGTGGGGTGTAGCGGCGCAATGCGCGATAACATCTTCCGTGAAGACTTGAGCAGCGGCGAGTACGTTCGACCGGCATTCGGAAACGGGGAACTCGGCTGAGAGTTCACGCGTCGGATAAGGTCGCTCATTGCGGTGGACTTGGGTTTGACAGTGGCTGGTCGACGAACTGGCGTGGAAGGATCTGGGTCTGGGAGTGGGTCTGGAGGATTCGGTGTATTGGAGTAAGAGTCGTGCTGAGTAGTGCGGGGTCAGCAACTACCCAACCAGCGACGCGTGGTCCAATACCTCGTTTGCGCTTTTCTCAGTGGCAGGTGAAGCCTTGGTTGATTGAATCCTAGAATGACGACTCGGTGCTGGAGGTGGAGTGACTGCGGGTATATGTAAATCCTCGTCGTCGGACATGACAACCTTGCGTTTGCGTTTGCGGTCTCCGGAAGCTTGTTCGAGTGCCTTCACGGGCCTCGGCGGCGCCTTAGGCGAAGAAAACAGTCCACTCCCATCTTCGTCGCTATCCGATGTTGGGATTTCAATAACTTCGATAGGTAGTGACGAGACCGGTGGCATGCCGGTCAATGGAATCGAGAGCTCGCGCTACTGGCAGCGTTACGTAGTCGAGCTTAGTAACTCAGCAGTCTGAGTATATCATCGATATGGAGATGCTTAGTATCCGTACATGTTATCATCAGTGATACAATTACATACAGTAAGCCAGTAGTGGGGTACATGTTATAAGAGGGTCAAGTCAGAGGTGAATGGTTTCATGCGCAACAATCAGTCGTTAACGGTGGGCAGATCTGACCCGCCGGCGCAGTGTCGCTGCCTCTGGCTGTGCACTAGAATTCCTTGTCTATCCGTCCATACCCGAATTCCCCAGATAATCTGCCTCAGCAAGTTTATCTGGACTTGCAGCTGGGTGAAATGTTGTGTGTCGTGCGCAAACCAGGAGTGCGGCTTCGATCCCCGGGGAGTTGCATCTCATGGACGTACGGTGGAGGGGGCGAAGTGAAATCGCATGGGTAGATGTCCTGTTCATGGGAAAATTCATACGACCTATAGACTTTGACATGCTCCGTAAGATCTCCTCTCTCTTCAGGGTCAGATCCTGAGACACTGTCACCAGTAGGAGATGGTGAACGCCTTCCGCAGGGGGAAACCGGTGAGAAAGAAATCCCTGAATCGTTGTCCGGCAACGTAGCATCCTTAAGGATCTTCATCGCCACATGCGGCTTGTCTTTGAGAGCATGTACAATGTCCGTCCTTGGACAACTAGTTACAAGAATGCGGAAGTTGAATGGCAGCTCTGCGGCTTCATTTGCGAGTATATTAAGCAGGTCCTTTCCCTTTTGATGCTCTGCACAGACGTCCAAGGCGTCGATGACGATAACCAATGGCCCACACCAATTGACCTGTTTGGCTGGTTCCAAGATGAGTTCTTGGAATTGCGTGCGGATGTGATTGCAGGACCGTATGGCACGTCTCTTAACCCTCTCACCAACAGCTTGCTTGAAGTGCGGATTATGGTCTGCAATATCGCAGGAAATATTGCGGAAGATGCAGCTGGGATCATGGGGGAGTTCATGGGATTTGCGAACAAAGTAAGATGACCCAAGCCGTTGCAACCCGTCAAATAAATGAGCCACTTCGCGAGCGATAGCAGTTTTTCCACATTGAGCTGGCCCACAAAGATAGAAGATGCGTTCCGCCGAATCGCCGTTAATCCAATGAGAAATCTCGTCCCTAAGCTGCCGATGGACGGGTTCTAAGGAACGGCACTCGTCCACGTTAGTGTAGTGCACGTCTTCGGCATAATGTATGCTATCAAGGGATATTTGCGTAGCTGTAGAATACCACTTAATCTAATGTTATATATTTTACTGAGCAAGAAACTCACATATTCCGTGAACTTCGTCATATATACGCAGTACTTTGACTGCGGTCGAGATAGTAGCAAGTTCCTGCAGAGCAGCTCTCAATTCTTGGAACTTTCGGGTGTACTCATGGAACTTTCGTTCGGTATTTATCATCCAAATTAGTCGCCTCACAGTGCACCCTAGAATAGGCTGTTTGAAAATTTTGCTAACACCGCAACACAGGCACTCACCGGCACTGCTCTTCACGACGTCTCGAAGAAAATACAAGCACTCCACTGTCTGCGCTGACAGGGCACAGATGATCTGTTCGTGAGATTTGATCCGTGCCAGAGGATCCGATTCGGACAGAAAACTGTAAGCGTCGGCTATGGTAATCACCAGGTTCCTGACATTGTTTTTAAACCTAATGTGCGCCGTGCAAACCTACGGACGTGAAAAAAACTAAGCAACCGCGCACTGTACGATGGAAAGAAGTGCATGCCTTGACTACTCCTACAATGACTACAGCAGCCACTTGCACGTAAGGATGGACCTGCCAACGAATGCCCGAGGTTGTGGAAAATGTGCTTGAAACTTAACAAGTTGAATAACTCACATTCCCGATAGCAGCAGTGACCGTTAGGAAGAGATTGATCTTCTCCAATAACGGGATGAAGCTATTTGCACTGTTCAGTGTCTGTTGGATCTTATTGTCATTGGGGAAGAGCGCAGCGATCGCGTCAAATGAAGTGGCAAGCCCCTGTGCCGATGGCTTCGCCTGTAAAGCTTCGTCACCATCAGGAAAACTAGGCTCCGCAACCTCGATTGAAAATGAGATTTCAGTCTTCCAGGCAGCGTGATGATCGTCGTGGGATCGCGGGGGCGAGACATCGTAGAGAACGGCTGGGCGATCAAAAATTAACTTAAAAACGTTCGTGAGAGGGCTGCATTACTCGGCCCACCTTTTCCAGATGAACCAAGAAAAGTATCCAGTTTGCTTTGAACGGAGCCAACATATTTGTCTTCATGGAGCTTGCGCCGAGCAAAAACTCGCAGCGTGATAACAGAAGACAGTGAGGCATCACTTCAAAATCTTCCTCAGAACCAGGTTACCCATAACCGATGATCACGTACAAGTCGAAGGTCTCTTTCCAAGGTAATTCGCTTTTGCCGACTACAGGTGTCTGCCGGACCTGCCTGGCATCGACCTCAATAACCACGTAGAACAAGTCTTCGTGACCCCAACTAATAGAAGGGGGATGATGTAGATCCAGTTCTGAGACAGGCCATGAATGCTCGCAAAGACAAGACAATCGAAGAGATAGGTACTATTTATCTGTACGGGAAGAGTGGGTTCTCCCAGACTTAGAGTCTGAAAAGTTAAATGGCCAGACGCAGGGCGGGCTGAGTGGGAGTGTGTATCAGGCATGCTGTGATAGCCGTTGTCCAGTCAGAGAATAACATCCTAGAAAAGCATCGACGAGTGCGCACCCTGTGTTGATGTGGGTGTGCCACATGATAGCGCCTAAAAGCTAAGTATAATGAAAGCTTGGGGATATCTTGTTCAGTAGAGTTGAAGGGAAGGGAACGAGACGAGTTGCGAAGAGACAAGAGAGAGGCGATTGAGGTACTGGCAGGAGAGAGAAAGAAGGAAGGGATTGGGGGAGAGGCTCTGCACCAGCTGGGTGGGTACATAAGGCATTTCAACCTTCAGGGATCATTGGAGCTGACGAAGATATGGCAACGAGTTGATGGGTGGTTGCAGCAGTGAGCGCCTGAGTAAAAAAAGCTTGTTCTGTCTGCAGTCCTCAAGCGTCATGAAGAAAACGCAGCGTAGGCGAGGACCTGGGCATATATGAAGAGCCCGTGGCCACCTCGTCTACTACGGCCAAGGCACACGTAGCGGAAAAGTTTCACGTCCTGAGGACAAGATTGTCAATCTGCGAGCAAATCGGTTTGATTAGGATGAACGAGCGCTCGATCGGAACGTGCAGTCTCAGGTGCAAGCTGCCCATGCCAAGGTCCATGAGACACGTTGAATACGCGAGTCAGATACGCCAACCGGGATCGTGGAATGCCACTACCGGATGATGTTAACCGGCTTGGAGGAAGATCTTGATCCGGCAGGACGAGAAGCCCATCACCTATCACAACGGCTCACCTTCAACGACGCCAATGGCACCACACAAGCTATAATTAAACAAGACCCATATGCTGTATATACCTGCATCTGAGACTGGCGGGGGTTCCGGGTTATCAGGGACAGTAGTCCAAGTCTGCCTGCGCATCAGTGAACGAGGGTAGCACTTCCCATCACCGGTGAATGGGCCGCTGACGCGCGATCATACGAGGACGCGTATACGCGATTCTCTCATCTTGGCCGAAGACCAAGAATGCATCACGGTAAGCCCGCCTCCGAGCAACGCGCCACTGCACACGACAGACGTCTCGCAAAGGACACCATCGCAACGTTGCTACTCTCGCATACAAACACCACGCCAAACCGTCCTCATTGTACTGTTATCACCAACTCCCTTCCAGGGTACACTCTCTCTGGCGGTAAGACCGGGTCACCTGACCTTTCACCATTCTTTTCGCTGTCAGCTCTGCCCTAATTTACCACCTGATGCACCACCCGTTGAGCTCGAAAACCCTGGAAATATGGTCAAGGCGTGCAGTTCTTTATTGGCGGCAATGGTCTTCTTTCTGCGGGAGACAAGTGGGTCTTTACCTTGAAAGTCTCAAGTTGAACGTTAGGAACCTCATTTGCCTCCACTAGTTTGACTTCCCTTCACAAATGTTAATGTTATATAAAATGCCATGCTGTATTGACATGCCTGTATTGGCAGGCAAGTGTATTTTTGTTTGGGCCATTCACCAACCCTTTTCCACTCTTCTCATGCACGACGGAACATATATCACTGATTTTTCCCTCCCCCCCGTTCATTTTGGCCCTCCTAAAGGCTGGTAGGCTAACGTTCCTCCATGCTTTTACATACTCCATCTAAGCTGTCCAGTGCCTCGAGGAATGCGTTAAGAGACAAGGGTCCATCTGTGACTCATTCGATGAGCATCGACGCCAGCCACAGCATGACGCGCGGCTCGCCCAAACATTTGAATGCGAAGTTGGATTAGATCTTCGGATGGGTGTGGGACACTGTAACATAAGTCACTGACTATATCTTTATCCGGTTGAGTGAAACACGTGGGGAAGCATTAGCGGGTCGACCGGAGGAGAAAGCACAGCGAAATTAAGAGAAAACGTCCACTCCCACAAGGTTGGATACCACGTTCAAAACCCGCGTACTTGTAACCACAGAATTACACTTTGGGGCTGATTTAACCATTTAGACGTGACTGGTGGGGGTCCAGTGTTCAGCAACTGCTTCTCTGAAAGCTTATTTCTTCATGATCATCCACCGGAAAGCATTGCCCATAGTGTGCGTCTTGTCAAAAATTTGGTACGTAGCTGGGGAAAGGTCCGGCGTCGCGCCTTTCAGAGCCTACGAGGTATCAGCGCGACTGTACGAGTGATCAGGAGAAGAGCTTGCACTCGTAATTTTCGGCGTTACTTCCAACATGCCCACGGTTATGCTGGTATGGACGTCGAGAGTTGCTGCCTATCGTCCTAAAGGGGAAATAATTTTCGACGAGCCAAGATTTCAGTCCCAACCAAGCGTCGTCAAAGAAAATGAATTCATAGAACAAGAAGACAGTGAAAAGCAAAGGCGAAATGGTGACAATGCTATCGTAGTACTTTCTGTGTATACACCTTGCACTTGCCAAGTCTGGATCATAGGACAGCTGACATAATCATACCGGGTGGAAGTGCAAGCCAAGCTGGAGACGGATTGTCACTGCGATGTCCTCCCAGCCTCCCTCGCCGAAGCAGCAACACAGACAGTCAACACAGAGAGCAGTAACTTCCCCGCTACGTCCAACTACCCCTCCAGCTTCTGCATTGTCCCGGCCAACTTCCCCGCGCCAACCTTCTGCTTCGACCCATTCACTACCTGGTCCTCATGGCCCAGCTCCAAAGACGAGGGCCAGAGACTTACTAAGAAAGCACTATGGTCTTGGTGTTGGGCCCCCACCTCCCTTACCCGGAAATCAAAACGACCCGATGAACATGGGTATGGTTGCATTTCACGCCCTCCGTATGAGTTGCGGCTGTGAAACAAATATGCCTTTGATGCAGACTCTGTTGCATTTGATGCCAAATCATATTACGATCAGCTGATCACGACATCATCTCTGCCTACCCTACTAAGGCGAGAGGTTGAGCTATTATCAGGCAAGTCCCACGTAGCATGCGCCACCCATGGTCTTCATAGGTCTACAGAAATACGGCAACTCGACGGCGAACGACAGTCGCTTGTATATAATCACCACCATGAACTGATCGCAGCTGGAGATACAATAGCAGCGGTGCGCGAACAATCAGTATCTGCCTCCAGAGTTCTTGACCTCCTGCAGATGAAGACTCAGGCCGAAGCACTCGAGGGTGACTTAGACATGCTCAAGGCGGCATTCTCGGAAATTTCACGTTTGGTAACAGAAGTTTCCATAGATCGTCCCATCGGTAGGGGCGCAGATGCTGCTCCACAATGAAGTGTTCTTGTTGGGTTTTCCTCTCTTCCAACTTGGACCCGTAACACAGGGACAACATACCAACTGCATTTTATACTAGTACGTTTAGAGTCGTTGCCATCATAGAGAGGGGCAAGCTCAATACACATTTATATGGATGCGCTCTAATATGACCATGGTGATAAGCGTTTCGCCGTTGCGAGTTCATCTTGGACAGTATCTCTGGTTGCCAGTGACTCCCTCCACAATGTCGTAGGGCGATTATGACGCAGTTTTCCCCAAAGGTAAACCTGGGTTCGTGATTGCATTCCATCGCCCACTGCTCTTGCCCAGACTCGATAGGGATATTGTTGCCCTGAAAACAAGAGCAAGTGTCTACCCTCCGCTTGGACAGTTAGGAAGACATACGCAGACATATCTTGCAAATTCGATAATCTGGGTTACAAGCATGACTAGCAACACACTACGAGTAAGCGTTCCTCCTCCAGTGGGAATGCGCTTCTCCATAGCGTGTCGCTCGTACCCGGGCCGCTGGAGAAAAGAGGTTACCGCTCATCGTTGCGCTCGGTCAGGACATCCGACTTACCGAGACCCTGATCTCGATGACACACTCGCTGTGGCCCTCAAACACCTTGTCATTGCCACCGACCAGGTCAGGCGTATCTGAGATACACAGGAGTTCCTTAATGGCGAATGGAACATCGCTTTCCCTCCTCTGGAGCTGGATCGGCAGAAATTGACCTCCGACTCGATAATCGTCTGGTGAATGCAGTTGTGGCAAAGTGCGGTAACTCGCAAGGATATTGGATATGCGCTGGAAACCTTTCATGTCTTTCTCTTGCTTTCCCCTCTTCGTCAACAAAGGAGAATATGAAGGGTACGTATCAGGATTCAACGCATTGCGCGCCGGGTAGGGATAAGCCGGGTTATTGATACGTGGCCCAGTCAAGTAGATGGGCTGTGACGTGAACGGACGTCAACATCACAACCAAAACCTATAGGTGAGCCCACATACGTAGTGTGGATTTGCGCTTAGCGCGTTTGCTATGGCTGAGGACCATGTTAGGTTGATCGCTGACCGGATGACCTCTCTAGAGAAGGGCGCCGGGTACGCGTAGGGGTTCCGCATGATATCTCAAAAGTCGGCAGTGGTGATGAACGAGGTGGTTCAACGAGAAATGGGACTGAAAGGATGTCTTCATTATACGCTGGCAGACAGTGCCCAGGCCGGCTTTCAGTTATCAGTAATTTTACAAGCATCTTACTGTGGCTTATTTGTCTTTGTCAACTAAAATTTGATCACAGCTTGCCAACTAGTATAAGGTTTCAGTAATGGACTGGCACTTGCACCACCCACATCACTGAAACAAAATTGTTATGCCATGCCATTTTGACTGTGATTAATCAGCAATGAGAATGTTTGCATGTGGCATTGGTTATAGCATACACTTGGTTGTAGGATAAGAATCAGTACATTGCTCATGGCTGCTGAGCTCAGGAATGGTTTGGATTGGTGGAGCTTTATGAAATGTTGTGATGGGGGAGTAGGAATGTGCTAATTGGATATACTACAATCAAAAGAGCTGACACTCAGTGTAATGGATTATATATGTTGTGGCAGAGTGCATTGGACAGCATCAAAGTAAACATACAGATGATCCTGCATTCGATTCGAAAAGGAGGGTACCTGTATGTATAAAGCTATATGGGGACTTACAATGGGGCTTGCTGTATTATACCAGATGGCAAGGTTTACTTGCATTATAACTTTATATAATGGCTTTATCTTAAAAGTGATTTCTCAGTGATGTGAGCTGCTGGTAGCATTGCGAGCAGCACAAAAAAAGAAACTCAAATGCGGCAGCCTCCGTGATGTCCAGTTTTCAGTGAGCCTGGGTCAACTCGGGCAAGCAAAGTCGCCGTGGCTGCTGGCGTTGGCGCTTCTGAGCAGGATCACATCGGACTCTGCCTGCGTCGGAGGTTGCTCATTTTATATATCGTCAGCTAGATGCTTGTACGAGACCATAGTTTTCCTCTATCTCTTCTTTCCCTCTTTCCCTCTTCCAATATTTCTCCCCCCCTCGTCTCCTGCTGCCTGTATTATCTCGCCGTGTCACATAATCTGACACGCCGATTCACGTTCTGAGCGTTCTCATCATTAGCGGTGAGCTCCCACTGGTCGACTCACCGTCACTCGGAAACACGTCCGCTTCGTCGGCCATCCAACGCTGTCACTGTCATCATTATTTTCCGTATTAGTTCCACAACTAGTTGGAATCAATGTCGATCGCAAAAATCTTAGACACATCATACCCATACGCCCGGCGTCTTTCTTGTATACCGACGCTGCAATCCATCCGTCGTATGAGTCTCCAATCCCCAAAATATCCTCCGGCTTCGGCCCTCTCAGCCTCGACGCCGCACGTGAAAACGACCATCGGGCGCCTGCACTCTCTCAGGACATCCAAGACGCCCATCACGCTCTTGACGGCCTACGATTACCCGACGGCTCTCGCCTGTTCCGCTCATCCAGTTGATATCATTCTCGTCGGAGATTCCCTTGCCCAAGTATGCCTTGGGTACCCGTCCACAACGCGCCTCTCCCTCGACGAAATGCTTCATCACTGCCGCGCCGTTGCACGGGGTTCATCTTCTCCACTCCTCATCGGCGATATGCCATTCGGAACATACGCAGCCTCTGTGAGCGATGCTGTCAAATCGGCCGTCAGATTGGTACAAGAAGGACATGTAGAAGGCGTCAAACTCGAGGGTGAGGAAGAGGCTGTCGAGCGCGTACAAGCACTCACAAAGATTGGTATACCCGTCATGGCACATATCGGTCTCCTCCCTCAACGGCATGTATCGCTGTCGGGATATAGAGTCCAGGGGCGCACCGCACAGTCAGCTTCGAGGCTTCTCCATGCGGCACGTGCACTAGAGGACGCAGGCGCGTTTTCCATCGTGCTAGAAGCGATGCCTACTTTGTTGGGGGCTTACATTACGGAGCAATTAAACATACCGACGATAGGGGTTGGTGCAGGACCCGGAACCAGTGGGCAGGCCCTAGTCTTGGACGATGTGGTAGGGACATTTAGTGGCCGTAAATCAAGGTGGGTAGCCATTATATCCTGCCTTGCTCTTCCTTGCTTACCCTGGCTCAGGTTTGTCCGACACTTTGCAGACGTGCGCAAGGAGGTTGTACGAGGGGTGAGCGAGTATGTGAACGCTGTGAGAAACGGAACATTCCCAGACTGCGACAGAGAAGGATACTCGATAGATCGCGGTGAATGGGAGAAATTCCTCGCGGCTGAGGGAAGGTCGAGTTGGATGTGGACGCCGGCGCCACGAGATACTCCTGCAGAAGACGCCGTTGCAGAGAGCTAGGGACGTATCCTCCGGCGAGGTGTCTGTCTCGACCCGACATTTCCAGTTGAAAGCATGCATCAGTGTATGAGTTGTGTGCTAGTGTGGAGACCGTTGGAAAAAATGGGTCCATGGCCAGTTCCTCAAAAGTTAAATTACACAAACAAAAAAGTTACCGTACATGCAAAGGTTGAGCTCAGGCTCCTGGCCATCAGCTTTTTTGAAGTTATTGTGGCTTATTTGTCTTTGAACTAAATCCAACCACAGCTTGCCACCTACATCAGAACCGCCAAAAAGATTACTCGAGAATGGATTATCTTCATGTTTCTGATAGAACTAGGTATAGTGGTAACCCTCGTGTCAATATTTCTGATGTGGTGTGAGTTGAGTTAGCCGGATAAGCTCAAAAAAGCTTATATCACGACATCATCTCTGCCTACCCTACTAAAGCGAGACGTAGCATACGCCACCCACGGTCTTGGTAGGTCTACGGAAATTTGGCGACTCGACGGCGAACGACAGTCGCTTGCATATAATCACCACCATGAACTGATCACAACTCGAGATACAATAGCAGCGGTGCGCGAACAATCAGTATCTGCCCTCCAGAGTTCTTGACCTCCTGCAGATGAAGACTCAGGCCAAAAGCACTCGAAGGTGACTTAGTCATGCTCAAGGCGGCATTCTCGGAAATTTCATGTTTGGTAACAGATGTTTCCATCGATCGTCCCATCAGTAGGGGTGCAGATGCTGCTACACAATGAAGTCTTCTTGTTGGGTTTTCCCCTCTTCCAACCAGGACCCGTAACACAGAGACGACATATCAACTGCATCATTATAATATCACATCTAGAGTCGTTACCTTTATAAAGAGGGGCAAGCCCAATACACATTTATATGGATGGGCTCCAATATGACAAAGGTGATACGCATTTCGCCGTTGCTAGTTCATCTCCTCGGACAGAGTATCTCTGGTCGCCAGCGACTCCCTCCACAGTGTCGTAGGGCAGTTATGACGCAGTTTTCCCAAAAGGTACACCTTGGTTCGTGATTGCATTCCATCGCCCGCTGCTCTTGCCCAGGCTCAACAGGGATATCGTTGCCCTGAATATAACGAGAGTAAGTGTCTACCCTCCGCTCGGACAGTTAGGAAGACATACGCAGACATATCTTGCAAATTCGATAATTTGGGTTGCAAGGGTGACTAGCAACATACTACGAGTAAGCGTTCCTCCACCGGTGGGAATGCGCTTCTCCATAGCGTGTCGCTCGTATCCGGGCCACTGGAGAAAGGAGGTTACCACTCGTCGTTGCGCTCGGTCAGGACATCCGACTTACCGAGACCCTGATCTCGATGACACACTCGCTGTGGCCCTCAAACACTTTGTCGTTGCCACCGACCAGGTCAAGCGTATCTGAGATACACAGGAGTTCCTTAATGGCGAATGGAACATTGCTTTTCCTCCTCTGGAACTGGATCGGCGGAAATTGACCTCCGATTCGATAGTCGTCCGGTGAATACGGCTGTGGCAATGTACGGTAACCGGCAAGGATATCGGATCTGCGTTGGAGACGTTTCGTGTCTTTTTCTTGCTTGTCTTTCTTCGTCAATAAAGGAGTATACGAAGGGTACGTATTAGGGTTCAACACATTGCGCGCCGGGTAGGGATAAGCCGGGTTATTGATTGGTGGCCCCGCCACGTAGATGGCCTGTGACGTGAACGGACGTCAACATCACAACCCAAACTCATAGGTGAGCCTACATACGTAGTCTGGATTTGCGCTTAGCGCGTTTGCTATGGGCGAGGACGATGTTAGGTTGATCGCTGACCGGGTGGCCTCTCTAGAGAAAGGTGCCGGGTACGCGTAGGGGTTCCGCATGATGTCTCAAAAGTTGGTAGTGGTGATGAACGAGGTGAACGAGGAATGAGACTGAAAGAATGCAGTGAGGACATTCTTATATAGGCTGGCAGACAGTGCCCAGGCCAGCTTCTACAGGATAAAACTCTGGCGATCGTAGATCCATTTGGGCGCCCCCTCCGCGCAGCGTCTATCGTACGCGCTGAGCTTGCAGCGACCTTTTCCACTGACATCGTTCTTTATTTGCGCAGCTTGGCTAGTGGAATTTATGGAGGGAGGGCTACAGCCGCCTTTGTGTTTGGATTCCACCGGCAAGCGGACCTGTGGGGTACGGTGGATATGACTTCGTTCAAAGAAAGTCTCCTTGGATCACAGATGCGTTTCCAAGGTGGTACGCGGGAGGTGAGGAGGTCGCTCATGGAAACGTGAAAGACACAATGGACTTACCTTTATCCCACCGCAATATACTTACATAATGGAGTGTCTACAAACATATGTATGCCTGGCCTTCTGCATCTCCCAGTACTGCCCCAGAACCAGTAGGCGGAGCTAGCGGGCTGCCCACCACCTAGCCAATGAGTTAAACTCATTCAGTTCGGGTATCCTTACCTTGTAGACCGCCAGGACCTATCTCGTGAGAAGGATACTATCATAACGAAACGGCCGGCAAGACCTTTAAGCCTTTGAGCGCAAAGCACCACAGACTTAGACTTAGAATAGCATTTTGATGCAGCTTACGGGAACTGCAAGCGTGGGAATTGCTGACTCAGCACTAGCAAGCTTTATATGGTCGCCGTTGGTGGAACTTTTTCTTCAGAACAATCAAGAGGACACAAAAGTTCGGGCTTGGTTAAGCTCTTCCGCCTCCTTGTCCGCGTTCCCGTCCTCAAGAAAAACGTCGGGCGCTCTGGTGTCCTGGCCCTCCGCTCTGATTGGAACATCTCGTCTGACTAGCTTCGTCATCGTTAGGGAGGTGCCGCCTTCTGGCTGGCGCTCATGATCTGCTATGGCTTACTAGGAGAGGTAGTTTGAGGGGGCTCTACACATGTTTCTTTGTAGTAGTA
This sequence comes from Pisolithus thermaeus, assembly GCA_024663475.1. NCBI lineage: Eukaryota > Fungi > Basidiomycota > Agaricomycetes > Boletales > Pisolithaceae > Pisolithus > Pisolithus thermaeus. The sequence continues at coordinate 1,000,591 of JANFAF010000004.1, forward strand.
GCGTGCAGTGATGAATGTGATTCGAGTGCTGTCGTAAGGACAGCGACGGTCCTAGACAAGTTCCGGATATATTTTAGGTGGGAGAAGGCCTAGCCCAGGTGTACTGGGTGCAGTCCATGGTTGGAGAAGATGATGCTGCGTTTATCGAGTCTTTCTAGTGTCTCAGTGGGAGAAGGTCAGGTGATGGCCCTCTCTGTTCGATCAGTGGGTGGTTGGGCAATTATCAGAATCAACGTGAGCCGTCTCACAACTTGTACACATTCCAGTACCCCGGACCTCGCGCTTGCCACGTGCTGAGACCGGGTGACTTGTGAAAACTCCGACCTCCTGTGTAGAAGGTCACATTGCACTTGAATTTCTTTCATTATTACCAAGGTGGCAAGAGGGTGAATGTCTGCCACAACAGCAACGACGGCCACAGCGACGGCGACGACACGCATGCTCTCAGACGGTGTCTTGCCTTTGAAGGCGGGCTCCTCCGACGGGTCACTTTCTTCCACAGAAGTGAACCTCCAGTCGTTGTATAACCCTGCTGCGAGGGCGTTTCTTCATCACGATCCAGTTCTCGCTGAGAACCTTATTGCATCGGCCTTCGCAATGCTACAGCCTCCCGCGGTCCCTGCCCCCGATATCTTGGACTCTCATCGCCGCAAGTGGGACATCCTCCGCATTACTTTGGAGACTACAGTCTACGCATCCCCTCCGGACCGTGATGCTCTGCCACCTATTCTTCGTGAGACGTTGACGTTGTCACCACAGCTATTTGTTAAAACCGCCCATGCGCGTTCGCTATCCCTTTTTACGCCGTCTTCGTTACCTCGTCGACCTTCCTCCGCATTCTTACCCCATCAGGTCCTTATTACCCTCGCTGCATCTAGTCTTAAAGTCAATTGTCCTGCAGTCGGCAGGGAGATAGTGGAGGACTGGCTTGCCAATCGCGGCCAGTATGACTACGTCCCTTCAACGCAAGAGGCATACGAAAAAGTGCTCGAACTGTACTGCCTCCATATCCTACCGGCTCTCCAAGAATGGGAGTACGCGAAAGAATTCTTACAGTATGAGGTTGAACTACCACATGAGAAGCGAGCTGTGAGTTGTACGTATACTGACGGTTGAATAACACCGAATCGAATGTTTTAGGAGTTACGGGGGACACTTGACAACCTTCAGAAGCATGCCGAAAATGACCGACTCGTAAAAACGCCAGCGCATCTTACGCCCTCTCTACGGCCGCCTTCCCCTACACCTTCGTCGTCTTCCTCGAGCTCTTCAATGTCGACACTCTCTACCCGTACCGTAACCCCAACGTCAAGGCAGCGCTCGAGCCAGTCTAACCTCAAAAGTGCTTCCACAACATCAGTGGCGTCCGCAGCGTCTAATACCACAGTCAAGAAACGCTCATTCGATCAAAATGAAAGTCGCACGCCTGCGGTAAGAGCAAGTCCCAGTTCGAGCCTCGTGCGAAAAGCGCGAACAAGTACATCCGTGGTGGGGACTTCCGAACCACCAAACGTTGTGGCATGGATACGTGCATATCTATGCAGGTACTTGACGGTGAAGCAGTTCACAGCGCTCTCCGTACTATTTTTGCTGCTGCCAGTGCTGTCATACCTGATCCGCCTGCGGCGGACTCGGTGGAGCAGCTCACCAGCCTCAACAACAGATCAGGTGAAACGACGACTACTCGAAAGTCGAAGTGATTCTTTGGTACGTAGGATATGGGACGAGATAGTCAAGGCTGTTATCGACACTGTCCGAATGGGAGGAAGCGGGTTGGTCTAGCACAGGAAACTCGAATACCCAAGCAAATGGGCTCGTCTTGTTTTATTTTTATTTTCACCATCGACATAGCCATGTATGCGCAGCCAATTGGTTGCCAAGTGCTCGTTGTAATTTCCGCGTGTCTGTTTATATCTTCTATGCTGACCGCACTCTCGCTTTGTTGTCAACCTCTGTGACTTTCCTGACTGACAGATGCAGAAAGTTGGGACATCAATGTGTGAATTGCGTCGCACGGAACATATATTCCCCGATCCTTCTGTCGGTGGGACGATGTGATCTATGGAAATGTCAAACATGTGAAACCACTCCAAATGCGTAGGCGGAGATGTACGAAGATGGGAGCATACCATTCACGAATTAGGGCCCGCTTTTGCAAATTCGACTGGATCCCGGGGGTACGCGGTCCACGGCTATTGGTGAGGTCTTTCGTTTTCATCGAGCATATGCCGCTCTGCTCGTGGTTCTGGGATAAACATCACTCGTGTCGCGTACGTGGTTATGGTAGCTTCGGCAATTCTCCGACATCCTCTCTTCACCACATGTGAGAACGTCGGCGCGATATCAGAGATCGACTACCAATATCAATGTGGGCACTATCATCACCACTAAGACATTGCCGCGAATGACCGAAGCTTCGCAAGATCGCTTGTCAAGTCGCGGATGCATGGCATGGTCGTCACAACGGACGATCGATGGAGTTAACTGGCTGGGGGAGACTCGAATTTCGTCAAGTGGCGGGTTCCCTCTTCTAGCTGGTGGAACGAGCGTAGATAAGATATCTCGGAGGGACCACATACGTGTAGGCCAAATATAGTCAAACTCGGACTTTTGCCAAGTTATGTAGTGCATACGACTTTGCAAGTTGACTCTGCAAGACTTTCAAAGGATGAGCAGCCTCATATCCTGCGTTGCATGGTAAGCTAAGCTCGATCTCTGCATTTTTTTCTTTCCACGAGTTTTTCAGGGTTAAGCGAGGTGTGGCAGCGCAACATCCACGAAAATATGTTCTCGATGAGAGGGAGCTAGAGAGAGTCAGCGCCCTTGCACATATCGAGCTTGAAGATGCACGGGTGGAACTGGAACGCGCACACAAGGCTGCGATAAAAATGGGAAAAGGTGCGGAAGGCGAGGAGGCAGATGATGATGATGACGAAGACGAGAATGAAGACCAATGGGTCGAGTAAGTCTCCAACGTGCTCCATTCTCCGAGGTCGACTAAGATGCTGAGCAAGCGAGGAGGACGATTCAATGGCTGTAGATGAAATACAGTCAGAAAAGACGGCGGAACCTTCTGCAAAAAAGGACGAGCTGTCCCAGTATAATCTTGATAGCTATGACGATGATGACGACGACGACAACGAAGCTGCAGGCGGTGGGTAAAGTGGACATGAATGCCGATTCTTGCTTATGCATCTATAGGCTTCGGTCCATTCAGCAATATCAAAGGATTGTCATTTTATCGCGATAATGCGGATGATCCTTACATTACCGTGAAGGAGGTCTGTGTGTTGGTTTAGGGTATATTCACGTATGCTCAACTTTTCTTAGGATCCCGAGGATGAGGAGAGGGAAGAACTAGAGATTCTCCCAACCGACAATCTCATTGTGGCTGCTAAAACCGAAGACGATGTCTCACAATTGGAGATCTATGTTTATGACGACTCTCAAGAGAATCTCTACGTTCATCACGATCTCATGCTCCCTAACTTTCCCTTGTGCCTTGAATGGCTCGACTTCTCGCCTGCATCGTCTTCTGGTATACAAGCGGGCGGACCCGCCAAGTTTGGTAATTATATCGCAGTCGGGACGATGGACCCCGAGATCGAAATATGGTCGCTTGACGTCGTAGAAAGTATGTATCCGGACATGGTCCTTGGGCGACCCGACAAAACCGCTGCCCATGTTCCTGTACCGGTCGGTACGGGAAAGAAGAAGCGGAAGAAGGCGAAACAACGGCCAAGGTCCAGCGTACACCACGTTGATGCTGTACTGGGTCTTTCGTGGAACAAGACGCATAGACATATGCTAGCCTCTGCGTCGGCCGACCAGACGGTAAAACTATGGGATCTCAGCCGCGCTCCTGCGGCAGATGAAGATGGGACTGGCGAAAGCGTGCCTGCTGTGCGGAGCTTTGATGTGCACAAAGACAAGGTACAAGCAGTGCAGTGGAATCAAAAGGAACCTACCGTCTTGTTGTCTGGAAGTTATGATCGGACAGTACGCGTGTTTGATTCGAGAGCACCAGACACTGGGGTCGGTGCTGTACTTGGCGCGGACGTCGAAGCTATTAGATGGGATCCATGGGAGTCCCACGCATTCTACGTGCGCTTTCAGTCTGCTTGCAGTTCTGAATTCCCTAATGCAGAATACAGGTTTCCCTGGAGAATGGTCTCGTGCTTAATTTCGATGCGCGCACGTTACCCACAGATCTAGCGTCCCCATCCCCCGCGCGATTCACAGTCTCCGCTCATGACGGCGCAGCCTCAGCATTAGACGTCAATCCGCTAATTCGTGGTTGTATATGCACAGGTGGCGCAGACAAGGTAGTCAAGGTCTGGAACATTGACCAAACCGAAGGTGGAAAGCCGTCGGTGAGCATGGTAGCTTCGAGAAACTTGGAAGTTGTAAGTATCGACTTCACTCCCCATGATCCATCCTTATACTAGTTATTTATAGGGAAAAGTCTTTTCGGCGGTTTTCTCTCCAGATGATCCTCTCACTATTGCTGCTGCAGGTTCAAAAGCTAAACTCCAAATCTGGGACGTTGGTGCCAACGCTGGTGCAAGGAAAGCTTTTGCATCGAAATTGGTGGAAGCTGGAAAAGTGATAAAAGAAAGAGAAAGCACCGGCCTGATTGGCGTTGTCAGCGATGACGAGGAAGACACCGATGCAGGAGACGAAGGCGATGATGATTCATAAGGCTGCCTCGCTTGTCCTCACGTGTAGTGCACAAATATCATCTGTTGGGATTTCTTGTAGTAAACATGCAAGGTATTCTACATGAAGTCATCTGCGTTGTTTCCGAAGTCGTCCAAGGCTTCGTCATAGACAGCAGTGTCGAATCTAGCGCAGATGTAAGCACAAGACGGTGAACACGCAAGATATCACGAACTTGTGCGAAGCCTTCACAGAACCCAAAGCAGGCTTTGCTACTGCCTTGGGTTTCTTCTTTCCACTCGCCTTTTCTCTTTGTTCCTTCTGCTTTTCATTTGCTAGTGTTGTGAGGGCACTCGCGGCTTTACGGATTTCCGTGTCTTTGAGGGGCTCTGCCAGTTGACGCACATGGTATTCAACGAATGCAGGGTAGAGGGGTTTGTTCTGCAGCCTCGCGATGATGACTTCTATGATCTTGGAAGAGAGGGTTTGGAAGTCCTCCTTAGTTCTAGGTTCAAACGATAGCAGTGCATCCAACTCCTTGGACGATGATCCTGAGGGTACGTCGGTCAAGAACACGGAGACTGGTGAATCATGGTATCTGTACCTCCTAAGCGGGCCGCGCCAAATAATGCAGCAGTGTTGTCCATGTCAGCCTTTATCTCCCTCTCCCTGTCCAGACGGGCCCTTTCTCTGGGATCGAGAACAGCATCTTCATCATATTCGACGTCATCACCCGCAGCCGCGCGCGCCGCTTTGGCGGCTTCCTTTTCTGCTAGCTTAGCTTTGAGGGTTCCTTTCTTTTTGGGTGGAGCGACCGGTGCAGCTTTGGGTTGTTCCTCCTCTTCTGATGAGGAATCCTCCCAGTCACTCTGCCAGTAGGGTGATCAGAGACGCTTCGAACGTCCATGACAAAGAAAGGACACGTACAGCGGGTTCTGACTCCTCCTCGTCCTCGCCCTCCCACTTCTTGGCAGGTCTCTTTACTATCGATGAACGCGCGGCGGCTGCCTCATCTTCGGAGGCTTCTGTTCTCGATCGTAGTGAGCCGATAACGACAAAAACGCTAGATACGCAGACTACGTACCCCAATCTGACATCGTTGCTCTGCTAGTGTACAAATTATATGGGACGTGGACGGATCAGACGACTACTACGAGTAAGAGTTAGAGTACGAAAGGGATCATACGCGATTTGGGATCTTAGCGTAGCCACGTGGCTCAAAATACTTGATGGCCACCACCACAGGCAGGCAAGTCCTTTGCGTTTCTCAAGCACTCAGAGATCTCAACGTCTGTCAATTTTATATAGCTCAAAGCTACTACAGCTTGCCATTCCGTTGGTCAGGTCGTATGGATTCACCAGGGAAACCCTGGCGCGGTCTGTGCTCTCTTTACCGAAGCCACATGCGGAACCTCTCTCCGACACAGCAGTATCAGCGCTGTTCGGGCAAGGCGACAATGCGAGAAGAACACTGTTGAATGCGTGGCTGGAAGACGCGCGGCGCCGTATGAGAGAGGAGGCTTCCTCGGAGTCGCCTCATGTGCGGCACGTCTTGCGTTCGCGACTGGCCATGAACGAAGCCGTTCTTGACCACCTTCCCGAGGTATGTGGCCTGATGGAGCAGCTGCCAAGGGACGAGTTTCTCACTCTCGTTGGAGGCATTTGCTTTGCTTGCAACATCATCTAGCGTGTTCCCATTTGACCCAACACCAATACTGAAGCACGCAGCGTATGTCGCGGACGACGCGTGTTGGATAGTGGATCCCTCTGCTAAAGAGGTGGGTCAATATCTAGCATCTATCTCTCACACCCCAACACATAGATGAGTGCAGATGTCGTGGTACACGCGTCGTGCATCCCTATCTACCGTCTATCTGGCTGCCGAGCTCCACCAGTTTACGTCCCCAAAAACGGTGGATTCTTTCCTCGACTACCTCCTCGACAACAGGGACACTGCCGAACGCGCGGTCCATGAGGTCGCACTTTATGGGGAATATATCTTCAAGAGCTGGAAGGGTATTTTGAAGAGTTCAGGTCGACTGTAGCGAAGATCGTCGTTGGCTTCTTGCACGAAAACCACGTTGATGATCCAGCAAGTGAACGTCCCAATCATTTGCCCTTGGCCTACGTTGCCGTCATTCCAAACAAGATGCGTATACGGATACAAATTGAATGATATGTAAGGCTGCGCATGAAATGAAACACAATAGACGTCGAGGTGCGTGGAACGTAGGTGATAGTTGTAATCGTGGAACCACTGGATAGATCATGCCCAGTTGTCGATAAGAGAGTCGCGCATCTCTCCGATGACTGCCGACGAATTTTGGCCTTGGAGCTCTGAAGACGACGGTCAATACTACTCCGCGAACATAGTTCCTAGTCCATGGAAGACGTACTGAAAGTAGCTTCGATGACGCTTATTTCTGTCGCTGTAGTGTCCAGGCCAGTGAATGCACACCAGTCGTTGACAACCAGTCCAGCACCGATGACATCCGAGCCGCGGTTGACCGTCCCAGCCTGCTTCCTTTAGGAAACCAGACAAACTTGGTGGCAAATCAAGAACGCACCACTAATGGGACTTGCAACAAACTGCTTAGTTCGTTCTGGTCCTGAATACTCGTCTTTGGATGCACTAGACCACCCTGATTGCTGATTGCACAATAGCTTCCGACGAGAACGTTATCTGCGATCGTCTGTCGGAAGACTTCGACTTTGAGGACGTCGGCGATGATTTCCTCGGTCTCCCGGTCAATGTCAGGGTGAACCAAGGCGATGTAATCGTTGCATGCAACTACGTTTCCGAGGGCAGAAAGACGCTCCTCGACTCGTTGAATAGCAACAGCATCTGGAAGGGAATTTCGTAGGTGTTGGAGTTCCTGGTCCGTCGTTGTCGAAGGAACAAGTAAACCGTGTCGGTTCCCTGGATTGTTCATGAGTTCATATGGTCCCCTGTTAGAGTTTGGGAAGCTCACCTGCGGTCAGGCGACCCACGATTCGGGTGCCAGCAACGGTCGTGTGGACGATGGGGATAACATCGCCTAGCTCGCTCTCGAATGCAGAGTAGAAGTTTGTACTAGCTTGAATCGCAGTCAAGCAGTAGCTATTGGTAAGTTTGGAGAACACGCCGATGTCGCTGCTGTTCTCGAACTGGATGCCTGTAAGATGTGTTTAGATCTTCCTTTGGCGCGTTACCCACTGATGGCGGTACGCACGGGTTGCCATGACTGTAAACTGGTTTTCGGATACAGTACCAATCACCGTTGCCGTGGCTTTTGAGGTCAGAGGGATGATACGGCTGTCCAGAAAGTGGACAGGCTTGGAAAGTCGAAGTTGATCAGTGAGGGGGGTCCTCGTCAGATATATATGTACATACGGTCGGTAAATTTTTCCTTTACCGGCTATCGCCCACAAGCGGAATCCAGTCAGTCAAACTCATCGTCGGACTCGGTCCCGCTCGCTCTCATTCAGTCGGTGTCAGCGCTCGAGTCAGGAAGAATGTTGCAGCTGCCACGCCGAAGCTGCTCTTCCAGAGTCTTATCGACTTGCCTGCAGCGACTGCACCGTCACGTCCGGGCCCGAAGTCTCGCTAGTCATGCACAACAATGGGCACCAAATGCCAGCTCGGACGACTTTGGACCCCTAACGGATATCGAGAAAATCATGGTAAACAGCATCAAGGTACGTGTCGTACCACTCCGACCGCCTCGTCAGGGTCTGACGTATCAACCATGCATCAGGCCACTGGCCCACTCTCATTTGCAACGTACATGCAGCTCTGTCTGTCACACCCAACACATGGCTATTATATGAACCCACAACACGCCGTCTTTGGCACCAGAGGAGATTTCACGACTAGTCCGGAGATCAGTCAAGTGTTCGGCGAGGTATTCCAGTCGTGTCTCACGCATTCATCGTCCTGGGAGGTGACGAACGCGCAGGTACACCGTCATAGCTAGCCGCAGTATGGTTACTCGAGCGATGGATGAATTCGGCACCTACACGGCCGTTCCGCATTATCGAGCTGGGTCCGGGGCGAGGAACTTTGATGGATGACATGTTGCGCGTAAACTGCAGTATCCCTTACTCACTATTCAATTAACTCAATTGATCTTTTATAGGTTTTCCGACAGTTCCCTGCCTCTCGTACGAAGCTTACCAACGTGCACCTCATAGAGACTAGTCCCGCGATGCGTACACTCCAGGAGTCGAAGCTCAAGCATGCTGTGCATGGAGGCAGTCCAGCGATCGTATGGCATGACGCAGTTGACGACATTCCGCCTTCTCCAGACACGTATACAATGCTCGTTGCACATGAGTTTTTCGATGCGTTACCCGTGCACCTCATCGAGGTATGCTTGATCGGCTTTTAATGTCGTATGTTGGTATACTGACGGAGTGTACAGAAAACTTCCCATGGTTGGCACGAGGTCCTCATTACACTTTCCAAAAACCAGAGTGTCAGATATACCATGCCCACTGCGCAGCCTACCGATAGTGCCCTACTGGGCGACTCCGGCAAGAGCGCATCAAAACCTCAAGTGGTGTCTTCTCGTTGGATGCCGGTGTTATCACCCACCCCGACGGCCACGTCAACACTTCTTGGTAACCTTTCTCCGAGATTTGCGAACCTCGCTGTTGGTTCGCGGATTGAAGTATCCGATACAGTCGTCAAGACTGCACGGTCCATCGCGGATCTCATTGCGCAAGACAGAGTAGGCGGATGTGCCCTCGTGGTTGACTACGGTGCTGAGCATGCAGCTGGAAACTCTCTGAGGGTAGGTTGTCCCTTGCTTAGCCGTCATAGATTAGTTGATGCCAGGTCATGCAATGTAGGCATTCAAAGAACATAGGATTGTGGATATATTTCATCGTCCCGGGGAATGTGACATCACCGCAAATGTTGACTTCGCGTTGTTAAAAGAGTCACTTGGCCACGACAGTTTGCTGTTCTCACCTCAGCCTTAACCGTATTTGCTGACTGGGGGATAGTCACCTCGCTAGGCACACTGCGCCAAGGAGAGTTCCTCAAACGCCTTGGCGTGCACCTCCGTGCAGCATCTCTCATACAGGCTGCACCTAGTATGGAGCGTAAAAAAGCCATCGAGCAAGGAGTCAGTAGGTTAGTAGACCCTCTTGGGATGGGTGGTCAGTATGCAGTGCTTGGGATAACGTCGGAAAAGAAAGGCGTTCAGGGCCTGTGGCCGTTCGTGGACATTGAACATAGCAACAATACATAAGTACAAATTTTCTCGGGGTATATTACATATGGTAGTAACCCACAAACTTCCACAAAACATTCAAAAATCGGTTACCTACTTATACTCAGCCTTGATGATATCTGCCAATTTTTCGGCAGCGGCGATGACCACTCCGGTCTGTAACATGCTGAGTGCCGGGTAAGAACAAATGTCAGAGCATAACTCACTGTATGGCCCAAGACCAGCCTTGGGAAGATGGACGCATCACAGACGCGCAAACCACTGACCCCTATAAACCTCATCTGCGAGTCAAGTACGGTCCCTGCAGCACCCTCTCTACCCATCGCACACGTGCCGACGGGATGGTAAAATGTGTCTGCTCTGCTACGTACTATTTGTTGGAGCTCGTCGTCACTCAGTCGCCCGAAGTGGTGGTCCAGATTCGGATCGTCGTTGGTAGAATCCGTGAGGTCGGACAATGGAGAGGTGTGGGCTACCTTGTAGGCGAGACGAACGCCACGTACTAACACGTCGATGTCGTGTTGCGTGGACAAATAACTAATAGAAGCGAGACGACAGAGATATAATAAGCAAGGACATTGACAGTAAAGTGGGGACGCTCTAACTTTGGGTCAATGAGGGGATCTTCCCAAGGGTCTGCGGATTTCAACCTGATGGTACCGACACTCGTAGGCCTGAAACCAAGACGAATCAGTGTTCGCTTGTCCTTACGTGGTACAAGAAATAACTCACCTCAGCAGAACTGGTAAGAGCGTGTACCCATTCCCAATTCCCTTTCCGTCAGCGCGAATTAGGACCGACGTGACAATGAGTTCGAGATCTGGGGAGCCAGGACCAGATGTGCTATCTTGCGCTTTGTCGTAACCGTACTCAGGGAAGAGAATTGGATCGTCTGAACGGCAGAACGCAGCCGCACCGCCAATCTGCAATGATCGCCAATTAGCTTCGGCTGAAAACTGTTAGAGTGCAGAGTCATACATTTGAAGATAGCGGCCCCGTTCCCCGCAGCCGGTATTCTAGCAGGTCACGCCAAAGTTTGAATTTGGTGCGCAAATCACTGGGCTGCAGGTAGCCAAGTGATATTCCCATTTTCTCGGCAAACCGCACGAAGAATGCGACATGATCGGAAAGGTTAGAACCAACGCCGGGGTGGTCGACAACAACTGGAATATTGTGTTCGGTGAGGTGTGTTTTAGGTCCAACACCAGAAAGCATTAGAATTTGAGGGGTATGTACAGTGCCGCAGCTGAATGGATGTTGTGACATGAGCCTCTAAAGGTGATAATACCCGGGTACTAACCACATAATAACCTCTTTTCTGGCCGTCGCCCTGAATCTCTTACCTGCCCCTTTTTGTGCAAAAGAAGAGAACTCGACTCCGACCGCTCGAGGGGTTCTGTTTTGAATTGAAGTGTCGAAGAGAATCTTGGTGACACGAGCTTCGGTAACGACTTTGAGGTTTGAACGGGCGAGAACGGTGGGAGTGAGGTACGCAGCTTCAGTTGACACTCGCACGCCATGACGATCAATATATGTCACTGTAAGAGTCAGATAGTCACTCAGTGCTTCAACTGATGCGACCTACTTATCTGGAGGAAGGGGTAGTCTGCAGAATCACGCGCGACAAAGGAAACGGACTGACATTGTTCACTCCAATCGTCTCACTACTTGTGTTGAAATTTAAATTGAATGGTATCCCTGCGTTGACACAAGCGTCGATAAACATCTCACTCCCTTTCCAAGTGTAAGCGGAATGTCCTATGGACACCGGTCCCGATGATCCGCGCTGTGAGACATCAACGTTCGGGAATTGGGAATTGGGAAAGTAATTCTCGAATTTGAGAAAGTACCTGGATAATGTCAGACAGTGGAAGACGCCGTAAAAAGCACCATACTGTTTGAAATTTTCCCAGCACCAAGAGTCGTCTCCGACTATTTCGGCGAATTCGTCGAAGTCCGAGGGTGCTCCGTAGAGTGCCCTAAACTAAGTATTGTAATCTGGGAAGAGAAGAGGGTGGTACTTGACACCCACATCATCGCACTCATGGAAGAACCTGGAGTAGAAAATGAACATTTCAGATTGTAGCGAGTGAATGTGTGAGCTTACAGCCACCTAGCAAACGTGCTAATGCAATGTTATTGACTAATGTTGACTAGGGAAACAATCGAAGTACCCACCTCTCGGCCAAAATACCATTCGATTTCCGGCATGGGGCTGTGGTATGGTAGATAGCTTGTAGTCATGAGTGGTGCGAGCGAGGCGCTGGAAAGACGACGGGGTTCTGCTCTCCGCCAACGCCTTTCCACTAATACGGGTCGTTAACGGGGTTTGGGAGAACGGAAGGGGCGCCTGTTACCTCGAGCCGGCCTCGACGAGCAGAACGTGAATACGTGGGTCTTCTGTGAGACGGCAAGCAAGGACACATCCAGCTGTGCCTGTCCTGGGTTAGTCTCATGAAAGCGGGGTGAAGTGGGGTGGGTGTCGTACCTCCACCAACAACGATGTAGTCGTATTCGTCAAACTCACGACCCTGGGAGTCAAGCTCTCTCGCTACCTGGGAATAGTCAGTGATAAGCTGTTGTCTTTTGCGCCGCCTCAACATGAGCGTGAGGGCAGCAATACATGCTAGAATGCTGGCCAAGCTGCGATTTACGCGCAACCATTCGAGGGTTTTGAAAATGTGCATCGGTCAGGAGATAAACTTGCTTGCTTATCGTCCGGGTAGCAGTAGTGATGTTCCCGGCTCATACGCATAGCGAAGCCCGGCTGCAATATTGAGATTCTGCTCGAGCGTGACAAAGCACCGCAACTTTGATGATCGATGACATGTTATTTTTAGGGCTCGCTGATACACCCGTTAGCATACATTACGGAGCTTGCTTCACTGACTGGTACCCTAGACCTGGCTCTATCAAACCGATGAGGACTGAATACATTAAATTCCGCCGTTGCGTAGTTGTTCCATGTTTTGTAAAGAGCATGCATTCTCCGCGGCCGCATAATTGCATGTGGTTGGTTGTCTGGGAATGCTCCCGAGTGGCTGTGCCAATAATCACTTTTAGGGTGCTGGTGAGTACCGCCATAGTCGCCACTTCAGGACCGAACAGAATCTTGGGAGGGGACGTAGTTGGCATGGGATGCTTAGGGTAAGGTTGGAAATGGAGGGCAACGACCAGCCGGCTGTTCGTGGTTGTTGAGCACAACACAGCAACACATCAGTGCAGGTGAATCCGAGGTATATTGCACATGACAGTAGATACCAGCAGCCAACACAAACGAATCTTGCAGACGTAACCCACAAACTCTTACAAAAAGTCAACAGTCAATTATTTACTTATACTCCGCCTTAATGATATCTGCCAACTTTTCGGCAGCGGCGATAACGACTCCGGTCTGTAACACGCTGAGTGTCTGGCAAGGATGAGTATCAAAAGCAGGACTCACCGTATGACCCGAGACCAGCTTTGGAAGGATGGACGCATCACAGACGCGCAAACCGCTGACCCTTCTAACCCTCATCTGCGAATCAAGTACGCTCCCTGCAGTATCCTCTCTACCCATCGCACACGTGCCGACGGGATGAAAAAGCGTGTCCGCTCTGCTGCGTACTATTTGTCGCAACTCGTCGTCGCTCAGTCGCCCGAAGTGATGGTCCAGATTCGGGTCGTCGTTGGCAGAATCCGTGAGGTCGGAAAACGGAGGTGTGTGAGCTATCTTGTAGCCCAGACGGACGCCGCGTACTAATACGTCGACGTCGTGTTGGGTGGACAAATAGCTAATGGAAGCAAGGCGATCGAGAAACAATTAGTAAGGATATTGATAGTAAAGTGGGACACTCTAACTTTGGGTCGATCAGGGGATCCTCCCATGGATCTGCGGATTTCAACCTGATGGTGCCAACACTCGTAGGCCTGAAAACGAAATGAGTCAGTGTTCGCTAGTTCTCGTATATGATGGTGCAGGAAATAACTCACCTCAGCAGAGCCGGTAAGAGCATGTACCCGTTTCCAATTCCCAGGCTTCTATCAGCGTGGACTAAGACGGACATTACCATGAGTTCAAGATCTGGGGAGCTGGGACCCGATGTACTATCTTCCACTTTGTCGTGGTCGTACTCAGGGAAGAGAACTGGATCGTCGGAGCGGCAGAACGCGGCTCCTCCCACGAACTGTGATTATCACTGATTACCTATTGCCAAAAAATGATGGAAGGTGCAGGCGTACGTTGGAACACAGCGGCCCTGTTCCCCACAACTGGTATTCTAGAAGGTCACGCCAAAGTTTGAATTTCGCGTGTAAATCCCTGGGCTGCAGATAGCCGAGCGATATTCCCATCTTCTCAGCAAGCCGCATATGGCATGTAACATGATCATAGAGGTTGGAACCGACGCCAGGATGGTCAACCACAACTGGAATATTATGCTCGGTGAGATGTGTTCCAGGACCAATGCCAGAAACCATCAGGAGTTGCGGGGTATGCACTGCGCCGCAGCTGAATAGGTATCGTCTCATCAGCCTCTAAAAGCGATGTACCGAGGCACTAACCACACAATAACCTCTTTCCTGGCCCTTGCTCTGAATCTCTTACCTGCCCCCTTTTCTGCAAAAGAAGAAAACTCGACTCCGGTGGCTCTGGGGATTCCGTTCCGAGTTGAGGTGTCGAAGAGAACCTTGGTGACACGAGCTTCGGTGACGACCTTAAGATTCGGACGGGCAAGGACGGTTGGAGTGAGGTACGCGGCTTCAGTTGATACTCGTAGGCTACGACAGTCGGTGTACGTCACTGTAAATGTCAATAGTCAGTCAGTACTTCAAGTAATGCAACCTACTTGTCTAGAGGAAGGGGTAGTCTGCCTGATCACGCACAACAACGAGTAGAAGGGACTGACCTCGTTCACTCCGAAGGTGCCATTGCTCGTGTTAAAATCTGGATTGAACGACATCCCTGCATTGACACAAGCGTTAATAAACATTTCACTCCCTTTCCAAGTGTAGGCATAATATCCTATGGACATCGGTCCCGATGTTCCACGTTGTGAGACATCGAGATTCGGAAATCGGGAACTGGGAAGATAGTTCTCGAATTTGAGAAAATGTCTGAATAGATGTCAGACAATGGAAGGCGCCGTGAAGGGTAACATACTGTTTGAAATTTTCCCAGCACCAAGAGTTGTCTCCGACTATTTCGGCGAACTCATCAAAGTCGGAAGGTGCTCCATAGTGTGCCCTAAACTAAGGATTGTGGCCTGGGTGCAGATGAAGGTAGGTAATTGTCACCCACATCATCGCATTCATGGAAGAACCTGGAGAAGAAATTAAATCTTTCAGAACACAGCGAGTGAATGTCTGAGCTCACAGCCACCCAACAAACGCGCTCGTGTAATGTTAGAGTATTGTTGACTGTGGAAACAACCAAAGTACCCACCTCTCGGCCAATATATCTTTTGATCTCCGGCATGGGGCTGTGGTAAGGTAGATAGCTTGTAGTCATGAGTGGTGCGGAAAAGGTATTTCCAAGCCGACGGGATTCTGCTCGCCGCCAACGCCTTCCCGCTGAAATGGCTCGTTGACGGAGTTCGAGAAAAAGAAAAGTGCGCCTGTTACCTCGAGCCTGCTTCGACAAGCAAAACGCGAATACATGGGTCTTCCGTGAGACGGCAAGCAAGGACACATCCAGCTGTGCCTGTCCTGGGTTAGTCTCATGAATGCGGGGTAAAGAGGGGTGGGTGTCGTACCTCCACCAACAACGATGTAGTCGTATTCGTCAAACTCATGACCCTGATGGTCAAGCTCTCTCGCTACCTGGGAATAGTCAGTGATAAGCTGTTGTCTCTTTTGCCGTCTGAAGATGACTGTGAGGGTAGCAATGCATGCTAGGGTGCTGGCCAAGCTGCAGTTTACACGAAACCATTCGAGGGTTTTGAAAGTGGGCATCGGTGAGGAGATAGACTTAACAGCGCTCTCGGCGCAGCAGCTCTGTGAACGCAAGCACTGGTTTGGGGGGGTGTCACACAAGTCGGCATATCCATGGAATCCCGCTCGAGTAGCGGTTCAGTACGGTATAGAGGGGTAATAATTATGTAATAACGTTGCGGGGACGCCTGCTACACCTGAGTGGTGTGACAAAACTGTGCTTACTATCATTGGCCACTGGATGCAAAACGGACTTCACCTGCAAAACAACTTGCGCAGCCAGCAATACCACGAATTTTCAATACTTCAGTCATTTGAGGTATGGTGTATTTATGTAGGCCAGATACTTAGTTTCAAGAAAAAGAGGCTGTGGAAGCTGAAAACCTCAAACATTCCTCACAGCAAAGTGTGTGAGTTTGGGTATTTGTAGCCAAGATCTACTCCGATCTGACCTCTTCAGTTGGTGTTGCTTCTGCTGCACTCAATTCATCACCGATCGTCGTAGAATTTAAGAGGGACGTAGCCGAGACCTTAACATACCTACATTCGAAACGCGAAACATAACTGTTAAGTTGTTGTGAAGTTATTCAAGATTTCGCAAACGTTTTGCGTCTGGTTACCAATGATAGTAACCATACTCTGACATCTCATTTTAAGGTCCCGCTGATACGCCCATTTGGGCGTATGTTATGGAGCTTCCACTGATTGGTACCCCAGGCCTTCCTCTATCAACTCGACGAAGACTACTCCGCCTTTGTGTAGTTGTCTTACGTTTTTGTGAAAATTATGCATTGCCCGCAGCCGCGAAATAGCATGCGGCTGGCTTGAATGTCCCGAGTGGCTGTACCAGCAATTTAGGGTGCTGGCAACTCGCGAGTACCACCACAATCACCGCTTCAAGACTGAGTGGAATGTTGGGGAAGGGACGTAGTTGGCATGCAATGCTTAGAGTAACGTTGGAAATGGAGAGCCACGACAAGCCGGGTGTTCTGGTTGATGAGCACAACACAGCAACACATCAGTGCAGGTGTATCCAAGGTATATTATACGTGACGGTAGACACCGGCAGCCAACACAAACGAAACTTGCAGAGGTAACTCACAAACTCTTACAAAGTCAACAGTCAACTATCTATTTATACTCCGCCTTAATGATATCTGCCAACTTTTCGGCAGCGGCGATAACGACTCCGGTCTGTAACACGCTGAGTGCCAGGTAAGGATGAGTATCAAAAGCAGGACTCACCGTATGACCCGAGACAAGCTTCGGGAGGATGGATGCATCACAGACGCGCAAACCGCTGACCCTTCTAACCCTCATCTGCGAATCAAGTACGGTCCCTGCAACATCCTCTCTGCCCATCGCACACGTGCCGACGGGATGGAAAAGCGTGTCCGCTCTGCTGCGTACTATTTGTCGCAACTCGTCGTCGCTCAGTCTCCCGAAGTGATGGTCCAGATTCGGGTCGTCGTTGGCAGAATCCGTGAGGTCGGAAAACGGAGGGGTGTGAGCTATCTTGTAGCCCAGACGGACGCCGCGTACTAATACGTCGACGTCGTGTTGGGTGGACAAATAGCTAGTGGAAGCAATTAGTAAGGATATTGATAGTAAAATGGGACATTCTAACTTTGGGTCGATCAGGGGATCCTCCCATGGATCTGAGGATTTCAACCTGACGGTGCCAACACTCGTAGGCCTGGAAACGAAATGAGTCAGTGTTCCCTAGTTCTTGTATATGATGGTACAGGAATTAACTCACCTCAGCAGAACCGGTAAGAGCATGTACCCCTTTCCAATTCCCAGGCTTCTATCAGCGTGGACTAAGACGGACATTACAACGAGTTCAAGATCTGGGGAGCTAGGACCCGATGTGCTATCTTGCACTTTGTCGTGGTCGTACTCAGGGAAGAGAACTGGATCGTCGGAGCGGCAGAACGCGGCTCCTCCCACGAACTGTGATTATCACTGATTACCTATTGCTGAAAAATGATGGAGGCGGAGGCGTACGTTGGAACACAGCGGCCCTGTTCCCCGCAACTGGTATTCTAGAAGGTCACGCCAAAGTTTGAACTTCGCGTGTAAATCCCTGGGCTGCAGATAACTGAGCGACAATTCCATCTTCTCAGCAAACCGCATATGGAATGTAACGTGATCGTAGAGGTTGGAACCGACGCCGGGATGGTCAACCACAACTGGAATATTATGCTCGGTGAGATGTGTTCCAGGACCAATGCCAGAAACCATAAGGAGTTGTGGGGTATGCACTGCGCCGCAGCTGAATGGGTATCGTCTCATCAGCCTCTAAAAGCGATGTACCGAGGTACTAACCACACAATAACCTCTTTCCTGGCCCTTGCTCTGAATCTCTTACCTGCCCCCTTTTGTGCAAAAGAAGAAAACTCGACTCCGGTGGCTCTGGGGATTCCGTTCCGGGTTGAGGTGTCAAAGAGAACCTTGGTGACACGAGCTTCGGTGACGACCTTAAGATTCGGACGGGCAAGGACGGTCGGAGTGAGGTAAGCGGCTTCAGTCGATACTCGCACGCCATGACGGTCGGTGTACATCACTGTAAATGTCAATAATTACTCAGTACTTCGAGTAGTGCGACCTACTTATCTAGACTCAGAGTAGAGCAATCGGTAGTCTGCCTCGCCACGCGCAACGAGTAGAAGGGACTGACCTTGTTCACTCCAAGGGTGCCATCGCTCGTGTTAAAATCTGGATTGAACGACATCCCCGTATTGACGCAAGCGTTAACAAACATTTCACTCCCTTTCCAAGTGTAAGCAGAATATCCTATAGATATTGGTCCCGATAATCCGCGCTGTGAGACATCCACATTCGGAAATCGAGGACTGGGAAGATATTTCTCGAATTTGAGAAAATACCTGAATAAGTGTCAGACAATGGCAGGCGCCGTGAAAGATAACGTACTGTTTGAAATTTTCCCAGCACCAAGAATTGTCTCCGACTATTTCGGCGAACTCATCAAAGTCGGAAGGCGCTCCATAGTGTGCCCTAAGCTAAGAATTGTAGCCTAGGAGTAGGATGAAGGTAGGTAGTTGACACCCACATCATCGCATTCATGGAAGAACCTGGAACAGAAAGTAAATCTTTCAGAACATAGCGAGTGAATGTGTGAGCTCACAGCCACCCAGCAAACGCGCTGGTGTAATGTCAGAGTATTGTTGACTGTGGAAACAACCAAGGTACCCACCTCTCGGCCAATATATCTTTTGATTTCCGGCATGGGGCTGTGGTAAGGTAGATAGCTTGTAGTCATGAGTGCTGCGGAAAAGGTATTTGCAAGCCGACGGGATTCTGCTCGCCGCCAACGCCTTCCCGCTGAAATGGTTCGTTGACGAAGTTTGAGAGGAAGAAAAGTGCACCTGTTACCTCGAGCCTGCTTCGACAAGCAAAACGCGAATACGTGGGTCTTCTGTGAGACGGCAAGCAAGGACACATCCAGCTGTGCCTGTCCTGGGTTAGTCTCATGAATGCGGGGTGAAGTGTGGTGGGTGTCGTACCTCCACCAACGACGATGTAGTCGTATTCGTCAAACTCACGACCCTGATAGTCAAGCTCTCTCGCTACCTGGGAATAGTCAGTGATAAGCTGTTGTCTCTTCTGCCGTCTGAAGATGACTGTGAAGGTAGCAATGCATGCTAGGATGCTGGCCAAGCTGCAGTTTACACGAAACGATTCAAGGATCTTGAAAGTGGGCATCGGTGAGGGGATAGACTTAACAGTCTTCTCGGCGCATCAGCTCTGTGAATGCAAGCACTGGTTTGGGGGAGTGTCACACAAGTCGGCATATCCATGGAATCCCGCTCGAGTAGCGGTTCAGTATGGTATAGCGGGACGTCTGCTACACATGACGTGTGTGACAAAATTGTGCTTACTATCATTGGCCACTAGATGCAAAACGGACATCACCTGCGAAACAACTTACACAGCCAGCAATACCACGAATTTTCAATACTTCAGTCATTTAAGGTATGGTGTATTTATGTAGGCCAGATACTTAGTTTCAAGAAAAAGAGGCTGTGGAAGCTGAAAAACCTCAAACATTGTCAGACCTCACAGTAAAGTGCATGAGTTTGGGTATTTGTAGCCAATTAAAGATTTACTCCGATTTGACCCCTTCAGTTGGTGTTGCTTCTGCTGCACTCAATTCGTCACTGGTTGTCGTAGAACTTAAGAGGGACGTAGCCGAGACCTTAACATGCCTGCACGCGAAATGTGAAACATAACTGTTAAGCCGTTGTGAAGTTATTCAAGATTTCGCAAGCGTTTTGCGTCTGGTTACCAATGATAGTAACCATCCTCTGACATCTCATTTTTAGGTCTCGCTGATACGCCCATTTGAGCATATATTATGGAGTTTCCTTCACCGATTGGCACCCCAGACCTTCCTCTATTAAATCGACGAAGACTACTCCGCCTTTGGGTAGGTGTTTTAAGTTTTTGTGAAAATTATGCATTGCCCGCAGCCGCGGAATAGCATGCGGCTGGCTTGAATGTCTCGAGTGGCTGTACCAACAATTTAGGGTGCTGGCAACTCGCCAGTACCACCACAATCACCACTTCAGGACTGAACGGAATGTTGGGGAGGGGACGTAGTTGGCATGCAATGCTTAGAGTAACGTTGGAAATGGAGAGCCACGACAAGCCGGGTGTTCTGGTTGATGAGCACAACACAGCAACACATCAGTGCAGGTGTATCCAAGGTATATTATACGTGACGGTAGACACCGGCAGCCAACACAAACGAATCTCGCAGACGTAACCCACAAACTCCTACAAAAGGGCAACAGTCAACTATCTATTTATACTCCGCCTTAATGATATCTGCCAACTTTTCGGCAGCGGCGATAACGACTCCGGCCTGTAACACGCTGAGAGCTAGGTAAGGATGAGTATCAAAAGCAGGACTCACCGTATGACCCGAGACAAGCTTCGGGAGGATGGACGCATCACAGACGCGCAAACCGCTGACCCTTCTAACCCTCAGCTGCGAATCAAGTACGGTCCCTGCAACTTCCTCTCTACCCATCGCACACGTGCCGACGGGATGGTAAAGCGTTTCGGCTCTGCTGCGTACTATTTGTCGCAACTCGTCGTCGCTCAGTCGCCCGAAGCGATGGTCCAGATTCGGGTCATCGTTGGCAGAATCCGTGAGGTCTGACAACGGAGGTGTGTGAGCTATCTTGTAGCCCAGACGGACGCCGCGTACTAATACGTCGACGTCGTGTTGGGTGGACAAATAGCTAATGGAAGCAAGGCGACGGAGAAACAATTAGTAAGGATATTGATAGTAAAGTGGGACACTCTAACTTTGGGTCGATCAGGGGATCCTCCCATGGATCTGCGGATTTCAACCTGACGGTGCCAACACTCGTAGGCCTGGAAACGAAATGAGTCAGTGTTCCCTAGTTCTTGTATATGATGGTACAGGAAATAACTCACCTCAGCAGAACCGGTAAGAGCATGTACCCCTTTCCAATTCCTAGACTTCTATCAGGATGGATTAAGACGGACGTTACAACGAGTTCAAGATCTGGGGAGCTAGGACCCGATGTACTATCTTGCACTTCGTCATGGTCGTACTCAGGGAAGAGAACTGGATCGTTGGAGCGGCAGAACGCGACTCCTCCCACGAACTGTGATGACCGTTGATTAGCTATTGCCGAAAAATAGTGGAAGGCGGAGGCGTACGTTCGAACACAGCGGCCCTGTTCCCCGCAACTGGTATTCTAGAAGGTCACGCCAAAGTTTGAATTTCGCGTGCAAATCCCTGGGCTGCAGATAGCCGAGCGATATTCCCATCTTCTCAGCAAGCCGCATATGGAATGTAACATGATCATAGAGGTTGGAACCGACGCCGGGATGGTCAACCACAACCGGAATATTATGCTCGGTGAGATGTGTTCCAGGACCAATGCCAGAAACCATCAGGAGTTGCGGGGTATGCACTGCGCCGCAGCTGAATGGGTATCGTCTCATCAGCCTCTAAGAGCGACGTATCCAGGTACTAACCACACAATAACCTCTTTCCTGGCCCTTGCTCTAAATCTCTTACCTGCCCCCTTTTGTGCAAAAGAAGAAAACTCGACTCCGGTGGCTCTGGGGATTCCGTTCCGAGTTGAGGTGTCGAAGAGAACCTTGGTGACACGAGCTTCGGTGACGACCTTAAGATTCGGACGGGCAAGGACGGTCGGAGTGAGGTAAGCGGCTTCAGTCGATACTCGCACGCCATGACGGTCGGTGTACATCACTGTAAATGTCAATAATTACTCAGTACTTCGAGTAGTGCGACCTACTTATCTAGACTCAGAGTAGAGCAATCGGTAGTCTGCCTCGTCACGCGCAATGAGTAGAAGGCACTGACCTTGTTCACTCCAAGGGTACCATTGCTCGTGTTAAAATCTGGATTGAACGACATCCCTGTGTTGATGCAAGCGTTAATAAACATTTCACTCCCTTTCCAAGTGTAAGCAGAATATCCTATAGACATTGGTCCGGATGATCCGCGCTGTGAGACATCCACATCGGGAAATTGAAGACTGGGAAAATAGTTTTCGAATTTGAGAAAGTACCTGAATAATGTCAGACAATGGAAGGCGCCATGAAAAATAACGTACTGTTTGAAATTTTCCCAGCACCAAGAGTTGTCTCCGACTATTTCGGCGAACTCATCAAAGTCGGAAGGTGCTCCATAGTGTGCCCTAAACTAAGGATTGTGGCCTAGGAGTAGATGAAGGTAGGTAATTGACACCCACATCATCGCATTCATGGAAGAGCCTGGAGCAGAAAGTAAACCTTTCAGACCATGGCGAGTGAATGTGTGAGCTTACAGCCACCCAGCAAACGCGCTGGCGCAATGTTAGGGCATCGTTGACTATGAAAACAACCTAGGTACCCACCTCTCGGCCAATATATCTTTTGATTTCCGGCATGGGGCTGTGGTAGGGTAGATAGCTTGTAGTCATGAGTGGTGCGGGCAAGGTGCTTGTAAGCCGACGGGATTCTGCTCGCCACCAGCGCCTTTCCGCTGGAATGGGTCGTTGATGGAGTTTGAGAGGACGAAAAGTGCGTCTGTTACCTCGAGCCAGCTTCGATGAGCAGCACGCGAATACGTGGGTCTTCTGTGAGGCGGCAAGCAAGGACGCATCCAGCTGTACCTGTCCCGGGTAAGTCTCATGAACGCGAGCTGAAGAAGGGCGGGTGTCGTACCTCCACCAACGACGATGTAGTCGTATTCGTCAAACTCGCGACCCTGGGAGTCGAGCTCTCTTGCCACCTGGGAATAGTCAGTGATAAGCTGTTGTCTTTTGCGCCGTTTCAATATGACTATCAAGGCAACGATACATGATAAAACACCGGCAAAGCTACGGTTTACACGAAGCAGTTGGAGGGTATCGAGGAAGTGCATGTCAGGGGGTAAAACAAGTCGTTTGCCTGTGATCGGAGTAGCAACAGCTGGATGGTCCGGAGTGGCTGTGCCTGTAACGCGGGGTCGGCTGTCTCCCCGCTTGCAACGACGACCAGCCAGCCAGCACCACCTCCTCTACCACCACAGGACTACCCAGAAACAATCGTAAGAACACATTAGCTCTCGAAGAACCTAACCGTATACTGTGAACGGCCGACTAAGACCCTCCATGTCCCCCGACCACGGTCCCCCTACAAAGGCATCTCTCCTCAAATGGTGGTCTCAATTCACGAACGTACAAAAGACAAAAAAAGAATCTAACAGAGGTTCGCTCTCCCTGTTCTCTTTCTCTGTCGTTGAGACTCTCACTAACCTTCTGACGCAGCCCCAGTCGATGACGAACATCCTGTCTTCGGAAAGCCACTTAAGGAGAGCCTGAAACGGGCGAGCGTACAAATCTCGACGGCGAATGCAAATGGAGAGCTTTACGTATGGGGTTACATTCCCGTCGTTGTAGCCAAGTGGTGCGTTCGCCCATCGCTAGTTGCTGTGCTTGCGGTCTCATTCCTCACTGCCCCCCATCATCAGTGGGCTCTATCTCAAAGAGAGCGGTATGTCACTTCACAACTCCTTGCTGTCATATCGTTGATCATATCAATAGCGACAGAAGTGGAGGGTACATTCCGTGTCAATGGGTCAGCTAAGCGCATGAGAGATCTCCAAGCCGCCTTTGAGAAACCACCCCGGGTATGTGCTGACAGCTTTTCTTGTCAATTCGGCCTGACGGATAAATAGTTCGGGAAGGACTTGGATTGGAAGAAAGAACACTACACTACCCACGACGTGGCCAGCGTTTTCCGACGCTACCTGACTCAGATGCCCGTAGGCACTCCTCAATTGCCTTTACCAACTCGAGCGCACTGATTTCCTGAAATAGGAGCCTGTAATACCGCACCATATGTATCATGATGTGGGTTTTCCATGCTTCTGATGCTCCCCCGCTCACTTCGCTTGATCCGGTTCAGTTTCGGAATGCTTTGGGTCCGTCTCGTTGTGGCCATGTGCATACCTTTAACACTCAACTGACAACTTACCTGCAGCGAAGAAACCGTTCAACAAGGAAGAAGTCATAACCACTTACAAACACCTAATTCAGCGGATGCCAAGAGCCAACCAATACCTTCTTCTTTACGTCCTGGACCTCCTGTCAGTCTTTGCCAGAAAGTCGGACAAGAATTTGATGACAGCTGCTAGTGCGTACCCCTTGTCGTTACATCCACGCTGGTAAACGCTGACCTTCTTACGCGTTTCCCTTTTCAGATCTGGCGGTGATATTCCGTCCAGGGCTTATATCCCTCCCCGAACATGAGCTCTCCCCGAACGAGCACCAGCTTAGTCAACAAGTCCTTGAGTTCTTGATCGCACACCAAGACTGGTTCCTGCTCGACATACCCCCTCCGCCAAGAACACAGCCATATACATCATGGCAGCCGCCAAGACAGAGTCGCTTTTCCACGGCACCGCAGAGTGATGAGGATCCCGATCTAGTTGTCGTACCCAGCTCAGATGACGAACCGCCTAGTGCTGACGGATGGAGACCCGCCAGCCAGCGGCGGCGAATCACCAGACGCCGTACGACACACGAACATGTTGGTGGGTTACCCTCCTCGGCGCCCTCGCGCAGGAAACCTGGACCACGCTGAACGTGTTTTTCCTCACCCTTTCCGCTTTGTACGCACTTCACTCTATATTTTATATGTCACATTTGCGGTTTCGGTTGGTCTTGATCTGTGTCGTTTCGTTGTTCGTTTTGTGGCATTGGCGGTTAGATTCGCAAGACCGAGCAGTTTCCCCATCTCCACAGGAGCTGTCACCTGTTGCAGAGCGTCCTTCATCCACTACGTCCAGCACCCTTGGGGTAATGCGGAGTCGGACGCTGCCATCGCGGAGGGATCGTGGAGGTGCTGACGCAGAGTCCAACAATTTGGACGATGATGGGCGGAGGGCAAGGGTGTTGCGAAAGCAGAGGCGTTCATCGATGCAGCCGAAGAAAGAAGGGACCGAGTAAATGTCACGACCGCGCACGATACTAGGTCGAAGAAGTGCAGGTGAAGGATTCAACTCGGTTTGAGGGATTGGCCGTGTCGAGAATTTTCGACATGGTAACGAAGTCGATGATACCAAGTTAGCTGTCTCGGGGTACCCCCTCCTACTGCTGTAGTCTGGCTTTTTTTTTCTCTCTATTTTTTTCCACTCACGGATGGCTAGATGGTTAGTTGACATTTCGGAAATCTGGTATTAAGTATGGGTATCCTGTATGAATAGCTACTGTAGGGGTCGTACTTATTGGGGTGCAGAGTCAACGTCAACTGCGAGCAATTTCACCAATCGAGTGCGTGTATTAGGCCCGTCTTCGCTCCACACGCTGAATGTGTATGGGCGTTTTAACCGAGCAATTGCATGTCAATCAACCCGCAGCAAGGATAATTTTAGGCCGTGATAATTTTAAAGGTGCCCGACTCATGAGGCGCTGGTTGAGGACAGGCTGAAATTAGCTGACTCCCCCCCACGTGTTGTGCTAAACCCCAAGGCTTCAGGTCTTAAAAGGCACCAACGACCGTCCACATGAGACACGGTGACGAGGACTATCTCATGCGCCAGGTAGGCCCATACAACGACAACCCGGGCATGACTTCGTCCAATCCAGACTTGAACCGCTACTTCGACGACCCTGTAAGTACCATTGCATGCCTAGTTTGTTTGCGAGCCAAAGCCAAGCGGCATCCCCGTCTCCTTCTCTCCTTCCCTCCGCTGACAACAACAATTTCTTTTCTGTCAAACAGACTCGCAACAACAGCCAGACTGGCAACCACGCTCCTTCTCCTTTCTCTAACTCAAACAGCAATCTAAACAACATGCCCTCTGACCCCGCTGACTACCAGAACCTAGAAGGATCTGCACCTCAAACCAATTCATGGCTCGAAAGAAGCCAGACCTCTTCCGGCAAACGATCAAAATGGATCGTACGTCGCCAGTTTCGACATAACCTCTTCTCACCGCTTGCCCTGTCTAGGTCATTGGCTCTTTTTTGACCTTGGCTGTCCTCGTCGCTGTGGGTGTCACCGTCGGTGTCATCCTCGGGAAGAAGAACAGCAGCAGCAGCAGCTCAAGTTCTAGCACCTCTGGGGCTCCGCCCGGCACGAACCCCAACGACCCCAGCAACTTCCAGAAAAACCCCGCCCTCGTTCAGTCCTTCTACGGTCTCGCCTATACTCCTCTCGGCTCCCAACTCCCTGACTGTGGGAATTCACTTAGTTAGTACTCTCAGGCCTTTCTATTGTGTCCGCTCTTGTCTGACCCTTTCGACAGCGGAAGTCATCGAGGATATCCAGCTTATATCTCAGCTCACAACGGTTGGTGGTCTTGGCCTCCGATAAGGCTACTCAGTTGGCTTATCTCCACTTTCCAGAGGATCCGTCTCTATGGCGCTGACTGCAACCAATCATCCCTCGTGGTACGTACCTGCATGTCCAACAATTATCTCTTTGTCATGTTCCTCCTCCATTTCTAGCTGGCTGCCATTCAGGAAACTAAGGTCAACGTGTCTGTCTTTCTTGGAAACTATCCGGTTGCCACCGACAATGGGACCGCCTACGAACGTCAAAAAGGGGAGATCCAGACCGCTCTTCAGACTTACGGGGCCGGTAACGTTCTAGGCGTTACTGTCGGAAACGAGTTCATCCTCGAGTAAGCATGCCGAATAGGTGCCTGGTACCTGCTTTAAGCGCTTTTGATAGCTATATCACGCAAGCGGGTCAGACCGATCCCAACGGCTCTGCAGGTAACGAGGGTATGTCTTGTCTGCACCTTACGAGTATACCGTTTTACAAAGAGTACATACAGCTGCGGCCATACTCATTCCTTGGATCAATGATACCCGTTCCATGTTATCGGAGATGGGTCTGAACCTTCCTGTTGGCACGGCTGACGCAGGAAGTTACTTCAATAACCAAGTTTTAGAAGCAGTGGACTATGGGGTATGTCCAGCGCGTGTGTTTCATTTCGTTCATTCTCATGGTTGCGTCCGTAGATGGCCAACGTCCATCCGTGGTTCGCGAACGTATCTATTGACGATGCTGCAGCGTGGACGGCGGAATATTTCCAGACTACTGATGTTGACCTTGCTAATTCGCTTACCAACAAACCTAAGATGTCCATTGCAGAGACTGGTTGGCCGACCGTATGTCTCCATACTTTTCAAGGAAGAATTCTGAAGTCACTCGTATCCTGTACAGAACACGTCTACATTCAACTATGCTCCCAATGATGGTCCATCGGTAGCATCCGTTGGTAATTTACAGGTCTGTCCGATTACTCTTCTGGAGTGGCATCAATGTTGATGAGTTCATGTAGATTTTTATTGACACCTTCGTCTGCCAAGGCAAGTTTTGAGGTTCTTTGATATTCCGGTCTAAGAGTTTAAATCGTATACGTCACCTGCAGCGAACGCGAATGGCACGGAATACTTCTTCTTTGAGGTAGGTTACTGTACTAGACGGAGCTTACATCTATCACTCACACTATTTCGTGCAGTTTTCCGACGAACCTTGGAAGGTAAGGGGTGTCCACGGACTCTGGATAGGCTGAATAATTGATGTCTTCGCAATTTAGGCTGTAGAATATGGTGGCGTCGAGGTGAGACATTACTGTGAATCTAATCTTTAGTTTTTCCTGATTGTCGTCATAGGGTTACTGGGGCTTGTTCGACTCCAAGTATGCAAAATGATTGCCGTGTGCTATGGACAAAATGCTAACATCCCACCTAGCAAAAACTTCAAGAACCTTACCATCCCTACCTGCTCCACCTGAGCGGACTATTTGTTCGTTTGAACACTTCATTACCGGAATGCGGACTCAAGCTTCTTATAAACCCCCTTACGTTGTTGCATTCGATTATCTAGCGTTTGCTGCTATCATTTCTTGTTGACGCTGGCTTGCCCTACTTGTCTTCTCTCGCAGCCTTCATTACGTTTCGGATGGACTAGACATGCCTAGCTTGGAAACCTTTATACATATGTATGTGTTGCTTTGTTTGTGTGTGGAAGTTCCAGACCTCGCTCGGGTCGTGGCCTGACTGTGTGATGGCGATTCAAAAAAACGAGTGCATCAGCCGGGAGTCGAACCCGGAGCTAGGCCATGGGAAGACCCAATGTTACCGCTACACCACTAATGCTTGCATGGTTTTATTTATCTTTTCCTACTTATAACATATGGCACTGGGACCCAGAGAATTCCCAGCAACTCAAGTAAGTAACTAGAAATTGCAAACGTCAAGTTGTAATGGGATCCGTCACGCTCCTTTCCTTTTCGACCTCCCAGATTTCTCGGACACCTTCCCTAAACCATACGACATTCCATTCGACTAAGCCCCTCCGCATTTCATATATAGTTGTCGGTAGCAAAGCAAGGAGAGCCAGATGTGGTGTTATGAGATGGTAAGTGAGCGTCGTGCCAGGTTGCGATGGGGTTAGCGATGCTGCAGCGGATGGAAAAACGACTGGTTTAGGGGGTGAAGATGGAAGTGAAGATGAGCTAATCGTGGTGGGAGTTGAAGATGACTCGTCAGGGGCAGTAGCCTGTGCCGGGGAGAAGATAGCTGTTCGAGGATTAGAGGTTGCATTAGACCTAATCCATTTGTGGATTGTCAGCTAAGCCACGCGAAGGTAGTCACGACTATACTTGTATAATGGGCCGAACGAGTTGAGCATCTGCAGATAGTCGCAACAGAGGTTATGTGTTGCTTGGTCCACCGGTGAAGCGTCGGTTGCAATGTAAAGCTTGCTTCTGATATCAAACAAAAATGCTTTGGGACAAGATGTATTCTGCATGAACCGGGTCAACGAGCGCACGATGACCGGTGAAGTCACCCTACCGAGCAGAAGACGTTTAGAAGACCTTCAAGGTATGGCAAGGAATCGATGACTTTGTGAATGACGCGAGAGAAGGCATCTTGAAGAGTGTGGTCGTACACGGATGTTAGATGAAAATTGAGAGGAACCTGCTCGAACTCGGGCCATTCGTCAGCAAGACGATCGATGACGCGTTCATGGACCTGACGGAAGTTCTCTACCATGCAGGTTGAGCGGGAAAACACTGGTCAGCGATGCTAGGCCGAGGTCGTACCATACTTGTCATCCTCTTGGAGTTTTTCTGCCTTGTGAACGAAGACTTCGAAGTCGACGGTTGGATTGACTTGGAAAGCGGCGACGACGAACTCAACTAACTTGGCAACGGGTTGCTGATAGAGATCCTGTAGAAAACCGTTTGATTTAAATTTCTGGATGGTCAAAGAGAGACTTACCCTTATATCGATGACGAAGATGATGGTAGCGAAATCGGAGAGGGGAGATCCCAAGGTGTCGGCTGTGACGTTGCCCGGACAATCCCATATCTCGAGCGGGATGATGGTACTGGACCACGAGGACAAATTAGGGATGAATACACGTCAGCTGGTTGAACTGTGGGATTGGCTGACTCGAAGGCATGTCTGGTGACGCGCATGGTTGGTTCGAGATAAAAGGTCTGCTTCGGGGGCAAATCCTTGAATAAAACTTGCAGTATTGACGTTTTGCCACTCCTGATATGATGTCATTATTAGCGATACTTGGGAGAGGTGCAAGGAACGCTGAGTGCCTTCTCGTCCCAAGGAGGAGTATCTTTGTTCTCTTGATGGATTCATCGACACCGCCATGCGAGTGTTGAGCGGAATTCATTAGTGCGTCGTCGTCGAGTCGGACTCGGTGTCCGAGTCGAAAGTCACGTACAGCACCGCCACAGGGTGGATCTCGCTATATATGGTAACTCGAGTGCACGAAAGAGGTATAGGACGGTGTGATCGGAGGTTGAATGTGGCTCATCGAGTCGCAATGAAGTTTGGGAGGAAGATCGCCGTACGTCCTTGACACGCTCTGTCGTGTGTCGGCGTCTCACTTGAACACCAGGCTGACCTCTACAACGAATGGCGACCGTACTACATCGACTACAATTTGTTGAAACGCGAACTCAAGGTATTACCGTTCTATACATCGCTTCTTCCTGCCTTTGATGCCTATGACACCTGCCTAGCATCGTACCTCGTCGCATATATGGAACGACGACGACGAGCGCGAGTTTACGGCCATGCTTAAGAGGGAGCTCGATAAGGTCCACAACTTTCAGAAGCAAAAGGTATTATAGTGCTTGCTCTCAACTCATTCAGTCGCTATATTCCTTTCTCAGACCACAGAACTCTCCAATCGAATACGCGACGCTGAGAGGAACGTGAGGCGGCTGGTTGCTCAGCTGGAGGCTTCCAAGCCAGCATCCGAACCGTCTACTGATCCTGAATCACATGATACCCGTCCTTCAGATTATGGCCCTGACGAAGGCTCCGACGACGATGGTGACCTCGAAGAAGCAGATTCTTTTGAGGAACTCGAAGATCTCTTTCATGGTTTGGAGGAAGAAGTCGCAACTCTTGTCGCTGATGTCCACGACCTTGCCCTGTATACTAAACTCAATATTACGGGTTTTCTGAAAATTCTCAAGGTACGCTCCCACGCACGTGCGTGCGTCCGCGTATCCTCACGGTCCTTTTCCCTTAGAAACATGATGTTAGTCAGATCATTTGGTGGCTGCTCCACACTGGCTGACCGTGGTAAACAGAAACAAACCAACTTCCGCTTGAAATCCACGTTCGTCCAGGAATACCTGGAAGAGCGCCCGTTCTACAAGTATAATTGGGATGCCATCATAGTTAAACTGTCTAAGCTTTATGATCTCGTCCGTACTCGAGGACATCCCGTCCAGGGCGACTCCTCCGCTGGAGGTACCCAAAGTGCGTTCGTCAGACAGACCACAAAATATTGGGTAAGTATAAATATCACCATCTACGGATGGAGCTCGACGGCGTTTCGCATAGGTACACCCTGACAACCTAGTACCCCTCAAACTCGCTATACTGAAGCAATTGCCTGTGCTCGGTACGCGGTGATCAATCTCGCCCTGCATATTGCACTCCACTGACCATCTCGTCTAGTCTTCAACCCTGATAAGGAATTCGAGCCCAAGGATTCAGGTTTGTCTCGGTTTGTCTCGCCTGGTTTCACGCTTTTTACCGTTCGCAGCCATAACGTCGATTTACTTTGATAATGAAGACCTCGAACTATATCTTGGTCGTTTGGAGAAGACGGAAGGAGCGGAAGCCATTCGCCTGCGATGGTACGGGGATACAGATGTAAAAACAGTAAGTCTGTAATGTTACACCCTTCCCGCGACCTGATTGTGTGCAAACTCGTCGCGAAGATATTCGTCGAACGTAAAACCCATAGAGAGGATTGGACCGGCGAAAAGTCTGTAAAAGCCCGTTTCGCGATCAAGGAGCACTTAGTGAACGCGTTCCTACGCGGAGAATATACCGTGGATGCCGACTTGCAGGCTCTAGTGGCCAGCGGTAAGAAGACACAGGCAGAAGTTGATTCGATGATACAGCTTGCAAGCGAGGTGCAGTACCGCGTACTCACTCGGAAGCTTGTCCCTGGTGCGTCGGGCTCGGCCGACTTTGTCTACTGATCGAACTTGACCGTCAACGTTTCTGCAGTCATGCGTACATTTTATAACCGGACAGCCTTCCAGTTACCTGGGGACGCCCGGGTACGCATATCTTTGGATACTGAGCTCACCATGGTCAGAGAGGATAATTGGGATGGACGCATACGATCTGGAGACAATTGGCGTCGGACGGACATCGGTATTGATTGGCCTTTCCCTCAGGTGCCAGACGAAGACAAGGAGCTATTCAAGTAGGGTCATATTTTCTTTTCCTTATCAGTGGGCTCGTGACATTCGCAGGTACGGTGTACTCGAAGTCAAACTTCAAACCCAGTTCGGACAGGAACCGCCGAAGTGGGTGACTGATCTCGTCCAGTCTCATCTTGTAGAGGCAGTCCCCAAGTTTAGGTACTCGCCACCACAAACCCAGCCAGGCCACTATTGTTACTGATGGCTTTCGCAGCAAATTCATCCACGGCTGTTCGACCCTGCTTCCCAACCGCACGGACCTCGTACCATACTGGCTTCCGCAAAGTGAGTTCATTCTCGAAGGAGGAATTTTCTTTCACTCAGACCGGCGGTTACCCAGTGGACATTGATATCCTGAAACCTAATACGGGTTATCTAACGGTAGAGCGTCCTGCTACGTCCTCTTCAAAGGGGACTCCCGAACAAGGATCGTCTGGCCTCATGACGCCGTCACATGCCTACGCTGAGCCCGTCTCAGAAGGAGAGGAAGACGAAGATATGGACCTGGTTCCTGCCAAGGACGAAGGAGGGCGTACTGGTCTTTCGCGTCAAGACGTCGCCGCTGCGATTGCGTTCCGCGAAAAGTCGCTCAAAGGACGGGATGATTCCGGCTTGACAGGTGGAGGATTGTCTCTACGTGCTGAGATCGACCGTGATGAAGTCTTTGCAGACGAGGAAGTCAACGAGCGCACTCCATTCTTGCAAGCCCGGCGAAAGTCAGGGGCGTTATCTCCGCATGCACAACAATATAGAAACATATCCATCAACCCTCTTGCGCCTTCGTCCGCGTTCGATCAAACACTACGTGAACGGCTTCAAAGCGCGGATGCAACTAAAATCCGAACAATCGGAGAGGAACCTCCAGAAGCTAGAGGATTGGTCGAGGACGAGATTCAGGAGAGTGAAAGACTACTTGTTCGCGACTGGGTTGCACCGTCCGGTAAGAAGATCGCTGTTCCTGTTCGCGTAGAACCGAAGGTGTATTTTGCCAACGAGCGCACGTTCTTGGTAAGTATGCTCAGTACTTTCTTAATATCCTTGTTCTTATTAAGCTTCTCTTTTTAGAAATGGCTGCATTTTGCCATCCTAATTGGTACGATTGCTACAACACTTCTCAACTTTATCCCTTCGGAGGACACGAAAGGGCTTATCAGCGCAGCTTTCTTTACGCTCGCGGCACTGCTGGCTATTGCGTATTCAGCCATTGTCTTCTTGTTCCGCGCACTGCGCCTACGTGCTCGGAGTGCAGAGGGTTTGTACTATGACAAGTACGGCCCGACGATTTTGTGCCTTGTTCTTTTCATGGCCTTAGCTACGAATGTCGTCATGCGTCTCCCTGAATAGCAAGTTCATTGATACCTTTGTTCCCATGTGCTCTATCACAT
Source organism: Pisolithus thermaeus (assembly GCA_024663475.1). Taxonomy (NCBI): domain Eukaryota; kingdom Fungi; phylum Basidiomycota; class Agaricomycetes; order Boletales; family Pisolithaceae; genus Pisolithus; species Pisolithus thermaeus. The sequence continues at coordinate 1,034,040 of JANFAF010000004.1, forward strand.
CCCTATATTGGTACGGTCTTCGTCTGAACCACGAGGAAACTCGAATATTCTTTTGTCAGTAGCATAAAGTTCTGAGGGAAGAGTACCAGAGAGTACCACGAGACAGTGCAGGGTAGCCGGGTGATATATTGATACTTCATCGCAACCCACCACAGCCACTAATAAGTATACTAAGTAGCATTTGCTTTATGCTTCACATGCAGAGTATAAAGAAACTGTAAACACCACCAAGTCGATTAACTGTCTGCTGAAGGAATCGATCCGGTGGGTATCGTTGACCAGGCACTCGTCCATTATAAGTTCAACCACGCTCCAGATCATTACCACCAACAACCCAAAAAGGCACCGCAGGAACACCTCCAATCTGTGCTGCGCAGCGATGCTATGGACCATATCCATACGGGGCAGCATGTGGAGCGGGTGATCTTGTCCCGCTTAGTGCAGGGCTCGCAGATCGTTCGCCTATGCCACCATAGCCATAGCCCGCCTGCGGACTTGGCGAAGCTCGACCGTGCAAATCGTAAGCAATTTGTGGCCCGGGACTCCTGGTCCTAGCCATCTGCGTCATAGGGATGGCCTCTACGCCGGGATCTACTAGCCCTTCACCGAACGTGTTAGGGACCGGTCCTCTATATGGGTCGTAGAAACCAGGTTGCCCGAATGCCCCTGGGTCATCTCGGTATGGTTGGTTGGGATTGAGGTGAGGAAGAGGCGGGACTGCGTATGGGTCTTGTCCGCCGCCAACGGACGATGTTGTGATAGATTGGGCGTAAGTGCCACCGGGGCTCGGTGCCCGTGCCAAGTTAAGATCGGAATCATTTTCTGCACCGAACCCAGCGCGTCCGGTAGAATTCGTGGGCAGTGCATGCACGTCACCAACGCCACCACTGTGACTGTTGAGCTCTGGCCACTTGATGGCTTCGTCTGTTCAATTCCAAAAATGCTCTGTCAAGGTTCTCTGACGGGAGGGAATACAACACGAATTCGACTTACTGTCGTCGAAGTCAGAGAACCGCTTTCTGGTGAATTTCCAGATGAAAAAGCAAATTATGGCGATGACTGCCACACCACCTGCTACAGACAACCCGATGATTGTGCCGATGCCGACGCCGCTACTTGAATTGTCATCCGATTGCGGAGAGGGTGTAGGGGTAGGTGAAGAGGATGCAGCGACAGTGATCACGCTAGTGACGAGGTCTCCAGCTGAATCAGTTGCGACGGTTCCCACCACGGTACTCTTCTGACTGGTGGCGGAATCTGCCGACGGAGGCTGAGTGGTCGTTGGAACAGCAGTCGAAGAGGCTTGAGTGGTGGGAGCAGCTTGGGTAGTGGTAGGTTGTTGGGTTGTGGATGAAGCGGCGGCAGTGGTAGGTGAGGTGGTCGTATGGGCAGTTTCTGTCGATGCCTGTGCAGCTGTCGTCGTCGCCGGCGAATTGGCGGTCGTAGTTTCGGCAGGGCCGATTAACTGGCGCAGGTAATGGTCGCGTGGTATACGAACGTCCAGCTGCCCATGCTGCGAAGCTACGACAGACGACGTTGCGAATGCAACGACTATTAAGGACGACCTGATGACCTTTCGCATGCTAGCCGCTCTTTGCTGCGCGAGTGGCAGACGGGAGCTAGGTCGGACGTGCGGTAAAGAGTGGAGTCGAATGGGATTGCTGTTGTTAGTAGTAACGTCCCGGCGAAAGTGACCGTCGTTGCCAAAGAGGGACCGTCGTGGAAAACGAGACGCTGGACGCCGTCCAGGACTAGTAAATTTCTATTTCCTCGGGAGACTTGAGAACGCGAGACGAGCTGAGGAAAACTGGCCAACCCCGACCCCGCCGATCGATGAAGAAGGCGAGACGGATACTGGTCACGTGGGCGTACAGCCCAGTACGCATCGCCTTCGGACACGTATCAAGCAAAAAGTCCGTTGCATATGACCGCTATGGGTGGAAATATGTATTTACATGTGCCTTGTTCAAGGTATTTAGTCCAGGGACTTCCTCCCCAGTAACTTCTCTATCTCCCGGTGCTCCCGGAGCCAGGACGAGAATGGTTTTTCCTGTCCTCGTCCACGGAGCTCTTGCATCTCCAACAAGTAATTCGCAAACGCGATGAGCGTGCCATAACGGTACCTGTTCAAGAAAAGTGAGTATGCTCTTCGCGGTGAGGCAGGGCATATACACCGACAGATAATTAACGGCGACGTTCATCAACTTGCGGTATTTGACGCTTCCTCTCTCACAGGCGTCTACCTTCAGTTTATAGCTGTAGCGCGTTCGCTATCAATCAGTACGACCGTGCAACCCCCGTACTCACTCGTATATTGCCTTGCGGAGATTCTGAACGTCTTGCATAAGGTCAATGGCACGGTCGGTCAAGCGTTTCGCCAGTTTCCCATGGGATAGCACACCAATAAGTTGTAGGATGGTCTTGTACTCCCCTGCCACGGCCAGATTAGCCACGTTTACCTGGAAGATAAAATGGGGCAAACCCTGCAAGTATGCCTCCTCCTCAGAGGGACCATCAATCGCATCGTACGCAGTGATTTCCACTTCATCGGGAGAATCATCGAGGTGAATATCACCGGTCCAGTTCATAATTGTTGAGATCAAGCACGCTGTAACCATTCCCGATGTCGTGCGGCCGCGACCCATCTGGCAGTTGAAAATAAAGTCTCCAGCCTGAGAATAACCTAGCTGTACGCGTTCCAGTAGCTGAGAGAGAGCGTCCGGAAGCGGTGCCTGCTCATCGGTCTACAAGGAGTGTTAGTTACGGACTTCCAACAATATATCTCTACATACGATGGCTACACGATCATAATTAACCTTGTGCACAAATTAAATTTAAAAGATCAGAAAGGTATCGACCAAGATTTCGAGGGGACTAACCTTATAACCTTCCTTCACCATCAAATTAAAAGCATCACGAGGGGTCATGATGTCGTCCTCTGAAACCGTTTCCCATATGGGTATGATAGTAAATACGCCTGGACGTTCCTCAATCTCGTCGTGGAGGAGGATACGCCCCTCTCCCTGTCTAAGCTCTCGAAGCACGTCTAGCTTGAATCTGTCCTCCATATGTTCCACCATACTGGTGGTCACTCCTGTGGCCCTGTGGAAGACAACTACGTTCACCTCATTGTCGCTAAAAAGTACACTACTTACTCCACATTCTCCAGTGGTTTGTCGACCAGTCGCAGGACGTGCGGCCGGCCGGCGATATATATGACAGGTTCCTATCGAAGTATGAGCGCTGCAGTGGAATTCTCAGTGGCGGACACCGACCTCTCTCAGCGATGTCCAAAATACCATATTGTTGCCATTCGGCCCAGCACCTACTCTCCCCAGTGCTCGGCGTAGTCTATATTTGCCATGAATAATGAACCCATGAGATCACGTGTAACTAACCCTTGGACAGTAGGCATTCCGCTGAGAAGCTGGAATCAACAAATATCACAGTTGTAGTGAACACACTGGCATACCTTCCACAGACCATCTTCCCATCGCCTGCATTTACAACCGTAAAAGGGGACTCTCCCGACGAGGGTGGCGCTAATTTGAGAGTCAATGGTACGCGACGGAAATTTGGGGCACCTTCAATCCGCCTATTGAGATGTCAGTGTGAATGAAACGCCAACGGGGTTGTCTAGCCACTGTGCAGGAAGAGATTATCACCACGTACTCTGGCAACGTCATCTTCTGCAGGTTGACAAAGAAATCGCTCTTTAAGATCGTAGATGCAGACAAGATACTACCGGAACGATTGATCACTACTTGTTTAACTTCGTCAGGATGGGCGACACCGCCATCGACGTCGACTCGCTCCAGGGGCGTTAGGGCATGCAGACCGTCAACATGTAATTCCTTCTCAAACGTCTTTATTACTAAGAGAATATCAGCACGATACAGAAGGATAAAAGACCAATGAGATGTCACACCTGGTCGGCTCTCGATGAACTGTTCAAAAGTCTCAACGGATTTGATCGTATCGGGCCTAGTGGATTGCAGGTAGGCTTGGAAGGCTATGAGCTCGAAGTAGCGGCGCAAGTTGTTTAGACCTAGAGGACCATGAGATTGCGAGACCATATTGACTTTGGTCGCCAACCTTTCGACGCGTGGACACGCTTTTGTTTCTCGTCTGTGGCTTGCTCTGCCCTCAAGCGCTCTACGTCGATTTGATCCCGGAGGTTGAACACCACAGCACATCGGTCTATTGCTTCATCGACGGCATTCTTGACTGCGGGTCCCTTGCGTACGATGCGCAATAGGCCTTGATATCTACTTACTATCGGATTTATCTGACGGTGTGTATTGACTCACTATTGATAACTTGGTACGAATGCCGCTTGTTCACGAGTTCTTCGTTAAAGATGTCCGTACCAGGAACGGAAATTATGGACAGGGACCGGGAACGACTAATCATCCGCGAAGACGTCTGGTGAAGTTGTCTGTTCTCCCTGAGCCATTGTTGGATCAATAGAATGATGACCTGCCGACCGTCGTCACGGGTGTGCGGTAAATGACCGGGTAAATGATAAAAACGTTAACGTCTCACCGTAGTCAGCGTGCTTCGCCCCCGACCAAGCTGGCAGTTGACCACAATGGCAGTGTTCGTAGAATCATTGCGCACTACGAGGTCCATTAGTTCACTGATATCTGCGAAGTCTGGTGGGTGTTCTGAAGTGATCGGAATGCGAGCATATTGGACATCAACCCCATTGTTCGACTGGCGCGATGCCATGATGTCCTTGAGGACTGCAACGTTCGTTGGCTGCACGTCTTCCCATACAGGTATAACAGAGCCATCATTGGTCTCGGTATGTAGTAAAATCCTTCGGATCAATCAACATCCCTCGAATTTGAATTACGGGCTTTTCGCACCTTCCTCCAAATGCTTCGAGCTCTGCAAGTACATCATCTCTTAGCCGTTCTTCCAGCACTTCTAGCCGAGACGCAGAAATACCGCCATAATCTACGATACAAATGAACGATGCCTGAGGATACGCACTGAAAGTCTTTACCTTTCATATTTCGAAGAGTGAAACGTTCTCGTCTCAAACAGTAGGGTGCACCGTTGATATAGACTATCGGTTCCTCTCTCAGCGTGACCCACACGATCTTATTAGTATTAGGATGGTTCTCCTTGACAAGCCCAACCACTTCGTCGATTGCTGCTTCGGTGGGCTGCCCACTAGCGTATATGTTTGTACCTGGGACATTCCTAAAGTTAATGGCGCCCCGAACAGAGTGTAGGACAGGCTGTGATTTTGATAACCACTGGTCCGACTTCAACAACGTTCTGGTCCATAGTGAGCATGCATTGCGTGAGCGTTAGCCGAACGTACCCGTCCCGCAAAATAATGCCACTGCGGTTCTTTTAGACATTGGTTGAGCGACCTCTAAACATTTCCATTAGCCGAGATCAACCCACCTTCACAACGTGATCCGTGTATTCGTCTCCAAGCAACTGCCCACCTGCCATTTCGACATCATTTTTCTGGCCTGCCACCAGAGATTTGTCGGCGGGTCCTGACCGTGATAACAGGGAAAGATCGTTAATGGGCGCAAAAACATTTAACCTAGAACCTTGAGATTTCCTGAGGAACTTCACTTGGCTGGATAACTTGTTTCAGCACCGTCGCGGGGGACTCTAAAAAGGTACCTTACTTCCATATTTCTGATCTAGTCTGATAATCTGTTAGAACAAAACTCAATAAAATACAACAGGACGTGGCACAGACCTTCAACCACTCCGAAAATGTCTGGTCGAAACTAGACACAGAATCGACATAACTCGCAAATGCGATCAAGAAGAAACTAACAGTCACCAGTCGGGAGGAGTGTCGTTCTCTCGCTGAGACTACGTACTACTGTTCGAGTGCCCTGCTGGCCTTATTTAGTAACTCCTCTCTCTTGTTTTCGTCTTGATCCAACGTGGTGAGGGCATATCGGATCCGATGGATTAGAATGTCTTCCCGAAGATTGATTACGTGGTCACCTGTAGCATCAGGCAGAATTAGTCGAATCACCGTAGATCCACGGCGGTGGGAATCACGAAACTGCGCAACCACGCACAAGTATCGACAACGCGATCGACAAGCCGCTTTGCTTGAAGCCCCTGATCTAAACAACCAAGCAAGCTAAGGATGACACTGTAATTTCCCTGGTATGCCTTGCGCAGGTTCTCCAGTAACGAAGGTTGTGCCATGAGCAAAGCAATCGCGGATTGTGAATGCAAATCTGTAATTGTAGAGCGCAAAGTCCAATCTCCATAGAGCAACTAAAAAGGAAGACGACGTACGTTGCTGCAACACATAAGTCAGACGCAACAATGATTTGTTTGCATCTTGCTGCGCACTCGCGAGATCTAACGCTTGTGCGAGCTTTATATCGGTGGCGGGCTGGATAATGCAGGGTATATTCTGCACCGGAACCCCATCCACGCTTCAACAAACTCACCTGGTTTGTTGGCTGCAGGCGATGATCAGCTGCTCCAGCTGGGCTAGGAGTATCAAATGCACTCACGGTAGCATATCCCGGGGTACCATCCCCTACCTTACCCGTACCAGAACCGATCATACTGAGGAACGACTTATTCGCATAGGGGTCCTCAAAACCCTCACGAACCGCCATCCTCCTTCTCACTATCAGGGCCGCCACCATGGCAAAAGTAGTGCGTACGGAGCCGACACCACAAGAAAAGACCAATGCACTTCGAAGAGGGTCGGTGTCCTTAATGACTCGTAAGTACGCATCAAGGTAATTGTCCTAGGGCAAGTTGGTCGTGAGCTCGATTAGGAAACGGGGTACGATGTTACCTCTATTGGGCGGTCGGGAGTTATAGGAATTCTAATCGGTTTAGTGGATTCCTAGAACGTGTCACGATGTAAAACGCATAGACCTACCGGTGATACTAAATATTGTCAGATAACCGTGAAACACCGCGGATCCAACGAAGTGACGGCATTACCTCTACATTCCAACCATTTAAGCGCATGTTCTCCCATAACTCATGCGGTGTTTTCACGTTCGTCTTGTCAACGTGCGTCCACGTAGGTAGAATGGCGCCGTCCCCCTTTTCAGTTGCTTTTAGATCAGGAGTATCTCAGTTACCATGTGTAATAATGTCCGCATAGAAAACATACGGAGCTCGTTGTGGGTCAAAATCAGTCCACCATACCTGAAATATGGTAGTAAGGACTCTGAGGGAACTGAGTCGCGTCAAGTAGCCTCACTTGGTAGCTTCTTGCAGTATGTCGTTCCTTAAGCGGGTCTCTATTGCCTCTAGATTCTCGGCTCGATCGGACAAGTAAAGTGTTTTGCGGGGTTCAGAGGAATCACGCAATACAAAGGGGCGCCCAGAGATATAGACTAGTATGGGGACGAAATCTGGTGAGCTGAACCACGGCAACGGGAGGATGGGAGCTTACCGACCGGCTCTTCTCGAGTGGAGAACCAAACCACATGGGAAGGATCGGGGGTACCCGGGCGACACCTGAGCACAGAAAGTATGGCACGAAGACCCTGGGTGCGGGGTTGCGCGACCCCGTACACGTTCAGGTCACCTTGGCGAGGCGCTCTGAAGTTCGGTGCACCATGAACGTTGAGGTCGATATCGAGGGCACGTCCTGTAGGAAGATGGTGATGGATACCTCAGACGAACGAGGACTGAGCGATTGCTAACCGGAAGGATGGTAATCCGTCTTGAGAATGAACCCCCTGGAGAGCACACTGCCTGTCCTCGTCTTGACGACTGACGATTCGGATCGCTTGAGATTGACCATTAAGTCGAGAGGTTGTACAACTTCTCTGGTTGGTGGGGTTGGTCTTGCTTCACTTGCTGAGCGAGGACTGCCGTGAGCTGTGCTGAGGCGACCAGACGGCTTTTGAGTGAATGGCACTGGCACTGGATGCGTGCCAGTGCGGAGTTGTGCCATTGCCTCGGTTGTTTCTCTGTCGTCGTCCATCATTTAGGAAGAGAGTGTCCAGCACGACGATGCGATGGTAGCTTCGTGCCCGATCGAGGCCAAATGCCTCGAGGTCGATAATTAGTTGCCTAGTTTGGCAATCCCCCTCCCGGTCACGTGCACGTCCTACTCCCAGGATGCGTCGAGAACGCGTCTTGCAACGAAGACTTGGGTTGTGGCCTTCCTAGTCAGGCGCGTACCGTATACACACCGTGTCACAAGAGGCAAGTAAAAGCATTCTTATACAAAAATGACGCGGTACATGCACGCGCTAGTAGCTCTACTTTGAGTGACTTCTCCCTGGTACTTATAACTGCGCGTTTTTCATGTCCCCCTATCATCGCCATCGTGCTAGGAATTAGTTCCGCGGAGGCGTCCAACGAGCGTGGAAAGGGCTTTTGTATTCGAAGTTGGAGGTAGCATAGTGACCGAGGCACCCGTTTGCGGGCAATGAGCTTGCAGAGACTGCACAGTGCCGATAAGGGAACCACTGCAGCGGCGAACAAAGCTTACTTGAGACAAAGTAACACACTACTACTTAGCGGGCAGCTTAGTCACGTGAGGGTGCTCCGCTGTCGACGGCGCAGGGAGCCAGAACTCTTTCTCTCTCCACCAGCGTCGTTTCGGGCTCCCACTCTATCTGGCACTATGTCGTCGCCCTCAGCGTCTAAACCCGTGAACATCGGTGGTCCACGGAGAGACGCAACCTCTCGTACTGGGACACCTACTCCTACAGGTACACCTGATATCCGAGTTCTGCGGGCTCAATATTCCGGAACACCCCCAGTTCCAAATATCGCCTTCCGTTACGCGCCTGCGAGCGCCTCCTACTCCAGCCGCGATGGTGCTCTTGCGACCAGTGTTTCATCCAATGAAGGGGCAAGCCAATTGCATCGCCCTTCACTCGGAGCTGTAGGCGGGAGGCGACCGCTTGCGTCAGATAATTCTGAGAGCGACACGGGCACAGCAGATATGGTGGGCTTATCGGACGAAGAGATAGCCAGAGTTGTCAGGCAGCATCTTGTCTTGCGCGATGAAAGACAGTGTGCTAACGGATCCGATCGCGAGGATCCCCCCGCGAGCAGTTCTATGACGCCTGTCCGCTCTCCACCTTTTCCAAGGGAGAGTTCGGACGCGTTCCCGATCCCCTATGAAGCGCCTGGTGCTGATATCACGTAAGGTTACAAGTTCCGTCCGAATTATAGAACTAAAATAGACGTCATTGCAGTCACGATGTCTACAAGTGGCATGCGGATCAAAGGCGGCAGGCTGTCCGTCCGCGAGCTGCCTCGTTTGCAGGTTCTGTTACGCCGTCGCACCCCGCATTTGAGCACATTCATGAACCTGGTGGTTTCCGGCGCAACTATGTCCTTTTACAGTCTAATGGTCAGGGTGTAGAGGATAGACGGGCAACTAACAATTTTGTCGAATTCCTGTACATATTTGGACAGTTCGTGAGTCGCTCGAATCTACTAGTAATGCGGAAAGTAACGATGATGCAGGCCGGAGAAGACCTTGAGGAAGACGAAGACAGAGTCGACGAGGAGGAAGTTACTGAGCAACCTGAACCTGACACAGTACCTGCCGTGGTGGATGAAGCTCAACCTTTACTCAAGCAAACGCGACACACGAGGTCTCTTTCTAGGCGGCGGGCGGCATCTGTCGGTGCTCGTGGCGATGCAACGGTCCCACAGACTGTACTTATGGTACGACCTCCGTCAACGAAGCACGCTTTTATGCTGACGACACACAGCTCCTCAAGTCCTTTGTGGGCACTGGTGTTTTATTTCTCGGAAAAGCGTGCGCATTTCCTCAGAAACTCCTTAACCTTCTAATCAGTCAGACAGATTTGCAAACGGGGGGCTACTGTTTTCCTCAGTCACCATCGCTGTCGTTGCTCTGGTGTCTCTGTATTCATTCCTTTTGCTTGTTGAGGCCAAATTTGTTGTTTCTGGATCCTTTGGAGGTCTGTGTTTTCGTTGTTCGTTGGCTTAGGGAATATTCATATATGTTGATAGACATCGGTGGATCTTTGTATGGTCCTTGGATGCGCTATGTCATTCTTGCTTCGATCGCGTGTTCCCAAATAGGTTTTGTGGCTGCTTATACCATCTTTGTTGCGGAGAACCTAAAGGTTTGTTTTTGTCCAAGAATTCGCAACGGATATCTCATACTCTTCAGGCTTTCGTGGCGGCTGTTACGCACTGCGCGGCCAACTTTTCTGTTTTGTTCTTCATTCTTATCCAACTGGTCATTTTTCTGCCTTTGGCACTCGTTAGGAATCTGGCGAAGCTCAGTACTGCGGCTCTTATTGCAGATGTCTTCATCCTCGCTGGCCTGATATACATATTCAGTAGTGAGATATCTATAATCGGCCGAGAAGGCACTGCAGAAGTGCAACTTTTCAACCCTAGGGATTTCCCATTGTTCATAGGGTACGTCGTGGCTCAAGAATGCCTTGGCGATGACTTATTCTTCGACAGGACTGCTGTCTTCTCATTTGAAGGAGTCGGTCTGGTGGGTCTAAGCATACGTTGCATTCCTATCAGGTTCATTAAACTGGGCTGCCAAGGTCATCCCAATTACCGATGCAATGCGCGAACCGCACAAGTTCCCCAGAGCCCTTACCGGTGTGATGATCGGAACGCTGTGTGCGTGTGTTCTTGTATTCTTGCGGCTTTTTTTAAATGATATCTTCTAGTCCTCTTTGGTGGCGCAGGTGCTCTCGCATATTTGACCTTTGGCAATGAAGTGAAGACCGTCGTCCTTGTAAATCTTGACCTAACCGACAAGTTTACCCAAGCGGTGAGAAGAAAGTTGCTTGCAGTTCTTACTATCTTGGCTTATTACCTTGCTTTAGGTTCAATTGCTGTACTCCCTCGCCATACTGCTGTCTATTCCCCTTCAGTTCTTCCCAGCCGTCCGTATCCTCGAGAATGGGCTGTTTGTGCGCAGCGGCAAGCGGGATCCACGCGTCAAATGGCTGAAGAACCTATTCCGATTTGCACTGGTGATGTTCTGCACCGGGCTCAGTTGGCTCGGAGCTGCCGACTTGGACAAGTTTGTGGCGCTGATCGGAAGTTTCGCATGGTAAGTGTCCGTTTTCCTGTGTGTTGGCGAGCGCCTCAGTATAACGATTCCCGTTTCCAGTGTGCCGTTGTGTCTCGTCTACCCGCCCATGTTGCACTACAAGGCTGTTGCGAAAACATGGTCGCAGAAGCTGATTGACATTCTGCTAGGTACCTTCGGTTTAGCTGCGATGATATTCACCACTGTCCAAACAATTAAGGTACGCGTGCTGTTTTGTACGGGATGGTATATATACCCTGACACTGCGATCAGCTCATGGCTGCTCCTGAAGTTGCACCACAACCAAACACGTGTTAAGCCGTCCCATGTTCGGTTCGCTTGTTACCCAGGATACGGCCCGATACATACCTACAACTACAACGACCTTGCTGGAGGCGTTCTCGTCTCATGCACGAGACATATCTGTGGACACTCGTCTTGGCATTATCCCCAATTCAACTGTACTATGTAGCAGACACGTCAAAGAACGTAACTACCAATTTCGATAATCCAATAGAGGTGGTTCTTCATCCATAGTGATCCTGAAGAAGACGCGGAAATGAGGTTACTTGTTGTGATTAGTCAGATAAAGGGCGCAGTAACCACTATCGGCGGTTGACGTTGCAGCATGGTGATGCCAACAAGAAGCTTGTTCGCCCTCGTGTCCACGCGACGACCCCATTTTCTCATCACAGTGATAAACTTTCATTATGATTTCCCGTTCGCCGACGAAGAGGGTCACTGTCAACTAATCCATCCCAGTAGGGGTGATTCAGGCGTTGCAATGGTATTGATGGTTATCGTCGAGTTCCGTAACAGTCTCGCAAATGGCGACGAGGGGGACACCTTACAGGCGATTAAGGGGGCACAGCAAGCGACGGGCTATCGGAATGACATCGTCCGCGAGGCAACACGCCTATTATGGGGACTACCTCGCATTTTACGGTCCTCACCGAAACCACGATGAATTCTTACATATATGTCGGGTAGAATCACCGCTGCCTTGTTCCCCGCTGCATCCCCCTCGACGTTCCCCTCTTGCAGGCGCAAGACGATTCACTGTATTATGTCTGTATTAACTAATGTTCTGCCTACCACCCAGTCGCGTATTCGAAGGAAGCCCGCTCCAAGCCTAGAGCTTGACGCACGCTACCCGAGGCCTGATCCAGATGACCCGTTCGCACCTCTTTCTGTGCTTCGCAGCCGAACGGCCAGTACTCTTGGTGCTGTTGACCCTACTCCTCTCACTTTCAGAGGCACGTCAACCTCACATCTCCCTACTTTGCCATATACTGGGGGCAGGTACCCCCCAGATATTTATCAAGCATATCTCAATCCTCAACCGACATCCGCGGTGTCTTCTGGTTTTGAACAGCCATGGGATAAATCAGTTGGGGGGTCCCAGTGGCTACCCCCCTCCTCGCCAGTGGATTTCGCAGATCCCCTTCCAGGAGTATCACCACAGAGAAGACGGTCCCAATCAGCTGTCTCGAGGAATGAAGCTCGAATGGGATCTACATCCCCTAGATCTTCACCTTACGGGTATGGCAACCTGCACTCGTACGTGCTTGCAGGTGCACGGTCTTCTACGCCCGTACTCGCGCCAGCTTTTTCTACGGGATTGCAGAGCAAGATTCCGGAGTCAGCGGTTCGTCATAGAAATGAGATTGTGCATTCTTTGGTGTCGCCGCATACAGTCGGCGGAATAACGTCTATGCCTTCGTCTCAAGTTCATCTTCCTGTCTTCGTGGAGGACGGTCCACCATCATCAAGGAAGGGAAGGAAGTTTACTCGGTTCTTTCCTAAGAGAGCAGTCGGTCGACTAAGTCAGGGACACAAGTCAACGGACAGTTTGGCGCGTGTAGTACATGGTCCTTCTATTCTCCCATTCCCACCGCGCTCGAACGGGCGATCATCAAAGGGAAAGCAATTACCGGAAGAGAGCACGTTCCATGCTCGTCGGAAATCAAGCGCATTATTCCCAGCGGCGGTGGCTGCGAACCTGCACGCGATGGATGTTTCGAGTCCTGTTCGTGCTACAGGAGGAGCCTTGATGTATGAGCCGCTCACTGATGCCGATCTCGGGTATTTAAATGACTCAAGGATTCCTCTCTCACGTCCACACACTTCTGACCACGTCCCCACTGGTCCAGTCGCTCCTCGGAACGTGCACGCTCGGTCTCAAACCATGGATGGTTGTTTGCGTGGCACCTCTAGGCCTGCGCGAGATGGCAGTGATGCGCCACAGGTTCCCTCCATGCTGTTGCCTCCGTATTTGGGCTTCGACGAGCATGCTCTGCCGACCCCGAAGCAATTGACGGACGCGGCGTCTTGCGTCGTGATCGCAGAGAATGGAGTACGAGTCCTTTTCGGCGATCTATTTAAGGAACAAAAGACTATTGTCATATTCATTAGGCATTTCTGGCAAGTAGAGCACCTCCATTCTAGTTGCCGCGAAAGCTAAAATCCGCCACTTAGGTGTCCGCTATGCCAAGACTACATGTTTTCATTGTCCAGTACGGCCGACCCAAAGTTGCTAAAACAGGCAAATGTGAATCTGGTTGTTGTCGGCAATGGTTCGTTCAACATGATTAAATCGTACAGACGTATGTGGGTCGTGCTGTTCGTCTGCCTCATGTCTCATATGATTCTGCAGAAATATTCCGCACTCCTTTCGCTGTCTATACCGATCCTTCCATGCATCTTCACAGTGCACTTGGTATGATGAGTCTCCAAAAAACGGCGCCCAAATCACCAGCAAAACGTGGTGGCTATATTCGTCACGGAAAGGTTAACGGCCTCGCCATGGTCGTTGCCAATGCCTTTCGTGTTGGTATGCCCATTTGGGAGAAAGGAGGCGATCCTTCTCAGCTGGGTGGGGAGTTTGTTTTCGGACCTGGGTAAATTCTTTTGACATGCTCTCGCTGGTCGAATCACGGAGTCTTACGATCGCTTTAGGTTGACAGTGACTTTTGCGCACCGCATGCCTAATGCTGGTTGTCATGCCCCTATTCTGCGTGTGCTCGCCGCCGCTGGGGTTAACATGGGTTGCGAGGTGCACCAGCCTACCCTGGAACCCTCTGAACGGCCAAGTGCTCCGGAGGGGACTCGGGAACACTGGATGGAAGAACGCCGTTTGAGTCTTGCAAGAATCAAGGAACGAAAAATTGCGCGTCGTATGGGCATTGACTTCCCGACCTGCGCTGCAGGACATCCAGTTTCGGGCGTGTCCTCACCAACGGGCTCTTCACCGTCTCCTTTGTCCCAACCATCCATTACTAACGGTGATCAAATTGAAGGCAGAGAGACCGTAGATTGTCGTGGTGATGACAGTGACGATGCTGTCGCTATGATATCTGCTGGTGATTCAGATACCGAAATAGTGTCGGGGGGATCACAAACACTAACGGAATCTGACTACGATTCCGACCACACAAAAAATGAAGAGGTTGAGCCTCACGACTTGGGGGATAAGGTAGTGTTGCTTGATCTGGAAGGTCTCGGCACACCTCCGGGTTTGACCGTGTCATCCTGAGCCCTGGGCTGGTGTATGTATGTGCTTTCGGTAGTTTTGAATTTTGCGCCTACACGTGAACTTATTCCTAGACCCTATCTACATACACGCTGCTGTGGTTTACTGTTATTGGCAAAGAGGTGATCATTACACGAGGCCCTGGTGTCTCTCGTACGCAGTACCAAAGGGGCTGACGAACTACGATACTTGTGTCTTATCACCTATCTGCGTGCGTCCGCCCCCAAAGGATCAGGACTAGTATTCTGATTGTGACGTACCAGCTGCTGTACATATAGTTACAGGATCATCACCGGAGGCTGTGAGGGCTGCACTTGCGCGCAGGAGGCGCGGCTAGACGCGAAATCGACCAATCTTGTAATACCATGCCAGTGAAGTGAATCGTGCAAACGCACTTACATATGAAAGTGCATACCTTCCTGAAACCCGGAGGATACACAAAAGCCCGATCATGCGAGACTACGAAATGGAGTGCCTGGATTAAAAAATCAACCTGCGCCAGGGAACGTAACAGATGACTTGATGTTCATCTGATATCGATGTGATTTGACAATCGTCAAGATAACATGGGGTCGTATTATGTGTGTGCTGAAGCGTATCCATTACGCGAACGCGAGGCATACTGTTTATCGCGTCATATCTTTCTTTCCAGAGTGAAGTCTGTGTCTGTTAAGCAATGAATCTCGTTGGCGCGATTCGAGTTAAGATAGGGAAATAAAACTGAGACTACACCCTTGACCACTCAAAGAATAGCTTGACAGATGCGGCGATGGCCAACTTTGATTCCGAAACACAGCTGCAATGCATTGTACGTAAAGTCACGTGACCAGTGTTTTTTTGGGGACAGCGAGTGAAGTTGCGTTAAAATAAAAAAAAGTTGGGACTGGGGGCAGGGTAAACGACTGGGTTTCGTATATTAAATACCCTTTGACCTCTTCCTCCGTCTTTAACTCTCTCCTCCATACGCACCTTGTAATCGAGGCGAGCACCCTTACCAGCCTTCCCCAAATGTCTGTCGAAAACGGAGACGCCATCCGAGACGGTAGTATCACTACCCGTCCACTCTCCCTTGCCCTTGGAAATGCTAGAGTATGCGTATTTCTTTATAGCCGTTTTCTTATCAGTCTCGTTAACAAATATTAGGTTTCAATCCCTGTATCTGCTTTCGGCGACGAGTGGATTGCTGCGGAAGTTCTTAGAGATGACTTCCTCTCCGAGTCGCAAACTAGCTCCGATACCGTGGACAATACGTCAGAAGGAAACGACTTGTTGCAAGCGGAAGTAGTCCTCTTTGCCCGCTTCTTGTCTTTTGTTGCGCGACGGTTATTAGACGACGAGCAGTATACCAAGGCTTCCACGTCCTTGCTTCTCGATGCTTTTACGCAGTTTGTTTCCAAGTATCTCAGTGACACTGATCTCTTTTCATTTATCAGCCCATTTGATGGAGATGCACGGAAAACAATTCTAGCTGCTTTCTTTTTAGCCCGCGCAACACTAGAGCAGCAGAACATTACTGCTATTCCCAAACCTCAGATGCCTGCGCTTTTTACTGCGGCTTCCAACAGTGATGCATCCATATATGCGCTCTTCGGAGGCCAGGGAACCAATGAAGTTTACTTTGACGAACTCCAAGCACTCTACGATTCATATGAACCCTACGTTTCTCCTCTAATTACTGCTATCTCCAACGAGGTCCTCATCCCCCTTGTCGCTGCGCATGCATCCTCGAGCTTCTATAACTATGGCTTGGACGTCATCTCTTGGTTGTCGGGAGCCGTTGCTCGCCCGTCAATTGCGTACCTCGCATCTGTCCCCGTCTCGCTGCCTCTCATTGGACTGACGCAGCTCATACAGTACTTGGTCGTCTGCCGGATCTCAGATTTGACCCCAGCACAGCTTCGTGGCTACTTTGCTGGAACGACCGGCCATTCTCAAGGTGTGGTCTCAGCAGTAGCCATCTCTGCTTCCAGCACCTATGAATCGTTCGATATCAACGCGAAGAAGGCCCTGCGGTGGCTCTTTTACTGTGGTATGCGTGGTCAGGAGGCGTTCCCTGCACTGGTCCTCGAACCCAGTATTGTCCGTGACTCAGTGGAAGGTGGAGAGGGACACCCATCACCGATGCTTTCAATCAATGGTCTCGACCTATCGGCACTCAAAATCCATATCAACGCGACCAACAAGCATCTTCCGTCCAATTCTCAGGTTTCGGTTTCGCTGTACAATGGTCCGCGGAACTTCGTGGTCACCGGGCCGCCCCGTTCTCTCTACGGCTTGGTCACGAACCTGCGCAAGGTCCGCGCTTCAAGTGGCCTTGACCAGAGCAAGGTTCCGTACTCGCAGAGAAAACCTGCGTTTGGCGTCCGTTTCTTGGTTGTCAATGCGCCATATCACAGCTCTTATATGTCAGAGGCGACTGACAAGTTGTGCAATGAAGATCTCGAAGGTGAAGAACTCTGGGCCCATGATGAGTTGGCGATTCCTGTATTCAACACGGAAGATGGTATGTGATTATTGCGGACGTCGGAAGCCTGACGTGACGTGTCTCCTAGGTTCTGATATGCGCAAGTCGACGTCTTCAATCACGCGGTCGTTGTGCGATCAAATATTTACTTCACCTATTCACTGGGACCTCGCAACCGGCTTCCCAGAGGCTGCGACTCATGTCGTCGATTTTGGTCCCGGCGGATTGAACGGTATTGGCCCCTTAACGGCTCGTAACTTGGAAGGTCGCGGTGTTCGTGTCATTATCCTTGGTGACAAGGGACGGGGAGAGGCAGAGTTGTTTGATATTGACGATGTTCAATACGAGGAGTGGTGGAGCAAAAAGTACGCACCTAAATTGGTCAAGACAAGGTATGTCGACAATACAAGTTACGGTGTACTCGTGTTCATGGAAGTTTGTAGTGATGGGACCGTTCATCTCGACACTCGTTTCTCGCGGCTTCTGGGCAAGCCGCCGATCATGGTTGCAGGCATGACTCCTACTACTGTGAAGGCTGGTTTTGTATCCGCTGTTCTCTCTGCCGGCTACCACATCGAACTTGCTGGTGGTGGTCACTACAATGCCGCTGCCCTCCGTGCGAAAGTTGCCGAAATCCAGTCCAAGATTCCTGAAGGAGTCGGCATTACTCTCAATTCCCTGTACATCAACCCCAAGCAATTCGGCTTCCAGTTCCCCCTTTGGCAAGAAATGCGACGCGAGGGCCTTCCCGTCGAAGGTTTTTGTGTTGCTGCTGGCATTCCCAGTACAGAGAAGGCTGCTGAGATCATCGACGGGTTACGCAGCGCGGGCATCAAGCATGTCTCCTTCAAGCCTGGTTCCGTCGAAGGTATCCGGCAGGTGGTCAACATCGCCGCAGCTAACCCCGACTTTCCCATTGTACTCCAATGGACCGGTGGTCGAGCTGGTGGCCATCATTCATACGAAGATTTCCATATGCCCATCCTGAGGACGTACAATGCTATCCGTCAGCATGACAACATTTGCTTGGTTGGAGGCTCTGGCTTCGGTGGTGCCGATGATCTTTGGCCGTACCTCACTGGTGACTGGTCGAAAGTCAAGTATAACACGCAGCCTATGCCGTTCGATGGCTTCCTATTTGCTAGTCGTGTCATGGTTGCCAAAGAGGCCCACACAAGCTCGTCTGTGAAGGATCTTATCGTCGCTGCACCGGGTGTCGATGATAAGGATTGGGAGAACACCTACGTGAAGCCTACTGGTGGCATTCTCACTGTCCGCTCGGAGCTTGGGGAGCCCATTCATAAAGTCGCTACAAGAGCCGTCAAGCTGTGGAAGGAATTTGACGACACTGTATTTGGCCTACCGAAGGAAAAGCGTGCTGCTTGGCTGGCAGAGCGTAAATCAGAGATCATCGAAAAGCTTAACAAGGACTTCGCCAAGCCGTGGTTCGGGTGGAAGAAGAGTGGCGCCGTCGCTCTCGACTTGGGTGACATGACCTACGAAGAAGTTACCCTTCGCATGATCCGCCTCATGTACGTTGCTCAGCAAGACCGCTGGATTGACGTTAGCTTGCGTAACCTTACCGGTGACTGGTTGAGGCGTATCGAGGAACGTTTTGCCGGTGTAAATGGTGGCACGAAGCCCAGTATTCTTCAGAGTTTCGCACAGCTTAACACTCCCACCGTGTTCATTTCGGAGTTCTTTGAAAAGTACCCCGCCGCCACTGAACAGCTTCTGGCTGCCGAAGACCGTGCATACTTCCTCACCATCTCTCAGCGACCTGGGCAGAAGCCTGCCCCTTTCATCCCCATTTTGGATGCGAACTTCGAAGTATGGTTCAAGAAGGTCAGTGCATTGCTTTCCCATTATTACCTGACTCATTCGCGTCTTCAGGACTCACTTTGGGCCGCTGAAGATATTGATGCCGTTTTCGATCAAGATCCTCAACGTGTTTGTATTTTGCAAGGCCCAGTTGCAGTCAAGTACTCTACAGTCAAGGATGAACCCATCAAGGATCTCTTGGGTAACATCAACGCGAAGCTCGTGGACCGTCTCCTGGCACTCTCATACTCTGGGGACCTTAACGAAGTTCCCACGATTGACTATCTTGCGCCAGAACCAGAGGAACCAGACGTTTTGGAAGATGTTGAAGTAGCAGGAAACTCGAAGCGGATCATTTACAAGGTTGGCAGCGACCTCCCCGATGTTTCGGATTGGCTCGACCTTTTGTCTGGTTCCGAGCTGAACTGGTTAGGAGCACTTATACGTTCTCGTACGATTGTTCAAGGCAGCGCCTATATCGACAATCCCCTTCGCCGGGCCCTCCGTCCTCGCGCAGGTCAACGTGTTGTCGTCGAACGTAACAACGGTTTCCCTGTGTCATTGACCACCTACGGTGCCGCACGTTCGTTCGGTTCGCATAAAAATGATTTCAAGGCTGTGGAGATCAAATTCTCGCCTTCTAACCTGATTGACGTCACCCTTTATGAGGATCGTCGCAACGTTTCTGTTCCCCTGTCCCTTCAGTTCAAGTATGTCCCGAGCATGGGTTCAATGCCGATTCACGAAGTCGCTGAAGCTCGTAACCGTCGCATCAAAGAATTCTACTGGAAGTTGTGGTTTGGCGATGACGAGCCACTATCGGAGATCGGCCTCCGCGAAACTTTCATTGGGCCTGAGGTGACGATTTCAGGAAAAGAGGTAGAAGCCTTCTGTGGTGTAATTGGCAATCAGAATGAGGCATACAAGCTCGCTCGTGCGAATCGTGTCAAAGCCCCGATGGACTTCGCAATCGTGACCGGTTGGCAAGTAAGTAAACTCGCAGAATGCCTGACGCACCTTTAATGTGCTTTGCAGGCTATTATGAAAGCGATTTTCCCTCCTGTCATTGACGGAGACCTCTTGAAACTCGTCCACTTATCGAATGGTTTCCGCCTGCTTCCTGGTGCTAAGCCTCTTGAGGACGGTGATGCCTGTATCGCTGATGCTAGGATTACCTCCGTGAAGAATACTGACGCAGGAAAGGTGGTTCAAGTGAGAGGACATGTGTACCGTGATGGACAGCGCATCATCGAAGTAACATCTTCCTTCTTATACCGCGGCCGATTCCTTGACTTCGAGAACACCTTTGAAACCGTTAACGAACCCGACTATGTTGTGGAGCTGTCGAACGATGCCGCCGTTGGGGTTGTGCAGTCGAAGGAATGGTTATCCTGGGAGGACGAGTCTCAACCTGCCAAGGCTGGCATGACGCTTGTTTTCCGTGTACGCTCTGAAGTCACCTTCAAGGACAAGACGTCCTACCGTGATGTTTGTGTCACGGGTGACGTGTTCCTTCGCGATCAGCTCAAGCGCCTCAAGAAAGTCGGTTCTGTAGATTTTAACCAGGAAGGATGCCAAGGCAATCCAGTCGTGGCGTACCTCCAAAGACATGGTATTCCCGAGGGACGTCTCACTGCTTTAGCGAACGAAGGCTACACAATGACCAACAACGTGTCCACTGACTTCACTGCTCCACTCACTAACGAGCCTTATTCGATCGTCTCGGGCGACTTCAACCCCATTCATGTTAATCCCTATTTCTCGGATTATGCATCTCTCCCAGGCACCATCACCCACGGCATGTGGTCCAGCGCTGCGACAAGGAAAATTGTGGAGAACGTCGTAGCGGAAGGTAATCCTGCCCGTGTCATTGCGTGAGCTATGCTTCTCCGCTTTTTCCTTCTTTTCATTAAAAGCTGTACAGATATGATGTCGGCTTCGTCGGAATGGTCTTGCCTGGAGATGAGCTCTCTGTCAAGATTCGCCACGTTGGTATGCGCGACGGGAATATGGTTGTAAAGGTAGAAACGCTCAATCAGCGTGGTGAGAAGGTCATCGAAGGTACGGCCGAGGTGGCTCAGCCGACCACTGTCTACGTCTTCACCGGCCAAGGTTCCCAAGAACCGGGCATGGGTATGGATCTTTATAATTCTTCCCCTGCTGCCCGTGCTGTCTGGGACGGTGCCGACGCTCATCTGCGTGCCGTTTACGGCTTTTCGATTATTGAAATCGTCAAGGATAATCCGAAGGACAAGACGATTCACTTCGGCGGAATCAAGGGTCAAGCTATTCGTCAACGATACATGGATATGACATACGATACCATGGATAAAGATGGTAACGTCAAGACGCTCCCACTCTTCTCCGACATCGACGTCCGCACACCTAAATATACCTTCAGTCACCCCAATGGCTTGTTGTTTGCGACTCAATTCGCTCAGATCGCTCTCGTCGTCACTGAAAAGGCAGCTTTCGAGGACATGCGTGCGAAAGGTTTCGTGCAAAAAGATTGTGCATTTGCTGGTCACTCCTTAGGAGAATACTCTGCCCTGGCGTCCATGGCGGACGTCCTCCATATTTCTGCATTGGTTGACGTCGTTTTCTATCGTGGTATCACGATGCAGCGAGCTGTCGAGCGCGATGCTCAAAACCGTTCTAATTACGCTATGTGCGCTGTCAATCCCAGTCGTATCTCAAGGACCTTCAGCGAGACGGCGTTGCGCGAGGTTGTGGATACCATCGCCACTCGTACTGGTACTTTACTCGAAATCGTGAACTATAATGTTGAGGTGCGTACAATCCCCGAGCCTGGCGCAGCCATTATTGAGAAATTCATAGGGTCAACAATACGTCTGTGCGGGCGAGTTGGTTGCACTTCAAACCATGACAAACGTCTTGAACTATCTTAAGATCCAGAAGATCGATATTGCGAAGGTGAATTTGATTGCCTGTTTTTCGATTGGCAATTAAGGTGTACTTCGTGCAGTTGACGGAAACCTTCACTGTTGAGAAAGTTAAAGAGATGCTTGGCGACATTGTGATTGAGTCTTTCCAGCGTGCCCAGGACTTGCAGAAAGCGGAGGGTTATATTAAACTTGAGCGTGGTTTTGCTACCATCCCTCTTCCTGGAATCGATGTGCCTTTCCACTCCCGCTACTTGTGGGCTGGTGTGATGCCTTTCCGCGCATGTAAGTCTCTGTAGAAGCATATTGTGCAGAGCTGACACTCCGTCTGCGTAGATCTTTCGAAGAAAGTCAACCCCACTCTACTTAACCCCGATATGCTCGTCGGGAAGTACATTCCCAACTTGGTGGCGAAGCCGTTTGACGTTAGCAAAGACTACGCGCAACTCATATATGACCAGACGTCTTCTCCTCGTCTTGACAAAGTTCTAAAAAAATGGGACCAAGAGAACTGGGCCGCCGCTGAGCAACGCCAAAAACTTGCCTACATCATTCTCGTCGAACTTCTGTCCTATCAGTTCGCTTCCCCAGTCCGCTGGATCGAGACGCAAGATCTCTTGTTCACTGAGTACGGGTTCGAACGTTTGATCGAGCTTGGCCCCTCCCCAGTTCTCACTGGAATGGCATCACGGACTCTGAAGGCAAAGTACGAGGCCACGGACGACGCAGTGAGCCGCAAGAGAGCTATTCTTTGTCATGCGAAGAATGCCCGCGAGATCTACTATCTTTTTGAAGACGAGGCTGCCGAAGCTCCTGCCGGCGAGCCCGCACCTGCACCTGCCACAGTAGTTGTGCCGGCACCCGTGCCTGCTGCCGCTGCTAGTCCAACTCCTACAACCGCCGTGGCCTCCGCTGCTTCCATCGAGGATGTACCGCTCAAGGCGGGAGACATCTTGACGTCTATTATCGCCCAGAAACTCAAGAAGAAGATTGATGAAGTCCCTCTAACCAAATCCATCAAGGATCTGGTCGGCGGTAAGAGTACGTTGCAGAATGAGATACTTGGTGACTTGCAACTTGAATTTGCCTCCGCCCCCGAAAAGGGCGAAGAGTTGTCGTTGGAGGAACTCGGTTCAGCTCTCGGCGTCGGACACCCAGGCACGCTCGGCAAGTACACGTCTGGTTTGATCTCTCGCATGATCGGAGGGAAAATGCCAGGAGGGTTCAACGCTTCCGCCATAAAGACCTACCTCTCGAAGACATGGGGACTTGGTTCTTCCCGCGCAGATGGTGTTCTTCTCTTAGGTACGACAATGGAGCCTGCCAAACGCCTTGCTTCTGAGAGTGAGGCTAAGGCGTGGTTGGATACCATCGTTTCTCTATATGCGCAGCGTGCGGGTATAACCCTGAGCAGCGGCGGTGCTGGCGGTGCTGCTGCTGGTGCCGGCGGTGGTGCAGTTATCAACAGCGAGGAGTTCTTGAAGTTCCAAGCCGACCAAAATAAATTCGTTGCCCAACAGGTCGAGCTTTACATGCGCTACCTCAATCGTGACTCTCGTGCTGGCGAGATCGCATATGACAAGGAGAAGGCTAACTCGGCTCAGTTGCAAGCTCGTTTGGACGCAATCGCGAGGGAGCACGGCGACACCTACATCGATGGCATTCAGCCTGCCTTTGACCCCTTGAAAGCACGTCACTTCGACTCTTCGTGGAATTGGGTCCGTCAAGATGCTCTTCTTATGTACTACGACATTATCCATGGACGTCTCACTACCGTCGACCGGGAACTCACAGCCCGTTGTATCGCTCTCCTGAACCGCGCCGACCCAGAGCTTTTGACATACATGCAGTATCACATCGACCGTTGTGACCCAAGCAAGGGTGATACGTACGCTCTTGCGAAGCAGTTTGGACAGCAGCTTATTGACAATACAAGGGAAGTCGTTGGCCAGCCGCCTGTTTACAAGGATGGTAAGGAAATGCGTATTCAGTATCTTAAAGGATCTAACGAGTATCTGAAGTTACATTCCCCACCGCTCCGCGCACCGAGGTCACCGCCAAGGGTGACGTTGTTTACTCTGAGGTTGTTCGCGAGAACGTCCGCAAACTCGAAGCATATGTGGAAGAAATGGCGAGCGGGGATACGATCTCTACTGTGAACATTCAAAAGGTTCAAGAAGACGTGCTGAAACTCTGGACGGTCGTTAAGTCACAACCCGGAATCAGCCAAGACCAGAAGAACCGTATCAAGGCTTTATATGAGGGTGTTGTCCGTTCGCTTAGGAAAGGCCCTGATCAGCCCCGTCAACGTGTTCGCGACCGCCGGTCTTCCTCTCAGTTCCTTCGGCCTCAGGTCTCCACAATCACATCTGTATCTGCCGACAAGGTACCACTCTTGCACCTCAAGCGCAAAGTCGGAAACAACTGGGAGTACTCAAGCAATTTGACCGGTGTATACCTGGACATACTTCATGAAATTGCCACGTCCGGAACAACATTCAAGGATAAGAATGCTTTACTCACCGGTGTCGGCAAAGGTTCCATTGGTGTTGAGATCTTGAAGGGCCTCCTTTCCGGCGGCGCCCACGTTGTCATCACTACATCCCGCTACAGTCGTTCCACTGTAGAGTATTACCAAGACATTTACCAAAGGTTCGGTGCTCGAGGATCAGCACTCACTGTCGTGCCTTTCAATCAGGGCTCCAAGCAGGACGTTGAGGCTCTCGTTGACTACATCTATGCTACTCTTGGCATGGATCTCGACTACATCCTTCCATTTGCCGCCGTACCAGAGAATGGGCGCGAGATCGATGGCTTGGACGATAAATCGGAACTTGCTCACCGTATCATGCTGGTCAATTTACTGCGTATTTTGGGTGCTGTCAAGAACAAGAAAGCATCGCGTCAGTTCGTTACTCGACCTACTCAGGTTATTCTACCATTGTCACCAAACCATGGCCTCTTTGGCAATGACGGCCTGTACTCGGAGTCAAAGATCTCGCTTGAAACGCTTTTTAATCGCTGGAATTCTGAAAGCTGGGGTGAATATCTATGCTTGGCTGGCGCTGTGATTGGGTACGTGACTTGTCAAGCGCGGCTCGGTATCTACAGCTGACTCCCATCTTAGATGGACCCGCGGTACTGGTTTGATGGATGCCACCAATATAGTCGCCCAGGAAGTGGAGTCTTATGGTGTCCGCACTTTCTCGGCCAAAGAGATGGCATTCAACATCCTCGGTTTGATGCACCCACTACTGTTCAGCATCACACAAGTGGAACCCATCTGGGCGGATCTGAATGGTGGAATGGATCGTCTTCCCGACCTCGCTGACATCACTACTCGCATTCGGATGGACCTGAATAAGAAGAGCGAACTTCGTCGTGCTATCGCCCGTGATAATGCACTTGACTTCAAGGTCATTAATGGTGCCGAGGGTGAACGTGTGCTCCAGACTGTCAACGTCATACCTCGCGCTAACTTCAAGTTTGACTTCCCTACGCTTGAACCCCCTTCCATCCTTGAGGAGCTCAGCAAACTGCGCGGCCTTGTTGACTTGGAGAAAGTCATCGTCATCACTGGGTTCGCTGAAGTCGGCCCATGGGGCAGCTCACGTACTCGATGGGAGATGGAAGCCCGCGGAGAATTCACGATTGAAGGTTGTATCGAGATGGCCTGGATCATGGGCTTCATCAAGCACTTCGACGGTCGCCTTAAAGACGGTACTCTCCATGTTGGCTGGGTAGATGCCAAGACGAACGAACCCGTAGACGACAAGGATGTTAGAAGCCGATATGAGAAGGACATCCTTGCTCACGCTGGAGTTCGCCTAATCGGTGAGTATTTCGTCATTCACTATGAACCATTGTTGAACTCGAAGTGCAGAACCGGAATTATTCCGTGGCTACGACCCCAAGAAGAAGGTCTTTAACCAGGAGATAGAATTAATCCATGATTTAGAGCCCATCGAAGTCGCCAGATCGGAAGCAGAAAAATTCAAACACGAACATGGGGAGAAATGTGATATTTGGGCTGGTGAAGGGGATCAGTGGTTTGTCAAGTTCAAGAAGGGAGCGCGTGTTTTCGTGCCGAAAGCATTCCGCTTCAGCCGTCTTGTTGCTGGGCAGATCCCCACCGGATGGCATGCTGGAAGATACGGAATACCTGCCGATATCATCGCACAAACAGATCGTGCCACGCTCTGGGCCCTTGTCTGCACTGCCGAAGCCCTCAACATGTCTGGTATCACTGATCCCTATGAGCTATACAGGCACGTACATCCTTCCGAAGTTGGGACGTGTGTTGGTAGCGGTATGGGAGGTACAGAATCCTTGGCGAAGATGTTCAAGGACCGCCGTGACGAGAAGGAAGTACAAAACGATATTCTTCAAGAGACGTAAGTTCTCCTTGATCTCGAGGTAGATGGCTTATCTGAGCCATCTTAGCTTCATCAACACTACCGCTGGATGGATCAATCTTCTCCTCATGTCTTCCAGCGGGCCAGTCAAGATTCCCGTAGGGGCCTGGTGAGTATAAGATGGCTATATGCCACGCACCAAGTAATTAATGCCTTTGCAGTGCCACTGCCTTACAATCCCTCGAGATCGCTTGTGATACTATCATTTCCAACAAGGCTAAAGTAATGATTGCGGGTGGTTTCGATGATATCAGTGAAGAAGGTTCCTATGAATTTGCCAACATGAAAGCTACGAGCAATGCGGAAACCGAGTTTGCTATGGGACGCGAACCCACCGAGATGTCGAGACCCGCTACTACCACACGTGCTGGGGTAAGTTGCTTTATACATGCAAGATTTCGCGTTGCTGACGTTGATGATTATGTGTATAGTTCATGGAGTCCCAGGGTACCGGCATTCACATCGTTATGAGTGCCAAGACAGCACTTGAACTGGGCGCTCCTATTCGCGGGATCCTCGCATTCACGTCAACGTCAACGTGCGTAAACCTCAGTTTTATTTAATGTTCGTATTGACTGGCTGGCAGCGACAAGGCTGGTCGCTCCATTCCCGCTCCTGGCCGCGGTGCCCTCACTGTTGCCAGAGAATTGCCTTCGAAATACCCCTTGCCGTCACTCAGTCTTGACTACCGCTCCCGTCAGATCACGTTTAGACGCAAGCAAATTTCGGAATGGCTCAGTCACGAACACACTCAACTACAAGCCGAGATTGATGCCCTGAAAGCGGAGAACAGTACCGTTGATGAGGATTACTTCGCTACCCGCGTCGCTGATATCGAAAAGGAAGCTCACAGGCAGGAGAAGGAAGTACTCGGCACGTACGGTATGCTCGAAGGTTCTGACCCACGTGTTGCTCCTATGCGCCGTGCGCTTGCTGTATGGGGTCTGACTGCCGACGACATTGGCGTCCTTTCTATCCACGGAACGAGTACTGGCGCCAACGAGAAAAATGAAACAGAGATGTGGCACAATACTCTCCATACAATGGGTCGCACGCATGGCAATGCAGTTCCCGTCATGGCACAGAAGAGCTTACTCGGACACTCCAAGGGTGGTTCTGCTGCCTGGCAGATGGCCGGTCTTCTGCAGACAGTCAATACGGGCATCATTCCTGGCAACCGGAACAGTGACAATGTCGACGCTAGATTTGAGGCCCATCATAACCTCATGTTCCCGTCTCGATCAATCCACACAGACGGTATCCGCGCCGGCGTAATGGTACGGGAGTGCCCCACTTGATTATCTGCGAAAGCTAATTTACCATTTCGTAGTCATCCTTCGGTTTCGGCCAGGTCGGCGGCACTGCTGTCGTCGTGCACCCTCGCTATCTCTTCGCTGCGCTGGAGCCTTCCGCCTACGAGTCATACAGGATCCGTAACCGTTCCCGTGCTCAAGAAGCCTACAAGGTGATGACTGAGATGATGACCACCAACTCCTTGGTCAGAATCAAAGATGGTCCGCCATACAGCCCTGAGCTGGAGCGCGCCGTCCTCTTGAATCCCTTGGCTCGTGCAACTTTCGATCCCAAGACTCGCAGCTACTCGTACACCGCTGACCTCAACAAGGACATTCCCTTCGACACTGCGAATGCAAAGACCGTAGCAAATGCACTAGCATCTAATCCCACCGCCATTGGTGTTGGCGTTGACCAAGGTAACGTCCTTAGCTCACGACAACCAAGAACACCAACAACTAACCGTTTCTTAGAACTCATTACGTCTGTTCCCTCCTGGAACCCAACTTTCGTTGAGCGCAATTTCACCGACGCAGAGATCACTTACTGTCGTTCCCAACCTTCTCCACAAGCCTCGTTCGCAGGACGGTGGGTCGGTAAGGAAGCCGTCTTCAAATCACTGGGCGTACCATCGAAAGGTGCTGCGACCGCAATGAAAGACATCGAAATTCTTCCCAGCGACTCGGGTGTCCCTACTGTGACCCTCCACGGCGACGCAAAGGCGGCTGCGGAGAATAGGGGGATCAGCCAGGTGCTGGTGTCGTTGAGTCACTCCGAGGTAAGCGGATATGACTTACCGTATATTTCCTTGCCACTGACAATGGCTTCAGACCGTTGCTATTGCTTTCGCTCAATCCTCGTAACGCCTTACTTGCACGCTACTATTATATACCCTCGTATTCCACGACAAGCACTCTCCTAGTAGTCAAAAACCGTTTGTCCTATTTCACGTCCCATGTAATGTAGATTCCGACTGAAGTAAATTTCCCTGATACATTTCACATTGCGTTGGATGCGTAGAGCCTGTTCTCAATGATGTAGTCGGCAATATGGTCAGTGACCTGCCGCCTCCAGTTGTCCATGCCTGCCGCAACCGTAGCTCTCACATCAGTAGAGCTAAAGCTTTGTTCATCCTCGCCGATATTTATGAAGTGGATACGATCACTGTCGACGAACTCCCTGAAGGTGGTCATCACTCTTCTCTGAACTTCCTCATCAATAGTCACGTTTACTCGGCGAGCACATATTATGCGGCAGTCCTGGCCCTCCGGGGAGAGAAAATCTTGAAGAAGTCCCGTCATCTCTTCTTCCGAGGCATAGTACTTTGGTGAAAAAAGGCGAACAAGCGTATCGAAGCCCATCAAGAAGGTCAGCTTGGGTCGATGAATGGCCTCTATCCCCGCGGAGAGTGCTATATGCAACGGCGCCAGTCTACTCTGCAAAAAAGAGTGTAAGATAGTAGACTTTCCGACGAAAATGGGCTGGTCGATGATTGCGATGGCAACATTGTCGTTAATATCTGCAGATATCAATAAGGCCATGCCTTTCATCTGAGAGCGCAAGGAGTACCGAGTGATAAGAGGTACATCATCTCCAGTCGCTGAACATAAGTAGCATCCCCTGGCATCAAGGACTTTTCCGCGTTTCGTACGGAAAGTAGCAGGAGTCTCGCGTCATAATCATTTTCCGAAGCTGAAACTCCGTGGTCTGTTGTTCCCTGTAGATATGGAGGTCGAGATTTCGCCAGTGCTAGGTGGGCCAGTGTTGGAGGGTTAAACGACGAATCCAAGACAGATACGCGAAGAGCTGAACAAGATTTCCCCGTAAACTGTCCGGGTCGAAATGGCCAGCACTCGTGAGGGGTGTGGACCAGTTCGAGAGTAGATCGTCCCTGCTGCAGTCTCTGCAATAAACCGAGTGCATTGCTGGTAAATCCAGGCGGTAGCAATGAGCATTGCGATCGGTACATGATAGTGCCAAATAGTAGAACTTCGGCGCCGTTCAGATCTGACTCGGTGCCACAGCTTCGGATGAGATAAAATGGCATCGCGTCGGCACCTGCCGTGATTGGAAACGTCGATACCTGCCATCAACACCTACCACACTCATAACTGAACTTCATCATGGAGAAAGACGCAGATGGATTCTATACACCCAAGGCAGATGGTGCGTATCGTATGTCGCAACCAACTAATGACTGATCGTGCACAGGGTCCAAACCCGAAGAGGAGGCAAAGGCAGCGGAAACCCAGCCTGCCGCGGAGTCGGCACCTCTACCAACTGGTACGCAGGAATCCTCGTCTGTCTCTGATTCTTTTTGATGCTCAATATCAATCCAGAACCTCCAACAGATCTATTTTCCTCTACGTTTGAAGTCACGGTATGGTAAACCTCAGGGAATTTCGCCGAGAGGCATCTTACGCTTTGGATCAGGTCACGCTAGCTGATCAGCAGGCCGACCCCGATTCCCCACTGTATAGCGCGAAGTCTTTTGAAGAACTAGGACTGTCAGTGCCTCCTGTCGCAGTTCCTAGCATTTGAGTTTGACGAGTATCTTGCCCCAGTAATCCAGATCTATTGAAAGGGGTCTATGCTCTTGGCTTCTCTAAACCATCCAAGATCCAAGAACGTGCTCTTCCGCTACTTCTTTCTAACCCGTAGGATGCTGTCCAACGGCTTACACGCAAATCTAGTCACTTACCATTTCTTGTAGTCCACAAAACATGATTGGGCAGTCGCAGTCGGGTACGGGAAAGACAGCCGCCTTCGTTCTTACGATGCTCAGTAGAGTTGACTTCTCGAAGAACAAAACTCAAGTATGTCGAACCGTTGGACGCTGCTGAGTATGCGCTCATCACTCGCTAGGCCATCTGCCTCGCTCCCTCGCGAGAACTTGCACGGCAAATTATGTCGGTTGTGGTAGCAATGGGCAAGTTCACTTCCGTGCAAACGGAGTACGCCATCAAAGACAACCTTCCAAAGGACGTCACCCGAATAACGGCACATATTGTTGTGGGGACGCCTGGCACTATGATTGATCTTTTGCGGAGGAAGGTTATAGATTCGTCGGAAATTAAGGTTTTCGTCTTGGATGAGGCAGACAACATGCTTGATCAGGATGGACTCAGTGATCAAACATTGCGCGTGAAAAAGTGTGTGAAATACGTTCCTCCGTCGAGATTCACGCTTATACTTTGTCTCAAGTATGCTGCCTCGCCATCCTTCACCCCAAATCATACTCTTCTCTGCCACATTCCCAGATCACGTCCGGAACTTTGCCAACAAGTTTGCGCCCAACGCAAATAAAATCGAGCTTCAGAAGGAAGAGTTATCGGTCGAGGGTATTCGGCAATTCTACATGGATTGCCGAGATGCGGAGCACAAATATGATATTTTGGTTTCTCTGTACCAGTTGTTGACAATCGGACAAAGTATTATCTTCTGCCAGGTGACTTATGTAACTGCTGTGCCCTCTATACACGGTACTGACACTCTTCTCAGCATCGACACACGGCGGATAAGATCGCACAACGAATGGTCGCTGAAGGTCACAAGGTGGCTTCACTTCACGGTGCAAAGGACGCTACAGAGCGCGATTCTGTTATTGACAGTTTCCGCGAAGGCCGTGAAAAAGTTCTCATCACGACGAATGTCATCGCGCGTGGTATCGATATTCTTCAGGTTAACATGGTCGTAAACTACGATCTTCCGTTAATGAATGAGCGTGGAAATCAGCATTCCAGTGACTCGAGACCTGATATCGAGACATACATTCATCGTATCGGTACGTGTACCGCAGTCAATATTGACAAAACACCGTAATGACAGCGACGTCATATACTAGGCCGTACCGGTCGCTTCGGACGCAAGGGTATTTCAGTGAACTTCGTCCACGACCAAAGAACGTGGCAGCAGATGGAAGAAATCGAGAAGGTGCTCGGCAAAAAGATCATTCGCATCGAGACGGATGATTTGGACGAGATGGAGGAGGTAGGTTTCGAGTTTCTTCTTTGTTTCCGCGCAATGCCTCACCCTTTTTGTACAGGCTATGAAGAAGGCATTGAAGTAACGACTACAATGACTAGTCGTTTTCATGGGGATTTTACTGCATTTGTTTCTCGTTGTACGTCACGGGCTATTTTCATTCGTAACCACTGCACATGCGTGAGTGAAGGTTTCAACTCCATCGTTCTGAACATTTGGGTCTTGAACCCTTGAGGATTCTGCCATGGTTGGAATATTCCATATGCTCAAGTACGATTTTCCGGTTTCCCAAGAGGACTCCAATAACGCTCGTTCAAATTTACTTCCCTTACTCTAATCGTGATCGGAGGTTGCGAGGCTATCTGTTGACTTATCTGATGTCTGCGGGAGTCCTGAGATGGCACCGGCAGGAAGTCGTGCAAGACCTGAGACGTCGTGTTAGTGTTACTTTCACTAAATCGCAAGTTCAACCAGGTAATCAAACTCCCATGGTGGAGTCTGCGACTAAATTCAACGTACAGACAACCGGTGACTCGGTAAATTCTACTAATAGCCTTGGCGCTCGTCTCCAATAACCAAATGTAAGAAAATCATGGACTTCGATACGTACGTGGGCGGTGGACCTCTGGCCGTCACCCCCCAACAATAGAAGTATGAGGGTACAGGTAAGACATGCCCGGTATTGGAACCTTCTGCTGGCGTCTGGAATGGATAGTTAGTCATGGATGGACATCGCGGTGGATCAAAAAACATACAGCTCCCGAACTGTTGGCCACGAAATACGTCATTTACTTGGGCCGGGTGTGAGTACAGAACGGTACGTACCACGAATGATAAAGTTTGCCAATACTGCGAAGAACAGGAGAACGCTGACGACTACCGGACCGATGATGGCATCTAGACATGGATGAGAAGCGAGAAGACCGCTCGTGAACATTCGACGCACCATAGTGCCCAGGATCACGCTTGCGTATCATAGAAATACGCGACTGATATAAAGCGAAGCCATAGATCTGCGATCATCGGTAACACCAAAGAGTGAGATCGTGTCTATCTATAAAGAAGTGATGAATTACCACAACACCGACGCTGATGGCGGCATAAACGTAAGCAAATCTGCGCCCGATAGGCTCTTCGGAAGCATTGAAGAGGGCAAGAGCCAGCGTTCCGATGAGAATCGCAGTGTTGAGCCATGCTATCCAAGCTACAGACAGGTTCGTTGGCAGTAGGAATGGAGGGACATGTGAACCACTCACTTCGTTCGTTCGCAAACCAGACTTTCCCTTCGACCTTCAGAGAAGTCGCAACCTTCTTAGGGATACGAATCTCAGGTGGGACTGAGTTTATAGCGTGATAATCGCGGATGGTGGGTCGCTCTCCGTTGACATCGTGACCGGTGTCGGGGATGTCGTCCTCTCTGGTATAGCGAACGGGTCGCTGAGTGTTGGTTGGCAGCGAGGCCAAAGCCTTAGAAGAGAACGGAAAGAAAGCTCCCCAAGAGTACGTCGAACGCCCCGCCGAGTCGTCTGCCATGGCTTTTTCTCGTCGCTATCGCCGTCGACGGGCCAGCCTGAGAGCGAACCCTACTGTCTATAAAAGGAAGGTAGTTCTCATAGTCCACGCTGTGTGACGTCAGTCCAGTGCATTCGGGGATGTTCTGGGAAGCGCGCGAGAAGTGCTGAAGGGCAAGGATAAAAAGTAGTTGCAGTCCATCAAATGAACTCTGTAACTTGTCTTCCTTGAACCTCAATCAATGGGTGCAGACTATTACAAACTGTTGGGCGTCCCTCGCAGCGCCAGCGAAGATGATATCAAGAAGGCATACAAGAAAATGGTACGTTCGCACAGTCCTTGACCAGTCACTTGGCGTGCTCACTATGCCCTTGGCCAGGCATTGAAGTGGCATCCTGACCGAAACCAAGGGTCAGAGGAAGCTTCCAAAAAGTTCAAAGAGGCACGTCCAGTCTGAAGACTCCACTTTTCGGATTCCCTGACCTGGTATCTACCAGATTTCCGAGGCTTTCGAAGTTCTCAGCGATAAGAATAAGCGCGCTATATATGATCAAGTAGGAGAGGAGGGCTTGAAAGGAGGAGCAGGTCCATCACCCGGAGCAGGTTTCTCCGGCTTCTCCGGCTTCCCAGGAGGGACGTTTACTTTCACAAGCTCAGGCCCGGGTGGTGGACGTGCAGGAGGATTCTCTCCAAGTGACCCCCAACGAATATTCGAGTGAGTACCCTACCATGCGTATTACCGACGTAATCCACTGATTACTTACAGGGAAATATTCTCGGGAGGTTTCCCAGGTTTCGGAAGAATGGGTGGCATGGGTGGCATGGGTGGCGGTATGGGTGGCGGCATGGGTGGCGGCATGGGTGGCATGAGAGCAGCCTTCGACGAGGACGATGACATGGGAGCCTCATTCTTCAGCAACATGCCCGGGGGGATACCGCGCTCCTCTACTGGTGCACAGCGCGCCTCCTCCACTCCAGCGGCTTCCCAGCAACCATCAGAAATCGTCCGTCCATTGAAACTTACACTTGAAGAGCTTTACAACGGGACCACCAAACACCTCAAGATAGGCCGGAAATTGCAGGATGGCACTACAGAGGATAAAATGCTCGAGATCCACGTCCTCCCCGGCTGGAAGAGCGGGACCAAAGTCCGCTTCCGTCGCGCAGGAAACGAACAACCAAATGGAGAAGCACAAGACCTCGTCTTTGTCGTGGAAGAAAAACCACATCCTGTCTTCACACGGGAGGGAGACGACCTAATATGCTATCTGAAGATACCCCTAGTAGAGGCGCTGACCGCTGACCAGGTGAAGCGAACAGTGGAACAACTGGATGGGCGGAAGCTACAAGTCACAGCACCACCAGGAATCCTAAAGCCAGGCACGGAGACAAGAGTGCCCAACGAGGGAATGATGGTGCGAAAGGCAGGAAGCGCAACAAAGGGGGATTTGATTGTCCGTTGGGACGTTACCTTCCCTAGCCGGCTAACGCCAGCACAGAAGGAAGGTATCCGCAAGGTTCTAGCTTCATCCACCTGATTTGTGCCGGAGGACTCGGGTCATGCGGGACTCATTTAGTGTACAACAGCATTGTACCTTGATTTAATATGCATGTGTAGTAACACTTGCCTTGCACGCTCTTCTGTTGAAATGGCCTATTGTATCATATGTACAGGCAAGAATTGTCCCTGCAAATATCCATCGCACTATAAAAATAAATTTTCCATCGAGGTGTACATGACATGCAGAGGGGGATACTCTCGGTCGCGGCTTTCAAGACATCGTATTCCATGAACCGGAGAGGTAGAACAGGCAAACCTCGTCCGGCTGTCAAGTTCGTTGCCTTCAAAGTAGCGCACGTTCTCCCGAGTTTATGCGTTATTGAGACCTAGGAGTATACCATTCTTCCTCGAGTTTGGGTTTCGATTGCAGGCCCGTGGTCGACCTGACCCCATCAAAGGGGAGAAGACGAACGGAACAACCGACTTCTTTGAATAATTTGATACACCTGGCAGAGGTCAGCGATATGGTGATACGTTGATGCCTGTACATACGTGGTAGGAGCGGGGCAGTAATATGTACCCAAATTGTCTGGAAATTAATAATGGTACTAGTTGAGGAGCTAGTTCGGTTACTCATACTACCATCACGTGATCGGAGTAGCATGACCAAAGTAACCGAAAGATGGCCTGCCCATGGCTGGAGGTCGTGCAGCATTCAATGGGGCCATTCGAACCTGAAGAGTTAGACCTGCAGCCTCTCGGGAAGTCACTTGTCTGAAAGAGTGGCGATGTAGGAGCTGGTCGGCGTCAGCTGATGCTTATGGACAACCATAGATATGAAAATAGTCAGGCAAACCTTGCCTCGCCACTCACCGCGTGCGTTCCAACGTGAAGGGTCAGGCCTTCAGGAGGGTGCCGTGAATGCCAATTTTGGTTCCGTTGCATGCCATCTCGCGACCAGGAAAACATACCGCAACTCTAAGGTGCAGCACCAGGCCAATACGAAAGCCGTGCAACTCTACCAGTGTTAGCATGGCTTCGTGTGTCTTGTCAACGCAAGACCTCCACGCTTGTCGCTTGGTCGTCGGCAAGCGCTTAGCACAACGTGTGGACCACGAGGTGGTAAGTTTGGGGAGGCCTTATATTACAGCCATCGTGACCACAGCAGAAGTCCATATCCAAGCACTGGGGAGGGATCTTGGCCTCTTTAAATTGCTGAATGTAGGTCAACCTTTCTACCATTACCACTGCTCACCGCGCACATCAGACCCGACGCGATTCGCGACAAAAAATAGTCACTCTCGTTTTCACCCGACAGAATGCCTGCGAAAAAGCCGGATTATTACGCTATCCTTGGCCTCACCAGCGATGCTGGCGACAGCGAGATCAGAGCTGCGTACAAAAAACTCGTACGTTCGGGCGCTACCTAGCCACCGAGTCGCGTCTGACGCCTTGCGAACCAAGGCTTTGCAGTGGCACCCCGACCGTCACCTATCTGGGAAAGAGCATGCGGCACAGATATTTATTGAAGTAGGAGGACTACCCATTCATTTCGATCAATGCCTGATAGCTTCGCCTTGCAGGTGAACACTGCATACCACGTGCTAATGGATGGCAAAGAGAGTACCCACTCCGTTCCGCCTGAAAATTCCTCGGCTACTAGCTGCTCGAACACAGGCAGTACTGGTACAGCGCCGTCGGAGTTCACCGCGAAAAGTACGCAGCCCTCCAGTCATCCGCCGTCGGATTCAAGGAAGAGCTCTCGCACCAAGAGATCGCCCAATGTACCACCGTCCTCATCAACGGAAGGTCGAAGGCGACGCCCTGCGAAGTCCGAATCTGATCATGCCTCATCAACGCACTCCTCCGCTACTTGTAATGACGCACGCAATCGCCCAGAGAACAAAGCAGAGGAGCGTTCCAGGTTCGATCGCATGAAAGGTCGCTGGCATGCTTCGAAATCTCATGATCGCCTGCGTGATCCCCAAAAATCCGGCGGCAGGAAGAGTCCATCTCCATCTGCTTTCGGGTTTGCCGCACGCTCGCAGCACTCGGAGGATAACTGCGCGTCCAAGGCGGATAGCAATACAGACCACCAATCAGAAAAACGTTCGCGTGGTCGTGCTGATCAAACGCGGACGGATAAGCCTGTTATACCTCCGTCGTCGGGCCGACTTCACAAGTCATCCAGGTTTGGACTTGCAGAGTAGGTTCAAGTATAAACACAAGGATGGATGAAGTGACTTACAGTACATAGTGACTTCATTCACAGATTGTCTAGGGGAACGAAAGGCGGGAAGGATCGTCAAGAGTTCATTCCTCACGTAGATGATGTCCCACCGTCCGAATCGCCATTACATGCTATGAGGTCTCCTAGAGGCACCTCCAAGGAATGGATGTTTCCCCTCCCTGTGACACTGGAAGAGATATTCTATGGGTCTCGACATCGCTTTCTGATAAAGAGGGAGCTACTTTCGCACAAAATTGAGGAGGTGGAAATCTGCGTCCGTGTACCTGCGGGCACGCGAACGGGTACTAGAATCGTGTGTCGAGGTGCGGGTCATCAACGCAAAGACGGGACTTTTCAAGATGTCGTCTTTTTGGTCGAGGATGAACCCGGGCAAAGGTTCTCCAGGGTAAATGACGATTTGTATCTGGATATTCGTGTGCCGTGGCAGGATTCTCTTGCTGATGGCGGGGGAGATATCTATATTGACGGTCTCGACGGGGAGGAAATTGTCTTCCCACTTCCGTATCCGATTCATGACAACACTACCGAGGGTCAGGTTTTCGTCAAGGGCGCGGGCATGCCGACACTTCGTGGTCACAGGATCGTGGGCCGCGGGGATATGATTGTCAGGTTCGAACCACGAATTTTCGGCATTACTACCCAACTAACTTGGCACTCAGATGGCAGGTTGTGTTTGCGGTACCGTCGAAGTGGGAGGCATTCAAAAGAGCGTTTCGCGTGAAGCCTTGATGGCTCGGAGGTGTTCCTGCCTTTGGACTTGGATTCTTATGCCAGTATTCTTTTTTTTTTTTTTTCGAGGAATCTCTTTGAACAAGTGCGCGTGTACACTAGGTCGTCCTCTGGGTTCACATTCTTTTATGCACAACTTTTGCACTGTAAACCATTCAATACACATGTTCCTTGGACACAAGGAATTATCGTCTCTCTAATCGTTGCTTAGCAAAGAGCTCCTCGTGGTCACAGGAACCCAAATCGTGCTTGCAGCCCATGAGTTTACTCGCTTCCGGGCCGAAGTCACGTGTAATGGGCAACCCTGCAGGCCTGATCCCTTACCTACACCAACCAGAGCGGTGGAAGTGCATTGATATACCGCAGGCTGTACGTGATCGTTCCACTCTATGGAAGTGGGCCGTGGAAACTTAAAGGCGACCTGGTCAACGACGGTGCCGCTATCATCCAGCCCTAGAACTATCGATGCAACCGCGTTCTGACAATTGCTGTACTAGGCTGTACCGGACTTCCATACTCCGAATAACCTGTTTATGAAGGGAGGCAGCATGCACTATCTGGGCACGACGCAGCTAGCAACTACTTCCTGTACTCCTCATTGGAGTACACACGTGGACGCTGATGCACGCGCTAGAAACGCGATGTGCACGCGCTCACCATCGCTTTTCGAAGGAGGGTATATAAAGTCGTGGGCGTGCCCTCTTGCGCTTCTGCTCTGACCCAGAACTTGGCACCGTCAATACTAGCGCTTAACCTTCCAGTCCTGTACTAATGCGTCTCTTCGGTGGTGGCAGTCAGAATAGTTGGACGAATCACCTGCTTCTCAAGGTGGGATTTGTCGCTCCCATGTATGTAGTAAGATGGTAGCATGAGTTGACTTGTGCTTCTTAGGTGGCCAACATCATTGGCGCCATCTTTGTGATGGGTGGAAACGTGTACACAGTCATCTCTCCTTGGGACGTTTACTACTCTGGCAAGGAAACATACTTTACTCCTGCATCGTGGTCCTTCTTCATATGGTACGTCAGCTAGCGTGTACGTAGAGTGTTGACACTCAACACTCTGCAGGCCGCTCATTCATATGCTTATCCTCGGAACTTGTATATACCAATTTTCTGGGAGAGGCAAAGAGGTTATCATCGAGCGTATCGGTTGGAAGCTCCCGCTTCTCGACTTTCTCAATGCAATGTACATATACTCTTGGACGATCCAGGAGTATAGGTACGGTACGTGTTCCACGCTCTCTGTTCGCTCAAGCGACCTGACTTCGGTTGGCAGGTTTAGTGTTTATCATCTTTGCGGTGTCAGTCGTTACGGTAGGTCGCACTAAATCTACTGTTAATCTTTGTACGCACCATACTGATGCAACAAAATCCAGCAAATATACGGCGAGGTCAAAGGGACGCAGTTGCGCAACTTCTGCGACGAAGTTTTCCTGCACCTTCCATTCTCTCTTTACCATGGATGGACTGTCTGCTTGATTTTCATGTCTGCATTCGAGGCCTTCGGCGTGAACGCCGTTACTGAGCCTGCGGATGTTTGGACAAAAGTGGCTGTATTTAGCTCCCTGTGAGGCCACTTTTTGTCTCGTATATCTGCCCCACTGACATATATGTAATCTCAAAAAGGACCTTGCTCCAACTAGTGGATTTCTCTTACGCCTACTCCGCCATTGAAGGCGACCTTCCCTCTTGTCTCGCCATCACCTGGTATCTGTTCGCCGTCGTCGTTCAGCAGAGTCCCGAACGTTCTTCGTTTGTCCACTACAGCGCCCTTGGGTTTGCAATCTTCTCACTCTGCTGGGTGATGAGGTGCCTCATCGGTTTGGAGCTCAAGTACAGAGGCAGGCGCAACAGGTTGGGCTTTGGCGAAGAAACTTCGCGCCTCCTGGGTGGGCACTAAGTGCAGTGCAGTGTGTTGAACGCAGTCTCTCGATCGGTGTATGACCCTTGATGATCCTGATGCTCTTCCCTTTGTTTGTACATACATCTATTGTCCGTCTGACCGGTTCTCATACTGTTCCTAATTTACAACGCGAACTCTAATTGTTGCTAGCATACAATTCTCGAGGCCAAGCGTAAGTGCGAGGTCAGGTATAGGCCTGTACGCGAACGAGGGATGGAGCAACACAGCAGAAGGAAACAGTGGATACAAATTTCATTTAAGTGCACGTCAGTCGAACTTGATTGGGTCAACCTTCTTCGGGCAGGGTAATCCGACGAAGCCGGGGGAGGCCTGAGTAGGTGCACCACGCTTAGTTGGGGAACTGTGTGGGCTTTGCCCGTCGCGATTTCCCTTGGGATATCTAGCATTGATCTTGCTCAGACCAACGGGAGGAGGGCCAATCAGCCTTGAAATCGTCCAGGGAAGCTCGTATCTCGCCAAGCACGCCCAGCGGATATAGCGGGCGAGCTCAAGGTGAAGAGTTGGATAATACGTCGTCGACGCCTTGCGCGAGATCTGTACATACTATCTTCAGCAGGCTCTCCATCACCAAGTAGGCCAGCATACCAGGAGGATCCGTTCCAAACCAGAAGCGAACAGATCGGCATGGAATCGATGAGCGGACATTTCGTGGTCTTTCTCCAAGTTCAGCTCATGGACAATCTTAGCGATTGCATTAATTAGCCTCAAGTGCATCGTCTGTGTGAGGCTGAGTGAAGGTCTGCGGGTGTACTTCCATTAGACGTACAAAGTAGCCCATAGCCTCGAACTCCACGCCTCCTGTCATGCCTCCTGGGGCCTTGGGCTTCTCAACCTTGCCTTCGTCTACCTCGGGGAGATTCCAAACCGTATTGTTGGGGTGGCAGAAGACCCAGAAGTAATCTCTGCATACGTCAGAAAGTTCTTGTAAATATGTCTTGTATATCCGCGGGCGGTGCAAAGACTCAATGAAGGCATGGGGAGACACTGGTGCAGCAGGGGATTCGGTAGGGGGAGGCGCGGGAGTGAGTAACAATGCACGGACGAGCGAAAAGAGATTCTTGTGAGGCACTGGAAGAGTAATCACGTTACTGGGTATGCCGGAATCCCATGATTCCTGGCGAGGCCGACCTCCTGATGATGGGAGCGATGATGACGGGTAGATATCAAACAGGATCAAGAGCAACTCCACAATTAGTTGCCGAGTGGCGACATCACCGGGTTTCTTGTCAGAATACAGCAGGGACACCAGTTGAACGTAAGGGGTCGGACACGAGCTGCGGAGAGCAAAACAGCCTATTGACGATGTTGATAAAGCTTTGAAACACCGCAGAAGTTCATGCAACATTTGGTCATCATGTTGCTCCTCACTTCAAAGATCGTTTTAGCATACGGAGCATCAAACCAAGAGGGTGAATTCTGACCGCCATTCTATCTCCAGTATCTCGTTAAGCCTTGTTAGCAGAGCACTGTAACCTCCTGCGCGAAGAAAATCCTCGGTCCAGCTAAGAGGAAATGTTCGAAACCTTGTTCTGTAGACGGTCAAACCAAATCATCACTTACGCGGCTGACTCATTACGCAACATCAGTCTAAGTTTCTTCACCGCGTCAACCTCAAGCGCCGTGCTGGAGGTCGAGAATAGTATGCTGCAGAATTTCACTGGAGTGATGGTTTTGCCGAATGCTTTGTCTCTTGACTTGTTTGTCATGAGATCACCAGGAATAACGGCGGGTGTTTCAGACCGAGAGAGGGTCCTGGATGTGTCAAATGACCTGCCTCTGCCATGGGTTTTGTCCATGACGTCCGAGGCGTGTAAATCGGTCGCGCTTTTCCCCGCAATAGCATTTTTCCACAGTCCTCCGCGTCGTGGTTGACTCTCGTGTCCGAGTGCAGACACGGGAGTATGAGCAGACGGAGAGACGATGGATTCGATACTCCGAGCTTTTCGGACGGTACGTGGAGTGATCGGTTGTGCCGTAGGAGTAGTGTTTGCGGGAGGGTTGGCCGTTAACACGCGAGATGACTTAAGCATGGCCGCCTTGACGGAGGTATCCATATTGGTGAGCTTTGGACGCAAAGTGGGAGGAATCTGGAGCTCATCCTACGCGACTATCCATATAGACCTGAAAATTTAGAAAAATGATAGCTCACCAATAGCCTGTCGAAGGCCTGGTTCATTGCTTGAGGCGCGACGGCGGCATCTTGAGACGCTTTGTTTGATTTGGACTTGTCGTGCTTGGCTTTGCTCTGTGGAACCTTGAGCGTTTTCGGAGCCTGGGTTGCACTGCTAGCTTCTACAGGGAGGTTCTCTTTGCCATTGGAGATATCACCGAGACTAGTAACCATAGTGAATTCGGACGAAGATATCCTCTTCGAAGGCAGAATTCCCTTGAACATTGGTCTCTGTTTCGTGTGTTTTTGAGTGGAGTGAAGTGAGAAGTTGAAAAAGCAGAGCACGTTGCAACGACCAAAGTCCGCGGTTCGTGTTGCACGACGCGTCCGTCACGTGACTCGTTGATTTCTTTCATTCAATTCCACCCGTTTCCCTGCTTGCAACAGTGCATCCAACGTCGGGGCCGGGATTGCACTGAACACCTTATGGTGTTAGAAGCGTCCCACTTTAATGTTCCATCGTGAGCTAGGTGCTCGCAGGAAGGCGATAAACGCAATTGTTACAGCCTAGGAGTTGGTTCGCCATGTCCCCGGTACTTCTCGGGCGCTCGCAGGGATCAAGTTATGTACAAATACCGGTCTACCGGCAAATCAACTTTCGACTCATCTCTACGTCCTACTTCGGAATTGTTTCTGAATCACCGGAGGACTTATGAAAATGTGTTACGTTGGGTACGCTATGTCCCATAGATGAACTGGTTATTGAGTGCGCTGATAGAACGACATTGCAGAGAAAACAGACAACTAGTGATATACTATGCGGTAAATCATCCGGCGTCCAGGTTGCCGAAAGACCGCTAATAATAATAGTAGCAATTAGAATAATGCAAGCCACCCGCAAGCAGGGAGCAAAAAGCTAAAGGTAACGCGTGCATGCCAGGCATAGGGGATCTTCTCAGACTAGTAAAAGTCGGTGCCTCCCTTGTACCTGCAGTAGGTCCCGCCATTCTACTGCACCGCCTCTACTGTCGCGTCGGTGCCACACTGTCTCGAGGACTTGTACCGTTTGGTGAACGTTACGAAAGCCGTCCTGTATGCCGAGCAATCTTGTCCTGAGCACATCCCGTTGGACTGCATCGTCTGTCAGGCATCCGGCGAGGTAAATCGGGAACATCAGCCCTCGATCCATGATAGACACTGGCAATTGACGGAGCAACTGGACGATGACATCTACTGATTGTATGATTTCGGGCACTCCTATGGGAATATTGGCTCCTGACCGCTGACTTTCAGGAGAAGCGACGCACCAGGATATGAACCATTCAGCACTGTGTGCAAGTATACCAAGGCCGTTTCACGGAATATCTTGGCCACCAGTTGCCGCGCGACGTCCGCTGGCGACGCCGTTCTGGGAAGTCCCGTCGCGGTAGGATCACCACCCATGGCAGACCCAGGATGGAGCCGCGTCTGGTCAGCCTCTAGCGCGCATGCTGGTTCGCAGTCGATCCGAAGATGACGCTCCAGGATATCTACACGGCGAATTAGCTCCCGCATACTAAGTGTGCCCT
The DNA here is from genome assembly GCA_024663475.1 of Pisolithus thermaeus. Taxonomy (NCBI): domain Eukaryota; kingdom Fungi; phylum Basidiomycota; class Agaricomycetes; order Boletales; family Pisolithaceae; genus Pisolithus; species Pisolithus thermaeus. The sequence continues at coordinate 1,077,075 of JANFAF010000004.1, forward strand.
TTCGCATTTCTTGCACTTTCCAGCACTCGAGTGAAGATATTTCGGCGATCCCTAACATTATTTCGTCAGGACATGCTGTCAAGCTTTCCACCCGTGTGTCGAGTTCCTCGAGAGTGTATCGTCCGGACGCTGCCCAAAAGCCCCCACCGCCAAGATATAGCCGGCGGTAAAACTGGAGGTATCTTGGCACACCGAGCAATGTGACTGTGGAAATGACGTCTAGCCACTGCATCCACAGTGAGGATCTCCGGTTACAGTTCGCTCGAGGAAGGGACACTTACCATCGTGCTCTTTAGAGCTAATCGCGCAGCACTGCTCATGTTCACGATGGCCAGCTTTGGGTTATCGTGTGCTGTGATCCCGGTCCGCAGGAACCATTCATTTACAATGTCGAGCATGGGCTGCCATTCCGTTGACCCCCCTGAAAACATCGAAAAGCTCAAGAGATGCAGAGCAGCATTTGCATCCATCTCAGTCAAGATTCCCTGACTGTTATGGCGCAGTTGTGCGTGTGCATTATCGTAAAATGCGAATGCTTGCGAATTGTCAGCTGTGCTCGATTCTATTCCTCCAGCTGCACGGATGCATGCGTCATGAAGGCTCGCAAGAGCACAAAGTGCATTTGTCAATGGACCGTGTGGGCTCTGTTTTACGAGCTAAAAACACGTAACGTGAGCAGCCCACTTTTAGTCGGATCAATAAACATACCGAATAGGTTATACTCTCGGCAGCGGTACTGGCAAAGGGAAATTGGATCCTGCAGACCCGCTCAAAATAATACAGAACATGTTCGACTTGTGGATTGTGGCTGGATAGGGTCGCTGCATTAACCTCCGGATTGAAGGCGGTAGTGGATGGAATGTGGTTGTCGAAAGTCGGAGTGAAATGTAAGAGATCGTGCGGTGAAGGGTGCGAGGAGGGTAACGGTGGGGGTGGTGTGTATGGTGAATGTGTGCTTAACTGGGAAAAATTATGATCAAATTGCGGAGGCAAACCGTGAGGTGAGTGACGCGACGTCGAAGAAGTTGCTGTATATACGTCAGCGGTCCCCTCAATGTCCCCCATTACAGCTTCCCTGGCTAACGCTGACATCATCGTGGAACTTTCCCCTGGATTTGTGCCCTGTGATAGACCGTCGAAGATGAGACTGGGTGCTGGTCTTGGGTCGCTCGCCGTATGAGGTACGCTTGAAGAAGAGCCTTGATATTGTTGAGTGGTAAACACTGACGATGACACTGCTTTGGCCTGTACTACTGGTGGCTTTGGCTGTCCGCGAATCATGCCAGCTCTGGTGAGCTGCGCTTTGATGTCTGCCTTGTATGCCTCAACGGCTTGCTTGTCCTGTGTGGTAGTCGGTGAGCAAGTTGCAGTCGGAAACCTAGACCACGCACTCGCATCCAGTCGGGACGCTTAGGGCCCCAACCGAGGCATTTTATCTTGAGGCGATTGCACGTGTGACATGAGTCACCTTCGCGCTGCTCGTCGCATTTCTGTGAGGGGAGCGGATTGTCAGCACTGGTGAGTGGTAATACGTCAATTTTTGAGTGCATACCTTTCTACGCAGTCGACAAGTCCTGGTATAACGTGGTAAATGAGCGTCAAGGTGAGACAGGTCCGAGGTGCGACCCACCAGCAGCCACCCTTGCTTGTCGCGCCTGAACGAGGGAGATCTATCGATAATCGGCTGGGTGTGTCATGAGAATGGGATGTCTGGGGGTCATTATCATTTGAGGTGAGTGATGCAAGTAGTTGGGCCGGAGAGGTGTTATTAGACGGGACCTCTGAAGTGGGCGAGTCACTTGAATTGGAACGTTGATGAGACATGCCGAAGCGTGTCGAAGTAAGTCGGGTGAGGTGTGGTGTTTATCGAGGGCGGAGGGCGTGCGTATACTGCGAAAGGAATATAAGACGAAAGTGTCTGACAAAGTGATGACGCGGAGTGAAGAGAGGAAGTGCACCGCCGAGCCCGAATCGGAGGCGTATTAGAATAAGCGCGTTCACTGGATCGGAGGGGGCGAAAGATGATAATCAACTGACTCGGAGGGCCAAAGGGCAAACAGATGATTCGATAGCCAACCTGAAGGAGAGTCGGTCATCAAGGGGAGGGTGAGTTGACATGGACTTAATTAGTGTCCGGTCGGCACTGTGCAAGCAGCGACTCACGGACGATTCAAGGACCCGTAATCAAATTCGGACCCTAATTAGAACAACGCATCAAGTCCTCGTTGGGAACTCAATCTATACATTTTCCTTCCGTCTTCAATCCCTGGGCTTTCCCAAGGGAAATATAAGGAGAATAACCAGGCTAGACGTCGGATTAGGTAAACGACCGAGAGCGATGTCCATAGCCCTGCAATAAGTAGGGCCAGGCTACTAACGTATGTACGTATGGGAAGTTTATTCGAACCCTGTCGATACTTTGACGTGCAGCTGTGAGCACCGCAAAGAGGGATTACGAGATACGAGATACAGCAAGTGTCACCGAAAGTGGCATATGGCGGTGACTGGCAACAAGAAGCCGAGGCAGTGAACGCAGCGAGTGAATTGGCAGAAACAACAACAAAAAAAATCTACAGTATTGGCTATGGGGAAGGCTAGAAGTTACCTTGATCCGGACAGCCCGGCCAGGCCCCAGGTTGGTTCTTTCATTCCACTTTGACTTCAATATATACCTCGCGGCTACTCTTCCTGCCCTTACCTTGGCAAAAGGGCACGGGGCTAGAGAAAAAGCATTTTCCTGGTTATCTCTAGGGGAGGGATCGAGCACCACGACTACGTATGACATGCTACACCCCGAGAATCAAAGAAGTAAATGGGGGTGTGGCGTGCATGCTCCGCAACCTCCGTGAGACGTGGCATTGATGGACAGGGGGAAGATCATAGCACGGAGGTGATGTCGAGTACGGGGGGGAATAGCGCCGTGAGATGGCACCTCATGTGGGGACTATGCTGTTTGCGGTGAGTATCGGTGCTATGACGAGTGCGATATGAGGCACACTAATTCGAAGGCGTAGTGTCGTACAACTGATGGTCGGAGGTAGGCGGGTCCCGTTTCGACTCCGAATCCTCAATGAGAACACGCCATTTCTGAGCTTGTTTGTGAACGAACCTTCTGAAGAGGCATGCTGCAGGCAATACTGGGATATCTGACACCGAAAGAAAAGGAAAAGATAACATCACAATATAAAGTTCGCGGTAACTTAGGTGAAGAATAGAAAAGCGGATCGGATGGTAAACAACGGCCGAGAGGAGGTACGTGTGGTGCGTTCATGATATGTGCTCATTTCCGGTGCGACTCGAAGCCAACTGAGGAAGGTATCTAATAACCGGGAGTCGGGCAAGTCGGCATAGCCAGACGGCGATGTCATGAATCCGGCAATACATCTGATCACCGGGACTCGGGGACCTGACGTGAAACCCTCGGTTACTTGCGAGGCACGAGAAAAAAAAGGAAGACAAATACCACAACCAGAAAAGGGGAAGGGAAGGGAGTGAAAGAAAAAAAAAAGTCACAGATTATGAGGAAGACTTAGTCGAGTCTTCTTCGCGAAACGTCGCAAGCCTGATCAGTATACGTACGAAACTCGGCCGCCACCACACCGTGGTGGGGAAGATGAGAGGGAGAGATCTTTGTCTTTTTCTTTCTCTATTGTTCTTGTTCGGTTCACGCAACTCGGTGTCATTGGGTCGTGACTTAGTATTAAGGGCACTCAGCCAACATCCCCACGAGCACCATCGCAACAATCCAAGCATTCATTAACATATTCGTTGACGCGACCCCTTGGACTTACCAGAATCGTTACTTCGCCGGGTTTTCTATTTCACCCCTCAGGCTACAATGATGGTTCAACCAAACAGTATCACACAAGACGGTCACTCCCGTTTCCTCGCAGCCTCGTTGCCGGGTGTTGAGTCCGATGAGTCGGCTTCTTCCTTTTTTCACGGGCCATGGCGTAGCCGATGCACATGGATGGCGTTGACTATCACCGACTTTGCTCTGCGATGACATGGCCATGATCTGAGAACAAATGCCAAGGATCCAAGGGTGGATGCGATGCCTATACGTCGCCTCGCCTCATCACTGCTCACGCGAGGAGACAACTTGATCACATGCCAAGTCGTGCAACCGACGGCTATAACAAACGACAAAGTATACGGGCATAGCACCCTCACAGGTAACTTTGCGGTTGCCATCGGTTGCTACTTGCCTGGCACAGCCAGCTCGGGGAGATTGAATGCGGATTGACCAAAGAACTTTTCGAAGTGCGGGCTGTGATGATTGATGGATGATCAGAACATCACATCAGGTCTGCCCCACCCATGCGTCAGCTCTTTTTCTTGATCTGACAAACGACGTTGTTCATTCCCGTATACAGTAGTTGTTGTTCCGTGGTGTGTGTGATTGTATGGTGAAGGGATACATGGTATGACGGAAGAAAAAAAAAACGTGCTGATGAAACGTGGATGCGTAGTAATGCAACTACCACCATGGAAGTAAAACATGACTAACAGACTGCGCCAGCAGGTACGGTGTGAGATTGATATTTTCTGATCCAATGCTTGTGAAAATGTGAGCCAGAAGTTGCGTGTTACGGGCATTTCTTTTGTGAGTCGCTAGAGAGAAGAAAAGAACAGAAAAAGCGAGAAGGAAAGAAAAAATGAGGAAAGAAAGGACATGTGAATATTCAAACGAGGAGCATTTCCGCCTCCTGCATCACCTGTCGCCAATCAACTTGTTCTTTGCCTCGACGACGCCATACCTCGCTGATCAGGTGCTGCACCTGCGAACAATTGCCAATACCCTTTTGCTCCTTCAGACGTTTGCTGAGGTATTCCTTGTGGCTAGGGTTGTCAGTGAGACACCCGGCAATGCATATGCTGAACACGACGCTGCGCACGACTGCGCGACCGGTCTGCCCGCTTTCAGCAACCTTGAGACACCCGATAGTCCTATCGACTGCCTCGATGATCTCGGGGCACTGCGGATAATCGCCCGAGATCACAGAGTGAAGGTACACGTGCGCAGACGCGCGGAAGACCTCCGAAGTGAGCATCCGCTGGCGGCTGCGCTCATCCTGAGCGGGGTCATGTGACGTCATCGGGAGCGAGCTCTGCTTTTTGAGGATGTCTTCGATGCGCTGACCACGCCTGACGAGCTCAGGAACACTGAGTCGGTTCTCCTCCCGATTGCGCTCCTTCCACGCTGCCAGCGCCGCGATCTCTGCAAGTGCATACACGATGTGGTTGTCGCAACCCATGATAGAGAGCATCGAGTACTTTTCGCATGGCTCCAGAGGAACCCCGTCGATCGTGGCATTGGTGTAGGGGGAGAAGAGTTCCGACACGACGCCCTGCATGATCGGCGTGCGGACGAGCGTGATGGATGCAAGCACGTCAAACCAGATCGATGTCTTGATGATGAACCGTAGTGAGTCGGTGCAATTCCGTAGCACGCGAGAAGCACCGCCGTATGCTTGCAAGATGTCGATGGAGAAGCGGCAGGCGGCGTCGAGAAAGGCTTGCCACTGACCCTTACCACCGGTGAAGAGAAAGTAAGACACGACACAAAGTCCGGCGAGGGCATCACCCTCGTTCAAGGGTTGTTGGGGAGGAAACATCATTTGCAGACGGGACACCTCAGCAGGTGCGAGGAGTCCTGCCTTGCCGTACTGGCAAGTTTTACGGTGAAGATCGGACAATAGACAAGCTGCTTCACGAGCTGACGCGCTCGAGTGAATCAAATCCCAGAGGGCAGTATCCAATGAACCGTCGGCATGAAGGTACTGCATACGAAGCACATTGTCCATATAATATTTCAGGGCAGTATTCTGGCGACCATCCAGACTGAAATGGAATTGGTAAGGGACGTTGGGGGACAGTAGAAACGCAGATGACACATCATTGGTCAAGTCGTCCTCATTATAGCCGGAGACGGGAGCAGAGTACCATTTCGAAAAATCACTTGTATGGGGTCTTGATAGTGAAGAGGCAGGAGGGAGATGACGATGGGGGATAGTAGGAGGAAAAGACCCTGCCAACAAATCAGGGCCATTGAGCACTATAATACATACATATTCTCAGTAACGATACGGAGTCTTACATGATGAATCTATGCTACCAGGAGTCGAGAACGGAGGAAGAGTGACTTCATGGTATCCAGGGGAGTCAGGGCTTTCATGCATTACAGGTAAGCCTGGAGCGAGTTGTTGAGCTCGCAACGGAGGAGAATGGAGGCGTCAGAGAAGGAATCTTACAGTCAGAGTCAGGGGGTCCGCGGAAGGGCGGGTATACTGAGGGGATGCGATCCTCGTTGCTAGAAGAGATGGAAAGCGTTGGCGTTTGTGGTGTCGTACTTGGCGAAGCATATTCGTGAGATAGATGAAGAATCTGAGGCTCCTGCTCGGATGAGCGAGGGCCCGAGCCAGAGTGACCTTTGATCATTCCCTGGGAAGCGAGGAAGGACTTGATCTTTTCCCTTAGATCGACTACGTTGCGGCTATCCTGAGGGGGAGTTAGGGTGAGTGAGGGAGTGGGAGATAGATCGAGTAGATATGTACCCGCAACCAGTCTGGACGCTTGGCACCGAATCCAAGACATTGAAGTCGGAGGCGAACGCAGGTTCCGCAGCTGCCGTCGGCATTCATCTTCTCGTCGCATTTCTGGATAGAGAGGGACGCCACACGGAGTGGCAAGTGAGTACCACATGCGTGAGTGGGGATGGGTATGAGGGAAGTGGCTGACCTTGCGACGGATCCTACAGGTATAGCAACCCGACTTGGCGCGGACGGCACCTTTGGCCTTGGGCGCTCCGGGACGTTTTCCCTGTGGAGACTTGGGTGCGGGCGGCATTGGCGGAGACGCTTGCTGATTAATATGATGTGGGGAAAGGAATGGAGGGGAGGGCAAGTGAAGAAGATAATACACAAGGAAGAAAAAAAGGGAGCCCGCAGGTGTTGTCCCCTCCCTGGTCGAGATATGGGATGCAGCCGATGGAGGGAGACCCAGTCGTAGCTGGTCATATATACATAATAACCAAACCTTTTCTCGTTTTGGGCCATTATTATTTTACACGCTCTGTTTTCGGGGTCCTCCCACCCCTTGTTTGCACCCCCGATTGCTCTTCTCCATTTCCATCCACCTGCGAATTTGCTTCCGTTTGGTCATCGCGGTTTCGCCATTCTTGGCCAGGCGATGATCTTTCCGACTCCGACGCCACCTCCTGTAAAAAGACACACGAGATCGTTCACACCATGGTCTGCATGCACACCTCATCCAACTCTTCCAAGAATGAAAACCCGGAGACGCTCGTCTCCGTCATGGCTGGCATAGCACAGTCACAGCAACTCCCGTTCTCTTTTGATGACCCTGCTGCCGCTGGACTCGGAGTATCAATCGGAGATCTAATCCTAGGACAAACCCCGGTCTTCTACCTGGAAACCGTCGGCAGACCCCGTGATAGCCTGGGAAAAGCTTCCGTTGGCTGGTTGACCCAATCCTCCGCGCCTGTCGCACTTATAACATATTGGCGCACGCCACCGAATCAGACCCATCCTGAGACAAACACACTTCTACTATCTTACCCGAATAACACCAAGGAATGTGATATATCCAGTAGCAATATATCATTAATTTCACTAGTGGCCAGCCATGTAGAAGGGCGCCGCGAATATTGATTATTATGATTACAGTTACAATGTCGTCTGCCGTCATCCGCTCTTCACCTCTCCTCCGTCGCTGACCCTCCTCCGCTGGGTCCACTGATACTCAGGTTTCTCACCTTGTGTCTCAACCCCCCCTCTCCCTTCTCTCCACCGCTCCCCGGCACGACTCCCGCCTCCGTTCGTCGCGCAATAAGTGCCCGAATAGCACTCAGCCACTTGATTTCCTCTTCCTCGCTGGGTGCACACAGAAGTAGCGTCCGCTTCGTCGTTACGATCTTGAACATATGTGGCCCCTCCACCGAGGCCTGCTTATCAGCGCTCGAAGTCGACGGCCCGGGTACATTCACCGGTGGTGACACCCCTGCGCCGTGCTTGTGTGATCGTATATCAAATTCAAGTGCGTCCAGGATGTCAGAGACCGAAAACTGTCGATGTGGCTTCGTATCCTGTAAGAGATAGAAAAGAACGGAGAGATCAGAACCCGATCAATACGCTCGGCCCAAAAACAGCGCAAACAACTAGCCCCTCGCTTTGATAGGATTGATGGGGCGAGAACAGGTCGTAGACGTACCATGTGACTTCCTGAATAGACCAGCTTTTCACTAGACAACCTAAACCACCGCTTGCGCCAATTATGTCGCTTCGATCCACATTTCATCAAGTAGCCGGATAAGACCACTTTGGACCCTCCATCCTTGGTTCCTTGCCCTCGATTGGGCGAACTTGAAGGGTTCTCCGTGGCAATCGTAACATGCTGAGGCGATGTTGATAATATCCGCTGAGCATAGGGCGAACCGTCCTCAGAGTCCGACGACGTCACGTTCTGGACGTGCACAGGGCGAGGTGGAGATGGCGTCACTACCACTTGTCGCTCCGACGCCCGCTGACCACGGGGTATCGGGATAGGGGGCGTAGCCAGTGTTGTTTGAGTCGACGTCATCATGTGGGCGTCCCGGGCATCTTGGATGGCTTTCACCCAATCATGCACTTCCTCAGGGCTTTGTGCCTGGAGATAGAACGTCCGGACGGCTGAGACGACGCCAAACGTATACGTGTGCTTCTTCAGTACCACCGGCGTGCACGAATGCACATCAGAGAGATCGAGCAGACGAAGCGGCTTGTACTCCGCTGATGTCTTGTAGTAAGCAAGATGGGCTGGGCGCAGGACAAACCACCGTTTCTTCCAGTTCTGCGAGAGAGAGAGGAGACGCAGTTACCAATCACACAAGGACACCCCAGCAATCTACAACGGAACGAACCTTGCGCCGTTCGCCTTTCTTCCAGAGATACCCTGATTTGATGGCACTCTCGTCCATAGGGTTCAACACCGCTCCGGACCTATCGGCAGATCGCCATCCTTCCTCGTCCTCGTCGTCCTCTTCAGATTCTTCACCGCCACTTGCAGACCGACGTTCTGCGATTGACGAAAGAGGTGGCTGCTGGGAGCAGCTGCCAGACAGGAGAACCCCACTGGAAGCCAAGGAGTATGAGGTCGGGGATGCTAGATCCGGCGACAAAATGGAATCGGAATCTGACTCTGTTCCAGAAACATGTGATTGCGATAGCACCGGAGTCGTTGGCGGAGGAGTGACCTGTTGCTACGCGGTCGGTCAACATCCTGAAGGGCGAGGGGTTGGGGCGAGGGGAACGTACTTTCTTGGGCTTGGAGTGCACAGAAAGTTTCCTCTGCACTTCCTGTGGCGACGGCGGCGGTGCCGCCGAGGGTGACATTGTCTTGAAAGAGTTAAAGAATAGATGAAAAAGTGATTGCGGGAACGTGCACGGTGGCGATCTCGCGAGTCGTTTTGCTGGTCCCTCGACACGCCAGGAAAAGGGTTATGTCACTCCCGTCACACTTGTCACATGGTAGGGGTGCCCCATGTCACGACACTTGCATCTCTCCTAGGGCCCTGACCTACGTGGCAGAACGTTCCACGGCATGGAAGGTGGGCCACTAGTAAGGATGCGTGCATTCATAAGGAACGTTGGCGTCTGCCTTGCAGTGGAGCACGACCAGAGGAACAGCTTGTGAACTCCTGCTCCATCGGACGCAGACCAATCTCAAAACCTAGTCTGAGTGAACGTTCCGTGTCGGCCCTCTTGCATCTCCGAGATGAGTATGGATTGTGGAGCGTCAACACTCTCCCTCCGGCTTCGAGATCTGAGGTATCTGAGTATGCTAACGCCTAATGAAACGGGTACCACATATACTTAAGGCCGTCGGGCGGTTTCACCTTAGCCGATAAGATAAACAAATCAACACACACATCCGCGATAATCAGAAACGTCGCGGTTTCACATTCATCTGCTCGTCTGGCAGCGAGCTCACAAAAGCCTGAACACCGACCCTGCATTGTCCTTCTTGACGCCCACCATGACTCTCACCTTGGACGAGAAATTCGAGAAAGCCTACAAGTTCGTGCAGGCACAGCCCAAAGAAGGGCCTTTCCAACCCAGTCAGGATAGGAAGCTCAAGGTGAGGGCATGCCCAGCCTCGCTCCGATTTCCATTACCGATGGCTGAAATGGACTACGATCACATCAGTACTACAAGTATTACAAGCAAGGTACCGATTCCCCCGCTGGGTCTACCGAATCTCCGCATGCTGATTTGCCACACCACAGCTACGGAAGGAGACGTCAGTACTCCACGTCCAGGCATGTTCGACTTCGTGGGCAAAGCCAAGTGGTGCGTCACGTTCTGATGTCAAACAGCTTTTAATGTACGATCACTGAGCGGCAACCTCACAAACTAGGGACGCGCACGAAAGTGTCAAGGGTCTATCAAAAGAGGAAGCTAAGCAAAAATATATCGAGCTCCTTCTCGAGGTTAGGCAATATTTTTTTTATCGAATCGAGTATAATACTGGATGGCTGATGACCCCATCCTCGTGCCACAGGACCTGGAACAGATCACCAACAAGCCGGCAGATGTGGAACAGGTCATTGCAGATCTGAAGGCGTAGATGAAAGGCTTGGTTTGTACAATGCATACGTACGAAGCGTGTGCGCGTGTCTTTGTATACGTATACTGGACGCACAGCAAGAGATATGGAAACAAAGTTCAGGACGGTCATCTGTTGTTGTTCCAACACAGCTAGGCCGAAGAGAGGCACGGGTGGTGACGGTGGCTGTGAAATGGCCGACACGAGGCTGATAGCGCCCACTTCCCAGGATGGCGAAGCGGCGTCTGTACCAAGTTGTCGGCGCTTGTGAGCCATATTCCACCTTTCGCACAGGAGCCTATACTTCCATACAAGGAAGGCCCATAGGGGTGTCAGGGGGTCTACTTACCGTAGTACTACCACCTCCCCGGCAGTAGCCGTTCCCGGCTGCCGAGGGGTTGGCAAGGAAGTGAAGTCATGGTGTAGCAAGGAAGTCACAGCTGGTCGACAGACAATGGAACCTGACAATAACACGCTGATCGTGACACCGGTTAACACGAAAGTTGTGAAAATCCACAGCAGCCAACAGCCTGCGGCCCTCGCCTCCCCAGCACCCTTTTTTCCGAGTCAGCCGTATCTTCCTTGAAGGTGGAGCAGTGGACTTTCCGGCAGTGACAAGGTCCTTGATATACTGCGATAAGCGCCTCATGGCCTTTGGCAAGGTGCCACGCCAATTCCGAGAGTTTCGCTGTCCTACTCAATCTGGGCGATTCAGCGTCAAGTAGCGGGTCCCCACACAGGACCACACAACATGCCCTGACCCCCAGCCAAAATCGCGTTATTGGCTTTCCGGGAAAAAGGGGGCGCTTACGAAAAGGATATATTGTTGCGGCTGGACTCTTCCCCTCGCCAGTTCTGGTGAGATTGATGCAGTTTCGCACCAGAAGTACGGATCTCAGTTGACAGGAGCCTCGATCGCTGGACCCGTCGACGACGTCGTGCGCGGACACGTTCACTCGCTGCTGAATTATGTTTTTGAGGACAGCGAACGTATTTTTTAAATTAATTCCATCGCGGCCCGCGAAACGCCCTCTAAGGCTGTCTGTCGCTGGTATCTTTTTTTTTTTCTTTATGACGTTGCATGTCAGACGAGGCGAACCGAGCTTTCCTGGAGTCAGGCCGCCATCGGTAGTCGGTGAGAATTTCCCTCGGTGGCTACCTGACTGCGGACCAATCGGTTCAAAACTTTGGCTCCCATTGGTGAGATTAAGTATTCTGATATCGATGTTTGCCATACTACACCAATCAAACACACTGATACGTCCCGGAAGGACCTAATAGCCTGGCAATGAGTGCTCTTATTAATATCACAGCTCCCAATTAGAGAAACTTATCCTCGTGCCAGATTACGTTCCTGTGCTTGGTTGGGACGATCAACCTGAGCTGTCCAGCCAACTTAACGTTCGCTCAAGTTCCGCCGCTAACCATCTCTGTATACCGACTAGCGGTCATTCACGAGAGCACGCCAATTTTCAAATTCGGACGACATGTCTTCTAGGTAAGTGTGTCCTACGCGACAGCCGCACTCGTGTACTTACCGTGTGATTGGCAGTCAATCATCTTGTCTTCCCCCTCCCTCATCTTTTTCTCACAGACCACAGACATCCTGTCATGTTGTATACGTACATGCCGCCTTGTAAATAACACAACTCTCACCTGCCGTCGGCCAATCAACATACTGCGGTGTCACATTTGCGGCACCGTTTCGCCCTTCTTGACTTGGAGCTTATCTTTGTTCCAAGTCAGACAGCACCGGAGCTTGAGCGCTCCTTTCGCCCGTGGCCGCTCGTAATCCTTATCTGATGCCTCATTCTAGGTAGGCACAAAGTACGATCAGCTGAACCATTGCCCCGTTCGGTCGACGAATCTGGACCTGCAGACGTGAAGGCCGGGTTAACTGCTCAGTTGATAAAACAAACCAACTTGAGTCAACTCGCAAGTCATGCTGTGGCCATGCATTCTTCCACAGCATGACACATCCGGCCGTCAGAAGTCTTTCCGGACTCAAAGCCCAACAACTTCTTTGCCATGCACGAGGCACTCCGTGTTGGGCATGAACTGTAGACTATCTCTCTCCACCTGTCCTCGGGTGGCTGATAACGCTTTGCACAGCGTGGCCACTGTTTGTGATTGATCACCTCCTGATGCGATGGCATCATGAAGGTCGGTCCTTGCAATCCAATTCAGTGGAAATTTCTGATGCGGAAGGTGTCCACATGAACGAAGAAGCTCGAGAGACACATGACCCCGTCGGTCACCGGTCAGGTTCCCGCTTTTTTTTTTTTTTTTTCATTCTTGGTTTCCGAGGCAATCTTTCCACTAGTGGTCAAATCGACTTCCCTTCTCACATTGTGTGCCCCACTTTCATTGTTTGCTCATCTAAAATTTATCCGCTTCGCAGAGTCGTCCTCGTAGTTTGGTCGGAGACGACTAGAGAGTAGAGGTTTTTTTTTTCGCGAATATGATACCACGCTACTCCCTTACTGTTGATCACCTCATAGACACCGAGATACGTATGCGTGCACCGGCACTGCACAGTTCAGGTAATAGTAGGGCTCCACATGGGGGGGGGCCGACTGTCACTTCGCGCGAAGACGGACGACAACTATGCTTCGGACCCTAAACTTTACTTGTCCACGTTACAGCTCGGAAGCAGTGGCGGCATCTAGAGCTCGTGTTCATCACCGATTTCCCCGTGAAACCAATATCGTCTTAGCCTGTTTTCTCAACACACAGACGGTCGACCTACGTAGTTAAGCTTCGACTCATTGAGACACAGTTCTCTTTAGATGATCCGGGTACGAATAACGCTAAGCCATCTTCGTTGCGGAAGCACAGCGGCGGAGAAAAACGAGACTTATGGCCGTGATGATAGCCACCCAGCGGCCAAGTGTCCCCCGTACTAAGGTGTCGCGGGACGAAAAGTATGTACATATGGACTGGTCGCGCTGATGATTTCTGTCGCCGCTCACGCTGGGTTCATACCGTCATTGGGCCGCTAGAAGAACAGCGGGATGGTCCTTTTCTCATCTTGGTTTCTGGCCTTTTGAGTTCAGTTATCTAAAGGGCACAAGCTTGGATTAGAAGGAATCATTTTGGAGGCTGAGAGTGTTGTATTAATTTGGTCTGTTTCAAGCATAGAACTTTGTTTCGGTTTTCGCCTGGGGCGCGGGCGCCACGGTTACCGCGCGAGAGAATGCATTTCTAAGTGACTCCACTCTCATCCCCCCCCTTTCCCCATGGATGTATTCCAGGACCAAAAACTCGGAGCCGAGTGGACGCTGATGATCTAGATGCTCACAGTGAAACGTTGAGTCCTCGAAGGGAACAGGAGGGGGCAATGAGGGTTTGGAAATCGAGTAACCATTGGCGTGATTCTACGGAATGATAATCATGAACGATAAACTCAATATTATAATGATCAACATCATGAACGCACTAGTTTACTACTAAACACTTCGTCAACCGCGTACGAAGTCGTCTCAAGGCTGAGGGACCACTCCCACTAGATTGTCTATGTGCGAGGGGGATAGTTAGATTTAAAAATTCGCGTGTACGCGTCATTCATCCCTCTCCGAAGATTAGGGCTGTGTACAGCATGCACAAGGGTGAGCGGCTCTGGGGCATATGGTTCTGAGTCTGCGAGAACTCCCGTCAGAGATATCCTTCCCATCGGGTCACGTTCTCCACTGTTCACATAAGAATAAACCAAGAGCCGAAAGGACGGGAGCGAGCACCAATGTGGTGGTTCCGTTGGGTATTTTCCGCAACTGCCTCTCAGAAGAGTCTTCCCCAGTTTGAGAAGTAAAAGATTGGACCTGCTTGCGGGTGATGGTAGTCTCGCTTCCAAGGAGTGTATGACTACCTTGGCAGTGCGCAAGGCGAAAGTACAAGCTGCAGTTACCATCACGGTCAGTGGGGTTGCATAGGTCGCGAAAATCCAGATCGTGTTTCGACTCACGTCATATAGTAGTACTGATGGCAGCTGTTTCTAGAGTGTTATAGGTGATGGTATGTCAGGATGCCAATGCCTCAGATATCCCACGCTGCGCAAGATCGAAGATCCCTCTGAGCCGCTCCACCGGTTCGGTACTGGCAGGGCGCATGCTGCGCAACGGTGCAGTAGAACGGGTATGCCGTTCCTTTGGTGGGTGCTCTCACATAACCTAGCGGAGCTTAGATTCGGTCGGCGAGTATGTGGAAGTCGAAGCTTCTTGTATTATTGAAAAGGGAGGAACAGGGTAGGGATCTCTGAAGACGGGCTTGCTGTTACTGGAGGTGACGGAAGAACCTCGCCTGTAGAGAAGAGATGTCTGGCGGAGTAGGCCTGTTTGAAAGATGTACTGGTTGGGAGGGCGGTGGGCTTCGTTTGAGGAGCGATAGACAGTATGAAAAACTCTCAACAAGGAAGGCGACATAAATGTGAGGAGCTGTCAAACTGACAGGTGAATTTGGCTCCAAGATAAGTAAAGGCGGATTATCGATGGAAGGCTCCGGGGGAATATGGAGAGAGCTGGATCTGTTCGATGCTAGGCGACTCGTTTCAAGGACCGAGTATGCGAATTGGAAAGGCGATTGGTGAAGCGATCTTCAGCAAGGGAGTTGGTTTTTTTCTAGTTATACATCACCGTTTACAAGGGCATCATACTCTTCGTCCCGCTCCAGCACCCCAGAAGGTAGGTGCCAGAGGGAGTCGTCGTCCGTTTGAGGATCCGCGAACAGGTCGTATACATTCCTTCCGTGTTCCTTCTTCCATACGACCCTCCCTTGACGTCCCTACCCTTTCCACTGGCAACCAACTCGTCTAGGTCTCCTGCGGTGCGTCTCAACCTGCCGCCTTAATCGCCGCCATCCGGACGCGCTCGGCTCGCGAGACATTATCTACGGACCAAGGTTCCCATGGAACACAATGTCCACGCGCTGGTCGCGTCACTTTCTTCTCTATTTGTCGTCATGAGTCTACCGTCCCGCGTAAAAGAGCGTGCGTCTTCATCAGCGAACGTATCCCTGCGTAGCGGTGTTGAATCCCAGGACCTCTGCTGAGGCCAATAGAAGCAGAGGCTGCCGAAAGCCCTCGTACTCAGCCGAGTTACTCGGTTGCCGCCCGTGGGTGGTAGCGGGCGCCACATTTGACACCACCCCCTAACCTTCAGGGTCCCCTCGAAGCAGGACAAATCTTCCTGGTTCATTTCCGTCGTACTTGCCTTTTGGAAAGTGGATTACCGTGAATTGGGAACCAAGCTCAAAAATACAAACGTGGTCCCAAGTGCAATTGCGAGGTTTGGAGTAACCAGGGACCGGAATGTGTTTCCCATGAGACCAAAGGGTATGGGCTCGTCACTTTACTCCGAGGTGCATTGTCAGACGCGTGGTGCCAGTGCTGCTAGTAATGCCTGCACAAAGTAACCTGAGAGACTGGTCTGTATAGGGTATGAAAGGGATAGGTGCATAGACACGGAACCGGATGGTGCAGAATACGACGAAGTCATATCCGGATTCGTGGTAGGGTCATATATGAAAAATGGAAGTAAATGCAGGAGCCGAGGAACCATACCTTAATAGACGTATGAACGTCCGAACTGCGGAGCACGCTGCTTGACTGCAGCTTACCGCAACCTTTAGCACGAGGCCTCCCACTTGAACCACAAAGTGATTTTTCCGTGCGCCAGCTGGAGAAAGCTTCCGCAGGCTTCCATGTCACCGGGGTGGTACCTGTTTCTAGGATCAGCCATTACCGTATGTCTCTCGCAGCGTTGCATCAGTGCCTCCGTGAATGAGGATGTTCCCATCCGAGAGGGGATCGCGGCAAATTTTTACGTGAGATCAGTAACAATATGTTGGACTCCACCAATAGACACTATTCGGAGTCATCCTTTGGTTATATCGACCAACCAAATCGTGTCCAACAGGACGAGCTGCCCACAGAAACGCTTCCAAGCAAGACCGAGTTCCGCTGTCTTACTCTATCTGGGCCATTCGGCGCCAAGTGACACTTCCAAGAGCTTGATAAAAGCTGCGGCCAAGAAGAGCAGCTGTAAGGAAGACTAATAAACCAGCACATTCCCGTTGTCGAGTATACCAAGATTGGCCTTTTCCGGGCCTTTTTTCTTTTCCAGCGCAGTCAATCAGCCCGCTCGTTGGCCCGTCGCCGGAGGCAAGGTAGAAGCTTCCTGGACCGGGCCTTCTTAGCATAAGTCATCTGACCTGGACGAGCGGAACGAAACATTCCACAGTCTAGAGGGATGAGAATGGAACTCCAAGCCATCATGATGCAAAGTGGGTGTTAGACAGGGACGTACCGTCATCTCATGATTGGGGATGCAAGTTGTACCTTTTTTTTTTCAAAAGGTGCCGCCATGGTAACACTAGATTGGTCTAGTCGAATACGGGCCGGGAGTTCTCCATCTTGTAAACGACAAATGACAGTCTGATTTCATTGGTTGCACAAGTGGGCGGAAACTGGGTTTGGATCATTAACTCACTCTTCGGTTTATGCGGCCAACTCGCTCGCGACCCCTCCGCAGCTCTGCTTTCCAGAGGTTGATCTTCAACAAGCCTTTTCAACGTTACCACAAGCACGATGCTCTCTTCTTTCCGTGTCACTTTAACTACAAGGAATTCAGACTTGGACCCCGTCCCGTAACGGACATGGTGTCGCTCCATACTCCGTCGAATGATGGGGAAATGCAAAATCAAAATACTATTCCGGGGCATGTAAGACTCGTTTTCGCGTGACGTCTGGGTTCTGACCAACGGTAGCGATCAGATTCTGAGCCACACAATCAAAGTTGCTCGTCCGTAAGGCATATTGCTAGATAAGGGCTGATATGAACAAGCTGTACAGGCGTTGTAGCATCGCCATGTCGGCTCTTCCAACGGCATTCGCAGCTAATTCCACACTTTGGTGTTCGGCATTTTCTCCATATGCAGCGTGGGCGTGACCTATTTTTACTCGCCGCGCTGACGTCTCATCGCCACCGCCTCTCAGTTCCACCGTGGACGTCTACGACCAAGCTTACCCAGTTAATGGACTTCAGTTGACACTTTCTCGTGTTTGGAAACACACGGCCACACAATAGGTATACGTATACTGCCCTGACCTCCGGCCAAATCGCACTATTAGCCCGCCAGCTTTGGTATTGAAAAACTTTTAGAAAAGGGGAGCGCTTACGAAAAGGATACATCGTTACGAGTGGGTTTTTCCCCTTTGAAGTTCTGATGAGACCTTTGCTGCAGGCCTCTACCCTTAAACCGGTATTAGAAGTACGTATGTCGGTTGAAGAGAGCCTCGATCATCGAAACGTTATGGTAAAACGGCTTGACTCACTAGAAACTCCCTGCTAAATTTTGCTTCGGGGCACAACAACAATTCCCTTGGGCTCGTGAAACACCCTCCAAGCCTGTTCATCGGACGTACTATGTTTTATACAACATATTCATATTTCACGAAAGGGAAACGACGAGGCGAATAGAACCGTCGGCGTCGGTGGTCAGTGAGGATCTCCTTCGGTACTACGGAGGTCTCTCTGACACCGACGATTTAGTCCAACATTGCCGGTCCCATCGGTGAGATCAAGCGTCCTGATATTCATGCGTTCCACACACTGATGGAACATCTTGACAAAACTGATGCGTCTCGGAAGAGTTTAGGTAGCGAACGTGTAGTGGGTGGACTTACGATATTACAATCGCGGCTCCTGATTTGCGAAACCCCATTCGCTATGGGTATTCACCCCAGATCTCCATTTTCACACTAGATCTGTCCCTGTGCTTAAATGGGAAGATCAGCTCGAGCTGTCCGGCCAACTTGACGTTTGCCCTGGTTTCGCCGCTAGTCTGGCGTACACCTGATGCGGCTGCTGTGTATGTGCTGTGAGATTTTGACTACTTGGATGTACCCCTCCCTTATTTATTCTCACAGACCACAGACATCCCGTCATGTACATGGGTACCTGCCACTTGATAATAATACAATTCTCGTTTACGGTCACCAGTGAAATGCGGACTGTTCACAACAAGGTCATATTTGCGGCAACTTCCCTAGAAGCTTATCTTTGTTCTAGCCCAGATAATGGTGCTTGAGCGCTCCTTCCGTCCTTACTGCCTGTGATTGTTACCGGAAGTTTCACTTCCAGGTAGGCTCGAGCATAATCTGTCCGCCTCAGCGGACGAGTCTAGCTAGCTCTGAGGACATGAAAACAGGGTTAGGTGCTCAATTGACAAAACAGATCGACTCGTGTTGTGAACATGCATTCTCCCACAGTATGGCGCGTCCGGTCTTCGTGAATCTTCCGGGTTGACAGGTCATCATCATCTTTGCCATGCAGGAGGCACTGCGTGTCAGAAATAATCTCTGGACTGTATCTCTTCACCTGTCCCTGGGGTCACTGACCACGCTTCACACAGCGTGGCCACTCGTGACTGATCACCACCGATGAGATGGAATCACAGGGTTAGCCCTTATACGTTAGGACCAACTTCACGGTGAGTATCTGGTACGCCAAGTCTCCGTTATCCGCTCGAAAGACGCATGACCCTTAGGTCACTGGTCAGGTCCCCGTGGTCTTTCACTCCCGGGTCACGCTGTACCACCCGTTATCTTTCCACTGTTAACCCAATTGACTTCCTGTCTTTAGTGTACTCCATTCTTCATTATTTGTTCATCAAGAACATGTCCGCTTCACATTCGCCGTCTTCGTAATTTGGTTGGAGATGGCTAGCGAGCACAATTTTTTTGTGGATGATGCATTGTTGTTGCCCTCACTGTTGGTCACCTCATAGGCACCTGAATATGTATACCTGCACCACCACCGCGCAGCAGTAGCGCGGTCCCACTAGGGTGCCCACTGCTACATCGCCGAGGACGAACTACGACTACGCTTCAAACCCCAGGCACTAACTTATCCACGTACAGTTGGATCTGTGTCGATATCTAATGTTCACGTCTAGTTCCAACGTCGCCTTAGCCCATTTTTCAATCTACGAACAGTCGACGTACACACCTAAGCTTCTGCCCGTCGAAGCTCGGTTTACCACGTTCTTCGAGCACGAATAAGGTCGGGCCATCATCGTCGTGAGGCACATTTGAAAAATAAAATAAAAAAGACCGTGACGATAGCCACCGCGCGACCCAGTATCCCGTATACTGAGGCATGGTGGGATGAAGAGTATGCACTAAATTGCGCTGATGACATTCGTGGTCGCCTTCTCTGGGAGGTAACACCAGCTAGACTTGAAAAACTGGTGGGGCACCTTTTCACGCCTTGGTTTCTGGACTTTGAGTTCAATTGTCTAAAATGACAGATGTTATCTTTACAAAGCTGGATAGAAGCAATCGTCTGGAATGGTGAGAGTGGCGTTTAATCCGGTATGCTTCCACCGTAGAATTTCTGTTCTGTTTTTGCCAAAGCGTAAGCGCCACGATCACCGCCCGCGAATTTTCATTTATTTATTTCTTTTGTCATACCCCCCTCCCCCCTCCAAAAGTACCCTGGGATGGAAAGCCTAACGTTGCGTGGACAACAATTATCTAGACGCGTACGATGAAACAAGGACTTCTCCTCGAAGGGGAAGAGTGCAGGTTTCGAATTCAAGTAACCATTGCCGTGATTCTGCGGCGCAAGAATCACAGGCGATGAGCTTGACATGATAATGATCATCTTGGACACGCCGGATGACTATCAAGCACTTCATCGTCCGCTGCCGAGTGCAAAGTTGTGTTAAGGTTTGACCACCGCATGAACTGATGATGGTGGGCATAGAGTCGTACGAGAGTGAGTACTGCACAGTCTAACCCTGAACTTCGCTGTAATTAACTTTGCCTGTAGCGATCAACATCAAAAGCCCACCCTGCGTCAACACAGGGCTGATGAGCCCTGGCGGAGCACGACCTACCCTATCGTAACTTCAAATCAGGGAACCGGCAATCGGTCGGGACTGGTCACAAACTGGTCTGTGACTGGTCCTGACTAAGATCGCTTTCACTGACGCACTTGTCTAACAGAAGTCTCAAGTCTACTCTACCAGTAGGTGGCTTGCGAGCCCAAGTTAGCACATTTCAGAACTCACCATGATGCGTTTAGCGTAACTTGTCTAACAGAAGTCCCAAGTCTACTGTACTAATAAGTGGCGTGCGGGCCCAAGTTAGCTTATTTCAGAACTTGCCGTGACGCATTTAGCGTAACTTGTCTAACAGAAGTCCCAAGTCTACTGTACTAGTAGGTGGCGTGTGGGCCCAAGTTAGTATATTTCAGAACTTACCACGATGCATTTAGTGTCATATGGGATGACGGGCCCTCGAGCCCTTAGATTGCGACTTAAATAAACAAAATGTGCCAAGGTCCTGCTCATACATAGCAGCCTATTTAGGAACGATTCAAATTTGCGAGTTATCCATCGTCTGTCAGCCAGAGCAGTTTATGCAACGCGGACTGCTGCTCTGACCCCGGAGTCAGCAAGTTTATCCGAGTTACTTCATACCGAACTTGTATGCTCGTGAACGTAGCAAGACGGTAAGTGGTAACGCCCGCGAAGTATAATCTGAGCGAGACTGATGGGACCAATTATGGGGAATGTTTATCTTGTTGTTTCGTACGCATGCGGTCTTGCTGACACGATGCCTGAGGTGCGGACTACAGTGTTGAAAGAGTGAAACTGCGAATTCGTGAACGTGAGAATGTGAAGTTATGCTGTAAAGCAAAGAAACCAGATTGTAAGGGGAGGTCTGACGATGAGCGACATTTCCTCGCACTTATGGTGTTGCTCAACGCTAACAAGGCCAACACGCCAGCGAACCCTTTGCTCCTAACTGTTCGTGAAAGGATAAGTCAAAGGGTGAAGGAATGCGAGCGAGGATCAGCTGAAGAACATACGTACGGCTAGCTTGACAAGGCGAAATCGCGAGCTGTAACTAAGCACCACTGCGGTCTATGATGTTACATTGCTCTCAATAGTGAGCGATTCAAAGGTACCCAAGAAGAGAGACATCACAACAACAATCAATGATACAGCATCGTCAGGACCACAGCGTGCGAGGTACATATGCATATGGATAGTTTAACATGTATGGTTTGGACAGAGGGTCAAATCTATGTGGACACGCAGAAAGAAAGAAAAAACCACTCATTTTAGAGGGTCCTGGTGCACAGCGTCTGGGTTGGCGACATACAAAGAAGCGCGAGGGGCAAGCCCGTACTTGATCGTTGGTCGACTCCGCGAAGGTACTTCCTCTCGCTTACGAGTGTTCCTTGGTGGCGAAGACAGTTGTGACTCGAGATCCTGTGATAATCTCCGTTCATACGCATGAATCTTGTGCAGTACTTCTGAGCCGTTGTTGTCTGTTGGCGATGTCGGAGGTGAAGAATGATCGTTCTGCATGGCAGACTTTGCGAGCGGCGATCGTGAACTCGTGTTCAATCCAGCCCACGTCATTTTGGTCGAACCAGCGGACACCACTGTTTGTGGAGGAAATGATGACACCGAGCCTTCAAACGAGGAGCTGTGGCTCAGAGTAGACTCGTCTCCCGTGGCCTCGCTGATCTTGTTGACGGCCAACAGACCGTGCCTCCTTTCGGAGTCTATAACAGTGCTGGTGGCTGCTGTTTCTAGAGTGCTCGAGGCAAGGGTATGTCGAGAAGCCGACGCCTCGGATAGCGCACGCTGCACAACGTCGTAACTCCCTCCGAGACGTTCTACCGACTCGGTATTAGCAGTGCGCATGCTATGCGCCGATGCAATAGAGCGGGTATGCCGTTCTTCTGGTGGAGTGCTCTCGTATGTCTCAGCACCGCCATTGGATTCGGTCGGCAAGTGTTTAAAAGTCGAAGCTTCTTCTATTATTGACAACGGGGGCGCAGGATTTGGGTCTCTGAAGACGAGGGGCTTGCTGTTATTGGACGTAATGGAGCCTCGCCTCTCAAGGAGAGATGTTTTGGCGAAGCGAGCCCACCAACTGTTTGACCTATGAACTGGTCGCGAAAGCGGTGAGTTTGGCTTAAAGGGTGGTGGAGAGCATGAAGAATTCTCAAGGGCGGGAGTATGGAAGGTGTGAGGAGTCGTCGAGCTGACGGGTGAATTTGGCTCCGAGGCAAGTGAAGGCTGATTATCGATGAATGGCTCCAGCGAAGTATGGAGAGAACTGGGTTGGTTCGATGCGGAAGTGTGAGTGACCTGTTTCAAAGGACTGAGTGCGCGAAGTGGAAAGGTAATTGTCGACGGTATCTTCGACAAAGGGGCCGGGGTCAAATCATATTCTTCTAGTGACATATCATGGGCCAAAGGGCCGTCGTACTCCTCGTCCCGCTCCAGAATACCAGGACGCAAGTCGAGCCAGGGATAGTCATCGTCTGTTTGAGGATCTGCGAATGGGTCGGTATATGTCCCTTCGGCACCACTTCCTCTATACGGCCCTTCCCAAACCCTTTTGCTCTTCTCACTGGCAATCAACTCGTCTCGGTCTCCTGCGGTGCGACTCAACCCGTCGCTTCGATCGCCGCCCGTACCAGACGCGCTCGGCTCACGGGACATCATCCCGCGGACCAAGGCACCCATGGAGCGCAATGTCCACGCGCTGGTGGCTTCACTGCCTTCCCTGGGCATCATAAGTCGATTGCCCCATGTAAAAGAGCGTGCATCTTCATCAGCGAACATATCCCTACGTGGGCGGTTTTGGTTCCCAGGACCCCTGCCGAGGCCAATATAAGCAAGCACGTTGCTGAAGGTCGTCGCACAAAACCGAGTTGCTCGGTTGTTGACCATGGCGGTGATAATGCCACTCGCTGATCCAGCTTCACCTCCCCCATCTTCGGGGTCCCCATGAAGCAGAACGAATCTCCCTGGTCCATTTCTGCTATGTTTGCGTTTTGCAAAGTAGAGCACCGCGACTCCAGAAACCAAGCCCAAAAATCCAAACGTGGTCCCAAGTGCGATTGCGAGTGTCTGAGATGAATCGTGGCCAGACGTCTCCTGTGAACCCAAAGGATACGAACTCGTCACTTGTCCCGGGAGTGCGTTGCCAGACATCGTGCCAGTACTGCCAGTGGTGCCCGTGCCAAGGGGGCCGGAGAGCCCAGTTTGTGTAGGGTGTGAAAGTGATTGATGCGTAGGCACAGAATTGGATGGAGCAGAGTACGATGAAGTCATAGCCGAGCTCGTAGGGTCATGTATGAAAAGGGAGGTAGATGCAGGAGCCGAGGAACCATACCCTGAAAAACGTATTAACTACGGAAAACGCTGCTTGACTACGACTTACCGAAACCAAATAGCACGAATCCTCCTGCTTGAACTGCAAAGTGATTTTTTTTGGCGCCAACTTGTGAGAGAGCTTCCACGCTCTTCCACGTCATCGGGGTGGTACCCGTCTCTAAGATCCAGCCATCGCTGTATGTCTGTTGCAGCAATGCATCAGCACCTCCATGAATGAGGATGTTCCCATTCGGAAGGGAGACTGCAACAAAGTCCCTACGTGGGACTGGTAACGAGATGTTGGATACTACCAGGAGTTCCCAGTCAGAGTCGTTGTTGGTTGTATCTAGCGACCAAATTGTGTTCAACGGTACGAGTTGGCCACAGGACGCGCAATATCCCCCAAGGACAATTAATCTGCTATCAGGCAAGACAAGTGAGGAGTGGCCGTAGATATCAGGGGGCGAATTGATGCTCGAGGGCAGCGGACTGAATTCCGCTGCGACAGGGTTGAACACGTAGTGCTCAGAGAACGCACTTCCGGACCCATCTGCCTTTTCACCACCGGTGATGTATACTCTTCCATCGATGGTTGACGAAGCATGGCGCATTCTACGCATCGGTTCGTTTGCCCAGTTCTGTGGTTTAATGGAGAAGTTCGAGTTCGCCGTGCTGGTGACTGAAAGTAATGCAGCCGAGTCGTTGAGCGTCGTCAAGACTGTTTGTGAATTTGATCCTGGCTGGCCGCCGAAGAGTAACAAATTTGTTGTATTGAATGCAGAAAGTGTATGCCAGGCCACTGCAGGTGACAAATTCGGGGTAAGGAGGTTCCACGGAGGGGCCGATGTGCTGAAGGATGTCGATAGATCAAGCGAGAGCAAATCTGAAACAGCCGGTGCAGAAGTATAGGAGTAGGAATCGTACGGATCGGACAACCCGCCATGTACGAAGAGCACATTTCCCAGATAAGCGGTTGCCTGAGCCCACCTGTTCACACGGTGATATGCGAGTGTGAATAGGGGAGGGTGATCTCGGAGGACTTACCTCGAGGCTGGCACGTACTGAGCAAAGGCAAGGGGTATCAGGCAGAAGTAGGGCAACCCCGCAGTCCATGGCATCTTAAGATGTTGGAGGGAAGACGATTGGCAGACCGTTACGCAGGAACGAAGGTGGTGAGTTCTATAACGAACTAAAGGTATAAGTTAGATTTAAGAAGAGAAAGCTGGGCCTGTAGGTCGTCCGATCGTGAAGAGGTCGTGAGGTAGGCTTGCATGAGCGCGAGCGTGGCAAGAAGCGTGGTTGGGTTGGGTTACGTCATTGTCCCTTTCCTTTTAGGGGCCGAGTTGCAAAGTTCTCGCTGCTGGATGCTACAGCGGTACATAGTTACCACCGCAGTTGGTAGGTATGCAGCATCCTCCCATCGAATGCTTTTACGTTCGTCGATGGCGTAGTCAGATCGCACTTGCATTTTGAAAGACTCTAGAAACCACTGAGGCTGCGTACCCGAGATATCAGCGGTACGTGGACTCGAGAAGACACTGCATACCTAAGTGAAGTGGAGCATCAAATTGAAAACTCGCTTTTCTTACAGAAAAGAAGTCTCAGAAGCACTCTTAATCCGGGGCGGCTGGTCAGGGCGTTTACCATGCTTTAAACGCTTCAAGCAAGTAGGCACCTGTTCAAATTATTCCTCATTTCCCGGTGTTCTAAAACACTTCGCTATCAGCTACAGGATGTATCTTACTATCGAATAAGTTATTTATACGTAAGTAAAATTCATATAATAATATATCCTCATGACGATGTAAACACTAAAGTTTCCTGTCAAGAGCTTGTAAGTAATCGAGTGGAAAGATACAGTTGGTCGACGCCGCAAGTCCGTTGACCGATGTCGAAAAATACGCCGCGATGCAGCTTCTAAGGTACATAATCGCCCACGTGTTCAATTGTCGTAAACGGGTTGGCTGGTGAGCCAGGCTGAAACGAAGGATAGGGGTACGGCAACTGCCTTTATGCTTGAAGGTCGTTTGAGACAGCAACTGGCAATAGTCGCTTCTCCGGTGAGTATTCAGGCGTGGCTGGGTCCGAGGTGTGAGTTCCACTATCGTCACCGTGTCGTGAGTCACTCTACTTACGGCTGGCGGATCGCACTTTCTCCTGCACCTCCTCGTGGACGTTGTTCTTCCACATCTCTCCTTCAGGTGACCTTGGCTTCATATTTGACGTAACTGAACCCATTTGGTTTTATTCTCGACACCCTGAATAACGATACTCTCACTCACCTCCATCATAGAGTCGTCCAACCCCCCGATGAACATCTTCGTGCAACGTCTCCTCTTGCGACCTTCGTGCTTCGGTTGATTCAGGGGGAACTGGGACACCAATTACTGATGATGTGATGATAGACAGGATGACGCAGGCAAAAAGAGCAGTGAAGCGCATGATTGTGATGACGTCTCTTAAGATAGAAGGGAGAAAAGGAAAATTACGGGGAGAGGTGGAACGAATTCTGGGGACTTGGAGCCTTTGCTCACCCGTCAGTCTTTCTCTTTATCCCTGATGCCCAGGGGTAGCCAAGGAGAGTCACGGCCTCTGTGGCGAAGAGGCAGAGTCATCGCAGCATCATACCAAGGTCGGTCGCCACGCTTCTGCCACCTGGCTGTCTATCAGTCGTTTGAGCGGCGACCTAATATCTGTGCCTTTCACTACTGAGCATAACGTAGGCCGAGCTTTAGACGGAATCAAGCGAGATGAAACGACAGTCAGCATCGCCCAATCAGATGAGTTGGATGGCAGTCATGCATTGCATTCGTTGCGACCGTCGTTCTGCAAGGCGTTGAAAGACTTGCTTGCCAAGTTCTTCCTGGACTGACGCAAAACGCGCAACCAAGATAGCAGTTCTATTCTTCTCTGGCAGGTAGGCGCTACGTGCACCATACGACAACAGACAAGCATATTATCGTAGAACCTCACATGGGCCCGCGGTTGGACCTGCACAGCTTTTCTTGTTTGTTCGGATCAGTGGACCAGAGACCACAGGCCTACGGCGGATTGCGCGTACAAATCGCCGGCACATCATCGCTCCCTTCGGGTTCGCATTGCAACATCTCCGCAACGGTAAGTGGAGTGTTAACATTGTCCTGCATTCCGATGATGCGTCTTATCCGTTGTCGACGCGTCAAGCCTCTAAGCTTGTTCTAAATACCAATTTGGTGCGCGCCCACACGCCATACACATAACGAAGTAAAAGTTTGAGAGAGCTACATGTTCTCAGGAAGGGTCCCGTGGGGCGCTGCACGTCACCCGCCAGTCCATAGATACACATACCTACTTTATTTTGGCCGCGTCCCCATATCAAACCAGAACGGGGAGGGGGCTTGATCAGGGGATATATGTCCATAAGTATGCAAAGTCGACGTTCGAAGTAAACGACTGGTTTGCATACGCTAGTGCCAGTTGCCACTGTTAAAAGCGTCGACCGTGGCATGTACGTGGAAAGTCATGCACTCAGTGGTGAATGCATGCATTCTACAAGTGCTGTATGGTCGATCGGGATACATAGCTCTCTCGTCCGCCGTTCTGTAAATGGCGTTCCCGAGAAAGTTAGAGGATATGAGTCAGGAACGTCACTCAGCCGAGTTGCGTAGCGTTGACAGCCACGCAGCGCTTTCCTATGTGCCTGCAGACTGTGCCATTAGATGGACCTGACGCCACTCATAGTGTCCCCAGCATCACCGGCTCATCCAACCCCATTGAAGACGGCCAACAGCGCTCATTAATTGAGGTCATAGCGTTTGCCTCGCTCCCACAGCGTGCTCAAATGATGTGAACTTGATTAATTTACCACATACCGGGCAAGGCCAGCCGAGTCATGAATATTCCCCGGAAACGACTGATAGTGGCGGGATAATATACGACCATCTAGGATCTTCCTGCACATCCGTCGGTGAGTCACAGTCCACTTATCCATTACTTCTCCTCAAAACCTGACCCCTGTTTTCCCGAGTGTGACTTTCCTGGCGATTTCGCTCGAGGTCAATCCGCTCGTATACCAAGACAGATTTTGCTGTATGCGAGGTGCGTGACATAAGTCCTTCCTACAATACAGTAACTGTTCCTTGTGGTGATCTTCACCTCTTATCTTCGCTTTCTCTCTTTCACATGGTCACTTACTTACTACCATTTGATTCCCCCTCTCATTTGCTACTTGCTACTTCTTTTCCCAGCCTTCTAGGCCAATTCCTAGTGTTGTGGCGCATCAGCCACTCTTTGTTTACTGTTGTTTACTTTGAAGCGCACTTAGTGTAGCTGAGTCCAGTGTTGAGACCTTTGGTTGCTCACACTGGACTCTAGGTACTGTGTACCCTCATATCTCTATTTAATCTATGGTTGCTCACACTGGACTCTAGTCTGGTTATTCCCCTAGCTCCCTAGAGCTTTAGGAGTCGATTAGGATCCCCCTAGGGACCCCTTTACTTCTTTGCTGCTCACAGGTTATGAGCCCCGCGCTCTAAGCTCCATATCGCAACACCCGCTACTCCAATCGACTCCAAACCTTCACCATCAATTTCTACGGCCCTGATAACCCTAGGCGGCCTATTTTCAAATCCGGAATCCATCCACATCGCGACCAACAGCACTTGTCGCTTTTCCACCCCTAATCCCCAACATCGGCTTCTCCAGCCTCTCCCATCAGTCCTTCGACTGTCAAAACACCTCGCTTCGACTCACAAGGTTCAGAGCTCGTGCCACACCAAGTTTCAGCTCGATCTGTTGGGTAGAAAGCGAGATATAACACTGGAAAGTTAAAGGGGGCTATCAGTGCGCACATACTCATACTCGAACCCTTCATATCTCATCATCCACTGCTCCGATCTTCGCGATTCGACTTTTGCCGAGTTCTCCACATCGAGAGCTTTCGCCCGATACCCTTTAGAAAAATTTTCACCGACGCGATCGGTCGCCATCAACACATATTTGCGCACGGACCAAGGTGTCCCTCTCTCGACTCCTGGCCTATCAATCTGCCCTAAATCCTATATCATTCGACTCCTCTTGATCTCCTCTGTTCATATATACCACCCTCGAAGTCATCTATCGCTATCTTCGCTCGCCATCATCGATCTTTGTTTCCCACACATCGACCATGTCCTCTGAACAAACCCCTCGCATTAAACCCCTGAATGGGACCAACTACTCGACCTGGAGCGAAGAGATGAAGGCCTTCCTTCGTTCCAAAGGCCTCTGGAGGCTTGTTGCTGGCACTGAGGCTCGCCCCAACACTCCTGGAGACGACCAAGACAAGTGGGATGCGAAGGCAGACAAGGCTGCAGGTGAAATCATGCTAGCTTTGGAAGCTGACCAGAGAGTGCACATTAGGACTGTCCAAGACGATCCTGTTGCTGCCTGGAATGCCCTGGCCACCCTCTATGTCCAACAGCGCCCTGGTACTCGGTTTGCTGCCTATGACGAGTTCTTCAGCATCAGAAAGCGAGAGGACGAGTCCCTGACCTCCCTGACAGCTAGGATCGAGCAAGCCATGCTCAAGATCCAAGAGTTGCGCCCTCAGCAGTTCACACTGTCCTCCTTGGACGATGAACTCGTCTGTATGGCCATGGTTCGTGCTCTACCCTCGGAATACTCGCATTTTACCTCTTCCCTGCTCCTACTCTCGTCCTTGGACAAGTCTACTATCAAGTCTGCTTTTATGGCCGAAGATCTCAACAGGAAACCTCGTGCTGAAGTGGCTGGCATGTCTGGGGACTCCGCACTCGCTGCCAGTGGTGCTAGGACCTGTGGATGTGCCCAAAGCGACCCCTGCTCCTTCTGCGAGAGACCTGGGCACTGTGAACACATGTGCTTCGCCAGACAGCGAGCCAAGGATGCCCACAAGGCCTCTAAGTGCAAAGGGAAAGGTAGGAAGGCGAACCAGGCTCAGGAATCGCCCTCTAGTTCCACAACTTCCCCTGCCACCCCTAACAACTCAGATCCTGCCTCAGCGACTGCCAAGGCTGCCATTGCACACGGCTCTGCGCTCGATGACCACCCTGAAGGAGCTGGAAATGCAAGTCTTCGCCTCTCTGCGTCCCCTTGCCCCTCCAAACTCGATGCTGATGATCACTGGACTGCAGACACTGGGGCCACTTCTCATATGACCCCACATCGCCACTGGCTGCGAAATTATACCCCCAAATGCGTCCCAATCCGCCTAGCTGACAATACCATCGTCTACTCAGCTGGGATCGGTTCTGTGGTCTTTCATCCAGTGATAGAGGGCAAGGGAGCGAGGGCAGTCGAGTTTAGATGCGTCCTGCATGTCCCAGACCTTAAATCAAATCTCCTCTCAGTCCTGTATTTAACTCGCCACTCTGGCTTCGTAGTAAACATCGATTCTGTGCGCATGGCCTTCTCTCGCCCTCCTGGGGATCCCCTATTCGTCGCCAGCATCTCAGACAGCAACACTGCGCTCCTGGATGGCTCCACCATTCCTTTCAGTCACTCAGCCTCGCCTGCAACTACCCTGCCTCTCGATCTGAGCCTGTGGCATCGTCGACTGGCCCACCACCATGTGGAGGGAGTTCAGGCCCTCATACAGCGCAACCTGGTTACTGGACTGAAGCTAGATGTCAAGACTCGCCCTGATCCCATCTGTGAACCATGCTTGGCTGGAAAGATGCATGCCAATCCCTTTCCTAGTTCTGAATGGCGCGCCTCTCGTCCCCTAGAGCTTGTGCACACTGATCTGCACTATGTGCCCTACAGGACCTTCTCTGGCTTTCGCTACTGGGTCACTTTCATCGATGATTACTCCAGATATCGATTTGTGATTCCCTTGCGAGCCAAATCTGATGTCTTCGATGCCTTCAAGCGATTCAAAGCCTTTGCAGAGAATCAGACGGAGCGACGCATCAAAACCCTTCGAGATGACAAGGGAGGGGAGTATATGAGCAATGCGATGCTCGATTTCACTACCCAGGCTGGCATAGAGCGCCAACACACTGTTAGAGCTCGTCCTCAGCAAAATGGAGTTGCAGAACGCGCAAATAGGCTCCTGGCAGAGCGGATCACTGCCATGTTGGACGAGTCTGGCCTGGCAAAGTCTTTCTGGGGTGAGGCCCTTGCTGCTCTTGTCCATGTGTGGAACAGATGCCCTACTGATGCTGTGGACGGTGCTATGCCTTATGAGCTATGGCATGGTCGAAAACCTGATGTTTCCCACCTCAGGGTGTGGGGATGCACTGCCTATGTTCACCTGCAGAAGGATCAGCGCCCTGCACTTGGTTCTCATATGCAGAAATGCGTCTTTATAGGCTATCCTGATGGTTACAAGGGCTGGAAGTTCTACAATCCCCTCACCAAGCGCACCATCATCTCTGAGCGAGCTGATTTCGATGAGCGCCATTTTCTGGCCTCCAAGCGACCTCCCATGACATCTGGTGCGCCCCAGCTCACTTCCTCTGACTCCACTGGTGCTCCTACTTCTACTGGCATTTATCTCGACTCTGATAATGATTCTGATGACGAGGACGATCCCCCTGCACCGGTACAGGGTCAGGGGGGAGCTGTGGCCCCTCCAGTCGCTTATGCACCTCTAGATCCTCCAGCAGTCGCTCCTGATGGTCCTGATCATGCCCCTGCACCTGCTGCAGACGACTTCCACACTCCTCCAGCTTCTCCTCCACCTGCACCTCGCCCTGTAACCCCAGTAGGCATCGGTGCTCGCCTCCCTGCTCGAAATCGGCGACCTCCTCGCAGTTGGTGGCAGCTTAGTCCCCAGCAATTGGAGGATGAAGTAGATGATGAAGAAGAGGATGCAGATCTCGCCCTATCGACGTCTACTGCAGAACCTAGGACCTATGCTGAGTCCACTCTTCGCCCTGATGCTCAACAGTGGCATCAAGCTGCCTTGGACGAGTTAGCTGCCCATGAGAGTAATGGGACCTGGTCTTTGGTTGAAAGGCCTGTGGATCGCAAGGTGATTGGTTCTAAATGGGTGTTTAAGCTGAAGCGCAATGCAGATGGCTCCATCGACCGGTATAAGGCTCGATTGGTGGCCAAGGGCTATAACCAGCGACCTGGCTTCGATTTCCTGGAGATCTTCGCTCCCACCGTTCGTATGCCCACCATTCGAGTCGTCCTGGCTCTAGCAGCTCTCCACGACCTCCACCTGCGCTCTGTCGATGTCTCCAATGCCTATCTCAATGGGGAGATGGACTGTGACGTTTATATGGAGCAGCCTGAAGGTTTTGCCCAGAAGGACTCCAGGAAGTATGTCTGTCTGCTCCAGAAGGCGCTGTATGGGACCAAGCAGGGTGGTAATCGCTGGAATCAAAAAATGCGGTCTGTGCTCGAGTCCCTTGGCTTCCAGCAGACCTACTCCGATGCAGCCATCTATATTCTGTGCAAAGGTGATGTGCGCATCATACTACCAGTCTTTGTCGATGACATGACCTTTGCATCGAAATCTCTCTCTGCAATCGAGGAGATGATCTCTGCCCTGCGCAAACACTTCAAATTGCGCGATTTAGGACCTACTACTCAACTCCTAGGCATTAAAATCGATCGGGACCGCCCTCGTCGATCCATCACCCTTTCCCAGCAGCAGTACTGTCTTGACATCCTCGATCGCTTTGGAATGGCTGATTGCAAGCCAGTTTCGACTCCCATGGACCCAGGATTGCGCCTTACTCGTGATCACTGCCCTCAGACACGAGAGGAAGCTTCCCAGATGCGTTCCTTTGATTATCAGGGAGCTGTTGGTGCACTGATGTACCTTGCCACCACCACCAGGCCAGATATCGCATACACTGTCGGTGTACTCGCTCGATTTAACTCCAACCCAGGCCTAGCTCACTGGGCTGCAGTCAAACACCTCCTGCGCTATCTGAAGGGCACTGCAAGCCTCTCCCTTACCTATTCTCCTGATCCATCGACATCTGAGCTATTCTCGACCTATTCTGATGCAGATCATGGTGGTTGCAAGGATACCGGTCGTTCTACTGGCGCATATCTCATCAAAATGGGTACTGGTGCGATCTCTTGGAGTTCTAAGCTGCAGGGCATCGTGGCATTGTCCTCAACCGAGGCAGAGTACATTGCTGCTGTGGAGGCTGGCAAGGAGGTGGTCTGGCTTCGCAAACTGCTTCAGGAGATGGGCTTTGCTGTCTCCCAGCCCTCTGTACTGCGCATCGACAACCAATCTGCGATCCAAGTGGCCAAACACCCCGAGCATCATGGGAGGATGAAGCAACTGGATTTGCGGTGGTTCTGGCTGCGAGATATGGTGGATAGGGAGGTGATTTCACCCCAGTTTGTGCCCACTGACCAGATGCCTGCTGATCTGTTGACGAAGCCTCTGGCTCGAGTCAAGGTGCAGCAGTTCTGCAAGATGATGGGACTTGCACCAGTAGGGGGGAGCTGAGCTGGCAGAGGTGTGCAATCAGGGGGGAGTGTTCCTTGTGGTGATCTTCACCTCTTATCTTCGCTTTCTCTCTTTCACATGGTCACTTACTTACTACCATTTGATTCCCCCTCTCATTTGCTACTTGCTACTTCTTTTCCCAGCCTTCTAGGCCAATTCCTAGTGTTGTGGCGCATCAGCCACTCTTTGTTTACTGTTGTTTACTTTGAAGCGCACTTAGTGTAGCTGAGTCCAGTGTTGAGACCTTTGGTTGCTCACACTGGACTCTAGGTACTGTGTACCCTCATATCTCTATTTAATCTATGGTTGCTCACACTGGACTCTAGTCTGGTTATTCCCCTAGCTCCCTAGAGCTTTAGGAGTCGATTAGGATCCCCCTAGGGACCCCTTTACTTCTTTGCTGCTCACAGTAACTCGAGTCGTTAATACGAGGTATAGCACGTCGATGGCATCGTGACCACTTCCTGAAAGACTCGCAAGCTTCTGCTCTGCCATACAACGGTGTTCTGCCGCTGACCGGTGGTCCTGTGGATCAACGGATCATTAGCTTTGGAGATGGTAGTGTCAACCTGCAATTCGGAATGGGAGTGGTTCGGCACTGATAGTTCGTCAGTCGCTATTCAAGAACAGGATGTAGGCTGCGTTGAGGCTATCTGGCTGCTCAGATGTAAGGTAGCCATCCGCTCAGATATCAAAGTTCCGTCGTTCCAACACTCTCGCCTTTTCCCATCCTTCTTGGTCAGCACCCTCCCTCCATTTCTCTTGTCACTATCCTAATCGGCGCCCCAGTCGCCGCCAGGCCAGATACGCGGATCAGCACAATGCGAGAAGGTGGAAGCCTACTGCACGGGACACAAAAAGCAGAATGAACGGTGGGCTTCTAACAGAAAGGAGGAGCGCGTTATATTCCACTAGATGTTCTCATGACCCGTTTTGCGCAGGTCTACATGCAAGCGAGCCAATAGCAAGGACTTTGAAAAGGGGCATCCCTTTCAATGCGTCTGTTCTTCTCTTGCCAACAAGCACTCGTCGGGAGTCTACCATGATATGTAGGAAAGGAAAGATTCTGGCGGCAATTGATATGACACAAAGCTCGACCTCTAGAGGGTAACGCTGAAACGGACGTTACGGATATCTGATGCCAACTCAACTTACCAACGCAGACCTCGCGTGGTGGGCGTCACACTAACCCTCAGGCTGCTACAGGACGGAAAGCAGTAATTGTCTGTCACTCTTGCTGCTATAGCCGACTTCCACTGTTGCTACACAACTGGCTGAGGGGTTAAAACCGTTGCGTGCGGAGATCTGTTCCCATGCAAATTGCCCCTTCGATCCCTCAATTAGAACTAGCACAGAGATCACGTTTATAGACGTCAAGCTGGAAGCCCGCCAACACTCGTTCTGGCCTTCAGGACGTTGTCTCGCGAGCTCCCCTCGGAGCAAGTGTCACTAGTTTGGGACAGGGCAAAACTCAAGCTCTCTGGACAGAAGTTTTTCCCTTCGGTGTGCCATTGGCATTGGGGGATACTTATCTAGCAAGTAACCCCGAGGAACGCCCGTCATCCCAGGTCAACATTGCACTTCGTGACGTTAAGTGTCAAAAACGAGTGACAGCGGTGATCGACATGGTAAACGCCGTCAGTTGAATTACGTTCCGTAAATGGTCGATGTGCACAGTCGAATAGTAGCTTCGGAAACTTCTACTTAACTGATCATCCTCGGGCTAGGACCATTCGTTTGTGGTGTCATGTTGATATAGTGCCGTGGCCTAGACAAGATTCTGCGGACCAGAACTGCAGTCTCGCCAGGTCGACACTGTAATTATGCAACTACAGTCCAAATTTTGGCAAAGGTGGGGGTTAAACTGCATAGTTTGACTATGACGCTTAGTAGATACAAGAATGGAGTTCGACAAGGTATGTTCTGAAAATAGGATTCGAAGTCCTAACTGCAGCTATCTTGGGATAAAAATAATCGTGAAGATTCCTTCCCTACTTCGGCCTCATTATCATCAAGGCGAGCGTTCCGTTGCTTACAACTTGTGTCATGGACTTCCGGAGTTCAAGAATATTAACCTATCTCTCTTCTCTACATCGATTGGACCTTTCGGTGGATCCTGTTCTTCTATAGGGCACCAGTTTCTGGCACATTTCTTTGCTCGACGTTAACACGACCTTGAGGTGGTAGGTTACTTGGGATGTCCGTTCAGACGTTGGTATCACATACCTCGTATGGCCTCTTCATGCTCGCGGCCCTTCCACATTAAACCTTCCCTGTCTGTGTCTGGCATCGGACTACGTGGTTCTTTGCCCGTATCTGCTTCGCGCCGCAACCTCTGTGGTGTATCCGCTATAGGCGAAGAAGCCCTCTGTGCCGCCGCTACAACACTGCGATCTTTGGGCACATTTGGCGTTGGGGTAGGTTGTGGTACATCCGAGCTCCCATATCCAACTACCTGTTGTTCGTAGCCCTTCCACACGACACCGTTGACGTACGTTTCTTGTGCCGACGCCATACTTGATAGTGCTGTGAACTTCGTGAACGATGGAGAAAAAGACGGACAAGTATACCAACTGGAACGGACTACAGCTGCTCCTAGAGCTGCCGGCATGTCAAAAAGGAGGACGACGCAACCTATTAAAAGGGCTCTTGAGAACATGGTGTTACAGGTGAGCGTTCTGAACTATATAAGATAAGAATGGAAGTGATGAATTCTATTGAGAATTCCAGTGAGAAGTAGGAGTGTCTGATACTGCGGGCGAAGAGGCTTTATATAGCGCACCGTGCAGCGCCCTGGGGTCTTGGCACGAGCGAAGCTGTGAGGCGCAAGGCTTCTGCTGCCCCATTGAAATTCCAATGATCAATACTTAGAAATATCTGCGTTGCCATCGACACATAACCATCAGCATGGTATGGGGCACGCCGGGTGCAGTCGGAGTCGATTCTGGGAGTGCTGTTCGTTACCTCCCCCCCATGACAGGGATCCGACTCATTGTGGCCCGCAGCACACAGCTACTGTTGGTGCTTCTCATCAATGTTATGTGACTAGGATCTGTGGCTGGGTCGGCACGGTGATATTTTTTTGATTCCACAACTCCCGAGGAGTGGGGCAGGTACGAATAACGAAACCATCCCGAAGTCAACTCATCCGGGCCAGGAAACTCATTGTGAGGGCAAAGGGGACTGGTTGACGTGTGCTAATGTGTACCATTGGTGGGTATCCTTGTTTTCCGAATGTATGTCACGTGTTACCCTTATCCGTACATGACTCTCCCTTGGGAGCCCCGTCTACGGAGCTCGGAGATAGGGATAATCGTATAGCCGCCAACTAGAATCCATCATACGGGTCTGAGAGAGGCAAACCCCGAGTATCCTGGAAAGCGGAGGACGATTAACGCCATATTGAGGCATCGTAGTGAGAAGGGGAGGCTCCATCGTCCATTATAGGTGGGCTGGTCATCTCCAGGCTTCTCAGGAGAAATGTTTTGGACTTCCTCGACGCAGGAGTCGTCTTCAGCCACTTGGTTAAGAGGTGAATATCCGTAGTTAATCTGTGAGCATGATAAGCTGGTGTAATTGGCACGGGCTGAAGCAATGCGGACATATTCATCAGCATGATCCACGTCCGGGTGCGGAAATCGTGTGTACGAGTTCGCACTCACTGAGGCTAATTCACAGACTAGTTCTGAGCTTCTGGCCAAGGTTTTGGACTCCCGTGTCCATAAAAAGCAGGGAAACCCTTTCCGCGATGCCGGCGAATACCGAGCCCCAGAGGCCTTCAAACCTCGTCGAAAGATTCAATTCCATAAGGGTGCAGCCGCTTTGGTCAGGGCAGCGAGCACAAGGGCAGTCATTGTCCGCACTTTCTGCTGTTCGTCCGTGAGTCCATGGGCAATACAACCAACAAGGCTGCGCAAGCGAGGAAGGACGGCACAGCCCATCATGATGGCAATCTGCCGGGAGATGCGGACACCGGTGTGGCGAGTCTGCCGCGACTTTCACCGCGATGACCGCGTTGAGGAAGGGAGTAACGCTGGGATAGCCAATGCAGACGTGACAACGGAAAAGGCACAGAACTGTAACATTACGGACATATTCATTAGCATAGTCAATGTCCGGCGGGCGCATGGTGGAGATCACGTGTACAAAGTCAGCCACTTTCACGAGGTTGCAAATAATTCCTGATTCTCCAACGTTTGCTCCATCAGGAGCGGACCATCGCCGAACTCGCGAGCTTTATTGTTCTCGATTGATTGATTTCCAACAGTAGTCACCTGATTTTGCGCTCCTTCATCTTGGATATAGAAGCCCCCAACTTCGGTTGTAGATGGAGGTATCAGCTTCCGAGGTGAAACCATCGGCACATAGTCTGGCGGAGGAATGACTGTACAACGACGTGCCCTGAAGACGGGAGAATGGCGTCTAGTTCTTCGTCCGTAAGGTACTACAGCGACTGTGCTTGTCATCGTGCAGAATACATACCTGGTTGGGGCAGCTATTCACGATAACAATCTAAATTATCAGGGCTTCGTGTTCGGGGGCAACTTGGCCCCACCGAGAACGCTTGCCAGTGGGAAGTCTCACCCTCAAGACATCGGTGCGTTCCAACGAGAACGCCTCATTTTCGATACAGAAGTCTCAAGTGACTCCTTCGACCATTTGTCCTGGTCAGGCTTGTTTGGGCTACGTTGTAGTGTGATGTGCCCTCCACTACTACAGCGTTTTCGTCGGCGCGGTAGGCTCAGTGACATCCCACTTGCCAGTGTTTTCGCTTCAAGGTTGTAGTACCTGGCCCTGCCTCCCGCTCCCGGGCCGTTGGTGGAGCCCTTGGTGAGAGTGGGGCGAGTACTTCGGCTCTTGGGGTAAGTGGTACGGGACCCAGTGCCAAACGGAGTTACTGGGCTGCCAGACGAGAAGTAGTGCACGTCACCAAATGCAAGGGGATAACTGTCAGCAAGTAGTGTGTGCAACACAGGATTATCGTGGACCGCAGGGATGTGCAAAATCTATGAGGATTATGTTCTGCCCATCCCGCAAATGGGGCGCCTCAAGTTCCGCCTAACGATCATACCGCAACTGCGGATGTCCCAAATAGCATCGAGGCCAACGCCTACGCGTCTAAATGGCGCGTTCGTGAAGATAGTCTCTTCGGTAGCACCACACCCAGCCCCTGTGGTTCAGCTGAAGGGCCACTCAGCCATCGTATCAGTAATTCCAGTCGGCGGCTTCAGAAGAGAGGTAAACTGGTAACATAAACTTACTCGTATGACGTCGCATGCCCAATTGTTATTTTCTATTTTCATAATGCGATAGTATTCTCCTGCAAGAGTCTTGAACCTCTACCCACGAACGTTTAGATTTGGGGACGTCCGCCAACTGATTTATCTGCAAGGTGTCGCGGGTGTGGAATGGCAGCAGAATTACATAGACCATAGCGTGGATCTACAACACAATCATACGAACATCTGCAACGGGTGCCGGTCATAAGTGGGCCAGCACCGAACTGGCGAGCTTTGTCTATGGTCTGGTGAGGAGCTGTATCATACATTATGGACGAGCAGGGTGCCGTTCCTAATTTCCATGGCGACGTCCCAGGAGGAGTCTTGTCTAAGTCTATTTTCATCTTCACTTCTTCTCTCTCCTTCCCCTTTTTCTCGTCGATTGAAGTCGCTCGCATACGGAGACAAACTTCTCTGCATTCGAGGCGCGTTCGATCTGTTAAATTGGTATTGACGACTCGAATTACTGTGTAGTAGGAAGGACTCATGTCAGGTACATCAATAGCATCGTGACCAGTTCCTAAAAGACTCGCAAAATTTTGCTCCGCCATGCGACTGTGCCTTGACGCCGACCGGTGGTTCTGTGGCTCAACGGATCATCAACCTGGAAAATAGCAGTGTCGACCCGTAATTCAGAATGGGAATAGTTTGTACTTTTGCCCTAGTTCATCGATTGTTATTCGGAAACAGGATGCAGGCTACACTGAGGCTATGTGGCTTCTCAGATATGAGGTAACCATCAGTTCGGACATCAAAGTTCAGTCGTTCCGATACTCCCACCTTTTCTCATCCTTCTTGGCCAACGTTCTCACTGCATTTCCGTTGTCACTATCCCAATCAGCGCCTGGGTGGACCCCGGTCACGGCCGGGATGGATACGATAGATCACGGATCAGCACATTGCGAGAAAGGGAAGCCTACTGCATACGACATGAAAAGCGGAATGAACGGTGGGCTTCCAACAGGAAGGACGAGTGCGGTACATTCTACTAGACGTTCTCATGACCCGTTTGTGCAGGTCTACATGCAGGCGACCGGAGAACTGCTTTACCTCTGCTAATTGGCTTGCCAGTAAGCCAGCTATCCCAGGAAAACGCTTTGAAAAGGGGCATCCTTGCGTGTGTTTCTCTTGTCAACAGGTACCCGTCGGCCGTCTAGCAAGGAATATAGGAAAGGAAAAATTCTGGTGACAATTGGGATGACTGAATGTTCGATCTCTGGTGGGTAACGCTGAAAAGGACATTCTGGAATACTGATGCCAGCCCAACTTAACAACGCAGATCTCGCGTGGTCGGCGTCATAATAACCCTCAGGCCCCCACGGGATAGCAGGCAGTGATTGTCTGTTACAGGTTACTGTGGTGGCCGACTTCCATTGTTGCTACGCAACTTGCTAAGAGATTTGAACGGTTTCGTACGAGTACCTGTTCCCATGGAAGTACCCCTTGAATCCCTCAATTAGAACTCACACAGAGAATGCGTTTATAGACGTCAAGCTGATGGAAGCCGGAAGCTAGCCAACACTCGTTCTGGCCTTTCAGGACGTTGGTTCGCCAGCTTCCCTCGGAACAAGTTTCACTATTTTGGGACAGAGCAAAAGCTCGAGTTCTTTGGACAAAAGTTTTTCCCTTCGGTCCAGGCATTGGGACGGCTTCAAGAATACTTCTCTGGCGGAGTAACTCCGAGGAACGCCCATGATCCCATGTCAATATTGCTCTTCGTGACGTGAAATGTCAAAAACGCGTGACAGCGGTGATCAACATGGTAAACGCCGTCAGTTGAGTTACGTTCCGTAAATGGTCGATGTAGACGGTCGCACGGCAGCTTCGGAAGATTTTACTTCCTCAAGTTGGGACCATTCGTTTGTGTGGTGTCACGTTGACACAGTGCTGTGGCCCACACAAGATTTTCCGGACCGGAATTACAGCCTCGCTAGGTCAATGCTATAATTATGCAACCACTGTCCGGTTTCGCGAGGGGCAAGGTTTAAACTACATAACTTGGCTACGACAGTTGGTACATGCAAGCATGGAGTTCGACAAGGTATGTTCTGAAAAGAGGATTCGAAGTCATTGCTGCGACTATCATGGGATAGAAACAATTGTTCAGATTCCTTACTTGCTTCGACCTCAGTATCATCGAGGCGAGCGTTCCGTGACTGACAACTTTGGTCATAGATTTGCGGAATTCAAGAGTAATAACCTATCTCTCCTCACTACATCAATTGAACATTAGGTGCACCCTGTTCTTCTATATCGCGCCAGGTGCTACCACGTTTCTCCGTTCGACGTCGGCACGACCTTGAAGTGGTATGTCACTTGGGATGTCCGTCCAAACATTGGTGTTACACACCTGGAATGGCCTCTTCATGCTCGCGGCCTTTCCACATTAAACCCCCTTTGCTCGTATCTTCTTCGCGCCGCAGTCTCTGTGGTACGTTCTGGTTTTCCGTGCCTGTCCACACAGTGTCCGCTGCAAAGGACGGAGCTCTCTGCACCGACGCCACAATACTACGATCCTTAGGTGAATCGAGCATTGGGGTAGGATGTGGTACATCCGAGTGTCCATAGCCAATCACTTGATGCTCGTAGC
Source organism: Pisolithus thermaeus (assembly GCA_024663475.1). Classification (NCBI taxonomy): domain Eukaryota; kingdom Fungi; phylum Basidiomycota; class Agaricomycetes; order Boletales; family Pisolithaceae; genus Pisolithus; species Pisolithus thermaeus. Next base: position 1,118,152 of record JANFAF010000004.1, read on the forward strand.
CCTTCCACATGAGTCCGCCGGCGTACGTTGCCTGTGCCGTCGTCGTACTTAATAGCGCTGTGAACTTCGTGAATGGTGGAGAAAATGACGGTGAAGTATACCAACTGGAATGGACTACAGCTGCCCCGAGAGTTACTGGCATTTCAAAAAAGAGGACAACGCAACCGATTAACAAAACCCTTGAGAACATGGTGTTACAGGTGCGCGTTCTGAACTGTATATGATAAGAATGGAAGTGATGGATTCTAGTGGGTGAGAAGTACGAATGTATTGATACTGCGGGCGAAGGGGCTTTATATAGCGCACGGTGCAGTGCTCCAGTAGGATCTCGGAGCGAATGACGCTGTGAGGTATTGCAAGGAGTCTACTGCCCGATTGAAACTCCAATGGTCAAAACTTGGAAACACCCACATCGCCGTTGACACATAATCATTAGCATAGTGTCGGGCAGGCTGGGTGTAGTCGCAGTCAATTCTGGAATTGCTGTTCGCTACCCCCATGACGGGGATCCGAATCATTGTGGCATGCGCGCACAGCTACTGGCGGGACTTCTCATCAATGTTATGTGACTAGGCCCATCTGCGGTCGAGCCGGCACGGTGATATCTTTTGATTCCACAACTCCGAGGTGAGGGGCAGGTACGAATAACGAAACCATCACAAAGGTAATTCATCCAGGCCAGGAGACTCATCATAAGGGCCTGTGTCAAAGGAGCCTGGCTGTCATGTGCTAGTGCATTCCATTGGTGGGTATCCTTGTTTTTCGAATGTTACCCTTATCTGTGCATAACCCATCATCCCCTGGGAGCTCTGTTTATAGAACTCCGAGGTACGGACAATCGTATAACCATCGACTAGAGTCCATAATATGGGCCTGGGCGAGGCAAATCCCGAGTGTCCGGGAAAGCGCGACCCTCCAGATGTGGTTTTATGGCCTGCGCAACGAGGGAAAGCTGCCGCATGGGAGCAGATGGGCAAAAGGCATTTATGACAGGGAAGACGATTAACGCTACATTGAGGCATTATAGTGAGAAGAAGAGGTTCCATCGTCCATTACAGACGAGCTCGTCATCTCCAGGCTTGTTAGGAGAAGAAATTGAGTTTCTTGACGGAGGAATCATCTTCAACCACTTGGCTGAGGGGGAAATATCCGTGGTTCATCTGTGAACACGATGAGCTGGTGGGAGATTAGCACGGGCCGTACTGTGCGGACATATTCATCAGCATGATCAATGTCATGTGCTGCAAGGTCACACTTACCGAGGCTACTTCTGAGAGACTTCTGAACTTCTGGCCAAGGTTTTGAACTCTATCATGTTCATCAAGGGCGGCGAGATCCTTACCGCAATGCTGGCCGATACTAAGCCACAGAGGCCTCAGAACTTTGTCGAAAGATTCGATTCCATAAGGGTGCAGCTGCTGTGCTTTCCGCTGTTCATCCGCGAGTCCATGGGCAATACAGTCAACAAGGCTGTGGAAGTGAGGAAGGACGGCGCAACCAATCATGATGGCTATCTGCCGTCGGAAGATACGGATACTGGTGTGGCGGGCCTACCATAACTTTTTATTGCGACAAACCGCCTTCAGGAAGGGAAGTAGTTCCCGATCCTCCAACGTTCGCTCCATCAGGAGTGGAAGGATCTTATCGAACAGTAGACCGGCATCGAACGCGGGAGTTCTGTCTGTGATTTGGCGAAGAGCCGTCCTACGGACCGGGGAGTGCTGCTCTTGATTTTCAACAAGTAGTCGCACGAGTTGCGCTCCCTTACCTTGGATATGGAAGACCCCAACTTCGGTTACGGATGGGGGCATCGACCTCCGAGGTGCAACCATCAGGAGCATAGCCCGGCGGAGGAGTGACAATGACGTACGTACCCTGAAGACGGGAGAATGGCGTCTAGTTCTTCGTCGGCTGTGCTTGTCAACGTGCATAATACTTCTGGTGGAGGCAGATCTTCACTATGACTTTCTAAGTCATCAGGGTTTCGTGCTCGGGGGCAACTTGATCTCACCGAGAACGCTTGCGCAGTTGGGAGTCTCGCCCACGAGTTGAGTCCGAATGAGAGCGCCTCTTTTTCTGTACACAAGCCTGGAGTGATTCCTCCGACCATTCGCCCTGACCAGGCTTATTTGGGTCTGCGTTTTCGTCGGTAGGCTCGGTGACGACTCACGCCTGTGTCTCCGCTTCGTACCCAACGCTGCCTCCCCCTCCCGGGCCTCAAAATAGTCCACTAGACTTGGTGGGCTCGCTGGCGCGGCATGGTTGACGGCAGGACAATATACGATCATGTAGGATCTCTTTGCCCTTCCGTCGGTGAGTCACAGTCCACTGCTTATCCACTGCTTCCCCTCAAAACCTGTTCCTTGTTTTCCTGAGTGCCACCTTCCCGGTAATTTTACTTGAGGTGAGGTCGCTGGCACACTAAGACAAAGTTCACCGCATTCGAGGTACGTCCAATTGCGACACAGCTTAAGTCGCTGAGGGATGACGAATCGTTGTGTGCGAGGACTCGTTCCTATGTGAAGTGTCCCTTGAATCTCTCAATTAGAACTAACACAGGGAACACGTGGTTCATAGGTATCAAGCTGATGGAAAGCTGGAATCGAGCAAACACTCGTTTTGGTCTTTCAGGACGTTGTCAAGTTGCAAGCTTCCCTCGGAATACGTGTCGCTATTTGGGGACAAGGCAAAAGCTCGAGTGCTTCGGAAAAGAGCTATTCTCCTCGGTCCGCCATTGGCATTGGGACGACTTCGAGGATGCTTGTCTGGCGGAGTAACTCCGAGGAACGCCCATGATCCCATGTCAATATCGCACTTCGTGACGTTAAGTGTCAAAAACGGTCGACAGCGATGATCGACAAAGTAAGCGCCGTCAGTTGAGTTACATTCCGTAAATGGTCGATGCTACACAGTTCAACAGCAGCTTCGGAGAATTTTACTTCATTGATCATCCTCGGGCTGGGACCGTTCGATTGTATGGTGCCATGTTGATACGGTGCCGTGGCTCAGGCAAGATTCTCCGGACCAGAATTGCAGCCTTGCCAGGTCAACACTATAATTACGCAACTACAGTCCAAATTTCGCGAAGGGCGAGGGTTCAACTACATTACTATGAGTCACAACCGGTACATGCAAGAATGGAGTTCGACAAGGTATGTTCTGAAAAGAGGATTCGAAGTTGATAAATAACTGCGGCTATCTTGGGGGTAAAAATAATTGTTCAAATTCCTTCTTTGCTTCGACCCAATATCATCAAGGCGAGCGTTCCGTTGCTGACAACTTTGGTCATGAACTTGCGAAATTCAAGAGTATTAACCTATCTCTCTTCTCCGCATCAATTGGACTTCTGGTGCACCCGCTCTTCTATAGGGTGCCAGGTGCTGGCACATTTCTTCGCTCGACGTCTACGCGACCTTGAAGTGGTAGGTTACGTGGGATACCCGTTCAAACATTGGTGTTACACACCTCGTATGGCCTCTTCGTGCTCGCGGCCCTTCCACATGGCACCCGAACCCGTATGGGGCGTCGGACTACGAGGTTCTTTGTCCGTATCTCCTTCGCGCCGCAGTCTCTGTGGTTTATTCTGGTTTTCCAAGCCTGCCCACACATTATCTGGTGCAGGAGACGGATCTCTCTGCACCGCCTCTACAACACTGCGATCTTTGGGCGAATTGAGCGCTGGGGTAGGATGCGGTACTTCCGAGCTTTCAGGGCCAACCACTTCATGCTCGTAGCCCTTCCACATGAGTCCGTGGAAGTACGTTTCTTGTGCTGGTGCCGTACTTGATAGTGTTGTACTCGATAGTGCTGTGAACTTCGTGAATGGAGGAGAATAAAGGACAGTGAAGTATACCAACCGGAACGGACTACAACTGCTCCGAGAGTCGCTGGCACTTTGAAAAAGAGGATTATGCAAGCTATTAACAAAGCCCTTGAGAACATCGGGTCACAAGTGAGCGTCGTGGATTATATATAATAAGAACGCAAAGGCCGAATCCTAGTGAGTGAGAAGTGGGAGTGCACGATGCCGCTGGCGAAGGGGCATTATGTAGCTCACCGTGCAGTGCCCTCGTGTCTTCGCACGAACTAAGCTGTGAGATGGAGCGAGGTTTCTGTTACCCGATTGAAATTTCAATGATCAAACCCCGGAAATACCCGCATTGCCATTGAAATATGGTCACAAAATGATTAGCATGGGGACATGTGGCCGGGTCCAATCGCCGTCGTCGGTTGCGCAGTCGATTTCAGTGCGACTGCTGTTCGCTACCACGCATAACGGGAATCCGACTCATTGTGACTCTGGCACGTAGTGCACAGCTACCAGTGGTGGCACTCACTAGCACTACCGATGCTTATGTGACTAGGTCGCGGCCCCCACTTCTGCAGCCGGCATAGTGATATTTTCTGGTTCCACAGCTCCGAGGTGAGGGGTAAGTACGAGTAACGAAATTAGTATCAACCAGGCTAGGAGACTCATCGTGAGAACTTGTGTCAAAGTGGACTGGCCGACGTGTGCTCATGCATACCATTGTGGGTATCCTTGTTTTCCGAATGTATGGCGGCACGAGACATGGCTACCAGTATTATAGATAAGGTGGACATAGTACCAATCATCTGTCGCCCATATGTAACCCATCATCGCCTGGGAGCTCTGTTTATCGAACTCCGAGATACGGACAATTGTATAACCATCGGCTAGAGCCCATAATATGGGTCTGGGCGAGCCAGATCCCGAGTATCCGTGAAAGCGCGGCTCTCCAGAAGCGGCTTTATGGCCTGCGCAGCGAGGGAAAGCTGCCGCATGGTAGCGAATAGGCAAAAGGCATTTATGACAAGGAAGGCGATTAGCGCCACATTGAGGCATCGTGGTGAGAAGAGGAGGCCCCGTCGTCCATTGTAGATGGGGTGGTCGCCGTTAGGAGAAGAATTCTGGATTTTATCGGCGGAGGAATCGTCTTCAGCCGCTTGGCTGAGGGGTGAATATCCGTGGTTCATCTGTGAACATGATGAGCTGGTGTAATGGGTACGAGACTGACATGCTGACCTCCTTCTGGAATCTAGGCCTGCGTCAGGGGCTAGTAAAGTTGCGCGGAATGATAAGAGAACGACACCAACGGTTGCGTGCAGAGGGTATAAGTGAGATTCGTGACCCCGTGTTGCCATCATCCTAGGCCCCAGAGAGGATGATGGTATTACGTGATGCCATGATCCTGTGCGCAGTAATTTTCCAAATGCACCCGCGGAAGTAAAAAATAAAATACTCAACGCCCACCATCCAGTTCCGATGCCGTGTGCAGTGCTGCACCGTGTTCTTGTGATGCACTGTGTTGCAACTTGCGCTCAGGGGCACCCCTTATCCAGGGGCCTAGAGCGAAACCCTGAACCTGGACGACGTCTTGCGGATACGAAGGGAGCAAGGTTTTGAACAAATTGGTTTAGCCTGTTAATTCGTACCATCGCAAGGGAGAGGTCAGATGAGTAATGGGAAGGAACGGTTCTTTCGTTTCAGCGTCACGTGAGCGATGATGTCCCACAAAAAAACCGACAGCCGCCGTCCTGGTGGCAAGGCTGGTGGGAGGCGATGGGTGGCAAGCCTCATTGCATCATTGCTATCCATGATGGGCACGGGTCCATGTGGCCCCCCGAACTCTCTTTTTCGTTTGCGGGCGAGTACAGCCTTTTCTCCGGAGTCTCCTCCTCGGCTGCACTGGCGCAGGAGCGCTCGGCATCACAGCCCACGGGTGCCTTTTTCTCTTCTCTCTTCCGTGTCGTACAAACTTAGATTGGAGCGCGGCCATAGCCTCTGTCATGAGACAGCCATAACCAGGATATCATCGTATCGCCGTTCCTTGACTGCCGTTACACCATCACCAACGCCATTCCGACTGGGACGAAGGACTGCGTCTTTCCATATACTTGCCAAGAGCACTTCTTCCGCTCCTCTACTTCGTTGACATTCAAGCATGCCCAGGCTACATCATGAGTCGAGGAGCCAGTTCCCGCGGACACTACATGTTTGCCTTGTGGTCCTCTCCGCCATCACGTTGATCAATGTCGCCTTTACGCTGTATAACATATCTCTCATCAAGTCTTTCACTCCCCAGACTCCTCGGGAGTATAGTAAGCACTCTTCTCGAATTTCTAACTTCCCATCTGATTTGTGCAGCCTGGATAGGTGACGATCACCCTACCCAACTCCCATTAGACCTGCCCGATGTTGGGCTCGTCCTCCAAGAAGGGCATGGACATTTTGATCTCTGGGACGACAACGAGTGGGGTTCGCTCTTCCCCTCTGATGGGTTCGCGCGAGTCGGTCCTCACAACCGCACGTTCGTCATCTCGCTCTACCACCAGTTCCACTGTCTAGACGTCATCCGGGTCGGGTTTCTCGTCAACCGAACGCACGCTGCCCAGCACATCCAACATTGTTTAAGATATTTGAGACAAATACTAATGTGTCATGCCGACACGACGCTCGAACCCGATATTCCGCAAATGGCGCTTGACGGGAGTTGGCATCACACGGCGAATGGAGTGGGTGCGGTGCACCGGTGTAAGGACTGGACGAAGTTGACGGATTTCATGCTGGAGAATCCGAGTCTTCCGATCGACGAAGAGTACCAGGGAAATAACAAAATTGACACCAGTGGGTAAACCTGGATGTCCTGTCCCCTCCATGTACGCAGAAAGGGTCTGCTTTGACTTTTCATTCGGGACGGTGCCGCTTAGTGACCACCCAAGATACACTGCTATTCGTTGTCCTCGGAGTTGATTCGTATTACGACGTCTGTATTGCCGAGCCAACATATGTATCGGAACATTTTTTGCCCAAAATTCACTGAAGTCGAGAGTATTGACGCTGGAGACGAGACTGACGTACTCGAAGGGAAACATGGTTGTGCAACTCATCGTCTCGCTCTCAAACTGGTAGTGTATTGTGGGAGAAGGAAAGTACTGTAGAACTGCATTAGTTCACATGGGTTGTCGTAGAAGATGTCAGGGTTTCACGAAGGCGGACAGCTAGCTAGCAAATACAATATGTACATGTCAAACGACCACCATCAATCACATCGTCGTAACTTCGTCTTTGCTGCGCAGCAAACACGCGGTACGAACGGCTCCACCTCGCATGTAATCTCATGCCGGCGAGTAGCTTTTTTGGTCATTCCCTGCAGACCCATTCCTGGACCCGATTACAGTCGGAAAGCTCGATTCCGATTTGAACATGGAATCGTTCAAGGCACCGTGGTTTTCCATGTCACCTTCCATGTCGATCACTGCCTCCAGTCCGTCTGTGTGCTGCTTTGAAGGTAAACCAGACGTTACTCCACGTCGTGCAACCCATCTGATGCCTGTGGAGATCATCGTTTCAGAGGCGTATTCCGGGGAAAGACCGAGTGCGACACGGATAATGATGAGGGTTGGAGCGATTCCCTGAAAAGTAAACGGCGTCTTAAGAAAAAGGAGCGGGGTAAGAGTAGAGCGTGACGTACGTATATTTGGACAGCCATGACTGCTGCGATGTCAACAGCAGGGATCTCGAGGGCAAAAACAACGACGTAGACCAGTTGGGCGAGGAAGTAGAGTAGACCACTTTCAATTATAAGGGCCATAGCCTGGCGACTCGCACCGCGTCCAACGAACTCAGGAGTGCCAGGAAGTCCCCGAGATGCATGCCAAATTTTAAAAGCGATGAGGCATGTCACAATCAAGTTCGTACACAGCGGTAAAATGTAGCCTGCCAGGCCAAGTGGAACGACGACAGGTGGGGGTGCAGGGGAAGTAGGGTTCGTCGTGAGGACGAGGTGAGCGACTCCAGCAATGCAGGCTGCAAAAACGGTTGGTTTTCAGGATCGGGACAACGCAAGAAAGAACGTACCCAGACCACCGAGCGCTGCAAGGAAAGGAAGGACGATGACGATTGGTGTCTGTGCCCATATCATCCAACAGCGGTATATGAGGACCATGTCACCAAAGAAGTCAGTGACAGACACGAGAATGTCTGCCCCGAGAAGGGGCATGGTCTCGTTGGCGTAGCCATCGACGCCTGTGCTTCCCTTGTTGCAATGCATGAGGCTAACCATGCAGTGCGCGAAGGAGAGAGGGACGTACGAGTGCAGCAATAAAGTGGTTAAACTCGATGGCAAAATGAGTGGTACAACATAGGAATATGAGACCGTTGAGGAGAATGACTGGGTGTAGGATATTGTTCTTGTGTCGCCTCTTGTACAGGATGGCTAGGGAGGTCAGGAAAAGAACGGCATTGGCACCTGCATCACCGACGATTGAGCCTCAACGTGATCGGGTCAGACATGGGGTGACTCACCGTATAAAACAGCCTCGCAAGCAAAACCTATGAGGGAGGCGAGATCATCGGACAGCGGCATTGCATAGGATGAGGGTAGAGACGAGGGAAGCCTCCCAGCCTCAACGCTGCCTTCCAGGTTTTATTATGGGCATTCGTCGCCACGGACATTTGCTGGTACGCCGGCGTGATGCTCGCAAAATTAAACGAATGCATCCGCTCAGGTGACCCTGGCGAGGTTTCCGCTCAACTCAGATTTCCGCTTTCATCGACATTCACATGCACTAGCATCACGGACTCAGAGCCATGCCGATTCGTCTCGTCCGGCAAGGATGGTTACATTGTAGGGTAACCACCGCCACTGAGAGTTTTTCAGATGCATCACACAACCCTAGCAAAGTCATTGTCTGGTTGCTGTTGCCAAAACAATTGTCCAATATCAGTCGTGTTGGCCCTAATCGAAGTCAAGGCACGAGATTTTTATGAAGAATAGAATAATCTCCACCATATGAGACCCATCCTCTCTTCGCCCACCGCGTGGAGATAACATCGCAGCCCACTGGGGAAATCAAACCCGCAGTTTTGGTGCGCTGTCCAGCATTCTATCTTTGGTCCAGTTTTTCTCTCTGTGGATTATAGCTTGTGTCTACATCTGCGATACCGCATGTGAGTCGGAACACCGTGATTGCAGGCCCATCGTGAAATGCCGAACTCTGTATCAACTTGGTACCAACCACCAATCACGGATCAACAGTACTAGCGTAAAAAAACATCCTCTTTTCACAGTGGGTTGCGCCCGGGGTTCTTCTGTGCCACTTGGGATCTACCTATTGGCGTCGACTGACAATTGAGAGGGAGTCTGACGACATTGGTTCCTGTGCCGTCCTCGAATACATATCTTGGAGCTCTGCGACGCGCTCAACCCCCCCCCCCAATGGGAATAATTACAAATGGATTCCAGCTGACCGCGTGCTTTCTTAGGTTGCAATGATCTTTTCTTGTCGTGACCTCCTTGATATGCATGTACGCAACCGGATCTTGGGGGCTTACGCTATGTATGTTTCCTTAAAGCCGCCTCTTTCGTACGTGACTATTCAGCACTACGTTGCTGAACAAGGCTGTTGACTAGGTCTCTGTGCATGCTCTCTAAGAGACGCGCAGGGACATGGGCTGTGAAGAGGTGTTCCTAGGACAATATCAGAGATAAGCTTCCTATCATCCCGGCATCCGCCAATTCTTTGATTGACACTTGATTGTTTCAAGACTATTCAAGGTATGAGTATACTGATAAATGAAGTGCCTGCAGCGCACAGGCGCGAGGTGATCGGGTGCGTCACTGGGTTGAATTATCTTTTATCCGTCAACCTGCTTAGCAATGGATATGTACTGCGTGAGCAGTTTTCACTAACATAAGACGACATACGACTGAGGGCAAGCGGTGTGCTGTATCCTCCCATCGAGCAGCGACTCTTGGCGCCTGAGCTCCGTCATGACATTATGACCGTTATCTACCACCACCCCTGTTATTGCGTAGGAAGCATAACCGATGTTGCCTTTTCCTTGGTCGAGGTGAAGATAGGATGTATATGTTAGTCTTGGAAGAATTTACAAGACTGCATCGCCCCATCCAATTACATTCTAGAGACCCTAATCAAAAATAGCAAGTTCGAAAAAGGATGGCACGGCGGTGTCTGTTTTTGACGCCGATATAATAAAGCCATTACAGGGAAGCAACGAGAGCGAATGGAGACCATATGGTGGTGGACCATGAAGGCGGTGCAAAGAGAAGAGAAAAGCGCGTCCGCCAATGTGCACTGCAGCCGCCTTTTTTCTTGTGTTCAGTACTCTCTGCGACAATCCTACCAGGCGTCCTGCGGGTACTTGTATATCGTTTCCTTTCGGATGCCGGAGACACGGTGTGTCAAGGTGCGGATTCAAGTAGGTGAAAGAATCGCTGTGATGGCCCGCACTTCCTACTGTATGTTCAATAGAACATCCTTTGTTTTGCTTCCACCTTCTCGTTCTAGGAGATCAATATCGCAGGTCTACCAGCTGAGGCGAAACAATGCCACGAATAGCGTTCATCAATGGGGCTGGCCCCCGCTCGGCCTCTCAGTACAATGATGTGTAGTCGATGTTTTGAGAGGGCAGGCAATTGAAATCTGAGATGACCCAAGACGGGGACTGCAGAAGCTCCCTGATATTCAAGCCTCCATCGTTGCCAATGCAACACAAATTATCCACCGAAGGAACAACCCCAAGAGCGAAATATGCTAGTTGACAGGATGGGCAAGAAGATGCACCAAGTTCGCAATTCCACGGGTCACGTTGGTGCCCGGCCTGTACAAAGAATACCGCCGATATCCAGGTTGGGTTGTTAACTTGTTATTGCATTAGTCGTGCACTGCGGACATGAATTTTGACATCCTGCCAACGTGGCTTGGTGTAAGTACATACCATGGACATTCGAGGGCTGCCAACTGCTCTCCGCCTGAGCCCGTCACGGCACACCGTTGAAAGCGCGGAACCTCCTGACGGTAAACTGAAAATGACCGCCAGGCGGCGATCAACGTCAGCGGTCTCGGTCGGTCGCACGGAGGCACTCCGGCACCGGATGGATGCCGGCGTCGGTCCAGTACGTGTCTCTTCGTCATCTGATGACTTATCCCGCAGAAGGCACAGCTTGACCGTGTGCGCAGGCGTAATGCATGAAAAGATATAAAGGACGCTCAGGGGGCTGGCGTCTGGAGGTCATCTCCAGTGCTATATCGTTTCTGCGTCTTGAATCATGTCGACAGCCATCGTCTTACCTACGCTCTCCGCCTGGGCAGCCTCACATCTCTCTGCTCTTCTCCAAAGCAAAACGCAAGCCGACTTTGACACAGCCTTTGAAGCGACCTTTGCCCAGAGGCTTGATGTTGTCGTCAACGCGAAACGTCTGACCCGCGACGAATTCAAGAAGTCCTTGCTTCAGCAGAGTGGAGCCGCCCCCGGAGAGGCCAATGCCAACGTGCAGATCGAGGCACAGACGGAAGTGTTGGGCAACCAGGGACAACTGGTCAGTAAGAGCATTGCATCTGGTAATCTGCGTGGCTAATAAACAGTGGCGTTACAGTCGGGTCTCGTTGGTTTGTTCTATTCCGTGATCGCTGACTCGAAATACCTTGTTTTCGGGGCACCCACAGAGAACCGGACCAACTCTTCCATAAATTTGAAGTGAGTCCCCTTTTTTTTTCGTACTGACTCGCCTGTTTACCCCATTGCTACACAGTATCGAACCGACGGAGAAAAACCCGCAGCCCCCAACTCTCCGTATCCGTGGTTATTTCGACCCACGTCGAGTCACCGCCGTCAATCAAGTCGTCTCCGAGAATACGCTCCAAGCTAGGATCCCGACATCGTCTATACCCCAGGCCAAAGCCACCTCTAGTGGCAAGGTCGAGCTTGGACCTGAGCTTGGTATCCAAAGTTTAGGTGCATTCGGTGGTGTTTTCGGACCTGGACCAGTGCAATTCCAGCCACCGGGCGCCGTTCGTCTTCCCCCGACGGAGACGGGCGCGACCCCTGAGACATTACCTGGAGACGGTGCCTTTGGACCTGGACCTGTCATTATCCCGGGAGAGACCGTCGGCGATGATGTCCATGGAAGTGCATAGAAGAGTTCTCAGCGAACAGGATCAGAACGCTGTACAGTATGCATATGTGGCTTTACTTGACCTTACGAAGAACATCGGACAGCATCTGTTATGCGCATTTTGTACTACTTGTAACGAGATAATCACAAGGTGATGAGTAGAAGATATTGAATACGCGTGGTGGTTTGTTTTAATCTTCGTCTAACGAAAGAAGACCCCCTAGAGGTAAGTGCTGGACGACCACACGCTTGCTGAGTACTTCTCCCTGTTGGGGTTCAAATAGTAAATCGATCGTAATCTGCCTCCGTTAGGGTAGGGGGCGTGCCTTACCTCATACATTTTGAGCAATCCCGAGTTGACTTTGGCCCAACTTGGAACTCCGGTGGCGATGGCGTACAATTGGGAAGAGTGTTCGTGGAAAGGTCCATGTTTAACCTGGTGGATACGGGTGATGCACATGCAGTACAGGTTATTTTGTGGTAGAGAAGGGCGGAGGATGGCAGATACAGGAAACTCCGTTTGTTCTATATGGGCGTTCATGAGTGCAAGAGGCCGCTAGAGTATCCTCCGATACGTACCTCGTAACTGAGCACTTCCAAATACGTATCCAAGGAAGCAGTAGTCGTCTAGACCCCAGACGCCATGGCTGCCTGCAGGTTCAAGCTTGTATACATCCTGAAGTCTCCAACATAATCTCATATACCGAACAAACACTCGTAAGACCAGTTCGCGCTCTTGGTCCGGGGATGGCTCGAAGAATCTCACGAGAGTAAGACAGCACAGAAACATGGCAAAAGAGGTTTCATGCCCAGTTCCGTAGTCCATCCGGAGGAAGGATCCAAAAGAGGTGACGAAGATCGGTTTTACGTAGGGAATGACAGGACGTAGTTCTGGTCCCAGTAAGCTTTCCAAGAGTTGGTCAGATCTCTGTGGTTAAGAATGGCTTTGCGATGAGTTGGAGGAGGTAAGATGTACCGTTGTCGATTGTACCCACCTGCGTCAGACGATCGCCCCAAGTTCGAAAGGCAAGGTTTCCGAATCGCTGCGGTGATTGTAGTGGCGGAATATCATCGATCCACGAGTCAAGCTCGTTCAGTATAGAGATCAGCGCCGCTGCTGCCTGGTATGCATTCGACAGCCGTCCGGAGCCCGAGTGAAGTGCCAGCGGCTTACTGGGCCACATGAACCATCCGTCTGCGGTACTTCCTGGTTTGCGACAGCTTCATTGAGCCTAAGCAAAAACAGCCAGTAGTCACGATATCCCCTCGTTTTATGCCATGCTGCGACATCGTCATCGGTGCGGATGATTTGCTGAGGCAACTCCGCCAGCTCTGCTACACGGATTTTCCGCAGTGGAGGCAATGGTCCTTGCGGCTGCATATGAGGGTACTAGTAGCTCGGGAAAAGGGCAGCGTATGAGTAGGGACTCGGAGATGCCATAAACAGATTCCGTCCGTCCTGCTCCTATGACACACCCTCCAGCCTCCGAAGCTCCACTGACAGGCTGCTCTCTTACGTGGTTTACGTTCACGCAAGCTTGAAACCACACCGACAATTCGACGATAGGAGAATTTTCACTTCCACAATCCGTCACGGTTCGATGCGAGTATGGCCCCGAGCATAAGTCATAATTACGTCTCGACGACGTGCCCTATGTACATCCAGAAATATTGCTTTATACAGACTACATCTCCAGCAGTACAAGGCAACTACTGCAAGGACAACCAGACGACTTGGCGCCACAAGATTGGAACGAACACGTATCAGACCCAGACAGGTCTCAAATCACACTAGGCTAATTTGCACTGAAGTGTAAGGATTAGCTATCAACAAACGATGGTGAGTCGGTGTCTCTACTTACAGAAAATCTTGCTCTCTTGTCAGTTACGGCCTCTTTTCGACGTCCACCTCTTCCTCATGTATGACCTGTCTGTAAACCGTGCGACCATTGGAATCGGCCTCACTGTGGGATTCCACGTCGGCGACACTATCCAGCTCGCCGACTCGTGCACTCCTAAGTGGTCCGGAAACCTCATCTCGAACATCCATGGTCCCTGTGGCCTCCGGGCGGTCCTCCGTATGATGCCGTGCATGAATGTGGCTAACGGTCTTTGCTTGGAGTTCTTCCGGTCGGAGGGTGGATCTGTCAGCCTGAAAGAAAAAAAAAAAGTGACGATTCAGCCTGCGAAAGGAGGTAAATGGCCAACATCTTCCGAGACACACCTTAACATGGGCTTCGGACGTAGTAGCAAGGTATTCGTTCCAGCCGGGCGCATCTTCAATAGGCGAGGACGTCGCATGTTGTGTACCAGACAGGTTCCGGCGTTTTTCACGTTCCAATACCTGCGGAGCAAGTCAGCACGGCGCAAGATCGCGAACGCCGCCCTCGCATTCACCTCCGCGTTGTTATCATGAATGGTGCTACTGTCCTTGAGCTTCGGATGAAACTAACAAATAAGTACATACCTAGAGTACCTGCTACACCGAGAAGATCCACAAGGTTAGGCATCCAAGTCTGCTTACGCGGAGCCTGTCGACTGACCTGTATTTTCCCGTAGAGCTCACAACGAAACGGGCTGTTCCATGCGTCCGAGGACCCGCGAGCAGGTTCCGCGTTGCAGTGGAAAACATGTTTGAATTTCTCTGTAATGTAATTATTATTTTGAAGTTGGGGGTTGAAAAGGTGCGGCCACTGGCCTTGGAAAGGCATCCTTGTCTCGTTTAAATTGGATTTCAAGTTACCTCTGACGTCATATCAGCCCGACGGGGCTTTGGGCGAAAGTTAGTGACCTAATTGGGATGTACCCAATGGCCTTCCGTTATTACTTAAGCCAAGGCGAATGCCGCGTTCCTCGCAATGCCTGACTGAGGGCGTAGCTTCTGGACGTCATGACCCACCATAAGCCCGAGACGTGAGATTTACTGCCCCAACGGCCTCGTCATTCTTGCACACGAAATGTGGTCACATGGTATTGTGTAGCCACGGGCCGGAGTTCGAACTGCAGGGTCAGTGCAACTGTATTGCCACCTCACACCAAATGAACCGATGAATGTCGTTACGATTTTACATGTGCGCTACCGCAGAACGTTTTGGACTGAAATTCCTCATTGCTTACGCGTCTGGAGCGACCAAGACCCCGCGATACCTGATTTGGCCCTTCTCCAACTTCTCTATCGCCTCCTCGATACCTTCCAAGGTAAGGGGGAACGTCTGGATGACTGGCTTGATCCCGTGCAAAGCGGCGAAGCGCAACATTTTAACGTGCAGGCCACGCGACGGACATATGACACCTTGAATACGAAGCCCCTTACGGACGAAACCCATGTGGGGTATGGAGAAATCTCCCTCAGTTACCGTGAGAGGGAAGATGGTTCCCATAGGTGCAATGACGGGTAGGTACCTGCGTTCGCTGGTGTCAATGGCGTAGATACGGTCATATACGCATCACGTACAGACTCCAATCGGGACTGGCTGACGTTGTTACTAGCAAGCAGTTAACAGGCCGTCCGATATCGAGCTTCTTCGCTCCCTTGGTCGCGTAAAATTCGTTCGCCCCAAGGGTCATGGCCTCATTTCGCTTGCTGTCTGTGCTCGAGAACACGACCACATCGCAACCCATCTTGGCTGCGAACTGGATAGCGAGATGTCCAAGCCCTCCGATACCGACCACACCGACACGGTCAGTGGGACGCACACCGTGCAGTTCTAATGCGTTGAAGACAGTAGCACCAGCGCACATCAGAGGCGCGGCATCGGCCGAACTCATGGCATCTGGGATATGGAAAAGAAACGCTTCTCTCCATACAGCGTGTGTTGCAAAAGCGCCCTGATCAACATCGGCGACGCCATACATGGCGCGTTTGGGACAGAATATCTCGTTGCCACTCAAGCACTGGTCACAGTGAAGACATGCGTTATGGAGGTAACCCCAGCCAGCACGGTCACCGCTGTAAGTTCGCAATCAGTTACCAGTACGCTGCTTGCACGAGGATAGTCTAATGACCAGACCGCACGAATGAGGCAAGCAGTTGATAGGCGATATCGACGGCTTGCCTTATACCGGTCTAGTCACAAGATTACAACATAATAATACGAAGAATGACACGTACACCTTAAAATAGACGACTTCTGATCCAATCTTCTCGACAATGCCAACGCCCTCATGGCTCAGACCTACATCTTCGTTCTTGTGGTGCAGGTCTGTGCCGCAGAGGCCTGCGTGCGTGACCCTCAGGAGGACTTCGTCTGGCCTGAGGTCCTTGTGGGTGCTTCCCTTGACGATCTTCCCGCTGGAAGATCCCTTGTATACGGTAAAATCGATACCTGTCATGATTGCGGGTTTTTGTTTGAAGCTGGAGCACCGCGAGTAAAAGAAGGGGTGTCAATTTATATAGGATGGGAGGGGGTGTAGCTTACCGATTAATCGCTACATGATGTCATGAGACATCCTAAGCTAGTAGGTTCTGCGATCCCGGCAGATGAATCTTTGATAAGCGACCAAGCTCGTCGGGTTCTTCGATCGCCGACTGCCGTCTGTACATACCTGATCAAAATTATTTGTCGGAATGTGCCAGACGTTCAGAAAATCCGCCCCTATCTAATGTTTTTTCCAGCATCTTTTATGATGATCCTGAGTACTGAGGGAGAGAGGCATAGCGCCTCGGGACTTCTGACTTTAGTACCACAAAGCAACGTCTTATTTGGACTGTGCATTAAACCTCAACGTAACCCTCGCCAAGTCCGGAGTACCCCACTCCCCGCAAGTTCCACTTGTAGTCTAGTTCCTGCTTGTTCCCAAGGGAGTCCACTGCACGGCTGAGGACGACTGTGTTTCGTTTCAAGTGACCACTGTTCGCCTCGTCGATATTGATTCTGCCTCTCGTTTCTGCCTCTTCGTGTGATGTAAATCCGAGCTCAGCCTCCCACAGGGTCCAACTCCATCGTCCTTCCTGGTACCGGATATAAGCATCCTCCCACGTCTTACCGTTGTCTACGCTTATCTCGACCCGTGAAATAGGGCAACGTGAATACGCGTATCCCACTGCTTTGAGCTTTATCTCATCTGGACGGGATGACGTCAGACGACACACATCCGCAACGACGGAATTGCACGCGAGATGCTGCATTGACGGGACGCGCGACCACCATCCCTGCGACTCGGCAACTTCTTTGCTTGTGATCTGCACGAAGGGCGTAAGTAAATATCGTCGATCAGGACGATTCACGGATTGTTTGGATACTACTCACGGTATCGGGTAATATCTTGTAATCTCTTTGTTGGTAGAAATTAGGGGACTCGTGTCGGGATATCGTGATCCTGTCCACCCATTTAACCCATCGCATACCATAGGTGCCCGGCACAACGACGCGCAACGGGAAACCGTGATCGGGTGTAAGTGGGTTTCCATTCATCTGTACCGCCGCCCTATCAGCGTCTAAGCCTCGTCAGAGTACTGGAGGAATACTAACTTCGTAAGCGAGCAAAGCATCCCCTTCACTCATTGCATCTGCTAGGGGTATTGAACCGCCGTAGTATCCATCATCCTCACACGGCGCCACGTACGACGCAAAGCATACGTGGAATCCTTCATATGAACTACGATCTCCGTCCGGAACGCCCACGCTAAGCAAGACCTCTCGCAGTGGAGCACCTGCCCATCGGATATTGCAGGCAGCGCCATCACCCCATTTAATACCTTCGACTTCCTTGCCCGTCTTTTCGGCCATCTTGGCGCGTCTATTTCCCGCGCACTGTCCACATTCCATGCCGGCATTCGTAGAATGGAAGGTCAGTGTGAAATTCGGAGCGCCCTGGAAGGGGTAGAGACGTACGACGAGTGCCGCTACCACTTCTTTGCGCGAGAAGCGGAGTAATATGTCTTGGAATGTGATCACCTTTTCTTCTTTAAGGCATTGTAATTCCCCATCAGTTCTTACTGCGTATGTCGTGGTACTCGATTTTAGGCTCTTAATTTCGGCTACAGATGCAGCAAAGGTGTTTTCGCGCACATATTCGGACAACGCGGTATTACGTTCGCCGCCATCATCGCAACAGGAAGCCGAACCATGGGTTATTTTCGGAACCATATCAGTAGTGCAGAAGGATGAAGAAGGAAAGCATGCAGAGTTAGAGAGGGCAGCCGCAGACTCGAAAGTATGGCATGGTAGGAACGTACAGTGATTTCGGGCGTAGACGAGCCGCAAGGGTGTGATAGGGTGCTGGACAAGCTCGACGAGCGAAGGTGGCTCCGCGTTATACGGCGCCTTGCTCAACACATGCAACCCGGGGGCACCCATGTTTCACGATGAGTTGCGATCGACCAATATTTGTTTTTCTACTCCGGAGCGTCGATGATGTCAGGAACGCGTCAAACTTGTCTCATACTGACAGCACACTTACACGACACCCAGCAGAAGAGCTTAGCCAGCCACCACCTTGGTTGAGTAGCAAATTTACAGTGCACGATCCCTACTGGGTCTCGGGTTAGTTCCAGTGGGTCATTCAACGAAGGCTGGCATTGACAATGAGCCACAACACACGGCAGCCTGCAGGCGACGGGAGGTGCCTATTATAGCTGGTTGTAAATTTGGATCAGACACGTGCATGGGGCCTGAAGTCAACAATAGCAAACCGCTATGCCTCAAGCGAATTCCTGTCCTTGCATACGAACGTCACGTTCGATGTCCAAATCGAAGACGAATAAACGATATTTGTACGATATGCATTCGTGGTATCCACGAAAGGTTCCAGAATATATGGGTCCAAGTGTTCAACACTCAAAGAGGACAAAAGTGAAAACAAACTATAAAACGGTATAAGATGGATGCACTGTCCGTATATTGTCATTACGGAGGAAAATCATATCGAGACAGGGATGCAGTCGGTATTAATTGTCCCGCGACTCCTACACCTGAAGGGATCGAAAAGCTCAAGAAATTTGTCCTTACGAAAGGAAAGCCATGGCAAAGAGCGTGCCGAGAATACCAGCAACAGAAGAGACACCGATGGCAACAGCGCTGTTAGAGGTGGAGGTGAAACCGGCGGCTGACGAGGATTTAGTGCTGGAGCCAGAACTTCCGGAAGTGGCGGTAGCAGTAGAAGTAGATGCGCCGGTAGGAGAGGGAAGGTTAGTGTAGAGATCAGTCGAGTGGTAAGTAACGCAGTTGGACGAGCTGGGAACAACAGGAGTGTAGGGGGGGCTGGGAACTCCAGTGTAAGGTTGTGTGTAGGTCATCGTGGCGCCATTGCTAACGTAGAGACCGACGGGAGTTTTAAGATCAGCATCGCAAACTTCGAAGGTGCCGTTCTGAGCATTGTTAGGCATGTTGTACGTGCAACCTATCTCATCGTAAGTGTTCTGGCAGTACATGCTCTGGTCTGTACTGGAGGTGGAGGGATCACAAATGGTGAAGCAGAACTGGTTTCCACCGATAAAGCTACAAGTGACGAATGAGCACGCGGAGAGCGGCGTAGGGCTATGCTAACCTGTTCCAGTCCATGACTTGTTGGAATGAGTTGTTGTTCCCGTTGTTGCTAGGGAAAGCGTTGGAGTATACCAAGCCACCGAGCGGGTTGCCACGCTAAAGCGACCGAAGGTAAATAACCCACATGGAAAAGGGAAAGACCACTGGGCTCACCAAGTCGGCACCGTGGGGGTCAAGCTCTCCTCCGTAGTCACCGGCCGCCATATCGAGCTGAGTCTGGTCAATGAAGCCAGCAAACTGGATATACATGCTGGTCTTGAGGACTTGTACACCTTGCAGGACACCTGCTGGAATGAGACGAGTTCCCCAACCACTCTTAGAACACCATGCGACCTCCTCCTGTTCCGTGTCAGCGATAGTGGCATTCGCGTAAGGAGGAGCCCAAAGACAGAAGTCTAATAATAACACAAGTTCAGCCAAAGAGAATGAAAATCCAACAGAACATATACCATCGATATGGTTGACCATCAACGTCTGACACATGGACTGCTGGTTCTGAGTGGTGGAGTTACAAATGTTGTAACCGACTTGGGGACCACGAATAGCATTGGTGACATAGTCAACTTGGTAAGGCTAGAAAAAAAAAAAATCATTAGAAACAAAACACCTGAAGAAGGGAGACGACACTGACGATACCAGTAGGGTAGGCATATGTCTTATCGGTGAGTGGGGTGGGGTCGGCTGGGTCGGGTTGGGCGAAAGCCTTGGAAGCAATTGCTACGACAAAAAGAGTGGAAAGGGCGAAACCAGGCATGGTTCGAAAAGTGGTTGATGTGTAGTATGGAAAGAAAGGGAAAACGAGAAGTCCTTGAGGACTGACGGATGGGATGAAAAAACGGGTGATCCGTAGTTGACTGCGGTTGGCTTCATATACCCGCTCAAATATAGACTTTTCACACACCTGCAACGGTCATAATAGGTTGACAGCGGTTGCAACCGAATTCATGTTATCCGACACAAGTCCCACTTTCTCCTTTCACATGGCCAGGCCCAGAGTCTGCGTTCCACATCGTCCGTGCGGGTCGTCTGCCAACACTATACAACGGCGCCTGCGAGGGTCCGTGTAACTACGACTGAGTCACTTCAGACATGTTTGGCGCACTGGTCGCGACGCGTTTGAGGCGAAGAAAAAACATTTCTTCACTTATGTAAGCTCCGCAACCACTCCAAGACATCACACGCCACGATTATGTCAGCGTCTGGAATTGATTCGAGTACAATCATGCTACTTGTAGACTACTAGTCCTCTGCCTCGCCCGCGACAATAACATCGTCTGAACAACAATATTTGGAACATGCATCATCACGCGAACAGAACATCATGACTTACCTATCTTGAGTACCGCCCTGACCAACTGTGCGACGTTAATACATGCTGATTAGAACACGACAACGCGAAACAAACCTGGGTTGCGAGTAGGTATTGTTGTCGCTTTGAGATCAAAGGATCGTAAACGAACTGTTTCTTCATGTCTGCATCTCCGTGTCAATCAAGGGGTTGTGCACCGGTCTAAGGGACGCACCGTTTTCCCCTTTGCCAGAACAGTCGATGCCTAGGCGTGGGTTATTCTCTGTCACCTGTCTGCTCTTCACCTCGGCAAGCGTTTCAATCGGCGAGAGGCCGCTGTTTTCC
This sequence comes from Pisolithus thermaeus, assembly GCA_024663475.1. Lineage (NCBI taxonomy): Eukaryota > Fungi > Basidiomycota > Agaricomycetes > Boletales > Pisolithaceae > Pisolithus > Pisolithus thermaeus. The sequence continues at coordinate 1,139,211 of JANFAF010000004.1, forward strand.
GCCAGGGCAAGCGGGATAGCATCTAAAGCGGAGGCAAACGCTCGCATGGCGTACTGCTCTATTGATGGAATCTGTGGTTCTCTCTTCTCAAAAAAAAGAGTAGATCAAGTCACTGGACGCAAACCTCATCGGCAGCTTTTGACACAGCTATCGAGCTGCTGATGTCGGCCGCTCCGCCACCGTAAACGACACGGTTGTCGATAACGAGGTTGCGAACTGCGCAGAGAGCATCATGCAACGCCCGCTTCGCTTCATCGACGATCTTGAGATGTTTGTCAGTTGCGGTCCTCACCTCCATATAGATATCCTACCATTTTATTCGATCCCCGAACGAAAACGGTGACAGCGCGAGTATTTGCACACTCCTCAATAACCAGCATCTTGTCGCGTGTCGTTCCAAACGTTAGTTCGCGAACTATGCCAGCTTTTCCAAGTTTCCCTGGAGTGAGGTCCTCAAACCGTGGTACGATGCGGCCTTGTGTGGCGATGGCGATCAACTAGCAATAGTCGCATGAGGTCGTCGTCGAGGGGCCGTAATAAGATTTATTACCTCGATCTCTGGACCACCGACCCAGCGTACAGCAGGTAAATCATTCTGCATCAACAGGTGATTCGCCTCGTCGTCAAAACCCCATTGACAAATAACCAGGTTAGCCCCAGTGTCCTTCACCATCCGAATCATGCCTTCGAACTTCTCCTTCTCGTATTTTCGGAGATTCTCAAATTCCTCTACGCTGGTAATGTCAAGTTTGTGCTTCGTTTTGGGACGTGGAGGCTCGAATGGGCATGTAAGAATAGCAAGTTTAGCATTTTTAACCACGGACGGCATTTGAGGGTGAGACATGTCCTTGTCGATCAATACACCCTTGATGAGTGCACTGTCTGCCAACGACCCTCCCACTTTGCCGTCAACTTTGATGAGATCGAAAGGAACATCGCGACGCTCGAGGTCTGCGACAGTTAGCACAGCGTCCACGGCGATTTCGGCGAAGCGTTGGATCTCCTTCGAGACACTACCGTCACATGAGCATGAGCAGTCATACATACGATGATGATGGTAAACCTACATCTTACTCCCTAGACTAGTTGTGGCAGTCTTGATCAAATTTTGCTTGTTCTCGAGTGAGAACGGAACACGGTCGGATATGCGGTCGAGTTGCTCTACGGCCACAGCACATGCCCTGTCAAAGCCGTCTGCAATCCGAATCGGGTGGACGCCTCTGTCGAGCAGTGCTTCACTCTGCTCCAAAAGGGCGCCGGCAAGTACTACCAATTTTCTGTTTCGCCGTCGGTCTAGCAGGTAGTGAAGCGTGCCACGTACCAACAACACCAGTTGTGCCGTCACCGATTTCGTCGTCTTGACTCTTTGACAGTTGCACGAGGAGCTTGGCAATTTGGTGCTCGACTTCCATCTGGCCGAGTATTGTCGCGCCATCGTTTGTCACGGTAATTTCGCCGTCCGGTGAAATCAGAATTTTGTCGAGTCCTTCCACATCATCACAGTGCCGTTCCGTAAAAGTGAAAATCACCACACACCTCGAGGCCCCAAGGATGTTCGGATTATGTTAGCAACGGTGCGCGCGGCGAGGACGTGTGACTAGAGCTACGTCGAGGAACGATTAAGTCCGATCAAAGGTCGCTCACCTTGATCGCCTCTATGCCATGGCTTCTAGTTTTCTTTGCCTGCTCGCGCAGGATGATGAACGGTCTACCGTACTATCGGATCGTTTAATATATATGACACCTTGTTCCTTGGCACTCACCTCGTCTGTTGCGTAGACTGCCTCAGGCTGCACTTGTGCCATGATGTGCTAGTTACAAACGCGTCGGAGTAGCGTGACACGATTACGTGTGTGACATTTCCTGATAGCGAACGTGACATTGACGGAACAGGACTTGGAGTACGCCCTTTACACCATACAACCAGCCCTTACCCAAAACTTTGAGACATGGAACACGAGATAGACGGTTGGGTCGAACAGCTTAGCCAATGCAAGCAGCTTCCGGAAGCTGATGTTAAGAAACTATGCGACAAGGTGAGCACAAGCATCGTTCATTTGCGCCGCATCAAGCCGGGGGTCGAGCTCACGAAAACTCCCTGTTAGACCAAGGAGATTCTCATGGAGGAATCCAACGTGCAACCAGTTAGATGTCCAGTTACCGTCTGTGGTGATATCCACGGCCAGTTTGTGCGTCAATCTCTGTTTCAGCGCGATCTGTTACCCTGATCTGCTTGGTCTTATGCGCGTCGTTCGCGGGCGTACAGCACGATCTGTCAGAGCTTTTCCGTATCGGAGGAAATTCACCCGACACCAACTATCTGTTCATGGGCGACTATGTTGACCGTGGATATTACTCGGTTGAGACCGTCACACTACTCGTGGCGCTCAAGCTGCGGTATCGGGATCGAGTCACTATCCTTCGAGGGAATCATGAATCAAGACAGATCACGCAAGTGTACGGGTTTTATGACGAATGCTTGCGAAAATATGGAAATCCGAACGTGTGGCGGTACTTTACCGACTTGTTCGATTATTTGCCTTTGACGGCGCTCATCGATAACCAAGTGAGTATAATTACTCGTTGTCATGTTCGTGGTAGTTGCGTTGACGGTTGATCTGGTATCATTGAATAACGTCGGCGTCTCAGATATTCTGTCTGCATGGAGGTCTATCACCCTCCATCGATACCTTGGACCATGTTCGGTCCATCGATCGGGTGCAGGAAGTACCCCACGAGGGACCAATGTGCGATTTGCTGTGGTCGGATCCTGATGATCGGTCTGGCTGGGGAATATCGCCTCGGGGAGCCGGGTACACATTTGGACAGGATATCTCCGAAGCATTCAACCACAACAATGGTTTAACGCTCGTTGCGCGAGCACACCAGCTTGTCATGGAGGGTGGGTAGTTGTTGATTCTTGAAGGTTGTACCTTTTATTTGATGGTTGGTTTCTAGGCTACAGCTGGGGCCAGGACCGAAATGTGGTGACAATCTTCAGTGCACCCAACTACTGCTACAGATGCGGTAACCAGGCCGCGATTATGGAAATAGATGAAAAATTAACGTACAGCTTGTATGTCGAAAGATTCATTTACTTGGTTTGGTCTACTTTAACTTTTCGGAACATTTAGCCTACAGTTTGATCCAGCTCCGAGAGCAGGAGAACCATTGGTGTCGCGACGCGTACCGGATTACTTCTTGGTGAGTCTTTCCCGGGCTCTTCAAGGTCGTGGGTTGTCGTTGATGTTGGTTAAAGTGATTCGACGTTCCGTCCACCGCTTAGTAGTGTACATGTGTAGTGCCCTTGATGTATAGCTTTTATCACGGGTATGCGAGGGCATTTCTATCATCAGGTACCTGCCGAATACCACACATGATCGTCATAATGCCTATCATTACAGACAGAAACAAAGTACCGCTGGGAACGTAATCCAATGTTGGGTGAACTTGATAACCGTATTTTCTTTGTATTTCAAAGCTCTTTCAGTGTGGTCTTTGTTCCCTTGTGGTGTGCCACAAGACCACTTGGTGAATGGACCACCACATTGTCCTGTTGCCAAATAACACCAAATAGTCACGGTGACGCCGTGTTGTGCGTGCCACGCCGAGCGTTTTGTCCTCCTTGCACATAGGCTACTTACTCGCCGCACTCCACGACGACGGAATACTGACAAGTATTAACGCTTCATATTGCAGAGAAGCCGTGATCGTTAATTACCCAGTCGCACGGCTTCTGTGCTGAAATTACATACAACAACGCGCCTAACCCACCGTGAAAACGTGCTCGAAACTCGTGTTCACCCTACGCCTCGTTTTCGCGTGTTCGTTCTCGACTGCCACTCTGGGGTAGTACATGTCATTCTCGGGTACGCCGCTTGGTCAAGGCAGGCGTCTAGATCACCGCTCTTTCCTCAATAAACCAAACATTGTCACAAACCATCACACTTTCAACCCAAGACCGTCCACACTCCATCCTACCAACAATACAATTCCCGCTTCGTACGCATACGGGTGAGTAGTCTCCATATCATATCACTTAGATTCCGCGATCGTGTTGATGCAGTGACGCCACACCTTGCTCAGTGCTCCAACGTCACGCACCCGATCACCACCGAAACCAACCTCCACGTCTTCTCGTTCTGCGCCCACGCTGGACTCCACAGACAATCAGGACGAAACAGCTCTCGTCCGTTACGCTCGCCTTAAACGCGACCTATCCCACAATTCTTCGCTCAACCCGGAGAAGTGGGCCGTCAAAGACACATCCGTAAATATCGCCACCGCATTCAACCAAGCTGCCTCGACGTCATACGAGATGAATCCAAGCAACCCGAATGACTCTTGGGCGTCTGGTTCGCAGGCTAACCTCAATGTCCCTCGTAGTACTTCGGTCGAATATGAGAAAGAGACTCATTCCACCAGCAACCGGCGGCTGGCACCCCCTCCCAGCCGTCTCACACAACGCACAAACAAGAAACCATTGTCTAAGCAAGCCTCGGGATTGACACACGTGTCGGACTCTGAAGGCGAGGATCATTTACAGTCACAATCCCTTTCCGTCGAGCGTAGCATGCGGGCAAAAAGTCCGCTTGAGTCTGTCCTAGACATCTCGAAACGTGCACTGGGTTCTGCTACGTCGTTTTACTTGCGACAACGTTCCACCGAACCCGCAGACAATTCTGCGGCGACCGTCAATGGGAGGGAATCAAGTTATGACTACGCCCCGGAGGAGCGCGAATATCAGGAGCTCCAGCGACAGTTAGCTGAACGCTCCCAGGAACAGGGCCAAGACCAGGAGCAGCAGTTCGCTGGAAAAAAGACACATAGGCGAAATAGGATGTCCCTGGACAACAAAGCCTATCGTCCGACAGAATCTGACTTGGAGGAGTCAAACGACGATGTCTCGGACGATGGGAGGAAACGGAGAAAGAAGACCAAAAAGAAGGATTTGGGTCCAGGCCCTCTGACTTCGTTACCAGTGGCCGGCTACGATAAACGAAGACGGAGAAGGAAAGGTACCAAACTTTCGGCGACGGGTGAAGTGGTGGACGACGGCAGTAGTAGCGGGAGTGAAGAGGTAAGCTCTCGTTTCTCGAAGGCATTCGGCCCCATGAACTCTTCGCAGCGCTCTTCTGCGCAAATGGCTGTCGCTCGTCAAAATTCCGTGATACGAACTTCCGTACCACCACCGTCACGAGGCTCTGCGCCTCGCGGTTCAGTTCCTCCAGAACCTCAGAGTCACGTCCCTACGGATGCTTCTATGGATATAGAGTCCGGAATGGAGACATCCGGACTAGAAACCATTCGTGAGATTGACGAACCGCCGTTGGTCGACGGTATCGTCGACACGTCTGACCGTTCTTCACGGTCGTTCTCTCTTGGAGGCTTCCTAGGGTGGATCGTCAACCGAGTCGCCAAGTTGTTCTTTGGGGTGCTGGCTTCCATCCTTCGCACCATTACCCTCACTTTCCTGATATTCGGTCGCATACTGGGATCTGCTGTCGATGTCGTTGTCCAGAAACCCATTGCATTGTTATCTAATACTAGCCCCCGACCATTCATAATCCTTGGCAAGCTTTCGATCGTTGCTCTGGCTATCTACGTCGCATGGTTCAAACTCTACGATCCTCTAATCGAGATGCTTCCTTCTCGCGCCACGCATCGCCAATACTACGCTCCCGACACCCCCATTACGAACTTTGACGAGCTCATCGCCCGATTGCAGAACATTGAATCCGCTCTTTCTGGGCTTTCTCTTGATCATCAACGCGCACAGGCGCAGCAGGACCTCGAGGCGCGTGCGCATAGCGAGGTTGTCAACAGGATATATGCCCTGGAGGCTCGACTCCGGGAAGAGGCCAGGCGCGCTGCGAATGCAGAATCACATTATCAGGCTTCCGCTAGCCAGGGACTCGTGGAGTTGAAGACGCAGTTAGAAGCAATGCAAGGGCAAATGAGGGTGATCGAGTCAGCTCCTCGGGAGACCATTACCAATACTCCTTCTAACCGTGACGTCGAAGCTCTGGAAAAACTGAAACTATTCGAGGAACGCTTGGGTTCTGTCGAAGGCGACATCAAGGAAGCGATCGAGTTGTCCAAGCAATCAAAAGTCCCACCACGGTCATCGGATAGTCCTACTTGGTGGTCGAAGTTAACGCCTGGTGCTACAACTGATACCGGTCTTACCATTAAAGCAAGCGACGGTTCTGATGTAACGTCGTTGATATCCCAACTTGTTAACTCTGCTGTTACCCGAGTGTCTACTCAAGATACCATTTCGCGTGCAGACTTCGCGTTGCATTCGGCTGGAGCACGACCCATACCACATCTTACATCGTATACGCTTGAAATGCGCCCGTCGACATTCCGTGGCCAGGTCGTGGGTTGGATGACAGGTCGCGGGCGTGAAGTTGGTCGATCGCCAGTCACGGCTCTTCATCAGGATACGCACAGCGGACTGTGTTGGCCGATGAGTGGTGACTCCGGTCAGCTGGGTGTGGCACTCGCGTCTCCTGTTTGCATTTCCCACTTCACAATTGATCACGTGGCAAAGGAAGTCGCTTTCGATTTGCGTGGTGCCCCTAGGGATATGGAGGTGTGGGGTCTGGTGGAGGGGAAGGAAAATCTTGAGAAAGTAATGTCATGGTTGGCGGAGCGAGTCGCACAGCGGGCTGAGCGGCAGCAACGTGCCGAGGAGTCAGGTGTACCCTTTGAAGACGAGCCCCCGGAAGACGCATACCCTGCCACACTGCCCAAGAACGAGCCGTTTATTCGGCTTGCCTCTTTTACGTATGACGTTCACTCTCCTTCTAGCATACAAACCTTCCCTATCCGCCCGGAAGTGCGCGAGCTTGGAGTTGACTTTGGCGTCGTGGTTCTGGTGATCAAGAATAACTGGGGAAAGAGAGAGTATACGTGCTTATACCGCTTCCGTGTTCATGGCGAACGGCTCGGCGGAATGCCTGAACCCGTTGCACCGGAGGCTCTGGAAGACTCGTGATGAGTAGGCGGAGATCGAGTGATGCAGGGCTGCACACATGTACATGTTACGATTCCCTATTGCTTCTCTTGTTCTTAATGCAGTCATATCTATGCAATAGTTTTCTTTGACGAGTATTTAGGCTTTTGATCGGTAGATTATCTCTGTCGTTACGCTATCCCATCAGCAAGCATGCTAAATATCTGACTTGAGGCCATTTGCCACATGTGCATTGACGCCTCGTAGGCAGTGATCACCGGTGAGCATCAATATCGGTCCTTTATGCCGCCAGTCGGATGTCGTCTGGTAGGTTTTTGGTAGTTTCAAAGGAAGACGTAGAATGTTATGACGATAGCCAAAGTCGAGCTCCAATCATGACCGGGTAAACCTCGGAAGAACTTCGACCTCGTGTCTGACTGCTACGGTATTTTGTATTACCCCAAGGGGAATCCTTGGGAAATTCTCGGACGTCGTATCAGAAGTCCATGTATACCCCAGATCCGAAATGGAGCCTATAAGAGTCCATTACTTGCACGCTTTTCCAATGACCCATCGCAGATGCCTCCTTCAGATATCGCCAGCGTGGACGTGGACAAACTCGTCGAAGAACTAACGACAGAGGAGGCCATACTCCTAACTGCCGGTGTCGGCTTTTGGCATACTCACGATGTTCCTCGCCTAGGCGTACCTGCTATCAAGGTTTGGCTCCGTATTCGCGTCTCACTGTGCTGAAACTCAACGCTACTGTCTAGGTCAGCGACGGCCCAAACGGCGAGTTTCACCTAGTAGATTACCGTTGTCGCAAAGCATGCATCCTAATGTAAAGCTATAGGCATCAGGGGTAATCACTTCTTCATGAGCACTCCTGCGAAGTGCTTGCCAAGCGCAACTGCCCTTGGAGCAACGTGGGACCCCGAACTCATCGAGCGGATTGGCCTGGAGTTGTTGTCCAACGAAGCGAAGCTCAAAGCCGCATCTGTCATCCTCGCTCCAACGTGCAACATTCAAAGGGTAAGTCTTGCTCACTGGTATTGTTTGTCCCGCTGATTTGTCTCGCAGAACCCCCTAGGGGGCAGGGTGAATTAACCCCTTAATAGCTACAACAGACTGGTCACTCATTCTACATAACTAGGCTTTCGAAAGCTTCTCTGAGGACCCGACGCTGTCTGGGCTCCTTGCTGCCGCATATGTAAAAGGCGTCCAAAAGGGAGGTATAGGTACCACAATCAAGCATTTCGTGTGGGTACTTTATTGTTTGTATCCTTTATGGCTCACTCCGGATATATCAGATGCAATGACATGGAGAACGATCGGATGGGCTACGACAGCGTCCTCAGCGAGCGAGCTCTCCGGGAGATATACCTTATGCCATTCATGCTTGCTCAGAAATATGCCAGACCTTGGTGCTTTATGACTGCGTACGTTTTACACCAGCTCCTTAATCTATTTAAATCTGACCCACCGCGTTTGTCATGTAGCTATAATCGTGTCAATGGTACTCATGCCCCAGAGAACCAGCATTTACTGCAGGATATTCTCCGAAAGGAGTGGAAATTTGATGGGTTAATCATGAGTGACTGGTATGAGGATGTTCAACTCCCCGTTCCGTGGCGTGCTTAGTATTACCGGAGGTTTGGACTCTATTGCGTCGACCACAGCATCAACGCTGGATTGGATTTGGAAATGCCGGGTCACAACAAATGGCGGACCCTTGATCTCATGAGCCGGTCCATTTCTTCACGGAAAATGACCGTTCGTACCGTTAAAGAACGCGCAAGGAAGGTTATCGAACTGGTGAAGCGCTGTGCACAGGAGGCTCCAGAGGTGATTTTTTGACGATTCTCGAACGCCTACGTCTTGGTCACTAAACAGGTCGTCACCTTGGTTTCAGATTTTGGACGGGGATGGAATAGAGCGCACTTTTGCAAGCGAAGAGGAGAAACAGCTGATGCGCAGGCTTGCTTCGGAAACTATCGTTCTGCTCAAGAATGACCGCAATGTACTCCCTTTGCAGCCAGCTAAGCTAAAGAAGGTCGCCATCGTTGGAGGAAATGCCAAAGCTGTAGTTCTCTCCGGAGGTGGCTCCGCTTCTCTCAAACCCTCCTATTTCGTATCGCCTTACGAGGGGATTGTCAACTCCCTACCATCCGACGTCGAGGTGAGGTACAGTGAGGGGGCAGCCTGTAAGCGCTTTATGCAGGAAGCTAGCCGTAACGCTCACGTAGCCCATAGGTTACATGGATATGCCAACACTTGACTTTGACCTCACAACACCCAATGGAGAACGTGGTTGGATTGGCTCTTGGTACAGGCACGAGAATGACGACAGCATGACCCTGGCACCCACGCCCATCGAAACCCGTTTGATCGACGAAACACGCGTCTTCATCAACACTTCCATACCTGAAGGTATCACAAGACAATGGTCTTTGAAGCTGGAGGGTCTCCTGAAACCCCGATCACGCGATTGCATTTTCGAGTTCGGTTTAACTGTGGCAGGAAGAGCCAAGGTTTTCGTGCCAATCATTGTGTCAAACTCGTACACTCACAGACTTTCAGTTGTTCGTTGACGGGCAACTCGTGATTGACAATTGGACTCGGCAGCAGCGAGGCGGAGCCTTCTTTGGTGCTGGCACCCTTGAGAAGAAGGGCCGCATCAACTTGAAGGCTGGCATTCAGCACAAGATCTTGGTAGATTTCTGTAATGTTCGGGGTCCCGCCGATGGGGACGAGGATGAAACAGTGTTAGACAGTAATGCCGGCGTCCGTCTTGGAGGTGCAGAAGTTCAAGACCCTGATGATTTGCTGGCGGAAGCTGTCCAGGCAGCTAAGGATGCGGATGTTGTCATCGCCGTCGTCGGGCTTAACGCGGACTGGGAAACAGAAGGCTATGATAGAACGACGTTGAACTTGCCCGGGCGGACTGACGAGCTGGTAGCTAAAGTCGCTGCAGCAAATCCAAATACAGTTGTGGTTACCCAATCAGTGAGTATTCTGTCACCCTTTGCGGAACACGCTAGAAACAATCATGGCGCAGGGGTCTTCGATTGAGCTTCCATGGGCAAATTCTGTACCAGCCATAGTGCATGCTTGGTACCTGGGAAACGCTACAGGAGATGCAATAGCCGACGTGCTCTTTGGGAGGAAAAATCCATCCGGCAAGCTATCACTAACCTTCCCCAAGCGACTTGAGGATGTACCCTCCCATGGTCACTTCAGCTCAGAAAACGGAGTAGTCCGATACGCTGAAGACCTGTTTGTCGTAAGTTCCCGACTACGTTCCACGGTGCACTCGACGAAAGTGACATATTTGCAGGGGTACAAGCATTACATCCATAGAGGGATAGCTCCTCTGTTCGCATTTGGGTACGTACCTATGTCTATGGCTTTCCGGGCAATGTTGACGTTCGTAATTTTGGGCTCTTCGCAGGCACGGTCTTTCGTACACGACGTTCTCGTACTCTGACTTGAAGTTGTCCGAGCCGATCATAACCGATGGGGATTTCAGTCTCACCGCCTCCTTAACATTAACCAACACCGGCAACGTGTCTGGAACGGAAATTGTCCAGCTTTATGTCTCGATGCCACCCACTTCGCATCTTACCCATCCAAAGTTGATACTCCGTGCTTTCAGCAAGGTCAAGGATTTGGCTCCTCAAAAATGCCAGACGGTCACGCTGAGCCTGGACAAGTATGCTGTTTCGTACTGGGATGACGTTATATCGCGATGGGTTATTGGAGGTGGAGAGTACGGAGTTTCTGTGGGATCCAGCAGCGAGAGCTTGCCTCTGAAGGCGACGTTCGTTGTATCCAAGGGCCTCGAGTGGAACGGTTTGTGATCAAGATACGGCGGCTGAATACTCCAATATGTTGTATGATAACAGTATAGAAAGTGTATGATACTTGTGGCCTTGAGGTACCGCTCGAAATGCTGAGAACTCGAATTGGTCCTTTTAAAGAGGTCGACGAACCAAAGCTTGTGTATTTGTAATACGCTGAGTAAGCAACATTTTCCATAGCAGGTGCTAATGGCCTGCTCGTGGCCTACTTCAAAGCTTAAACTTGACGTTCATCATGGCAGAAGATGACCTGTACAACCTCGAATACCTTTCGCTCGTTGCCAAGATTACCCAGGAAATCGACAATTACATCGGCTTAAATGACAAAACTCTAGCTGAATTTGTGGTGTCCCTTCATGACCAGTCCAAGGACCTGGCTGAGTTCAAGCAGAAGTTCAAGGAAATCGACCCCACTGCTTTTCCGGAGTCGTTTGTCGAAAATATAGACCGTCTTATTCTCAGCCTACATCCCAAACACAAGAAGTCAAAAGCGCTTGTGAACGGCGGTCCGGACTCGCAATCGGAGCAAGACAGAAATAACGAACAAGATAAACGCAAACGTCTTTTCCCTGGACTCGCTTTGCCAGACAAGGCGGTGACTGAGGATGTGCTGATGAAGGAAGTGGATGATATGATGGCTCAATTCGAGGGTGCTGCGAAGAAGAAGACGCAATTAGGCGGAGTTGATGAGCGAGTGAATGCGTCAGAACGGAGAGGTCGGTCGAGGTCACGATCTCCACCACCTCGCCGCCGAAGTCCTTCTCCTGATAGAGGTCGTTCGTATAGCTCAAGGCGTGACTACGGGAACCGGAGTCGTGCCCCACTTGACGAACGCCCCGTCTTGTACAAAATCTATAATGGCCGGATATCCGGCCTGAAGGATTTCGGTGCCTTCGTTCAGCTGGAAGGTGTATCGGGGCGCGCGGAAGGTATGTGCACGTTCATTTTGTTGGGTGTAAATGACCGACGGTCCCTCCTAGGAATGGTTCATGTGTCAAGTATTCAACATGGTGTTCGAGCGAACTCTGCCTCGGACCTTCTGAGCAGGGGTCAAAATGTCAAAGTTAAGGTCGTAAGTATTGCAGGTAGCCGGATAGGTCTATCCATGAAAGACGTCGATCAAGAGACTGGACGAGATCTTACCCCACATCTTCGCATCAAGTCGGAAGCTGAGTTAGAAGAAGAGCGCCGGCGCGCTGCACGTGCATCTGGCCCGAACTCTCTTCCTCTACGTTCAAAGGATGAGCCTAGCTCTACCATACGATCCGCAAAGCGCCTCACGTCTCCGGAGCGTTGGGAACTCAAACAGCTCATCTCTTCGGGAGTCATAGATGCTTCAGAGTATCCAGACTTGGATGAAGACTTTAATAACCCAGTGGCACGTGCAGAGGCGGAAGAAGAGCTGGACGTGGAAATTAGAGAGGAGGAGCCACCGTTTTTGGCCGGACAAACGAAACGCACACTTGATCTCAGTCCTATTAAGATCATTAAAGCTCCGGACGGTTCGCTGAACAGAGCTGCTATCGGTGGTACTGCACTTGCCAAGGAACGACGAGAACTCCGCCAACAAGAGTCTAACGAACGAGCGGATTCGGAAGCCCGGGACTTCAGCGCTCCTTGGTTGGATCCTATGGCCAAAGATTCTGAGAAGTTGTTCGCTCAGGATCTTAGATCGCATCTTAGGGATCAAAAAGCAGGGGAAGTTCCATCGTGGAGGCAGTCGGCGTTCAACAAGGCCACGACGTACGGAGAGATTACCAAGCTCAGTATTCAAGACCAGCGGAGGAGCCTGCCTATCTACAAACTCAGGGAACCACTGTTGCAGGCCATTGCAGAGGTACGTATTTGATATTGTCCGGGAGTGGGAAATTGTTGACTTTGAGCGCAGCACCAGGTCCTCATTGTCGTTGGCGATACGGGTTCCGGAAAGACTACCCAAATGACTCAGTATCTTGCTGAAGCGGGATACGCTGACAAAGGTCGTATCGGTTGCACTCAACCGCGTCGTGTGGCTGCTATGTCAGTAGCGAAACGTGTAGCAGAAGAAGTCGGCTGCCGCCTGGGACAGGAAGTTGGCTACACTATTCGATTCGAGGATTGCACAAGCCCCGAGACGAAAATTAAATACATGACGGATGGTATGCTTCAGCGAGAGTCTGTCATCGATCCGCTCTGCAGCCAATATTCTGTTATTATGTTGGACGAAGCCCACGAACGAACCATCGCCACTGATGTACTTTTTGGTCTACTGAAGAGTAAGTTGAAATGTGATGAGGACTGCCGTATGCACGTATACTGACTCCACTTGCAGAGGCTGTGAGGAAACGTCCAGACTTAAAACTGATCGTCACGTCAGCTACCCTGGATGCCGAGAAGTTCTCAAAGTACTTCTTTGGTTGCCCCATCTTCACCATTCCCGGTCGGACGTACCCAGTGGAGATTCTCTACACCAAAGAACCCGAGAGCGATTACCTTGACGCATCTCTCATCACTGTGATGCAAATCCACCTTTCCGAACCCCCAGGGGACGTTCTCTTATTCTTGACAGGCCAGGAGGAGATCGACACCGCATGCGAAATCTTATTCGAACGCATGAAAGCTCTTGGACCTAAGGTTCCAGAGCTTCTCATCCTTCCAATTTACTCTGCACTACCTTCCGAAGTTCAGTCGCGTGTGTTCGAACCGACTCCTCCTGGAGCACGCAAAGTGGTCATTGCTACTAACGTTGCCGAAACCAGTTTGACCATACCCGGTATATACTACGTCATTGATCCCGGTTTCTCAAAGCAAAACTGCTTTGACCCACGCCTCGGAATGGACTCGTTGGTGGTCATGCCAATATCTCAAGCTCAAGCACGCCAGCGATCAGGCCGTGCAGGGAGAACCGGTCCCGGAAAATGCTATCGTCTGTACACTGAAGCCGCTTACCGTAACGAGATGTTGCCTACCTCGATCCCAGACATCCAGAGAACCAACCTTGCACATACCATTTTGTTGCTGAAGGCAATGGGCATCAATGACTTGCTTAGCTTTGACTTCATGGACCCGCCTCCTGCTCAAACGATGTTAACCGCGTTGGAGTCGCTATATGCCTTATCGGCGCTCGATGATGAAGGTCTGTTGACTCGTCTTGGGCGCAAGATGGCCGACTTCCCTATGGAACCTCCTCTTGCGAAAATGCTTATCGCCTCTGTGGAGCTTGGGTGCTCCGAGGAGATCCTGTCTATCGTTGCCATGTTGTCTGTGCAAACCGTTTTCTATCGGCCAAAGGAGAAGCAAGCACAGGCAGATTCGAAGAAGGCGAAATTCCATCAGCCGGAAGGTGATCACCTGACACTACTCACAGTCTATAATGGCTGGAAAGCTGCCAATTACTCAAACCCGTGGTGTTACGAGAATTTCATCCAGGCTCGAAGCATGAGGCGAGCACAGGACATTCGCAAGCAACTCGTGGGTATCATGGATCGGTGAGTCGTTTGAATAAGATACAGTCAAACACCAGCTCACGCTTATCTCTTTTAGATATAAGCACGACATCTTATCAGCCGGCAGGGATTATAACCGTGTTCGGAAGGCAATTTGCTCAGGTTTCTTTCGAAATGCTGCAAAGAAAGATCCCCAAGAGGGATACAAGACCCTGGTGGAGGGTACGCCGGTGTACATCCATCCGTCATCTGCACTTTTCAACCGGAATCCCGAGTGGTTAATCTATAACGAGTTGGTGCTAACGACTCGAGAATACTGCCACAATGTCACTACCATTGAACCCAAATGGCTAGTTGAGGTGGCACCACAATTCTTCAAAGTTGCGGACGCCAACAAGATAAGCAAGAGGAAGAAGCAGGAGAAGATCGAACCACTGTATAATAAGGTATGACTCCTGCATTCCGTCAAACTTAGATGTTTGCTGACTGTTATTGTAGTACGAGAAACCGGACGAGTGGCGGTTATCGAAAGTCAAGCGGAGTGCTCGTTCAGTAAGTAATTTATCTACCAAAAGTTTTGTAGGCCTCCTGACGAGTCGCATTAGAGTCAAACATTTGGTTGATCTTGTCACCTTTTGGAGAATTAGTGGGCGTCTGCCTTTTTGCATTTGGTTTTATGTATCTATTAGACTACTTTGATCATGAAGTCAACCATCCAATACATTTTACTGTAATTCGGTTCAGGAACCGACCGTCAATATTTCAATCCTCGTGGCTCTGCGAGGCCGCTTCCTCGGTTCACTCCTCAGAGTCTGAAACCGCCATGGCTGCTATTCATGTCCCTCTACCGGTTCCGACTCATCCCAATACGCAGCCACCACCAGAGCTGACTGGCAAGGCAAAATCGGATTATGATCGCGTTCTAGCTCACTTTGCAAATTCAGAGTACTGTCTGCCTGGTGTACCATCCGAGAAGGACACCAAGCTAACGGAAGAGGAATGCATGTGGCTCGTACGTTGATCGTTCATATTCAAGTTTCTCCAGTGATACGAGGTGCCGTGAACAGTCCTATGAATGCATCTTGCGGTATATACGGGCATCCAAACACGATGTTGCATTGGCCATCAAACGTATCGAGGACACGCTGAAGTGGCGACGCGATTTCGGTATCTACGACACCCTTACTGCTGAACTAGTCGAACCCGAGGCAGTGACTGGCAAGGAATTCTTGTTCGGTTATGATACCCGTGGCAGGCCAGGACTGTACATGTGTCCCAGCAAGCAAAATACCGAGGAAGGGCCTAGGCAGATTCAGCTTGTGGTGTGGGTGCTTGAGCGTGCGATAGACCTCATGGGTCCTGGTGTCGAGTAAGTCATAACTACGGTGAGCTTCTGACGTGTTGCCGACCACTTGAAAGAACGCTTGCGCTCATGGTCGACTTCGCCGAAAAAGCGAAAAACTCGAGCATTTCCACTGCTCGTACAGTCCTAAATATCCTACAATCGCATTATCCTGAGCGACTGGGTGCAGGGCTCATAGCTCATTTGCCATGGCTCTTGCATACCTTTTTCAAGCTTGTTACGCCCTTTATAGACCCGTTGACACGTACAAAGATGATATTTAATCCCGTGCAAGATGACCGGGGCCTCTGGCGGTCTGCCGAGGCTCGTGATAAAGGCGAAAGCAACGACCCCAAAGAACCTAATGCACGACTATTCGACCTGGATCAACTAATTCATGATGGATGGGGTGGTACGCAGATGTTCACATATGACCACGACATCTACTGGCCTGCGCTCGTGGAGATGTGCAAGAAGCGGAGGGAAGACATGACTCGTGTGTGGCAGAAGTTGGGTGGAGTTGTTGGCATCAAGGAATGGGACGTCAAGGTGGGCGTGCGGGATGAAAAGGTAAACGAGGAGAAGCCTAACGCACTCGAGGAGACCAGCCAGTGAGAAGTTGTTGTAAGTGGAGGAGATCCTTCACTATGACTGGTCGATACCGACCCCTTAGACTAGTTTACTAGACTGTCCCAAGTACCATAGTGCCTCTGCTACCAAGTGTCGAAGAGAATGGATCGCCTCGGGCGTGCTACAGCATGCGACGACCTCAAACGCTTCAACGTTGGCGTTCACCCGAAAGGTGCCGCCGATGAGGCTTTAGATCCGATATATCAAGCAGCAGCCGGCCACGAGGACCCACCTCTCCCCGGTGGGAATAATCAGCAGGCCACCCATCCATCTGTCCACGATTGTCGTATCGTCTGCGCGTCTATCGCTGCACAGAACATCTTCCGAATATCTGACTTCAACCAGACACTGCACGATGTATCCTCCGATCGAGCCGTACGAGACAGGAAGACTTGACGTGCGGGCATCACCTACCCTCATCCATTCCCTCTAGTTCGTAGCCTTCGTTCGTTTACCGTCGCATCCGAGGACTCTAACTTTGAAGGCATTTACAGCTACGAGGTAAGCGGGAATAGCAGCGGTGTACCAGGCAAGTCAATTTCCTGTTGCTGCCATCCCCACCGGCTGTATGCAACGGCCTACTCGTAGTGGTATTCCTGCACGGTGGCCCTGGTGGTGGAGTGGATCCTAAAGATAGGCAGTTTTTCAATCCGAACAAGTACAAAGTACGTTCTATCGCAAACTCCAACCCTTCCATTGACTGGCGTTACCCGATATATTGTAGATTGTACTATTCGACCAACGCGGTGCAGGCAAATCGACACCGTGGGTTTTTACGCTCTGTTTCTGTCCCTAAGTTGGATCCGTTATATAGGAGCGCCTGCCTGGACCACAATACCACATGGGACCTTGTCGCAGACATCGAACGTCTCCGGGAGAAGCTCTCGATCGAGAAGTGGCATGTTTTCGGTGGGAGTTGGGTAAGAGTATTTTGTCCTGTACTCTGCTATCCCAGCTACATAACTTTTGATCAGGGCTCGACTCTTGCATTGGCATATGCTCAGGTAAATGGACATTTCATTTCGAACGAAGGGTCATAATAAGGAGTCACACGCAGACCCACCCCAATCGTGCAAGGAGCCTCGTCTTGCGGTAGGTTTGCTGCGATGACATGAGTTTAAGCTGAACCGTAGCCTGTTTAGCGGAATATTCACTTTACGCAGAAGGTTGTGTAACCATACATTGTTGCGCTGCCCAATACTCATACCTTCGTCCCTCACGCGCAACCCCACAGTGAACTGCGGTTCTTCTACCAAGATGGGGCCTCGCATCTATTCCCAGAGGAGTGGTAAGTAGTACGACCGACATCGCGCTCAACAGCACGACGCACCCCACTTATTGGCAAATAGGAATCATTATCTTCGCCCTGTCGAGCCCGGAAAACGGGATGACATGATTAGAGCTTACCACGACCTCTTGAACGACCCCGACGAGAAAACAAGACTAGGCGCTGCGAAAGCATGGTCGCGATGGGAGTGAGTCCCCAGCCACATCTTCTCGTCATTATATCACATGCAGTCCATTGCTCGAGACTTATCGTCGTCGACAGAATGGCCACTTCCCGCCTCTTCGTTAGTCAAGAAAGCCTCGAGAGAGCTGAAGAGGACAGGTTTGCTTTGTGCGTATCCTTCTCGCCGAGATCGGAAGTATTTACCCGTAGCACATTTCACGTGTCTCTAGGGCATTTGCGAGCATCGAAAACCATTATTTCGTGAATGACGTTCGTACACGCCTTACTTCATCTTCCCGTTACCGTCCTATGCGGCGCGGCCGCAATTAACCTGACGCGTTCTCCGCCTCTACATGAAATGGGTACTCATCTCTGATTGGCAGGGCTTCATGCGTGATGGTCAATTGTTGGAGGAACAAAGCATTGCCAAAATGTGTGTCTCGGATGCCAGCCATTTATGCTTGTTTCACCTAGAGTCACTGACGTATCTATCCCCTACTCCAGTCGCCACATCCCCATCATCGTCGTGCAGGGTAGGTACGACGTCGTTTGCCCGGTACGTCCTCCAGCTTTATCATCCCTGCGTTCTTATTTTGTTATCTTGCTTTGGACGGCCAATCATACTGCGTGTAGCCAACGACCGCTTGGGCACTCAAGACGGTTTGGGAAGCGAAGGAGTCGGCGTCGTTCACTTTCTATCTTGTCCCGGATGCTGGTCACTCATCTCGCGAGCCCGGGATAGAGAGGAAGCTCGTGGAAGCTGCTGATGAAGTCGTTGAGAAGTATTAAACCTAGTATTATCAAGGCCCAATCTTCCTGCAGACGGATCACAAATTGACGTAGTTGGTTTCATTGAATGTATGACCACGTGTACGAGTACTGTTAATGTCGTCTGCGTCAGATTTAGCTGCTCTCTATGCTTTTTCAGAGATGCCCTCGAGGCGGGCTGGTGTTGCTTGGAAGTAGCGTTAGTACACGTGTCAGGGCTCTGCTATCGTTTCTCGTGCGACTAGGACTCGTGTCGATGAATGGTCTCACATTTGCTTCATTCTCCGTCGTTGTCGGATGGTCCAAGTGTCCATGCCGAACTTCTATCAGGGCCGGGTACCTCGGCACAGGGGTTTCACTCGCTCATCTTCCTAGGAAACTAAAATTAATGTACTTGATTGCCTGGGTAGATGCTGCTCCATCCCTGACGAAGGTTCATCGATCGTTCGCAGCGGAGGTCTACCTACGAACTGCGTACCTTTCGTGATGGCCGCAGAGAGGCTATCGACATTTGGTTTGTGGACTATTTGATTTGGACCTCCGGAACTGAAAGTGTCTCAGCGGAACTGCAGCCCCTGCGGGTCCCAAATCTTGAGGAATCTGACGAGTTGAGTGCACAGGAAAACATCATATGTAACATCGGTGACTGGATGACACCGCTGGACGTCCATTTTGCTACTTGCCTTCGAATTTGGAAAATTTCCATCAGTTGCGTCCAATCCCATTTCCATGGCGACAAGAGTCTCATCGCCGAAGTATGGGCCTCCTTTCTGAGTGGTTGAATCAGATTCGACACGCGACAAACTTACAGAAACAGCTGGCGGAACAGAAAAAAGAAGTGTCCTGGAAACCAGCTGAGAACAAATGGTGAGGTCGTAGTATTCAACACTGCTTTCCTCCATAACTAGGGTAGCATTTCCTAATGTTGGGTGCACCTTCGTAGAGACCTTTCGCTACTAAGTCGTAACGGAGGATGCAGGGTGTGCGTGTCATTAGACTGTGCGATACAGGTATTGAGTGCTAAATTCGTGGTGTATCTCAATAGAAAATGTAAATCGAAAGGGCCGTAATGAGGGCTGCAAAATGGGGTAAGAATTGCTTAAGCCTCGAGAACGTAGCGTTAAGGATAGGGGCAGGGAAAGTGGACGCTAGTGGTAGTGACTGTACAAGTGGAATGTACAACGCGCATAAGCATCCATCAAATGAGGGGCAACGCGCAAATCATGAGGGTATCACGGGGGTATGGTACCACTGCACGGTTACAAACCACCAGCTAGCCGTCCAGAATATTGGCAGCCGTAGTGCAAGAAATCTTGCAACGGATTGGGCGGGCTGACGATATACGGCGTTTGCATGAGGGCCGCAATGGTTCGGCCACGTGTCCGAGTTGTCTAGCTTATGTCCCAAAGTCCATCATAACAGAAAGGAATACTGTCTTTTCACGTCGGTTGGGGAGTAGGTTGCTGGACAAGTAACTCTCTTGCGTGGCCTTGTATATCCTGTAGGAGTGTCAACTACAGTGCCCGAATTGTTCCGAGAAGTTTCAATTATTCGGAATACTTACTGTACGTTGTTTCTTGACGGGGCGGGGCCGCGCGGTGCCACTGCCGGGGCGGGCACCGACGACACCAAGTGGCGCAGTTGGACCGGCGAAATCAGCGGTCGCTGCTACTGGTTGCGCGGCACCATCTTCAAGTTCTCGTTTCTTTCCTCTGACTACGGAGGTTGCTGTCAATGGTGGTGGCGCGCTGGGCAGTCCAGTGGTACGTGGTGTAGCGCTGGTCGGAGTCGGTGTTGTGCCAGACCGGTGCGAAGCAGGTGGAGGTATTGTCACTGCCGGAATGCGTGGTTTTTGGGATGGAGCGCCCGGTGGCTGCTGAGCTGAAGGAGTTGTCGCGGTCGGGGGAACAGGTTGTGGCGGCGGTGCCACACTAGGCGTAGTCGGCACAACACCCTGCGCGACGCTTTGGGCTTGAGCGCGAACAAGTCGTTTGAGCTCTTTCTGAGTAGACGGTTATCCTCATTCACGTATAACTCGGTAGAGTCGTGAAAATAGCACTTACTCGCTTTCTCCGGTCCTCCCTCGCTTGGGCCGATTCCAGAATCAGTGCACCTGTGTTCCACTATGACCCTTGTTAGCTAATGACACTGTCTTAGCTGTTATACGAACGCCTTTTAGTCCCTCAGGGCTGACTGTGAAGGCTTCTCTTTGCGTTCTCGCATCAAATTCTACTATAGCGATTCGTGGCTTGGGGGCTTGTTGAATGATTGTGGTCAAGTAATCGTCCTTTTTCATTGAATGCTTTCCGGGAATGTTCTTGATTAGGTGACGGTAGGAGTTCTTTTTTCTCTTCTCATCATTTTCTGGTGGGTGGTCGTGCGGGATGGCGTTAGGGGAAGTCGCAGAAGGGGGAGCAACAGACAACTGCAGAGACGCAGGTGTATGAGGGCGAACGTGTTTGTTATAGGCGGAATGTAGATGAAATCGAGCTAGGAGATCCTCCGTGCTTGCCAAGGAGGTTTCGGGTTTGGTGTAGGCTTTTGCACCACTAGTCAACCTGGGGCCTGCTGTGGGTAGCAGCTCCAATAATGTACGTACCAGGAGGTGGTGGAAGAAACATAACCGGTACATCCTGCATCATCGTTGACGGTCCTGCAACTACATCTTGTTGATGATGCCGTGCATTCTCGCCATCCATGACCACGAGGGAAAAGTGGAGCAATGAGACGTATCAGGAAGCGTCTCCGTTGCTTCAAGAACCCCAAACGAGAGCGCTAGAATGGGAATCGCAGAAAACCGCTCGTTTTCGCCGTTATCGTTGGCGATAAGTTGAACTTGTTTGCCTGCGCGTCTGTCGTCGTCGTCGTCGTCAGTGGCAGAGACGAGGGGTTGTGCGATTCGGCGACTGCATCGTACCGGGCTTAGTCAGCAACGCGTGTCATTTTTTCCCTTGAGCCGTTTGCTGAGTAATCATCATTAATCACTGGGCAGCGCGATGTTGTGCTCAGCGTGGAGGCAGTGGGTCACTGGGTGAGACTGGTGTCTGATTTATTTCATTTTTCACTTAGCTGCGTTTTATGGTTGAGAATGCGGCAGGAGAGGGCCGAAGTTCCCTCTTCGCAACCAGAATTTACAGTAAGTGTTGCTGTGCGTGTGTCTGGCTTGCAGAGTGCCCAACTCTCGGTCGCGTTCAGCTCGGTGCAGTAACCATTGGCCTTCTCATTGGGTCTCTGCTCTGCTTCACCAATCTCTACTTCGGACTACAAACCGGATGGATTAGTATGTGAGTAGCGACCCGTCGTCTAACATCGTTGACCTTTACCGTTGTTCCCGTTAGGATGTCATTGCAATCTGCACTTCTAGGCTTTCTCATCTCAAAGCTTCTCCCGACTCCTCTGTCTCCGCAACAGCTGATTGTAGTGCAGACCACGGCTGTCGCCACAGGAACGGTGCGGTGAATCTTCGTGACTGCAACGTCTCCTGAACTGGTGTTAGATGCCTTTGGCCGCAGGTTTTGTTGGTATCTTACCAGCACTTGGTCTGCTGGAGGAAGAGAAGGACGGTAGTCCTCCCATTCATCTTTCCTGGATATCTGCCGTTGGCTGGTCATGTTCTGTTGCCTTTTTCGGGGTGTTCTTGTCGCCGCCACTAAGAAAACAAGTGGTATGTAACCTTAAACATGTTTTTCACGCAGTTGGCGCATGTTCGCGTAGATCATAGAGGAAGAGCTTGCGTTCCCTTCGGGGACTGCAACGGCACAACTCATCTCCGTCCTTTATCAACAACCCCCACCAGGCCCATCGCTGCGCCGTAGGGCCGGCTACAGGGCTCTCGACACGGAGGACCCGTTAGGATCCACTAGTGATCAGGGTGTAGAAATCGATCGAGATACCCAGGAAACCACGACAGGAATAGAAACTCGCGATGAACGCGAGGTGATCCAACAGGAAGGCTGGCTAGACCTTGCGTATAGTTTTCTTGCTTCAGGTGTGATGACTGTTAGTGTCTGTGGGCTTGTGAAAGGATGCTGTTTCACCTTGTACACAACAGTTTGCTGCCTACTTCTTTCCGGTGATCTTTGCTGTACCCTTATTTGGAAAGTACCTTGCTCGAGAGTGGCTATGGTCTTTTACACCAAGTCTGTCGTATGTCGGCCAAGGTGTGTCTACGATTCCATCACACCAGTTACATTTCGCCTTACATCCTTCAGGAATTATCATGGGATTTCCAACCACATTGAGCATGAATTTGGCAAGTCGTGTTAGTTGAAAGCTTTGGTAGACTTTTGATGGAATCCCATCAGGGTATGCTGGTAGGTTGGGGTCTCTTGTCACCCTTATCTAAATGGGCTGCGTGGGCACCTGGACCGGTCGGTGATATGGCTACCGGCGCACGAGGCTGGATTCTTTGGGTCTCCCTCGCCATAATGTGTGCAGACTCTCTCGTTTCACTTCTTCCAGTCTGCCAGTCATATACTGTGAAGTTACTGTCCTCATATCGGGCATCGAAACACCCCGATGATTCAGTGCAGGTGACAAGTGCCGAAGATGAGACGCCTGACAGGTTGGTCCCGGCCAGTTGGGTCGTCAGAGGCCTCATCACGAGCATATTGTCGGGGACGCTGTTGGTATGGCTCGTGTTTGGCGAAGAAGGCATCAAAACGTGGGCGACATTGGTCGGCTTCGTGTTGGGTGGTTTGCTGAGTATATTAGGGTATGCATTTATAATCTACGACCTCACGATTCTAACGTGCCAATTAGTGTCCGTGCACTGGGGGAGACCGATCTTAATCCCGTCAGCGGTCTTGGAAAGATATCACAACTGTTCTTTGCCTGGATACAGCCTGGTAACGTCGTCGCCAACATCATAGCTGGCGGAGTGGCCGAAGCGGGAGCTCAACAGTGAATCACGTTTTTTTTTGGTTCCGACCGGTCCATTTCTCATAAATTTTTAGGGCGGGTGACCTCATGCAAGACCTGAAAGCCGGGCACTTGTTGCATGCCTCGCCAAAAGCACAATTCTACGGCCAGCTCATTGGCTCCTCTTTATCAATCATTGTTTCCGCCACTGCCTTCAGTCTTTATCAAAGAGCCTACACGATTCCGGGACCTTCTTTCCCAGCGCCGACAGCGTATGTCTGGCTAAGTCTAGCTCGTTTACTAAGTTGGTATTACGTTCGCTTCATGTTCATGCACTGATGTCCTATGCGGCAGGGGATGGCCAGCTGCCAGATAAAACGGGTTTATTCATGCTTGTTTTCGCATTATTGTTCGCGGTTACTGCAGGCATCAAAGTCATAGCAATTCGCCGTGGCCACCCTTACGCCAAGTGGATACCGTCCGGAGTCGCGTTCGCAATAGGTTTCCTGAATACGCCGTCGTTTTCCATTGCGCGGCTGATTGGCGGACTAGTCGAGTACTGGTACCATCGGAGGAAGGGCACGACTAGCGGAGGGGACATTCGGCTTATAGTCATTGCGAGTGGCTTCGTTCTGGGAGAGGGAGTAGTGAGCGTCCTTACACTTATTTTGCGGACTCTGGGAATTGGTGTAATCAGTTGCTGGGGTTGCGGTGGGGGAATATGTCCTGGTTGCCCTGCCTGAGTTGGCATGCGTAGTGGTAGATCTTCACCCCTGTTCTTAGATCTTAGTCACAGGCATGCGGAACGAACACGTGGCAGCACGACGCAGCGTACGCTCCCCACCAACTACCGGTCGCAACTTAGTCGTGTGCGACCATCATCGAAGCGCCCGCTTGTCCTGCCAGCGACGCAAGTGTGCGACTGAGCGTTATTCTGTACATACATAATGTCCCGAATAGCCCTCGATAAAATCCCGGCTCTCACGTTTTATCGGGATGCATTGACAAAGGCCAGGAGGACGCCTCCGATACCCCAGCTGATTTGCGTCGGAAAACCTTGCAACCTTTACCAGCCAGAGGTCGTGCGATGTGCAAACCTCGGAGGATCTGGCGTCGACGTTGACTGGAAGGTGAGTAGCCTCGGTAAACAGGACTGGGCAAGCTCACGCCGTTAGATTCACGATTGCAGTGCGAAGCCGACCTGCCATCTTCCTTACGTTTCGGCAAAGTGGAGGTGTCTTGTGAGGGATGGAGTGGCCCGGGAGACCCGTACGTTATGAAGGGTAAGTCGGTCCGTCAGTGCTTGCCAGTCAGTAATATCTGATCACTGACGGTAATTGTTTAATGATTCCGCAGGGTCATGTTCGTTGGAGTATCAACTCGTTGAATTGCCGGGCTCTCTTCGTGACAATGCCGGGCCCTCCATGTTCGGTGGTGTAACCCGTTTCTTCCGAGGTTTGTCATGTCTTACTCGTTACCTCACCTAGAGGGGCTAAGTTAACTTCGAAGATCTGGATGCGTCTGGCATAGTATTCATGGTTGTCTGGTTCGTGGTCCTAGCATTACTTGCCTACAGCTTCATCAGCTCCTGCCTACATCGGCGTTACCCATCGACCGGTAACACGCGACGTGTTAATCCCCCCTCGTACCCTGCAGGCGGGGGTGGTGGTGGCGGCGGCGGCGGCGGCTCGTTCCCCTTCGCTCCTTCAAGTCCACCTCCGCCTTACAGCAAGGATCCCCCATCGAGCTCTAGCGATGGACAGTGGCGCCCAGGGTTCTGGAGTGGAGCAGCTCTAGGCGCTCTCGCCCATCATTTATGGAGTGGTAGACAATCGCCTCCTAGGGCTTACGATTGGGAGCGTGAACGAGCGGGATCGTTCTACCCAACCGCCAGACGTAGACCAACGCCAAACTTCAGCAGCTATGAAGATAGAGGCGAGGGTCCTTCGAACCTCGGCGCGATGAGGACAAGCACAGGTTATGGAGGATCGCGATCAAGATGATATTGGTAATTTGAGCATCACTGTCTGATTGTTGTACTAGTTGTGTTTCCCGCTGCACCACCGAACTTGACGTTTATTTCCACCATCCACAATGATATTGAAAAGTACAGGTTATTTGGCAGTGGTACAAATTGTCAGTGCACATAACCGGACCGGTAGATATCACACAAGATTACATGCGGCCTTGGTATTACTTAGTCTAAGGATCGTGGTCAACTTGTATCTGCGTTCTCCGTGCTCTGCACCCTTACAAGCGAGAGCCAGACGGCCCAGCCTGACTGAACCCGCTGTAGTGCGACGCTACTCCAAAGGTATTGTTAATTGTGCCATACAGAGGACTCGCGGCTCCACCTCGCAGGTCTTTGCTGACACGAGATCGGCCTCTGTTTTCCTCTGCGCACCATCGTCTAGCCTTCTTCGAAGTAAAATGAGCAGGAGCCTGTGCAGTAGTAGTCTTCCTTCGTTTAGCGACACGGCCAGGTGTCTGGATGAAGAACGTAAGAATGATGGAAAGTAGGATGAGCCCTGCAGCAACCACGAAGATGGCTCTGGGGAACGAGGCAACCGTAGTGCCGTAAACTAAGCCAAAAAGCATGGGCTAAACGAATATCAGTGGAAATTCAAACCAGTTAAAGGAATGACCATACACCAAGGATGGTCGAGCCGGCTGCCTGCAAAACAGCAAGAGCCCCAAGGAGTTTACCGGGCTCGGATATCGTGTCATAGTCACTGGAAGTAGCACCTGAGCCTGCGTGAATGCGAGCTGCCTCTTTCTCAGCCAGAGTACGTCCATGAAGCGTGCTGAGCGCAAAGCTTTGGACAGCAGGCAAGACACCAGCACTAGCGCATGCAAGAGACGTGGCACCGACGAAAAAGAACTCCGACCACCACATAGAAGAACGACCATCCGAAGGAAGGGGCGCGAGGACCACTGCTGCATGCGAGAAGAACTCCGCAATCATTGAGCAACGCAACACGACGAGATCAAATCGCATCTCCGCAAAGAGCTGAGACATCGTCGGAGCAGGCTTTCCATTTGGTTTACCGGGAGGAAGTACAGCAGCTGCGATGACAGAACGAATGGGCTTGAAAGTGACCAAAAGGACTGTCGAAGAAGTTATAAGTTTGGGGAGATTGAATATCATGGAACTTACAGGGCAAAAGGAGAAGGAGATAACAAGCACGAACGGCACCCTGGAATGAGATGTAGTAGCTCAATTGTTCTGCAGACCAATCATATATGTGCTCCGCATAGAGGTACTTGAGCTGGAAGAGCCCAGAAGCGAGCATGTGAAGTGCCACAGCAATCGCAACTAAGGTAAGACTCCAGTCTTTACGTCGGCGTACTCGGGCCTGTCCTTCGCCGGCAACCCTAACAGCAACGGGGACGTCGGATGGGAGGAAGACAGAAAGCGGAGAGAACAAGCTCTTCAAAATGCCCGAAGCGACATTTCCTTCACCTAAAGGTAAAGCATTACAGAATATTCTAGTTGAAATATACCACCTGCACTGACCATCGTTGCTGTCATCCTCGGAGGTCTCCACAGCACGGCTTTTTCCCTTCCTGTTCGCTGCCCGACGAGAAGCCGGAAGAGATTCTGGGACGACGAAAGACACCAGAAGAAAGGTGACCAATGAACACGTGATCGATACCCAGAAAACGGAGTTCACGCTTTGCAACGGATGGTCGCCTAACCACAACCGTAAGTTGGCGGTGGGATACTTGCGCGGCGACTTACTTGTACCAACTCTCAAGAAATAGATTGGGTTCCTGATAAGCCATGCCCCGAGGATCGGCCCAAGAGCTAGCCCGATAAACAATACCCCGCTGAAACGTGCAAAGATCGTTGCACGAGAACCCGAAGACGTGCAATCAGTGATATAAGCTGACTGAGCGCTTGTCAGAGCAGACCATCCACCAAGCAAGCCCTCTATGACAGGTGCAAGGATCAGGAGTTTGTGCGAATGGCCGGCCAAGGGGTTGTTTGGTGTGACAACAAGAATAAATATGAGATCACTGCATGAAACAAATAATTAGTGACCCTAGAGTAGCGTCCAATTACGGAACTCGTCCTACGTCATGAAGAGGCCGAAAGAAGCGATCCCGAGTACACGGGTACGACCGTGTCGCTCCCCAAAATGACCCCACCAGCCAGTGGTGAGCGCTGAGAGTGCGCCCATGATGGTTGTCATGATAGTCTGAAGTCGGGCTGCCCTGGCCTGCACAGCGGGATCTGAGACGCACTTGTTGTCAGGTATAACCCGTGGATCGTCGCCCTCGTGTACACCATCGCCTTTGGACTCCTTCAAGAGCGATACTGTGGATGAGGGTGGGAAGAACAAAGAGATAGAAGGTTGTGACTGTACACCAGGTGGCTGGTAGGTAGAACGAAGACCTAACGTGGAGCTGTCGACGGAGACGAACGTATGCTTGTATGGGTCACGTAGTTGGCTGCAAGACAATTCAGTGAACACCTCCACGCGCGACGCCAGCGTCATTCCGCGCTATATGGGTATGATGAGTTGCTTGAGCTGCAGCAAGATAGGAGACGGCAACTACCGTGAGCGACGTAGCTAGAGCGAATGGGACGAGCCTTGTGGACGACGGCGACAGTTAAGCGCACGAAATGTTGGGGATACATAGAACACACCATAAAGGTCTTGCACGGTAGAAAGGTTTCTTTACTTTCTTGGGAGCAACCAGATGGTCGCGTTCCGTGGGCAAGGTCTGCTCCGAAGTAGAGGGTTGGTCGAAGATATTCTCGACTGGTGGTCTGCAGTGAGACGGAGAGTTGAAAGCAGTGTTCTCCGTGGATATGATAGGGTCTATGATGATCCTGTCCAACGACATTGTGTTCAATAAAGTCGCTCAGGAGCAGGAGGCAAAGGAGTGACGCAGGGGGCGGCTGCAGACTCCGTGCCAAGAAGCGATCACACGATTTTATAAAAACTAAGGGGACACGCTGCACACGCACCTGCTTGACTAAAATAGAGAAGGTGAATTCGACAACGGGCCCATCCTGAAAAAGACTAATCTTAAGAGCCACCGCTCCTCTGTGGCATGGCAGTTCGGGACAAGCTGCTATCAGTCACAGTCTTATAAGTGGTTCGTTGCATCGGTGAGGCAACGGTGTGATTATGTAATTCATTCATTATCTGCTCGTGAGTCACTTCTGAGTGAGATGGCTCCAAGACGACTTTATCAGACTCCATCATGACGAGAAATGTGAGAGAAACCGTCTCCAGACTGATTCCAGACCCGGGGAAATCTGCCATGTATGGCGTCTCTCGTCTTTCTCTATTCCCCGATTTGCGGGGCAGTTCACTGACACGCGGCTCGTTTAGATTACCAAAGGACGGGGAGACAAACATCCTGATCACATCTGCCTTGCCTTACTGCAACAATGTGCCTCACCTAGGTACGCCACCCACTTTACACCCCACGCGATCTGCCTTCATTAACGCCCTCTCGAGGAAATATCATCGGCAGTGTACTCAGCGCCGATGTCTTCAGTCGGTGTGTCACCACGGACCATCTTTTCTTCTTTCGGTGCACTGATAGTATCCCGTGCTACAGATACAATAGTACGTTTCAGTTGCCCATTGGCTGATAATGGGCGCATCTGATACGAGCCGTCTAGGAGCGCGAAACCGCAGGACAGTCTACATCTGTGGCACTGACGAATACGGCACCGCATCGGAAACCGCGGCTCTCAAAGAACGCGTTACCCCGAGGGAACTATGTGATAAGTATCATACCGTACATAAAGAAACATACGAGTGGTTTGATATCGGGTCTGTCATTTCCCCGCGGGCTCTTTCTGGAGAATCACTGATAGCATGTCCACAGTTTCGACCTTTTTGGACGCACTTCTACTCCTTATCACACCGAGTGAGTCACTGTGTTAAATGGCTACCGGTACTGCCGCCTTATATGTCCCGAGAATTTGCCAATCTATATACCTCAACCTTGGAAAGAACGGTTATCTAGAGAAACAAGTTAAAGAGCAGACGTACTGTGATAGCTGTGCCAAGTAAGGAACGCGTCTTTATTCCTTTCTTCCTTCACAAGTTACTCGTCAGGTTCTTGGCCGATCGATATGTAGAGGGAATATGTCCACACTGTGGTTTTCCTGTAAGCACTAGCGCAGTCCACCCCCGTTGGCATCTCTGACAGCGCAAGTAGGATGCTAGAGGGGATCAGTGCGATGGTTGTAGTCGCACGCTCGATGCCATCGACCTTATAGAGCCGCGTTGCTTGCTCGACAAGTCTCACAAGGTCGTGACACGATCTTCGTCTCATATGTATTTCAAGCTTGATGCCATCCAACCTCGACTGGAAGAGTGGATCAAAGAATCGTATAGAAAAGGGAAATGGTCACCCAATGCCACGACCAATACGGAGGGAGAGATCGTCGATGCACGAATCAGGAGCGGTTTGCATCCGACACCGGTTACACGAGACCTTACATGGGGTGTGCCAATCCCTCCCCTAGGTCGCGAGGATGACAAGGAGATGGATGGCAAGGTCCTCTGTAAGTCACTACCCCTTCCGCACTGCTATGTAATGATTTTGATTCCTATTTCAAGACGTCTGGGTTAGTCTATGACACATATGTTTTTGACCACCCTTGCTTATTCCTCAGTTTGATGCTGTGATTGGCTACGCGAGCATAACCGCCAATTATACACCCGAATGGCAGCAATGGTGGTTTAACCCAGAGAACGTCAAACTATACCAGTTCATGGGCAAGGATAACGTATATTTCCATACCATCTACTTCCCTGGCATGCTTCTAGCCGATGGTAGAAATTGGACCACGCTCCACCATGTTTCGACTACAGGTATGTTTTGCGATGACTTGCCTCTTCGCATTTGTTGATGAGCGTTTTGCGGCAGAATATCTGAACTATGAAGGTGGTAAGTTCTCCAAAAGCAAGAATCGCGGTGTATTTGGCCCCCAGGCAAGGGAGACTGGTATCCCAGCATCTGTTTGGCGGTATTACCTTCTTGCTACACGTCCGGAAACACAGGACGCCATGTTTTCCTGGGCAGACTGCGTGTGTTTGATACACTCCGTTGTCCCCGCTCGTCTGATCCTCTTTTGTCCCTAGATTGCTGCAAATAATAATGTTCTGCTGAAGAAGTCAGTTCTCTACCCTTCCCAATGTTATTTGTACTCATCGTTTCGTCAGCTTCGGAAACTTCGTCAACCGAGCCCTCAAGTTCGTATCGTCGCAATACAACGGCATCATCCCTGAGAGCGGCGATGAGCCTGGGCCCCTCACTCCAAACGATCCCCTTGACGGCGAGTTTATCAACGAAGTAAACACCCTTCTCAGAGACTACGTCGATGCACTAGAGAGCGTCAAAATCCGCCTCGGCTTACAAACCGCCATGCTTGTCTCGAATCGTGGAAACGGATACTTGCAAGCGGCAGGGCTCAGCAAGACGCTTTTGGTAGAGAACCCTCAGCGATGCGCGCAGGTCGTTTCGCGTGCTGTGAATCTCATCTATGTGCTGTCGGCATTGATATATCCGTATATGCCCAGTACGTCAGAAGCTATCTTGGAGCAGCTCAATGCGCCGGCACGCGTCATTCCTGATGTATTTTCCACGGATATATTGGGTGGACATCACATCGGGAGACCGGATCATTTATTCAAACCTATAGATGAGAAGATGGAGGCAGTGTGGAAGGCGAAGTTCGAGGGTGTCGGGGGAGTGAGTCAGGAGGCTCCTGCACCTAAGCGGAAACCCAAAAAGACGGCGGCGGACAATGTAAGAACGAACGACGCAAAGGAGAACGGACCAAAGTCAGAGGAAGCCCTCGCTTTAGAAGCCAGGATCCTCGAGCATGGTCAGTACGTGCGTTCGTTGAAGGAGAAGAAGGAAGCAAGGGAGGTAATCGACGCTGCGGTTGTTGAGTTGAAGAAACTTAAAACGGAGTTGGCTGTTTTGGAGAAGACCTGAAGTGTGGATGATGGTAACTCTCTTGTAGCTCACGTCTACTTGTGATCTACAATGCGCAATGAAAGCGAATGTGCCGGTTCGCATCTCCAGTGGCACCGCCGCTAGTACATGTCGACACAGCAATTTATTGGTACGTGTGGGTCCACGATCGAGTATTGGCCCGGCCGTTACAGGGTATTGTAGTAACCTATGCTCTTGCAAAATAGCTTGGACGTGGCTAGAGACTGTCAAGAGGCGCTGGTCAGAGGCACGTCCACTGGAAGAGTATGAATGATAACGGTAGTCGAATTTCGTCTACATGTGGCTATCTTGGAAGTGGCCAAGTCGTAAGCATCTTTTCACATGGTCAGTGACTAGTGACTCGGGAAGTTTTCTCGGAGAGTAGCTGGCTGCATGAAGTTGAGAATTTTGCAATGAAAACGTTGTTTCCAGATCGCCGGTACGTTCGAGTCGTGTTGATGCCCGGAGGCGACCACGAGGCAACCTCATTATTCACCCCAGTACCATCACAACGAACGTGTCGCCCATGGCAGCCCTCTGCCAACGTTCTCGTAAAATGGTGGTTCCTGTGCATATCGTATGTATGGTGACGGGCAAATGCCTCAGGTTGCTGTACAAGGCCCGCTCGGAATGTTCTGAAGTGACGTTGGGTTCTGTTTCACCGATGAAGTAACAACTGGCACGATCATGTCAGTTCCGTATCCGCTGCTTTTAGAGCAGCCTCGTGTTCTATGGCAGGCTTCTCAGTTCTTGTCTCTGATAATGATCTGGGGCACTTGCCGCTAATGCCTAGCCAGTCCTTCCTGTTTTCATCAGCTTCCCTCCATTCTGCGGTGACCGGGTGTACTGCCTCCGACGAGTTGTGGACTAGCGCTACCCGTTAAATTCACCTCGATACCTCCTCATCATGGCTGAATGGAGCAGGAGCCAGAGGTATAATGGTGCTCACGACGCTAAAATGGACCTCTCCGCCGGTCAGTACACGTCGTTTAAACTATCAGAACTTGTCACTTTTGCTGAATCCGATCTCCTCTCAGTCCACCATAAGATAATGCCAGTAACCGGTGACGAGCAACGCAACCTTCCTTCACTTGATCAGCTCTGGGATCAAATACGAAAGAGGAAGGAACGTCAGGAAGCTAAACGTCCTACGAAGGTGAAGTCTCTCGAGACGGCACCTGCCGCCCCCAGTGGCGTCTCCCGTTCACCCCCAGATCAGAGTGCGATGCAGAGGAAGGTTACACCTCCCCAGTTAAAGAGGAAAAAGTCCATGTGAGCTACGTTTTTTTCTGTCGTCGGGTGCAACCCATCACCCATGCTCACTTTTCCGTAGTGTCTCCTACCGTGAATCCCACGACGGTCGTACTGTACGTATTCGGCGCTCCCATACTCGCCCCCACCCTTACCTCCCTACGTACAGAAAACGGCCATATTTGATTTACCCGGTGTGAAGAAACACCATATGCATATCAGCTTCCGTTCAGACCAAGGCGTGACGGTTGAGTGGACAACTGTCAAAATCACGGAAACAGAAGAGGAT
Organism: Pisolithus thermaeus; assembly: GCA_024663475.1. Lineage (NCBI taxonomy): Eukaryota > Fungi > Basidiomycota > Agaricomycetes > Boletales > Pisolithaceae > Pisolithus > Pisolithus thermaeus. The sequence goes on from JANFAF010000004.1 coordinate 1,172,024, forward strand.
GGGCGGCTTGTGAGAGAACGCAAGGAAAAGATATATACGCGGACCATACCTGTACCCCAAGGAACAAAGGTAAGTATCCACGTTCGCCTGATATCGCGCCCTGATTTGCTTTTCATCTAGTTTGAGGAGATTTGTGCAACGATGGATAATTCCCGTCTAATCTTGACCTACCCAAACATGAGGACTGTACGCGTCGAGCGTCGAAAATACGAGTTTGGGCATGGTGAACCACGTCGCATTGAGCCGACTGAAGTTGAGTCCACAGACGTCTACGAATACTAGATGCGAGACACAACCATGTTTTTCTGCATATGTCTGGTGACATTTTCTTTTTGATCTATCGTTGCTTTCGCTCCTGACTATTCCATTGTACGTTTGTCGCTCCCCGGAGATGGTCGATATGTACTACAGCTCACCACGGCCCATGTTGCCATGTATATGCCTGCGCTATAATTCCCATACCCAGTCTTGTCTTGGAGAAAAGCGACCATGAAACTTGTTGCACCTGCATCTCCGTGGGTTCACGTGTGAATATAAGCCCCACGAGACAACTAAACCCCTCAGGGACAGCATGCTCGTGGAAGAAGTTACGGTCACGGGATGAAGGAGCGCCCAAACAATCGCCAACCTTATCTGACGACCCACGTTGATTTAGATTCGACAAGAGATGCATGAAAGACCCAACTTGTTCCCCGCAACGGGTGGCAGCTGGTCTGTGCGATACGTTACATGTCATCAACACTCCATTCATAGCTTGCTGTCGCCACCCGTTGTCTTTCATTTTGCCGCTGGAACAGCTTCTTCTCGAAACCATTGCTGCGGTCTGTCAAACAAAAGGGCGTCATTATCGGAAGCCATGCGGGTGATACCCAAAAAAAAAGGAGGACACACCAACGCCATCCCATCTATATCCAGGTTTAATTCCGAAACGGTTAGGAGGCGGAGGTGGCCCAGTATATTCTGGTTTACGGGGACCTTTGTTTTTCTTTTTCTGTAACCACTCGTGTTAGGAGGACGCGGCGTGACACTCGCAAGGACCTTACCGTGAGGAATGCAGCAGCAGGGTCGTTCCATCGTTGTTCCTCCATGCGCTCCTCGTTCAGTTCTTTATCGTCCGCATATCGGGAGAATGGTAAGGATTTGTTCTTCTCTAGTTGTAATCTCTGTTTCTCTTCTTCCTCTCGTTGCACCAAGCCCCTTCCCCATTCCAACTTTTGAGCCTCCTTCTCCTCTCTTTCCCTCTTCTTCCTCGCGGCCTCGGCACGGGCGACTTTCATATCGATCTTTCTACCAGATGCATCACGGTACACTGTCTCTTGAGCGGCCTCCATGTCCTCCTTGGACATTTCCTCTATTTTGATGTCAGCCTTGGGTAGTGCTTGTCGTAGTTGATCCGACGTTAGTAGACCACCCTTGAAAGGCTGAGAAGTATCCTCCGACACGACAACGGGTTGTTCGTCTGCTGGAATCGGGGGACTCGCCTCCTTCTCTCCTTCCCGTACCGTTGTCCAACCGGAGTCTCGATTACTTTGCCGCTTTTTGAAGCTCCCATCACTTGCTACTACTGCTTCTGCCGCATCCAGTTCTTCATCTTGTTCCCGTCGGGCCCGTTCGTCTCCGAAACCGGCATCCTCGTCAATGAACATAGAGGGACCGCCATCGGGTGCATTTGAGTCCGCTTTGCGTTTCTTCTTTGTTTTCTTGGGACCTGCGCGAGAAAGAATGGCCTCCGCTTTGGGACCTGACATGTACTTCTCTGCTAGATAGGCCTGCATGACGAACAGAAATGCTTGTGGTACGCAACTGAAACTGTAGTCTAGGCGGTGTTACGAGTACATTAAGGTCGCCGAAATGACTAAGCATGACCCTTGACACCGCCCCAAAGGCAGAAGCAGAGTTCGGTGGAGATACCAACTGACAAGTGAGTGCGTATGTATTCACTAATCTCGAGGACACGAATCAAGTTGGCAGGTCACCGACCGAGCTTTTTCTACGAAGGAGGCCAAGAGGCTGGAGAAAGTCTTCAATGGTTTTCTCGACTTTGAATCGTGGTCGTTTTCGTCAGTGACGTGGTCAGTAGTAAACTCCTGGGGAGGGCTCGGAGATCCCACAGCTGATATGGGCTGATTTGGCAACACGCTCTGCTCACTGATGCTTGATATTTCTGGGTCTCTATGCATTGGCTCAATTGAATTTGTTGGCTTATCAGTTCGCTGCTTGGTACTTGAAAAAGCAGTTTTGTTGCATGCTCGGGACATGCGCGAGTGCCTGCAACGACAACGATGAAGTTCACAAGATCACATGTGTCCACACTTACGAGAACAATGCGGAGTACGCAGCTTCGGCTTCTCTGACGGGGACCAAAACTAGAGGCAGGTGTCCACTGCGAGGCCCTTCCGAGCGACCGGATCTATGTGCGCGAGGCTTGCACGGACGTACACCGATGTTCCGTGGCTCACGCCACGTAGTTGTTTGCGAGACATCTTCATTTCGGGAATCCAGTGAGTCGGCGATAGTATCGTCATCCTCCGTTGCCCTCCGCTGCAGACTGTCGAACTTGTTCACGGTAACGAAAGTCAACGGGCGACAATTTCTTCGGAGAGAGTTGGGATCTTGTATAGCCTCCGATGGATCCCCGTGAGTTAAGATGACAGCTCGCGATAAAGCCTCTGCCAGCCGAGTTCTCCTTCGTATCTTAGTCCCACGTACGGCGACCTTCGCCTTCGCTGGCGTCTTCAATCTACGTCCTCTCTTGGCCTTGTATGTGGTCCGGATCGACCCGGAAGTCTTTTTATCGGTGTGGATTGTCGCGCGTCCCGACTTCTGGTTTAAATACGTCTTCCGAGCTGATCTGCATAAGAAGCCCTCGACAGTGAGATCTGCCTGGTCTGATTGCACGTCCGGCGTTGGCGACGTTGACTCGGGTAAAACAGCGATGTCTGGCACCATGTTCATGGTCGGGGACTGGCAGATTACTTCGACATCGACTGTTGGCTGGGGAGGACCAGCGCTCGTTACCAGATCTTGAGGATCCGACTCGAAGTCCATCTGTAGCCTCTTTCTCCTCCTCCTAATCTGTTTGAAGCGGGATAGATGGACGCATATAAACACGAATGCTATCGGAGCAGAGATACTCACTACGAACTCGGTCGCCATATCACTTAGTTTCGAGAGACGCGGGCTTCAGGTTTCAAATTTGTGGAAATGTTGTTTGCCCTGATGAAGTTGCAAGAGTGACGTGTTGACGGTTGATGATGTACCGGTAACTGTCATTCCGTACATGGGACTAGTGACGACGGCCTGCAGCCTCCCACAACTAAACACTGGACTTCGTTCCTTCAGCGTGCACATAGACCGTCTCACATCCTGTTCCTGGGATGATAGGAAAGTTCATTTCATTTCATTTTAATTGAGAGCTGTACACTAGAACCCACTCGTCCGCCGGAAGTTGCAAGGGTAAGAGGGCGTTACATTCGTTACCAATGGTCCGTACAGGGGAAGCTCCCCCGCAGCTCACCAACCATACACTCACGCTTTCGGCTCGTCTTCGTAATGTTCTGGACTGCCCTTGTCCCCACCTTCGGCATAAGCGGTAAGGCCGATACGGTTGGCAATCTCCGTCTGGCGCTCTTGGTCTGCAACGCCGAGACCCTCGCGGTCGCCAAACACTGCGTCCATCTCTTCGAGGGTCAGCCCCTTTGTCTCGGGAACCTACATACTGTCAGAAACGCCACCCCATAACAGATAGTACTAGGGGGTATGCACTCACAAATAGCAGGACGAAGATTCCACCCATAAGAGAGAAGGCCTATTTATCGGAATCGGTAAGTGTGTAGCGGAAATACTTGTCGAACAAACACCAGCTTACCCCGAAGAAGACGAAAGTACCAAAGCCTAGATGGGTCATCATGGTCGGCGTAACTTCGCCCACAATGAAGTTGTTCATCTATCGCAAGCGTCATTAACTAGCGTTGTCATGCTGATATAGGCAAGGAAGCATACCCAGTTCGAGGACGCGGCAATTGAGAGACCCTTCCCACGGATGCTCAGTGGCCAGATCTCGGCGACGAGGATCCAACAGCACGGTCCCCAACTGTAGCCGAACGCTGCGGACAAGGCGTAAATAGGTCCCACGACGCGTGCCCACCTCACTCACCGATAGAGAAGATCCAAACGAATACACAAGCGACCCAACCAGCAGCTTCAAAAGAGATGTCAGTCTCTGGCTATACAGGAAGCATTCGTGTCCGTACTTGTGTGACTGCGAAATGGGGTTAGGAACAGTGGTCTGGCGTGCGAATAACACGCATCGACTTACCTGCCCCAAGAATTGTGGTATAATCCTGTGAGTACGGCAACGATGAGGTGGCAACTGGGGTAAAGTCATTTCAGTGCTAGCTATTACCCCAATTAGTAACTCACGCGGCCATGATGAGGGCACCAGATACGAGAACAGGTTTGCGGCCAACTTTGTCAACGTAGAGCACGGCGGGGATAGTGGCAAGGAACATCCTGGAGGCAACGTTAGGCTTTACGGTGACCGCCGCTGCGGTTGCTGCACTTACACGATGCCCACTACACCTGTTGCAAGAAGGTTCGTCGTGTTGCCGGTCAACCCAAGGTCCGTGAAGATGCTCGGAGCGTAATACAATATAGCGTTCACACCCGTCCACTGCTGGAAAAACATCGTTCTTTTGAAGTAGAGTAGGATCATGCACAATGATCTGGAATAATATGAACTTACAAGGAGCCAACGAGGACCCTGCGGAGCAGCGTAGGAGTTCGGAGTAAACTCAGATAATCATAAACTCCAAGGAGGAAGTTGGAGCGGGACGTTCCATCTTGGTATTGGGGGAATTTGAGAGCGCTGGTCTCCTTCTCGAAGAGGTACTGAGCTTTGATTTCCCTGTCCCGCCTAAGTTAAAGATGGTTACCGGAAAACGAAGTACTCACAAAAATTCGATTTGAACGAGATCAGAGTCCGGTGGAAGGCCACGAGCCCTGCTCAAGACCTGCAGTGCCTCGTCTTCCCTTTGTTGATTGACGAGCCATCTGATGGGGGCCACGATATCAACGATGATCGCACACGTAAGATCAGAGGGAGACCGCACCTCGGAGAAAAGGGCATGAACAGGATACCAACCCCGAGGATAAGAGCGGGGACAAGTTGCAGGGCAAGAGGGATCCGCCACGCAGCTTCGCTTTGAGAGGCTCCGGTTCCTCCGATGTAATTTGTACCGTAATCGATCCAGAAGGACACCATGATACCAAAAGTAATGGCAAGTTGTTGAAGAGCAACAAGACTTCCTCGGACCTCGGGGGGCGCAAGTTCGGCGCTGACGGGAGAGATCGATGAGATATAACGTTCGATGGAAGAAGAATACAACTTACTTGTAAAGCGGAACCGCCATGCTAAGGGAACCAACACCCATACCCGTGATGAACCGCCCTGGTATGACGCGCTGAGGTGACAACAATGACGGATGACGGAGAGGACTCACCTCCATAGATCGAAGAGGGTTGGTACGCCGAAGTCTGGACAACCACACCAATACAGAAGACGATCACGGCTATATCGATCATGAAGACCAGCAGACGGATATTGGAACTTGAACCACTCACCCAGCACGATTGTGTATTTACGAGAAAGCCTGTCCGCAAGGTAACCCGTGCAGAGAACTCCGAACCATGCACCCAATTCAAGGATGGCTACCAACCATCCCTTGGTGCCACTGTGGTCGACAGCGGAAGCCATTCTATCTTCAAATGACTTCATGCTAATGAGAGGTGAGCGTCGTAGTGAGAACGCATCAGTTGTGACCAACCTGAGCACGCCCGAGAAAACGCCCTGGTTGCAATGATAGTGAGCACATGAGCGGTCGGTACACGGGATATGTAGCGTACCTGGTTGTAGCCTATTGGAGAGAGTAACTGTGTAAGAACATGCGAAAGGATGACAAGGAAAGAAACATTGACCATAAAGACTATTATTTCCGAAGGGTCAGTCTAGAGAAAGCGAAGGGATATGCACACGTACAGTCCACCGAGGGAGGCGAAAACAGCGATTAGGAAGACTCTTCGATTGTGAACAAGGCCAACCTGGGAGGGAAACGATTAGGGGGATGTTGGACGAGCAAGAAGAACGTAGTACGTGCCCAACCAGATTTTCCAGCGAGGGCTCTGCGCCGGTCCAAAGCGAAGTCTACGCCTCCTGCCATGGTTTTGAGAGGAAGAGCACAAGCGGAGGGACGTGATGCGGGCTTGACGCGCTTTTTATACGTAGCCGGTTATGCAGACTTGCTTCCTTCCCAAACGAGTCAGATCGGGTCGATATCCAACAACGGATCTACGATATTCCTAGTTGAGCCGTGGTTCACACCGAAATATTAATCTCTGCCAGGAGATCAAGACGAACACACGCGATGAGAGGGAACGAGACAGCGTTCTGTTAGAATTAAGGCAGTGTTGTTGGGCCATCAACGGCATTCCGCCCATATGCTGCAAAACGTTCCCGTTCCGTGTCCTTCCCAACTTCAGGCAGCACATGTCCAACCGCGTTCACGTTGACTTTGATGGAGTCACGAGGAATAGGCGGCTAAATAATAGCCGTGGCAGTGCTGCGGGTGCTATACTGACCCTGTCACATGCGGGGCGCCTTCCAAGTTGACAGACACTTTAGTTCATCACATCGATCAGTTGGCTTTCAATCCTCCTCTAGGTGCACAGCTCGTCAACTGTTCGGGAAGACTATTCAGTCAATGGATCAAACAAAAAAGTTTCAAATGTGGCCCAGCAACTCCGGGAATCGCCAAGGCGGGACACCGTCGTGAGTGGTTATCGTGATAATGGGGATGAACTGATGTGAGGATACTGGGATCGAAAGTTACCCCAATTCGTGAGTGGCGCGGTGTCTCTGAACTCTACACTCACTTGACACAATTGCCAGCGGAAATTATGCCCCGTATGCCGGGCCACCTCCTTATTCTCAAATGCAATCTCAACCCCAACATTTCCCTTCAGGCGGCCCATCTGGCCCATCGATGTCCAGAGGGTTAGTGTCATACCTGCATTCTTGTCCACTGCCTCATCTCTCAAATTACCAATTAGTTTCAGCGGACCGCCCCCTGTACCGAGAGACACACATCCCGGTTACAATCAGCAACAGTGGAGCGCGTATCCCGGCCAGCCCACCGGTGGTTACGTGCCTCCGCCTCCTGGAAATTATCCACCACCCCCCGGCCCTCCAGGCAATTATCCTCCACCAGTGCCCCCAGGAAATTACCCGCCGCCAGCGGGCCCTCCGGGAAATTATCAGCAATCCCACGGTCCTCCGACTAACTATCCCCCACCACCCGGCCCACCGGGAGTATATGGCCAACCCGCATACAACCCCCCACCTGGTCCACCAAGCGAATACGGATATGTTTCTGGCCCATCTCAACGGTGCGGAAGGTCAGATCGCTTTCCTGTTCACTGACGCGCGAGTAGAAACCCTAGCTACACCCAAAGTCTGTTGCAATCCTCTATGTTGGAGGATCTGTGCTAATATCATGACAGATGGGCCTCCCATGCCTCCGTCGCAGTATCAGTTCTATGGCCCCCAGATGCAAGGCCCAAACAACCAAGTACAACAACCATACTTCCAATATTCGCAGTGCACGGGAAAAAAGAGAGCGCTTTGCGTATGTATCGAGTCTCTTCACGCCATCGATCCTTCGTATAACCTTCCTGCAAATTCAGATTGGCATCAACTACTTCAATCAGCCCGCACAGCTGGCTGGCTGTATCAATGACGCGAACAACTTGAAGGCATTTCTCATGAGTAAGTCCAGGCAAATATTATGGCCGACCAACCCTAATGCCATTCGTACAGGCCATTTCGGTTATAGAGAAGAGAATATAAGAGTATTAACAGACGATTCCCCCGACCCTCGCCGGTGGCCATCTAGGCGTAACATGGTGAGTTTCACATGACGCATAGCCTCCAGGCACCTTACGCAGGTTATCTCCAGCTCGATCACATGCAATGGCTCGTCCACGATGCGCAACCAAATGACTCGTTCTTCTTCCATTGTAAGTGCGACGGCTCCAGTGGTTCTTTTGTAATTAATCAAGCGGTTACGAGATTCTGGCCATGGCGGCCAGACTGAGGATCTCGACGGGGATGAAGAAGATGGATATGATGAAGGTGATTACAGATTTCGACCTACTGTCTGATCTGTATAACGATCCCTACACGCAAAGTCATATACCCGGCTGATCACCAGACCGCCGGCCACATCGTAGACGATGTATGTCGGTTCTTCATGTCCCCAGACGTCTCTTACAATTTCAGCTCATGCATGACATCATGGTTCGGCCCCTACCTCCCGGTTGCCGCCTCACCGCCATTTTTGATGTAAGTCTCCGTTCACTGTTGCCTTCCTCTATGTGATGGCTTCACCTGCATTTAGTCCTGTCACTCCGGAACGGCTCTCGGTACGATTTACCCCTGTGTTTCAAGTAAATGGCTGATATGTACCGCACCAGATCTTCCTTACGTGGTAAGCCCCACGTTCCAGACCTTTTTCCACATGTTGTTGAATCTTGGTTCTCTTACAGTATAGCACAGAAGGTAAAATCAAGGAACCAAACATTGCCGCCGAAGCTGGCATGGGTGTGCTGTCCGCCATGACCTCCTATGCACGTGGTGATGTTGGCGGCATATTCCGGTCTGTGACCGGCCTAATCAAGACCGCATCGGGAAGTTCCAAAAAGGCCGAGCAATATGCCAGAGCAACCAAGACGAGCCCAGCCGATTGTGTGCGTGGAAGCGCGGGTTCTGCGCTCCAGATGTTCCCCGAGTGACGATGCTAAAACCGCCACATTGCAGATCTCGTTCAGCGGGTGCAAAGACTCTCAAACCAGTGCAGACACGCAGATGGTGAACAAAGCCACAGGTGCTATGAGCTTTGTATGTTTCGACTCCCGTTCCCCGTAGCTCAGGCATTCACAACGTTCTATTCTTGCGCCACCATTCGTCCCACAGGCCTTCGTTCAGGCGATCAGTATGTTTATCGTCGTGTCAGCACCCGTCGCTTACACTCGGCTAACTATCACCATAGAGAGAAACCCACGACAGAGTTATCAACAACTGCTTGTATCCATCAGGTGAGAATGTGGGATAAATTTTCCCCGGATTGCATTTGACATGCTGGCAGAGAAATCCTTCGCAACGGTGGGTATGGACAAAAACCGCAGGTGCGTCAGGCGACCGCCTATTCTCGGGTTCTATAATTTTAACAATATGAATTAGCTATCCTGCTCTCACCCCATGGTACGTCTCCTCACGGATGCAATGAATACTGGGAACTGTGTTCACTCCACACGCACGTTCACAGGATACGAATATTATGTTCATTGCTTGACTTACCATGATCTTCCGCATGCAATAAAATGCCAAATATAACCCCCGATGTGTAAAATACGTGCCGTCGAATGCAATGCGTCGTCTGCTAGTGTGTACCGACATAAAGTCGGAATAAAGTAAAGCGTTGCCGGAGTAGAAAAGATGCCTCTAACACTCCACACTGACGATGCGTGCTCTCCCATCATCTCCGTACTGAAGTGATGGTGAATGCTCATCATCGGCACGCATAGCGTCCTCTAATTGAACACCCTCGTGTGGCACCAGAAATGATGCTTTATCGAGAACTAGAGCTGAAAGTCTGCGATGGTACACCTGCGTACCAGATGAGTGGGAAGCGAGAACGACGCGTGTTACTCTACTTACACAGCCGGAGTCCAGGCCAACTGACCATCTCTTCACGTCGAGGCCACGGGCTGCAATGTGACCATATACTATCATGGATGGGAAGCAAGGTAAACGAGACTGCTTCACACCGCCCTCTCTAGTCGACATGGCGAGCTGCGATGTCGTACTGGACAACTTATAGTCAGTGATTCCCCCACACCGGTCCATCACGTCGTTCCACAGTTCGGGCCAGGGAGTTCCCTTCTTTCCCTTTGATATTGACCCGTCATCCGTGACACTCCTCATGTTCATCAGAACCCAGGGGTCTTTGTTCTGTGGAACGTCTTCTAACAGAGCGACCTCTTGCAGACTACGAAGGACCGCCCCTTTCGGCTTCGAAGAGCGCGTGGCCGGCCAATGGGACAGAGGCTGCTTAGGGTGCTCGAGTTCGCGTTTCGGATCTGCGGCGAGCATCCCGGCGTGGACAAAGTATGTATGACCGGCAGGCGCATGCATGACGATTGGCAAGGAGCGCAAATAGTCGTAGTGTTCCTGGGACATGGCTCTGGCGACGTTATAATGTCTTTGGAAAAGCTTCCACCCCTTGGGCACCTTATCCTCCCAATCCTTGTTCGAAGGTTCAGACCAGAACGCCACGCGGAGCTCGTCGTCGTCATCGTCGTCGTCATCTTCATCTTCATCTTCATCGTCATCCACAGGGTGCTCTCTGTCGATTTTGTCAAGCCACTCTCGCCCACCGGGGAGAGATCGTATCCAGTTTCTCCACGCCCTCCATTCGATGACGTCTTGATCGTTGTTACCTCTGACGCCGGTAATGTTGTTGGAAGACAAGAAGGAGAGGACAGCAACGGAGCCGCTGACGCCCCCCTTTGTTACGATATCGCCCACGTGAATCAAAGTGTCCGACCGAGGGTCATACGAGAGTTTATCGAGTAGGGCGCTAACGACACTTACGCGTAAGCAATGAATTGTCCTTAGAAAAAAAAGTACGGCGTGACGATCTTGCCTTAGAGAGTCATTCCTGCCGTGTATATCTCCAACAGTGATAATGCGGTCATGTTTTCCGTCTGCAGTGGAAAATGGAGGGCGCGAGCTTGTGAACTCCATGCCGTTTCGGCATAAATCATGGGATAACGTACGTATAGGGAACTCTTCCGTACTTAGAGTCCGAAGAAAATTGTATTGGGAGAAATCCGGAAAACTTGTATCAACTACATACCGGTGATGGGATTAGTGAGAGGATACAAATTGAAGGCATGACTGGAAGAACGTACGATTTGTTTGCTTGCCATCGAGGAAAGTCGTCCGACGATGCTTTAATTCATCGGACACCCCAGTTATAAATACGAATAGGAGGAAAAAAGTGATGACGGAGCCTGCGACTAGGGATCTCTGCGTGTCCTGGGTGCTGGTGGTCATCGTGGTCACTGGCTAAATGACCTGCCAGTGTAGACTGGGAAGGTATTGTTGGACTGACGGAGCACGCTGCATAAGGAACGTGCGAAAGAGTAGGGACGGATGCCCGAGGGCAGAAAGCGGCGGCAGGGTGTTACAAAGGTTACTTGGGTACTGGGTACAGGATATGCCACTGGGAGCTGCTAAGAATGGTGTCTAATGGGATTGACTTCATGACCCCACAGTGGCTCTCTCCATCTCTCGCTGCTTGTCCACCTCCGCGTAATCTGTATTTCCCTCCGACCCTGCGCCTACCCACTTCCAAGCATTCTGCCGGACAAAATCCTCGAAAGTCCAAGGATCTGATCCAAGTTCGGATGTCGACATGCACCAAACGTACGTATGCACGTTCATGGTCCTCTCTGGTTCCAAACCTTGCGATGCGACGGTTGTCGGTACGAGCGGTCCCATCATATTGGCGGGTGGCACGTCGCACAGGCTAATGAGTGGTCCGAGTGGGTATGCAACCACCACTTCCCGGATGTATTCCTAAATATTCACCATAAGCCTATCATAGGCCGAGACCAACGCCGTGATCTTTGATACTTACGTCCCCCTCAAAGACATCCAGTAGTCTGATGTCTTCGTCCGTTAACCCCGATATCAATGATCCCCTAACGCTTTTTTGGTCTTCACCGAGGTCATGATCAAACAGAGACCGACTCAGCGAGTAAGGAACGATCGCAGGATAGTCAGCGCCCTGATGACCTCAGCCATCCGAGGGACAGGACACACGCAAGACAACGACGCACTTACTTTGATTTGATGTCGAGTGAAGTCCTTACATGTTGCAAGATGGCGAATGTCATCGACTGAGTACTAGAGAGCACGTTGTTCCATCGCCACTGACCTTTATTACCGCAGGACAAATTCGGAGGTGCGAGCCATCGTTGCCGATAACCCGCTGCAATATCTTGGGGTGCATCAACGTTCCGTAGAAGAAAGCATCTATCATCGCGCTTGTCAAGGGATAATTCGAGCGTTTGATACGAACAGTCGACGGGAGATCTGAGGACATCTGGGTCACGATGCGCATAGAAACCACAGGAACCCACGTACGATTCCTGGACCACTGAATGAAGGCTGGATCAAGGTTTGGACAGGACGTGGGCTGCCTTGTCACCGACAGGTAGTGTAGTATGAGACCATGACTATGATATATTGGCCCATTTGGGTTGTGTGAAAAGCAGATACGAATAACGGAGCGACCAGTTACCGAGTCTCTACGACTGAACCCGCACTGGGCCACGGCGTGTCCTCTCTTGCTACGACCATGCCTTCTTCTAAATCTGTAGTCCCACTTGTGCCAGTTCCGACTGTGGTCGATCTTGAGGAACTATACAAGACACCTCCGCCAGCGTTCGGTCATGAAACACTGAAGTTGTTCGGATTTGACCCAGAATATGTCAATCTAAACAACGGTGGGCTCCCCTTTCTGTTTTCGTAGATTATTTAGTTGACGATATCAGGTTCCTACGGCTCGCTACCCCTCCCCGTCCGAGCGGCCTGCGACAACTGGACCACCGAGATCGAGTCTAACCCGGACAAGTTCATCAGGTATAAGGCTCGTCACCTCGTGAACCGCGCGCGAGAGCGCATCGCTGAGCTCATTGGCGCCGATGTTGACGAGTGCGTCATCGTGAACAATGCCTCCCACGGTATTGCGACTGTGTTGCGCAACTTTTCTTTCAAGAAGGGTGATGTTCTAATCGGAGGTTAATGACGGTTACGCTTCTGGTTACCGGAGCTGACTTCGTCATAGCCAATACTACATACGGCTCTGTATCCAAGTCGCTCAAGTATTTAGGAGACATTCCCCCTTATCCCACGGTGTTGACCTATGGTGTCTATTTCCCAACAACTCGTGAAACGATTCTGGAGGAGTTCAAACAGTTCATCCGCAAGGTCAGAGAAGAGCACGATGACTCTCATCAAAACCGGACGCTCATTGCGATAATCGATTCTATTGTATCTCACCCTGGTGTTCTGATGCCGTGGAAGGAGATGGTAGCGATATGCAGGGATGCCGGTGTCTACAGCCTCGTAGATGCCGCTCACTCCATTGGACAAGAACTGGACCTCAACTTGTCCGAAGCGAAACCGGATTTTTGGGTCTCAGTCAGTATTTTGGAAGCAAAGCAGATTCTCGTGTGACGAACAACGCATGCTCGACAGAACTGTCACAAGTGGCTTTATGCGAAGAGGGGATGTGCTGTCCTTTATGTTCCCAAGAGGTCAGATACAATGTCGTTAATCTCGTGCGTGTCAGACTGTCGAACCGTTTTCAGGAATCAACACATCATCAAATCTCCAATACCCACCCCGGTAGCATACCATTCCCCGCAGGACGAAGACTATAAGGGCCCTCAAGAGTTTGTCAAACTCTTTGATTGTAAACCTCCGGTTGTTAGCTCTGCTCGCGCGTCCGCTTATCATGTCTCAGGGACGGGTACCATTGATCATGTTCCGCGTATTAGTCCCATTGCGGGTGAGTACATGAATCCGTGGGCATTCGTACCTGAGCGTTTTTCAGCACTCGATTTCAGAGCGTGGCTAGGGGGTGAACACAAGATAAACGAGTACACTCATAAACTAGCCATCGAGGGAGGAAAGTACCTCTCCGAACGGTTTGGAACTAGTCTTCTTGACCCGGAAGATAGCTTCACTTTGAATATGGTGCTACTTGTCTCCTCTTTTCTTTGTTTTTCGGTCAGCTAACTTCATCCATGCAGGTCAACGTCGAGCTCCCCATACCAGGGAAGATACAGGAGACTGCCGAAGTACTAAATTTGATACGGGATACTCTGTGCTTGAAGTGGAATGTTAACGCAGCGTTCTTCTGGCACAACGAGAAATGGTGGGTCAGATGCAGTGCACAGATATACAATGAGGTATGGGACACCCTCCCCCCCCCCCCCCCCCCATCATAACAGTGCTCAGAAATATGTCTGGCAGTTATCCGACTTCCACGTAGTGGCAAATGCTTTGGAAGATGCAGCTGCCAAAGTGATAGAGTTCAACGTTGGATGCACTAATTGATCAATCTGTGCTTCACTCCCAAATTCGTTCGTTAGAAATATGCCTGAGCATTTCTTGACAATAGATCAAATTCCTGCAATCTTCAGGTAGTCGTTTGCACGGTGAACATAGCATGTATGTTAATCGCTTTTCCTCATCCAACGGACGTACCCTGGCATGCATACACTTCGGGAATCAAGGGGTGACGGCTGAGACCACAGAAATTCCAACCGAGACGCCGACTCTCTAATTGCGCCTCAACAAGGGTCCCCAATACTTCCTTAACGAGTCGATGGTATGAAAGGTACGGAACACGTCGACTTACTCGGTTATGACCTCGGGCGTCTAAAGCGATGTGGAACGCAAGCCTTTGTAGAGCACATCAAACTTTGGTATGGATATTCAACAATGTCCCTTCGATTAGGCAGTGTTTATGGTCATAATTATAGGTAATAACGATCCCCTAACAGCATCCTCAGCCACAGAGCAATAGCGTACTTTGATGACTTACCTATGTGTCCCATTCCTGGTTCCACGGTCCACACCTTCCTCGTGTTCCCATGCTGGCCTTCCCCTTCAGAGTGGTATTGCTCAATCCATGCCTCCCTCAGGCCTGAATCAATCGCGCCACAAATGATCCTGACTTTAGGAAAAGCACTTTGAAGAACGTGTATGCCTCCGGTGCGAGCCACCAGGAAGGTCACGAAAATAATGTGGTCCTCTTGGACGCCATGGTCCAGCAACGTGCGAATTGCCATGAACGCGGAAGCACCAGTGCTGATCTACACCGTTTTCGTCAGTGATACCACAGAAAACAGTGTTCATCCAAGGACTTTTATAATACCTGTGCATCCAATAAAAACACCCATGTATCGACGGCGAAGTGTTGTTCACGGATGCACTTGGGCAGCATTACGTGCAGCAGAAGCGGTTCTCCGGTCTTCCCGTCAGTCTGGACCAAAAGGGATCCGATTGCAACATCACTTAGAACCCGTTGTAGCCCCTTTTCCAATGGACCTCCTCTAAGTAGAGCGGGAACATTTACCCACGAAAGACTCCCATACTATGTACTTACGAGCGGAGAATGGAAACGCCACAAATGTGCTGAGAAAAGTCGTAGACGCTGAGCAGTTGAAGCCATGGGAAGTACTAACCTTCACGTCTAACTCTTTCCCGGAACACTCGGCATCTGTGGGTGTGGTCACCACCTTTGTCCTGTAAGGAAGTAATTCCATCGCCTTTTCGATTAACAGCGTTGCAAGGCGATCAACGAAGAAAATGAAGTCCTGTCGGCTCGTCTTCTCGTCACGTAAAACGGTATAAATTCCCTGCGACAAAGTCTCAGCTTTCCATACACCGGTTAATACAACGCTTACCTGAAGTTGCGGTGTCTGTGGCAAGAGTATCAGTGTAGAATCTTCCGGATTACCGCTGGGAGAGTTCAGACACTTGTCTACGGGTCTGTAGGAGATATTCCGTCGAAAATGCCGGGCTCGTTCGTTCATCTGACTTCGGATGTGTGTCGTGATGAGCTGGATCGCAACGGCATTGTTTGAACCTGGAACGATCTGAAGAATTGTGAACATATGGAGTAGTGGAGGGAGCTTCCGCCTCACGATATCTGCGTGCTGAGCTGTGGGAAGCACGAAGTTGTCGAAGGCAGGCTTGACGTATCGGAGATATCTGGGTGGTAGCTTCAGACATATTCCTCGGCAATGATGGGCGGCTGCTAACTGTTCAAGAACACCTTCCATACTTCTCCCGCGTTCCTTCACATCTCGCAAGATGCGCCGCGTGAGCATAATGTCCGAATCGCACTGAACAAATATCTTTTCGCGTACTCGGAAACTGGACAAGTGCTTCTCTGAGAACGACTTACTTTGAGATCGTACAATGCACGTAACTTTGGATCATGCAAGGTCATGATTCCCTCAGCTACGAGGGGGATCAGCGAAGACAGGCAGGAAGATAGAGAGACCGGCCTATGATGATTGCAGCACCGTAGAGATACTTGGACTCGTCGAGTCGCTGGTGTTCTTTAAAGGAATAGATTGGTATATTCGTCTGTCGACATGCCTTGAGGTCTGCGAGACACTGGGAACTCATCGCATCCGCGGTACAACTTGCACTCGTGAGATGTTACTGTACGTACGGCAGCGAACATGTCCATATCGATCGCACCAGGATGATCGAAGTCGAAATGATTGGCATGAGCAAGGGCGATTTCTTCTTCTGTGTGACGCTTATAGAAGCTGTCCTGAATGAGGAAGTGAAGTAGTCGTCGTGGGGCCCCACACTGCCCTGCAAAAGCAAATACACACACCTGAGACATGATGAGGACCGTAGGGGTCGACCCGAGCGACTTGACAATCTGCCTTGCGACGTATGTCTGTATGCTGCGGGATCACTTGATGCCCACTGATCGTCGTCCGATCTCACCTTCCCGCTTGCTGAGCCTCCTGGAAGCTCAGAGTGGTAAATGGCGCTGGCGCGTGACATCCGAATACTCACCTGCTATGCCTATAACAAAGGCATCGCTAAGTGGAAGCCCATTCTCGCCATACCTGGATGGTAATCGTGGATGAGAGACGGTGGTAGGACTTCAGCTTGTCGAGAAACACTACCAGGGAGGTCTTCCATGAGAACTCAAGACAGTATTCTTCCTCGTCTGGAAGCTTTCCGACAGGTCCCGCTGGTGTTCTTCCACCTCGTAAAGGTTCGGTACCTCGTCTCCCAACATAGGAAATGTTCGTCGGTGTCACTGTATAGCAGATGCCAAATTCTGAGGGTGGTCAACTCGCAAGGCTGACAACCACTGCTGGTTGACGAACAAGTACTAATATATACTCGGCTATCCGGGGACCGTGACCGTGGGGCTGGACCAGCGTGTGGATAGGTACAATTGAACACGGCAGGGACAATGCTTGCACCCTCCCATCGCCATGTATAACTGTTGGTCGAGTTCCGCCCAGGTGTTACGCCGACGGAGCCTGGGGAGCCAGGGGCGAGCATGCTGCATGTATCCCGGCGACCACCCCAAACGTAAAGTCTCCCGCTGTAATCGGGTCGTCATGATCAAGCACGGACCACGCTATTACTTTAGGATCATCCCTTAGTAGTATGGTAAACTACACAGCCCCCCGAGGAACAACTGAGTGGCGAACTGGTCGCATCTGCCATTCCGCGACATAGCGTAGTCCGACATTCTTCTGCGTTCTGGCATAAGGCATCACTATGCTTTTAATGATCTGGTAGGAGGAAATCGGCGATCAACTCCCGACTCTCTCCCTCGCTCTGCTGATTTCGAACCCAAAGTTCTCCATTATCGGAAACTAACACTGCATCCTGTAATGGCATCTCTGCACCATTCGACTGCACCCATCTCGGCAACGGTGCATCTTGGCGGCGTACGAGGGATGGTGCTGACGATGACTTCCTGCTACTCCTACTCGTGAACATCGTCACGCAAGAGTAACAGAGATGAGTATCCAGCGAAGGAAGTTGGGGAGCCTCGTCCAGGGGAACCGATGGAGACGGAGAAGTAACCTGCGCCGCAACCTCTGGGTCAGGATGCGATCGTATTGATATGCGGGCTTTCCAATCCGCCAATCCTCCCTGTAGATGGCTAAAAGAGACTTCAGCAGTTGTACATCGCGCACGGCTACATGCTACTAACCGATGACAAAACCAGCATTCACTCACTGAGGTACCCTTGGGCTCCAGCTTAGCACAGGTGCGTGCAATCGTCGATACCGTAGATGGGTAGTCCTTCTCGAGGCGGACCACAAAATCTCCCGAAAGTGTCAGTGTACCACAAACACCGAATCAACCTGTCACGCAGATACCTTTAGTCAAACCGGGAATACCCGCTATGGCTCGCATCAATCTGGGTCTCCCTGGTACATGTATTCCATTCCACCAGGCGAATGCGGCACATTCTTTAATGGTGACATCTCTCAGAGGCCGCACAACACGAACTGATCCGCCGAATTCGGTGCGAGACGACGAGCAAGGGGGCCATTGTTCTTGAAACTCTTCGCGGATAGCATGACCACCTCCCTCTGCAACGCAAGAGATCAAGGACACCGCCAAGGTGGTCAAGGACGATCCCAAGAGAAGGTGAGACGCTCCACGGAATTGAGCTGTGAAGAGCAATAGAAGACGAATCAGAATTTGAATCGCCCTAGAAACTGCGGTTGAAGTGGGTAAAGCGATCAAAAATGCGCGCAAGGCCTCATCAGGGGGAAGTGCCTTGGATGAGTGGGCAAGATTTAGGCCTATCTAGCAGTTGGCGCAAGGGTTATGTCAGAGTGTAAAAAGCTCGCCTTCTGTAGGTAAACCGTCTTTGCTTAACTCTAGTGCCAGCTGGGACATGTCAGAGCTGCCTGTCACTCTACACCACCATGATGCGTCGAAAGCATCTTCCAGTCGTAGAGGAATAAATTCTAGGTTAGCATATGATGCAAGGGCACTCCGTATTTCCTCGGTGCTATCGTGTGCCTGTCCACAAGGTTCTGCAGAGAATCTGGCAGTAACAAAATAACATCATACCTCCGGGAAAGCGCTGGAGACTTCGACATAACATACAGCGCAAGTCGTCCATACGTCTGCATTTCGTGGATGATTGATTCCACCTCGAGGGTCACCATTTTCGCTGGTGGGCGGACGACCCGCCAAGTATGTCTTGTAAACCAAATCAAGGAGTACTGCGGAACCCAGTCCACCTGAGAAACCGAGGATCAAGGACCCAGATGCCTTTAGCTTCGGACGTTTGGAGGTGCCAGTGTTGGCATTGACATGGGGCTCCAGAGCTTTCCGGAATTTGACATTCACGAGAGGAGTAAAGCAGTCTCTGGACGAACGTGTGTAAGATAGGCATCGCCGTACGGGTGGCGAAGACGTCACCTGCAGTACACTGCATGGCGTATGACAATGTTGCCAAGGTTCAGCTTACATTTAATACAGTGCTTTCTTTTGTCGAACCTTGGCCGGCCTGCCGGCAAAGGAGTGTGGTTAGGCAGTACACGGTAACGTTGTCTTTGAATTGCTCACTGGGCATCAAAGCACCATCTTCAGTAATCGGATTACCGCACGACGCCATCGTCACAGTCGAGGACTGCACAAATGAGTCTGAGTGCAAGGTATAAGTGGCAGTCCGTGTGGCCACTTCCATTTTGGAAGAAAATAGCCTGATTGATCTCAGTAATGACATGCTACCAATCTGCTCTAGATCCGTCTAGCAGAGTACCTATCAACAATGTTCATAATCGCATTACCTTACCATGAGAGTACATATCGTATGCACCAATGAGGTTACACCTGATTACCACCTTTCTCTGCCACCCGACTCTGACCGTCCTGTCCACCTTGGCTGTTAGCCGCCTCCTTCTCAACAGTCGGAAACTGTCGTGTGTCCTTTGTCATCCTGAGATCATAGCAAAACGTCAACAAATACAGCGTGAAGCCGAATGCGATGGTCCACTCGATGACAGCCCCCACGTTAGGAGCATAGAATAGGGTAACTGCGAATGCGATTGCCAAAGCGACGAGGATGCCAGCAATGGTAGCCTTGGCAATATATGCCCGTCGCAGTTTACGCATGTGTTGGTAGTCTTGTGCGATCCATCTATACTCAGCCACCGTAAATATGGCGGAGAGAGCCACCCCTATCATGAACACGAGCAGGAAGACTCGGTGGAGGGACGCGTAGTGCTGGGTGTCGAATCCCGAAAGTAAGGCAAGGCCCAACATTGCGATGAACGCCCCGATGACTGAGAGGACACCGAACACGTGCTCCCGCCTTCGCATCTCCGGGGCAAGTCTACCCCTGTGTCGAAGGAGGCGTTCCAACACGAGACTCAGTAGGAAACCAACCCCGGTGATGCAACACGCGACGACGAAGAGGGGTTTCAGAAAAGATGCGCCTACATCCGAAATATAGGCAATAGATCCTTCTTGTGAGACGTATTTCGGTCGGCCAGAGATGAGCCAGGTAAGCAACATGGCAAGAAGACTACCAAACCAGAGGAAAGCGACGAACGCGGGCACTGCAACGAAAAATCGATGGTGCACGGCGCGAAGGTGAAACATGACGTCTCAATCATCCAGGCTCCACAAAATGACGATCAATATGTAGTCCCATCCTGCGTGATAACCAACATGCACGAACGTTACAAGTCAACATAGACAAATACGGATGACTTTCGACTCACGCTGCTGGCGAGAAGTCACATCAACGTGCGACGGAAATTATGGCCTGAACCGAACGTGTTGACGACTCATCGAGTGCTAAGCCACCTCCGTCCCACGTCCAGCCTGCAGGCGAACGTATAAAGTAGGTACTGCGGGTAACCCTGTAGTTCTTTGCCGCCACCCTCTTCTAAGTTTATCGACCAATCGCTATGATTGTGTACCGATTGCCCGAAGACTAAGTAGAGTTAAAAAAAGTACCGTCTCCTACCTTGTATCCACTAAAGCAAGCAAGCAAGCATAGCGTCCCGTTCCGCCGGATGCGTTAGACGAAGTTGGGACAAGGAGTCTCCGTAGCGGCCTCGCCGCTAGAAACACCTACTTTCGATAACCTACAATTGGATAGGAGTGCACTGTGATTGTCAGTGGCCGATGGCCCCATTGTACCAGACAAGTCGGATTCGGCCACCTAAGGAGTTAGTCGTCCTCCTGAATGCGTGATGTTGAGGAAGTTTCGTATTATTAGTTAGCGGCGGCCAAATTTACATCCCTCGCGTATGATCCCCGCTGACTTTGGCAAAAAGGCAAGACGCGCGTAGACTCGATAGGGAAAGTAGATATAGAAACGGCGAAGGAGAGCTTCCAGTTCTGGATCAGTCGGGCTCATGGGTCTTCATGTAACGCGTGATGCACGGTGTCCGGGTCAAACCAGGGCCGACAAGTGGAACTAGTTGAGATGTGGGAAGTGTGGATTGCGACAACGTCGATTGGCGTTTTGGGGGTAATCGAGCTGGCACTCAAGACTAGAACCATTACAACCATTTGTCAGTTATGCCGTAAAAAATCAGTCCCGAGGGCAAACAATCGAGCACAGGACTATCTCAAACACCAATGGTTTGAGATCTGGCCTGAAAAGATATAGGTAAAATGAGAGAGACATTGGTCTAACGTTCAATATACTACTCTTTAAACAACGGTAATGACAGTAAGCGATAGCAAGGATGGAAGAATGTCCAAGGTCATTAAGACAAAGCCAGGTGGCAGTGAAAAAAAAAGTCCGAACTGGTCTAGAGAATAATCACTGGCGCTAACACATTACTAGTTGGCTAGCACTCTCTGAAAGGATCCCACGTTAATTATGAACTCGACAGTTTGACAGGTTGCGCCGTACCGGGGTAGTACCAAAACGAAACGGCAATGATGACATACAAACCTGCAAAGAAAATGAGCACCATGGAGAAGGAACTGGATACTATACTCACATATCAAAATCGTCCCTTCAAGCCAATTGGATTTTCCATCAGCTACGACTTGGCTCATCGTTTGAACTAAATAGTATTGAGTCAAATATACAATATGATCGATGTGGGACACACCAGCAATGTAGAGCACCTGCAAAAGCTGTGAGCAGACTACATAACAAAGAAATCGGCTACTCTGGACTCACGACGGACTCAAACGGGTCAAATAGTAAGGGCAAAGGCCTATTCATCGCCCACCCTAGTGCCACCATCAATCTGCGACATGGTGTCAATCCGTCTTAATACCAGTGGGGACGGCAGGCCGGAAAGTTGCTTACGGAATGACAAATAGTGTAGTTTGCTGATAGGTCGAGGCGTTAAAAGGTGTGGGATTAAGGCAAGAGCTAACTCACTATGGTAGAATTAACAGCAACACTGATACTCAGGCTAAGCTGATCCCTCACGGAAACGTTCATTGCCGTCACGCATTCTGCAAAGACGATACATTTCGTCAATCTTCCACGAACACTGAACCGGCAACGTACCGGCGATAGAGCTGACGGCGGGGAGTAAGATCAGACCGATCCACTGCTTGCTAATGGCCCCAGATATTCCATTCATACTCTCAACCAGGTCATCTGCAGTAAAGGCAACCGCCTAGATTACTTTTCATCAGTACGGGAGAACAAGAGATGGATCAGAACATGACCTACGACCGTCACTAGTGTCAGCAGTAAGATAGTCATGGCCCAACTCAAACGAGGTTCTTTAAACGATTTAGCAGATGTCACGGAGGGGCCAGCATCATCGGATCGTGGAATCTCCTCAGTGCTCATTGGTTCTGGAGATATGCACCGACGAGTGTCATTAGTAATGGTGGACGAGTTACCAGATGACTTCGACCTTGGCACAATGGGAGTCGAGCCTACTTCTAGGTCTGGCCTATTGTAGTCACTGCCACCAAATGACTTTGGCACAGAGCGGATGGTAGGATTCAGGTTGACAGGTACGGAGGTTGTATAGCCAGGCTTGTGAACGGGGCTATTCGCCAGAGTTGCTTCAGAGGTGGAGTAAAAATGAGAATCCTTTCGGAACGAGGTCCATGACGATCGGTCGCTGTTTCTAGTGAAACCTGCCCCAGCTGATAGCACTTTGCTGGTATTCGAGCTCCGTGACCGCGGAAGAATGCGAGAGCCAATGGATACCTTCACGGGAAGCCTGTTGCTCTTTTGCTTGACATCTTCGTAAAGGTGGGTGTGGGACCAAAATTGAAAAACCAAATAGGCCACATAAACTGAAAAGAATAGAGCAGTCTACAATTACCTCAATGTATGCAACTCACTGAACGTCAGCACTGTGGACACCTAGCAGCGATGAGTCAGAGAAATGCACTCTCACTTTGAAATACTTACCCCATAGCTCATTTTCAAGATATGGTCTTTCTGAGCTGCGAAGGTTTGTTGATCCCCATCGTCGTCAAGGGCGAAGTGATAAGCAGCGGGAAGTAGAAGAACACCAACGCTGATGCTCAGTAAAGATGTGTGTACCTGAGTCGCAGCTATATATCGTGACGAGCTGTTAAGTTTGCGGAGTAAAGGTTGTACTTACTTTGATCGAAGCCTTGCTCAGAAAACTTCAAGCCTCCCGCAAAGAAGCACATCCCCAAGATGAGAACTGCGATATGTATCAAGTGACGAAACAGAGTGGAGGGCGTGGAACACTAACGGAGTTTGCTCAGTATGGAACCTATTACTGGCGAAGAAAGTTAGAGCCTAGTGCATTCGGAACGGAAGCAACCAACGCGATGCTTGCACGACGCGCAACTCGCACTTCCTCAACGCGGTGATCTATTCTTGCAACCGTATTAGATACATCATTTACCTGAGCCTCGAGACTAACCGCAACAACCACTTCGACGCTGATGAATGGTCGCGTGAGAAGCGTAAAGAAAATAACAACTCCACGTACATGTTACTCTTGGAGGGAATAGGGTCAATATAATTCTGCGGGACCACAAGGAAGGACTTACCATGCTGGCATTAAGCAAGCCTGTCCTAGCTCCCCCTACTCGTAGAGCTAACTCTCGTATGGCCAAATCGTGCAGCTATTCAAAAAGATGACATCTTAGAATCTCACAGCGTTGGATGTGCTTACCTTTACCAAGGGAATCATGGACAGGGTACAGCCTACAGATGGTCATCAATAAAATTTCGTTTCCCAGAAGAAATACTTACATATAAAGACGAGACCATGATGGTTCCCCAAGATCGAACTTAATATCAGCTAAACAGATTGTTCCACGTTCAATTTCTTTACAGGATAAGTAAGCCACGCTTCAAAACCCACAGAAACGGGAATAAGAAACAGCAAAAGGTTGAGCCCTACAGTCATTAGTATGCTGCAGTACAGAAGAGACGCTCTTCCTTACAAGAACCGAAGACGATAATCCTCCATCCTTGCCATATAGCAGTTCGTCTCTTTCCGTTACAGCCTGAATTTCCAGAATCCCCGGACGGTTGAGAAAGATGCGTCGGGGGCTCAGAGAATGATGGGTGGTTCCACATGGAGGGACGGCCACCCGTCCCATCACCCTTCTCCACCAGGTTTGCGGTCGATGCGCACGAAATCGCTGACAGACGGAAATCTGATCTCGATGGCGAAGTTGTCGGGCTCATATCACCAACGCCAAAGGCAGGGTCTGAACCGCGCGCCGTAGACATTGACGAGGGGGCTGAGACGTTACATGCTTGCCGGATGTCTGGCGGAGCAGAGTCCCGACGTACACCGGGGAAACTCATCGTGACCACCCAACGCAAGTGACGACCAGGGAGCGAGAAGGGCAGCGGCGAGTTAAACTTGTCATAGTACTTGATATAATATTCTCGTACGCTCTAGTCGGGTCTAACGTCGGCAAAGTACTGCGGCATGGGGACACTAGCGAGTTGACTAGAGATGTTCGTAAATACTTTCCAAAATTAGCAACTGCCTTCCGGGACCGTATAGTCGCGTAGGTGGCTGTGCTCCTAGCTTGAATACACTGCGGGAACCAACAAAAGAAGGAGTGGAAGTAGCTAGGTTTTCAAAAGAAAGTCACTATAGCTGGGCACTCGAGACCTGCTCCAGTGTAAAAAGCAGGAGTGTAGCGTAGGTGGTTGAGGTAGCGGTGCTACTCGGAGCCACGCGGGCTCACATGTCACGTTGTCACGCGTCACACCCGCCCGTTTCTCTCGCCAGTGCTTTCGTCGTCCTACCTGAAGCTTGCATCATGTTCAGCGCCTCTCTACGTGCTGTCAGACCAGTTGCGCTCCGTGCTACTCGGTCTGCCCAACTCAGCGCCGTCCGTGGACTCTCCACAACCTCTGCTCTGCGCTCAGACCACCACCCCCCGGCTATATTTGGCCCTGGTGCAAAGCCGGGTGAGATCGCTACAGACGAGCAGCAGGCTACTGGCCTTGAACGGTTCCAGCTTTTGGCCGAGATACAGGGTGTAGATGCTTTTGACAAGGCACCTCTCGACTCGAGTCGCGTAGGTACGTTGGAAGATCCCATCAAGGTCTTCTCCTTGGTATGTTCAGAGGTTTTGCGCAAAACGAAATGTCACCATTGAACTCGTGCTCTAGGATACCGAGCGTCTCGTTGGCTGCACTGGCTCTCCTGCTGACTCCCACGATATCCACTGGTTCCAACTCCGCCAGGACAAGAACCGTCGCTGCCCCGAATGTGGATCCGGTCAGTACATGATCCTTTCATGGTATGGCGCCGTCTCACTCTGGGACAGTGTACGCTCTTGACTACCAAGGTCATCCTCACGAAGACGTGCACCACCATTAAATTAAAAGGAGGATAGTTGAGCAAGACATGGACAATCGGATACTGGTTCTCCGTTCAACCTACCGATGTAGCTACTATTCACCCAGCTAGGCTCAATAATTCATTGCACGCAGTGTGGCTGGTCCCCGAGATGTTCCGCGCTGTGATGCCAAGTCTGACCCGATTTGTCTTGTCTTCTCTACGGGCGCGACATACTAGTGGGAGTGGCATCCTCTTACGCTAGTCAGGTGCGGAGTGCAAATCCGAAGTGTTCTTCTAAGAGTGAAATCTGCGACTTTCACCGAATAAGTAAAGCAATGTGGGTCGGCGCGGTATACCTATCTTGTGGTGTCTTTGATGCACTGTTAAGCTCCTTCATCTGCATCATCTTCTCACATGCCCAGAGGATCTGTGTTACTTACCCTAACGAATAGTCGGGCGACAAAATCAAGGCGCTGCGCTCATGATTAACAAACGTCTTCAAATCTTAATCCGATCCGGAAAAGCCGTCGTCGTGTGAAGCAGTTTTCCGAGATGTCCGCTGTCGACATGACCTTGCACTTATTTTTAATCGCCGGCCTGCCATTCATTATTGAACCGCTCTCCACATCGGTCTCTCGATATATCGTTGACAACGTAATTTCCTCAAGACGAGGTCGCCAGAAAGTGCAGATAATCCAGTACACCGCCCGGAATACAAAGGACGCCATCTTAAGAATAATGAAGTCG
Source organism: Pisolithus thermaeus (assembly GCA_024663475.1). Taxonomy (NCBI): domain Eukaryota; kingdom Fungi; phylum Basidiomycota; class Agaricomycetes; order Boletales; family Pisolithaceae; genus Pisolithus; species Pisolithus thermaeus. The sequence goes on from JANFAF010000004.1 coordinate 1,198,220, forward strand.
GCCGAAGTCGGCGGTGTTGGCATTTTCGATCCGCCCATGTTGCAGCGTTGGTTATGAATTCTATTGGTTTTCGCGCGGCGAGATCAAAGTCAGGTCAGAGTTGACGTACGCTCCCTTGTTGGGCATAAGAGTTCTCGCAGTGACCAGGACCGTCAGCGTCTTGCGACTTGATCGTGCACCGGACACGTTCCGAGGCCTGGGAAGTTCGACGCTATGCGCAACGAGGCTCTGACGTCGCCCGTGTGCCAGTGCCTGTTTATGTGCGTCATCGCCGCCTTCGAACACATTGCGTTGGTGAATTCAAGACACGCAGAACAACGACTGTTCCATTGGAATGAAGCCGGGGGTGTCAGTTGCGGAACTGGCCGGCACCCCACTTGATCTACCTACCCGTGTTGCCTACCTTAAGTTTCACGCAGCCACGCAATACCAGTGCGGGTGATTTCATCGTAAGTACATGCGGTCGTGAACATGACGTATTTGTCCGTTATACCCTCACAACTCGTCTACTTGGTACTTAGCTGTGGTGGGCACGCCCGCATGCTTTGCAGTGCCACCCCTACGTATTGCCTGAATAGGGTCGAGTATGAATTCGATAATTCCTATGCAGACTACATAGCCGCATCGGAATCTTTCTGCGTTTCCAAAAGTACTCACATAACCGGAGAAAGAAGCAGCGATCAAAGGCCATTGCGGCGGACAACCGCCGGCTACTGGTTGTGGCGTCTACGTCGGACCGAGTCATACAAACATACGTTGGCAGTGGAACCTCGCAACAGTGAGGAAGTATGACTAGGGTGCCGTCCCCGTGCCTCAGGCCTAAGGGGCTGTGCCCATGAGTTCCATGGAAAACCTTTCCATATTATGGTCCAATCGGTTAGTTTCAAGCATAATTTCAGAAGTGAGGACAGGCCAGAAGCCCTGGGACATGTCTAAATTACAGAGACTTCGCGAGCGCTACAACAAAACTACCCATACAGGAAGAGAAAGAAAAGGATACAACAACGTTAGCCTCGATTAGGGTATACAGGCACGGGGGGTAATCGTGAAGTGTGGAGGAACATCCAGGAAGACATGGGACTCGAAAACGTGGATGGGTCGCTTAAGGCAAAGGTTACTTCTATGGAGACTGCTATGCCTCGGGGGTGCCTGGCCCCATGCGAAACGCACGCGGACTGGAGCAAGATTAACTTTGGAAGAAGTTGGGATGACGCTTCTTGCTCTTCTCATGACGTTTGCAGTCGCTGTTGTTGAAGAAGCTCTGCCCACAACCTGGAATGCTGCACTTGAATCGACGTTCGCCTGTGTGTGAGTGCTGGTGACCTGGAGGGGCGTTAGCTGAACGGACAACAAACCATGGACCAATCGCAGACCCACGTTTCAAGCTAAACTGCGCCGTAAATGTCTGGTGGCATTCATCGCACTTAAATTGAGCTTCGTGCTTTCGACGTCGCTCGTTCGCTTGTAGCATTGCTTGGGTTGCAATGCAAGACCTGGAAGTGGACGGCGTGGAATGACTGCGGTGATGACCTAGAACGCGAGGCGGGAGAATGACACTCGTCGCGATGGATTCACTTGACATGTGATGGGGGCGGGAGTAGGGATGATGGCCAAAGTAACCAGTGGAACATGGAGAGGCAGGATAGGAGTTCTCCTCTGGGGTGGCCGACGAGGCTAACGACGTATATTCAATGTCGGAGCTGAATTCGCTATGTACGGATGCTGGGGATTGCGATCCGTTGTAGGAAGAAGAGGGCGACGGCGAAGGGGGTGAAGGTAAA